>JAWWMS010000043.1:15783799-15797194 GCA_035048045.1 Chlorospingus semifuscus | reverse complement strand
AGGCCCTGAAACACTGCATGATACACTGCAGGGCCCTGAAACACTGCATGATACACTCCAGGGCCCTGAAACACTGCATGGTACACTGCAGGGCCCTGAGACACTGCATGATTCACTCCAGGCCCTGAAACACTGCATGATTCACTCCAGGGCCCTGAAACACTGCATGATACACTGCAGGGCCCTGAAACACTGCATGATACACTCCAGGCCCTGAAACACTGCATGATACACTGCAGGGCCCTGAAACACTGCATGATTCACTCCAGGGCCCTGAGACACTGCATGATTCACTCCAGGCCCTGAAACACTGCATGATACACTGCAGGCCCTGAAACACTGCATGATACACTGCAGGGCCCTGAAACACTGCATGATACACTCCAGGGCCCTGAAACACTGCCCTGCCTCAGGGACTCCTCTGTCTGAGGCTGTGGTGTCCCTGCCCTCACTGCACCCTCCGGCCCAGGGAGCAGGACCCCACTCCTGGCTACAGAGCTGCTCCACTCGGGTCAGAGCTGGGCAAGCTGCTCCTGGTCCCTGAGCCACTCACACCATCACCTGGCCATTAAACAGCCCCATCTTCCCCAGCTTCCCAAACCTCAAAGCACAAAATGCTCTGCTAGAAAACATCTGAGCTTTTAAACAGCCCCAAGTCCGCCTGGCCCTGCTATTGCAAACCCCAAACAAGCCCAGCTCCCCAAGGCTCTGCCCTTCAGGAGCCAACGAGAGCTCTGAGGGGAGAGGAGAAAGACGTGAAAGCCCTGAGACGGTGGCAGCAGAGAGCTTCAGCTTTCCATCCTCCTCTTCTGCTCTGAATCACTGAGAGCCCATCCCAGGTGCTGCTCTGCCATCAAGGACAGAGGGAGTCCCACCGGGCCCCTGGCACTTACCTGGGGCTGTCCCTGCAGTTTTACTGCCCTGTTTTCAGCTCTGGATGGTGCCCAGGGTCCGTGGCATTGCCCTCAGCACACATCCCTGCAGGGAGGGCTGTGCCTGCAGCAGCCTTTGCTGGCTCCGTCCCAGGTGCAGCCCAGCAGCTCCTGGTTACCCCTGAGGGCACCCACCTGCTCTGGGGTGATGCTTCAGCAGCTGGGGCTACAGGCTGGAAGGACAATGGATGGATGGATGGATGGAGAGCAGCCCTGAGGAGTGCTGGAGAGGGACTGTGGACAAGGGCAGGGAATGACAGGACAAGGGGGAATGGTTTCACACGGACAGAGGGGAGGATTAGATTGGATACATGGAAGGAATCCTTCCCTGGCAGGGTGGGCAGGCCCTGGCACAGGTGCCCAGAGGAGGTGTGACTGCCATGGATCCCTGGCAGTGCCCAGGCCAGGCTGGACAAGGCTGGGAGCAGCCTGGGACAGTGGAAGGTGTCCCTGTCCATAGCAGGGGGTGGCACTGAATACCTTGAAGGTCCCTTCCAACCCAAACCATTCCACAGTTCCACGGTTCTGTTCTCCCCAATTTACAGTCGGGTAGGGCAGCACTGCGGAGATGCAGATCACGAGCATCTGCTCGCTCTGGGTGCTCAGCTGGAGCCGGGGATTTCACAGCCCTGGCACAGGCTCTGCGCGGGAGGTGCCGCTGCTGTCACACCCGGCCCGCCCGCCAGCGGGGCTGAGCCCCCCCGAGCCGCTCCTGCCTGCCTGCCTGGGACGTTCTGCTTCTCTGCCTTGGGGGAGACTTCCCCTCATCCCCAAGGGGCGATCTGCTCGAACTGACGTGGCAAGAGATTTCTAAAGAGTGTCTGAGCTGGTGTGCCCTGAGCAGCCCCTCCCTGAGGCCCAGAGCCGTCCCTGAGCCCCTCAGGGAGTGGCACGGACGGTGCCACACACGGCACGGGTGCGGGATGGCCGGGAGCTCCCGGAGAGCCCATGGACAGCAGCTCCCGCAGGCTGCAGGGGCACAGGGGCCATCCCGTCCCCGCAGTCCCCAGGCCGGGTCCCCAGGGCCGGGCCGAGCGCGGTGCGGGCAGACGGGGCTCGGGGGAAGGAGGATGAGGAG
The DNA here is from genome assembly GCA_035048045.1 of Chlorospingus semifuscus. Lineage (NCBI taxonomy): Eukaryota > Metazoa > Chordata > Aves > Passeriformes > Passerellidae > Chlorospingus > Chlorospingus semifuscus. The sequence continues at coordinate 15,795,184 of JAWWMS010000043.1, read as the reverse complement.
GAGGCGCTGCCGTCTCGCACCTCGGCCGCGCTGAGCGGGGCTGGCAGCAGCCACACGGGCCCGGCTGCGGGCACGCACCGCAGCTCCGCCGGTGGCACCGGCTGCGGGCACGGGCTGAGCTCCCGGAGCTGCTGCAGGCTCAGGGAGAGAATTAATTGGGGCAGCCTGGGGCAATAGACAGGGTATCCTCAGTGTCATCAGACGCAGCTGTTGGCAACACGCACACCGCCTCCCCAGCCCCGCCGCCCCTCTCCCGCAGCCGGGGGACAGAAGCGGCAGCCCCGGCTGAGCTCTCACACCCCGCCGCAGCTCTGCTGCTTCCCATGCAAGGCGCGATCGCTCTGATCCTCCAGCCTCTCTCGCTGGAGAGGAGGCCAGAGACTGATGCACAGAGAACACGTTCTTCCTTGGCTGGAATGTGCTGAGGAGCCACAGGAGATTCTCCCAGCACGGGAGAAGGAGCCACGGGAGGCTGGCAGCCCCCGGAGCAGAGGGGCGGGCAGGGCTCCAGCCCGTGCCCATCTGGAGCGGTGCCAGCCCAGCCCAGCCCGGCCCGTGGCACAGCTGCAGCACCGCGATGGGCTCAGCCAGGCTGCTCAGGCAGATGGAGGCCTTGGCACGGATGCCGGGCATCCCGGCAGCAGTGCCTGTCCCCGCTGGCCGGACACACAGGCGGGCTGGCGGCTGCCGCAGTCACGGCGTGCCTCGGAGGGTGACAGCGACCTTTCCCAGCCGGGCAGCGGCCCGGGAAGGCGCGGCCCCTCGCAGCGCTCGGGGATGGCGCTGTGTGAGGCGCTGGGGATGCTGAGGTGTCACACACGTTTAACGCCCGGCTGAGCATCACCGGCCTGGCCTGCAGGGTTCCTGCTCCATGCCAGGAGGGAGCCTGGCCTCTCCAGGGGGATGGAGGTGCCATCTCTGGCACCAGGGAAGTTCAGGACACGAGCTGCTTGCAGCACAAGCCAAGGCTGATTTTAGTTAGTTACATCAGGCACACCTCAAAAGGGCCATTGCTTGTTGGTAGTCTCTCTGGGGTTCTCTCTCCTCCCCTTGTGACTCCAGGCACAAACTGAGATTAAAGGTATAACTAGGGGACAATGACCAAAACACCAGTGAAATTGGAAATGTGATCATTCGAGAGGCAGGAACACAAATGTCACCCTCAAACACCACCTTTGTCACTGCTCACTACAGTCCCACAGGATGTATGACCAGTGCCACCATCCCCGTGAGTGCCCAGTGTCCTCAGAAAGGCTGGAGGGTCACATGTCCCCCCTTGTCCCTGTCCCCACCCCGGGACTCCTGTCCACCTCAATTCTCCTCCTTCAGCACACCCCATTTGGCAAACAGCAAACACAGAGCCCCAGGGAGGGTGACAGGATGGCACCAGGGACTGACCTGCCCCCAAGCCTGCCCACTGCCCCTCCTGCCAGCCTGGCATTGCCACAGGACCGTGTGATTGAACAGCACCATTCCCAGGGACCCGGCACGGGAACAGCTCAGCCTCCCTCTGCTGCCCAGCAGCACGAGATTTGTCTCTTCATTGTGGTGTCAGGAGATAAGAAACAGGCAATATCTGAGAAAATCATCACACCCTGCTCAGCAGGCACCATCCCTCCTCCTGCCAACCCCGGTGTGCTCAGCACTCACCAGGGAGTGGGGAATTCCTGCCATGTTCAGGGCTGAGCAAAGCCCAGGGGTGCTGGCACATCCAAAAGGGACCAAGAGCCTGCTGCAAGAGGATCCCCCACTTCTCCTCTGGACAAGGGATCACAACACCTCAGAACCCCCGAATTGTTTGGAAGGGACCAAAAGGCTCAGGACAGCTCCGAGCCCACAGCATCCCCTGGCCTGGCCTGTCCATCCCGCAGCCCCTTCCACACCTGTTGCAGGAGAAGGCTGGGAAACGGCAGCAGTGTGCAATGAGAGCATTCCCCAGCAGCCCGGGGTGTTCCCAGGGCTGTGTCCCCGGTCCCGGGGCGGGATGCAGCCCCTGCCCCTCCCCGCACAGCCCAGGAGCCTCTCCCGCCGCAGGGCTGTCAGCGCACACACCCGAGGGACAGGGACAGCCATCCGCTGTCACCCGGCGCTGTCATTCCTTATCACAGCGCTGTCTTCTTAATCAGAGCCCTTATCTGGAGCTGCTGCACTCCCCCAGCGAGCCGCGGCTCCTCACAGCCCCGTGGGACTGAGCAGAGCAAGCAGCTCCCGGCTCCTGACCCGAGGAAAGCTTCCCAAAACCTCGGGAGCGGAGCCCATCACCACAGCAAAGGCAGCCGGGAGCGCTCAGGAGAGACCCCCGCCTCTCCACACCGAGCACTGAGCCGAAATGCATCCAGCAGCTTCAGGGGAAATCCTTCCCAGGGGCACTCCAGGGGCTGAAGCGGCTTGGAGGTGCTGGGAAGCTGGAACCCTTCTGGGAAGGGAAGGGAGCGGGGAGCGGGCAGCGGGCAGGACCCTCCCCACACCCTCCCCACCTCCTAGTGGGCACTCTGCAGGCATTCGTGTCACACCTTTCCCCTTGGGCTGCCCCAGCCCCGCACTGCCGGCGCTGCTGTTAATGGCAGTGGATGCCTGGCAGCTGCTTCCTCACCTGCAGCAGGTGGGGCAGGGACAGCCCCCTGCCAAGTGGGGCCCCTCGGGCAGCAACCCCCACACCTACGGATTAGTGCATTTATATCAATTGAAGGCCGTTTTTGATTTTCCCGAAAAAGGACGTTACTGTAGTTATGAAGTGCACAGTGTGTTCATTAAAAATCCATGGTGAAACCCATGTGAACAGGAAGCAGGAGAGGAGAGGAGCACTGAGCAAGAATAATGCTCGGCTGCCTCACCTCAGCCCATCCCAGAGAGCAGAGCATGGCAGGTGTGCACATCTGGCTCATCCCAGAGAGCAGAGCATGGCAGGACTGCACACCTGGCCTGTCCATCCCACAGAGCAGAGCATGGCAGCTCTGCACATCTGGCTCATCCCAGACAGCAGAGCATGGCAGCTCTGCACACCTGGCCTGTCCATCCCACAGAGCAGAGCATGGCAGGTGTGCACATCTGGCTCATCCCAGACAGCAGAGCATGGCAGCTCTGCACATCTGGCCTGTCCCCTGAGCAGTGCCACTGGCACGGGATGGCATCACCCTGCGGGCCAGCGGGGGCACCTCCCCTGAGCCGTGGGAGGCGAGAGCACTGCCGAATCCACCTGGCTTCACCTCACAAAAGACAAAACTCATGCTGAGAGAAGGGATTCACCAAAGGCCACACAGCTCTTGGCAGCGGAGCTGGGCATCGCTCCCGTGCTGCTCCAGCAAACGTCATGGCTGGCACGTCCTGGGCAGTGCCCACCTTGCTGGGAGCCGGGGGACCCAGCATCCATCGTGGGGCACCCTCCCCACAGCATGGCACAGCACAGCACAGCCCAGCACAGCCCAGCACGGCACAGCCCGGCACAGCCCAGCACAGCCCAGCACAGCCCAGCCCAGCCCAGCCCAGCACAGCCCAGCACAGCAGAGCCCAGCACAGCCCAGCAGAGCCCAGCACAGCCCAGCACAGCACAGCTCAGCACAGCAGAGCCCAGCACAGCACAGCACAGTCCAGCCCAGCACAGTACAGCATAGCCCAGCACAGCCCAGCACAGCCCAGCACAGCATAGCCCAGCACAGCCCAGCACAGCCCAGCACAGCACGGCACAGCACAGCCCAGCACGGCACAGCACAGCCCAGCACGGCACAGCACGGCACAGCACGGCACAGCACGGCACAGCCCAGCACAGCACAGCACAGCACAGCCCAGCACGGCACAGCACGGCACAGCCCAGCACGGCACAGCACAGCCCAGCACGGCACAGCACGGCACAGCACAGCACAGCACAGCCCGGCACAGCCCAGCACAGCACAGCACAGCACAGCCCGGCACGGCACAGCACAGCTGCCCGCACCTCCAGAGCCCGGGTCGCAGCCCTCGGCAGCCAGCCCTAATTATTTACAGCCGGCGTGGAGCCAGTGACCTTGCATGGGAAAAAACCCACTTGAGCCTCATTCAAATTCTGCCTTGCACCTCTATTACACGGGAACAGCTCCGGAGATGACAGGCTCTGCACCACGCCTATGCAGCAGTAAAATGCCTGTTTCTGAGCCGTTCACAGCGTTTTACTCATCACGTGCTGCTCGCAGGCAGCGAGGGAGCCGGCTCTTTAACCCGCCCCACAAGTCAGGATTTGTGCCCAGCAAACACCGCAGCAGCCCAGGAGGGTGAATTCTGCACCCTGTGCTCGAAGCAGAGCTGGTGGCAGCGAGCTGAGGCACAGCTCCTCCCCGGACGCTCTCCAAGCAGCCCTGGAGCCACGGTGCCAGCTGGCAGGGGCACCAGACCCTCTGTGCCCAGTAGAAGGATTCTTATGACTCGTGGCATCTGGCCGTGTGCCACCAGAACATGGGGCTGGAGCAGCCTGAGGGGCCAGCCAGCCTCATTTCCATCTCCATTAGAGGACAGTAATTCACTTTTATCCAGTACATCCTCCACCAGGGTGAGGCTCAGGGATTCCCTAAACCCAGGGCTGTGCCTGGGTGCTGTTTGTGACGCCTCTCAGAGCCCCGTGTTTGGTGCTGTGTGACAGCAGTGCCAGGGCTGGGCTGCCCCTGCTCCGGCCTGTCCTGATGGAAAGTCTCGCTGGGTTAAACTGCAGCCTGGTGATCTCACCAGGTGGTCTCAGACAGGTAACTTCCTCTCCACCTTCATCCCCCACCTCTCCTGAGGTGCCTCCATCATATCCTGTATTTCCATCACACAGGAAAACTCAACACGTCCCAGCCCTCAGGAAAAAACGAGCAAAATGAGCAAATAGCCCTTCCCAGCACCCCCAAACCTGCCTGGCTGCACAGAGCAGCCCTGGCCCCTCCATCCCCTCCATCCCCTCGCTGGCAGTCCCCACCTGTGCTCCCCTGCCCCACAGCTGCCGTGGCTGGGGCACTGTGGGGAGCCCTGCCAGAGGTGCTGGTCAGTGTGGTCAGCGTGGTCAGCCTGGTCAGCCTGGTCAGCATGGTCAGCGTGGTCAGTGTGGTCGGTGTGGTCGGTGTGGTCAGCATGGTCAGCGTGGTCAGCGTGGTCAGCGTGGTAGATGTGGTCGGTGTGGTCAGTGTGGTCAGCCTGGTCAGCGTGGTCAGCGTGGTCAGCGTGGTCAGCGTGGTAGATGTGGTCGGTGTGGTCTGTGTGGTCAGCGTGATCAGTGTGGTCAGAGTGGTCAGCGTGGTCAGCCTGGTCAGCATGGTCAGTGTGGTCAGCCTGGTCAGCATGGTCAGCATGGTCAGCCTGGTCAGCGTGGTCAGCGTGGTCAACATAGTCAGCCTGGTCAGCGTGGTCAGCGTGGTCAGCATAGTCAGCCTGGTCAGCGTGGTCAGTGTGGTCAGCGTGGTCAGCGTGGTCAACGTGGTCAGCATGGTCAGCGTGGTCAGCGTGGTCAGCGTGATCAGCCTGGTCAGCGTGGTCAGCATGGTCAGCGTGGTCAGCATGGTCAGCGTGGTCAGCGTGGTCAGAGTGGTCAGCCTGGTCAGCGTGGTCAGCGTGGTCAGAGTGGTCAGCGTGATCAGCCTGGTCAGCGTGGTCAGTGTGGTCAGCGTGGTCAGCCTGGTCAGCGTGGTCAGCGTGGTCAGAGTGGTCAGCATGGTCAGCGTGGTCAGTGTGGTCAGCGTGGTCAGCGTGGTCAGCGTGATCAGAGTGGTCAGCGTGGTCAGCGTGATCAGCCTGGTCAGCGTGGTCAGCGTGGTCAGCATGGTCAGCGTGGCCTGGCAGCCCCTCCACACCATCAGCAGCGCTGGCACCGAGCTGCACCAGGCACCACGTTGGGGTGGTGATGAGAATCTATCCCAGACACTGACCAGACAGGGGAACAGGATGAGCAGCTCCTTAAATACCTGCCCATAATGAGTAGTGAGAAAAAGTGCTCCATCACGGGTGATTGCAATCTCAGGGACATTTGCTTGGCGCTTTTAAAAATTAAAGATAATAACTTTCTAACAGAAACAATCTTGCTGTCACCTTGGGGAAATTCTCTGCTTGGCCTCACTCAGAGGACTGAGAGGAGCTGGAGGCGGGGGAAGCGCTGGTGCCCAGCCAGGGCAGGGCTCCCAGCCCAGTTTAATGCCTTCATTGTGACCCAGCTCAGCTCAGCGGAGCCAAAACCAGCCAGGACAGAGCCAACAGGGAAAATGGAAACTCGGGAGCAAGGGCAGGAGCTTTCCTGCACTTCACACCCCTGCTGGAAAGGGGGAATTGAATTAAAAAATTAAAAATCAGGGACTTTGATATGGGAAGTAGCAGGCCACACACAAGTGGCTGATGGGAGGAGCTGATGGGATCAGTTAAAATAAATCTGCAGCTGAAAGGTCAAGGCACAACAAGGAGGAGTTCTGTCATTGTGTTGGAAGGAGCTTTCCTGACGTGTAAACCACGACTGGATCATGACAGTGTAACTGTCAGTCATGGAGCAGAAGTGACACATGCTTATTTATTCATCAGATACTTCTGTTCTGCACTTGGAGACAAACAGGCTCCCGGGTTCTGGCAGGAGCTGGGGGATGCTGAGCAGCGAATGCAAAGTGTAAACATGGAACAGGGAGGACCAGAGAACTCCCTCCCAGGAGCATTCAGAGAATGGGCTGAGAAGGCTTCTGAAGATCTGAAATGGATTTTAATAAACCTTGGCATTCTGTTGAGTTTCTAGAAGAAGGGAGAAGCTGGTTTAAAGCCAGGAGGGATGGGATGGGCAGCGGCAGGAGCTGTGTCCCCCGCACTGCCCATGGCTTGGCAGAGGAGGAGACAAATATCAAACAGCCTCATGGAAAACAGATTTATCAAACTTCATACATTTTTTCTGATATAGTTATAGATTCAGTTGATAAAGGAAATCAGTAACATAATACATTTAAGAGTTCCACAGGGTATTTGATTTGGCTCTCCTGAAAATCTAAAGACCTGCATTATGCAGAATCAACAGTGCTTTATTACCTGGGCTGGGAGCTCCCAGAGACAGTCCCTCCATCCAAGGGATGTTCCTGCACAGGATGGCCTGTTACAAGGACAGAGCTGAGCTATGGCAACGTCTTCATTTGGAGCATTGAATAAAACATGAAATAATTGGGAGTAAACCAGGGAAATGGCAGAGAAAAGAGAGATGAGAATATTGAGGGATGAGGGAGGTGGGCCAGGCAGATTTGGGCAGCTCAGTACCTTGGGCCCATTCAGCCACGGCCATGTCCATACAGCCAGCTCCAAGGGCTGGGAGTGAGGAACCAGGAGAGCCAGTTCCAGTTTGGGGCTGGAGATGCTGCCCATTCCCAGCGGATGGGCTGAGGGTCCCACCCTTCTGGGGAGTCCCTGTGAGGGGCTCAGAGACCTCAGCATGCAGCCAGACTCAGCAGGCAGAACAGGGACACACAGCCCACGGGAGACCCAGGTACCAGAGATTGTTTCTTGTGTTCAGGGGGAGTTGGGGGAGCTCCTGGGCTCTCCAGTGGAAGGTACCAGAGATTATTTCTTATGTTCAAGTGAAGCTGGAGGAGCTCCTGGGCTCTCCAGTGGAGCCCCTGGCCCAGGGACACGGCTCATGACCCTGGGGTGCTGCCTCCAGGAGTGACCATCCACCAGCACTGAGCTGCAGGTCAGGTGCAGGAAGGACTGGGCAGGGAGGGTCCTGAGGGCTGTGGGGTCAGCTGGTGGCACCTGCAGTGTTGTGTGTAAATCCAGACAGGATCATCCCAAAGGACCAGCCCTGAAAGCTCCGCAGGGAGGAACTGCTGGCTGGCAAAGGCTGTGCTGGAGCTGCTCTGGGGGACACTGAGGGGCCAGGGTGGGCCCAAGGGGGACAACCCAGCTGAAGGACAGCTCTGGGACATGAGATGTCTGTGTCCCCTGCCAAACACCCCACAAACCAGCCCAGAGGAATGCAGGGTGCTGAGCATCCTCTGTGAGGGAGGCAGGCAGAGCAACGCTTGGCCTCCTCCAGAAATGACAGAGCACTTTATTCTGATGAGGGAAATGAAGGAGGAAAGGAAAAGTACCACATCGCCTTAAAATATGGTATTTTGAGCAGCCTTGGCCAAATCCTCCTGCTCCTTCTGCCTGTTTCAGATCCGCATGATGCCATGGAGCCAGTCCCAATCTACACCACGCAGCAGGGAGGACACGGAGCCTCCCTGCATTTAATGATGCTGCATTTAATGATGCTGAATTTAATTAAGTTTGATGAAAACCAAAGTTCTGTTACTTTCTTGAAAACACCACTAGCCTGAGCAGCTATTTCTCAACTTCAGCTCTCTGCCCAAAGTGCCATGAGCTCCCCTTCCTTCTGAACCGGCACAGCAGGCACACAGGACAGCAAGTGACACTGGGACAGCCACGGGGGACACACAGGGACCAGCCCGGTCACACCTGAGCTGGACACACGCGGGGACACCTGCCGAGCGTTCACACCTTGTCAAAGCAATAACCAGGATCCAAAGGCTGCCATTCCGAGCAGACTGTCACGGCCCAGCAGGCTGGGAACACCTGCCTGGCTCCAGCGATTGAGTCAAGCGCTAATTTGTGTTTCCCAGTGTGGGTGGCTCTCCATGGGTCTGCGGCGGCTCCATTCAGGATTTATCCGCTCTCGCCGAAGGGCTTGTGACGCTCACGTGGTGGGGGCTCCCACGCAGGCGCTGCGCCGGGGCCGCCGGGGATGCTCGGAGCCGCGGGGATGCTCGGAGCCCCGGGGATGCTCGGAGCCGCCCGGGATGCTCGGGGCCCCGGGAATGCTCGCTCGGAGCCGCCGGGGATGCTCGGAGCCGCGGGGATGCTCGGAGCTGCCGGGGATACTCGCACAGAGCCCCCGGGGGTGCTCCCTCGGAGCCGCCGCTCCCGTCGGACCGAGTCCCGGCGGCTCCAGCGCTGTTCCTGCCCCGGCACACGCGTCCAGCCCCCGCTGGCGGCGGAAAGTTCAGGGCTGAGGCGGCTCCCGAGGGGCAGGGAGCTCTGCTCGGTGCTAAAAGCATTTGTGCCCCGCAGGAGAAGCGGCCCCTGCGACAGAGCCGGTCCCGGCCCGGGGATGGAGCCGCTGTCCCCGCTCCGAGGGCACAGAGAGCAGCGAGGCCCTGCAGCGGCAATCACACCGCATGTAACGGGTCCGGGCTCTGCCCCCGGCCCTCCCCCGGCTGCGGGGCCGCTCAGCCCCCGCCCCAGCACGCTCCTTCCCCCGCACCGGCTCTTGAGCCCTGCGCAGCTCGCTCGGGGAAGTTTTCCCTTGCCAGCCCCGCGCTGGTTCACAGCCTGCGAGGCGCCTTCCCTGCAGGATTCGGGAAGGTGACAGGCGGCCCCAGCACGTTCCCCAGCACCATCCCAGCCCCAGCACGTTCCCCAGCACCACCACAGCCCCAGCACGTTCCCCAGCACAGCCGGGACCCTCCCTGTCCCTGTCCCTGTCCCCGCAGCCCCGCTGCCACCCGCACAGGGGTGACGGAGCCCGTGCCCCGCACGAGGCCCGGGGGTGCCGGGGTACGGGCGAGCCCCGCACGGCTCCTCTCCCTCTCCCTCTCCCTCTCTCCGTCTCCCGCAGCTTTGAGAGCCCCAGCGCGGGGCAGGATGTGGAACAGGGAGTGCTGAGCCCACGGCGAGCCCCTGCCCTGCCGCTCCCAGCCCCGTGCCCAGGCTCAGGGCGCAGGGCTGGCATCCAGCTCTGAGCTCTGCCACGGCACTGCCAAACCCTTCCCCGAGTGAGCTGTGCCCAGGGCAGCGGGGCCTCTCTGGCTCCTTCCAAAGCCGTGATTGATCACAGTGAGGGAAACATAAAGCATTGGCTAGAAAAAAAAATACATGTAGCAAACCAAAGAATTTTGGATATTACTCATGCCGCCAGTGATCCCATCTTTCACATCCCTGGCTGCTGCCTCCTTGGCTCCCTCAGCCCAAGAGGGGAGACAGATTATCTCAAATTATTTATTATGGAATTAGAGCATGATCCAAACCCTCCTTGAATCAATAAGCAAGCTCTGACTGACTTCACCGGGTTCAGGACCGAGCACCAGGAACAGACAGGGTATTTCTGCATCCGTGACTCACCGAGAACTTTCCAACGTGGAGGAGCCGCTCAGCGCCTGCCCCCGGCGCTGGAGGGGTCGCTCCGGGCCCGGGGCGCTCTGACACGGCCAGGGCCCCTCAGGACAGCGGGGCAGGTTCTCCCGAGCACGCAGGACACCCGCTGCTGCCCTCGCTGCCAAAGTTAGGGCCCAGGGCGATGCCACCGGCCATGTATCGCTGCGCAGGTACCGGCACCTGGCTCTGTTCGAGCTCATCTTTAACCACAGCCCGTGGGGGCTCAGAGACACCTCGAGCAGCAGCTCTGGGGCAAAATTGCCCCGAACTGTGGCCTGTGCTGCAGGAGGGCGGCAGCTGCTGGGGCCTGGCCAGGCAGGCGCTGCTGCGGGAGGGGAGCAGCGGGGCCGGGCGGGCAGAGCTCGGCCGTGGGGCAGCCGTGCTGGGGCAGCCCCGCCGTGGGGACGAGCGGCGCTGGGGCAGCAGCAGCGCTGGGGCAGCAGCAGCAGCCCCCCCTGCCCGGCTGTGCGCTCACAGGGAAGGGGCTGGCGCTGGAGCCGGGGCTCGGTGATGGAAGCGCCGGGCGCGGTGCGTTCCCCCCGTGACAGGGACGCGGGGCCGGCCGAGCCTCGGAGAGGGGCAGCAGCCGCGGGCCTGTCGCTCCCGCATTCCCGATCAGGAGAGGGACCTGTGGCCCCTCGGCCCGGAGCTGGCCGGGAGGACACGGCGCGTCTGCCGCCGGCGCTGCCCGGCACGGGGGGAGCCGCAGCCCCGCTCCCCCGGCCCCGCGCCCCGCCAGGAGCGGCCCCCGGAGCTTCCAGCTCTGTGCCGGTGCCCGGGGAGGGGTGCGGGAGGCGGCGGCGGGAGCGGCGGGGCCGCCGGGCCGGGGATGCTCGGAGGGCCGGGGGATGCTCGGAGGGGCCAGGGATGCGCCGCTCGCCCGCCGGGGGCCCGGATCTGGGGAGGGGGGTCCCGCGGTGCAACCCTTCCCCCGAAGTTTGGGGGCCGCGGGGGTCGGTACCTTCCAGGCAGCACGTCCTCCAGAGCCCCGAGTGGGTCATCACCTCCTCGTTCTTGCGGCTCGTGTCGTTGTCGCTCATGGACTTAGTCCTGCACACGCCGCGCGAGTAGAGCCAGTAGTCGGTGCCCACGGCGATGGTCATCAGGCTGAAGGCTGCGAAGGCTCCCACCGTGGTGACGAGCATCTGGACGCCTCTGTCACACATCCTCATGCTGCTTCATCCTCCGGCGGCGGCTCGCAGGGGACGGGCCGGCGCCGCCGCCCGCCGCCCGCCGCCTCATGCCCCCGCGGGCGGCGGAGAGCCGGGCCCC
>JAWWMS010000043.1:15711617-15783699 GCA_035048045.1 Chlorospingus semifuscus | reverse complement strand
TAGTGCATTCTTTGTAACTTGTAAGTGCCCATGGGCTTAAAGCAATTGCAGAAAAAGGGGCTAATTCTTGTATAATTCTGAACAGCTACTTGAGATAGGTATTAATTTATGTCTGTATCTCAAATTATACCCTCTGTCCTTGCATACATTGCTGCAGAAACGAGATCAAGACATCCAACATGTTTGTAAGTAAGTGATTTGAAATGTGTTTGACATAGTAAGCCTAAGCAGTTTGATGTCAGAGCCCAAAAATGGAGAAGAGCTGCCTCTAATAGAGAATATCTAAACTCTGAGATTACAGGTGTGGTTTGGGACGAGTGTGTGTTACAATGCTGTGATACACTGCACTTGCTGGCAAGAGGCTGCTACTGAGCACACAGCTCTGCTCCTGCATCCAAGTGAGCTGCAGGAATACAATTTTGTTTGTGTAACTGCAGCTCTACTAGTCACTTTTGCCATACCTGGTATGAGGCACGAGGCTTGAAGATGCTGCTTTTTGCCTGTTGTTCAGAAGTCTGCCCAGAAACAAGGGCATAGTGCTGATGTGAGAAGGTGCTGTGCAGAAATGGTAATTGCTCAATTATTGGTCAGAGGTGTGTGTGTGGAGAACAAACATCAACCTTGGCTTCACTCTGTGAGAAGCTTGTTGTATTGTCGTTCTCTTAGGCTGACTCTGGATTTCACAACATCACAGGTACGTACTCAGCTGCAGGCAGGGACTCCTAGGTGCACTTACCAGCACGCAAACTCCTACAGAATCCTGGCACCGAAGGAGATAAATCGTGTAAAGAACAAGAACAACCTCAGGGGACTACTGGGACACTGGGATCCTACTGGTTTGTAAATCATGGAGATTTCAGTGACAGGTGAGGCAGGGAATTTGAGGCTGAATCTGTAGCCAGAGCACTCAGGGGTGGTTAAAGGATCCTTCTGTCCCCACTGTGCTGCAGGCTTGGTGCTGCACAGTCCAAAACCACATCTTGTGGCTGAAGAAGCCTCTTCTCCAAAGATGCCCAACAAAAGGAATCTTCTATTTCCTGGCCACATGCCCACTCTGGGCTGATGAAAGCTTTGCACTCAGGAAGAAGGATAAAGATTCCATTCCTTGTTCAGTAAGTGTAAAATCAGTGTGGAATCTGAATGTATTACCTAAAACCTGAATATAAAATAAATCTAGAACCAAAGGCATGGTGATAGAAATTTTGGATCTAAAACCAGCCTGATTTTATACTCATACAGATTCTTTTTCCCTCTGGCTGTGCACATAAAGTTGACACCAATTAATTGGTATAATCTATTTACAACATCAGAGTAACTACAAAATTGATTATCCTAGATTTATTGAACAGTAACTATTTACCCAGTTTTGGATTTTCACAATACTTAATTTATGTAGACTGCTAGCATGCACACTAATTCTAATTTGGTGAGATTTTATAGTTATTCATAGTATGGAAAAACATAAACTGCAAACATTTGGACAATGCTAAAACTCATCTTCCTCACACAGCCAAACCAATAGCAGCTTCTGCAAACGAAACATCATATATTTAAAACTTTTCACTTTATTAACAATAAATTATCTGTGGCATCACCAATCAACAAAATACTAAAGAGACAGTGAGCAGATTGTCTGTATAATGATCAGAAAGGCAACATTATCAGTACCTTCATAAAAACTGGAGAAATGCCGATGAACTTATATACATGTACCACTTGCAACCAAATGAACACTGAGCAGAAGAAATATATTCCTAAGTTTCTCCAGTTTTTCTGTTAAGTAAGGCAGTAATAAAAAGCACAGCATCACAATTAAGTACAACTCTAGGTACTGAGCCCTGGCATAACGCAGTGCTCAGAGGAATGTGCAAAATAAACACCTGGATTTGCACTTTGATTCTTTGTTGTGTAAAATTAAAAAACAACACAAAGTCACAACTCTTCTTGATTCCATTGTCCAGAAAAACAAAAGCAAAGCTGGAGAATCCAGACTGACAAAGATGTTCTCTCTCAGCCTGTAGTACCATTTGGAATATCTTGAGCATCAGCTAAATGTAGCTTTTGGCTGAAGCAAATCATTAAGGAATATCACTTTCACATACATAGAAGGCATGAACAAGACAGCAGTGTTACATGAAACTCTGCTTACTCTGGGGTATGCACCAGTCCAGAAAAACTCTGTTCTGGTGAGTCCTATACTAGTTCCCCATCAATAGATTAATATTTCTCAATGAGATTTGAGCATTACAAACCTCCAGCATTAGCCTGGGGATCAAGGGTGATGGCAGATTATTTTTATCACTCTTACATATTATTTTGTCACATTCCACTTGCCCTCTTTATGAAGTCTGCCTGAAGATGCAGGGAATGTAGATACCAGAGCAGGATCTTAAGCCCCAAAAACTAGAGCCTCGCCTCCTCAATGCATACCAAGTGTGTAACAACAGAAATAACCAGACTGCAGAGTAAACTGAGTGCTACACTCCTCCACTGCCATCCTGGCTTATCAAAAGCACAGTGTGAAAGACAAGCTGAGACATTCAGCTTTATCTCCTCTGTGGGCTTAGAGCACACATTTGTCCAGTTCCTAAGCTCTGCTGAAGTACCTGACCCTAGAAATAAAAAATTAGGTCAGCTCACTCTCCACGGTCAAGCAGTTATAAACGACCACACACATTTCTAGAAAAAAATGAAAAGGTAATAGAATTCACTTATCAGTGGGACAGATGCCTCTGAATATTGTTGAAGGAATATTACTATGGATGTTTGTTCCAGAATGTCTCAATAAGATGCATGCAGAAAGAGCCTGCTGCTGATGGGTTTTGCCACTGACAATACACTACGGTACACAAGTGGAACATGGCAGCTAAATAAATCACCAGGTGAAAAAAACAACCTATAATTACATGTGTTAAGATACAGTCACTTATGTATTGGAAGAACCTAAAAATTGATGCTGTATTATAGTACTAACTTAAAAGCACAACATCACAATTAACTACAACCCTAGGTACTGAGCTTTGCAGTGCTCAGAGGAATGTGGAAAATAAACAACTGGATTTGCACTTTGATTCTGTGTAAAATTAAAAAACAAACAACACAAAGCATTATCAAAGGAATCTGACTCTTGTAAAGGCATCAGTTACTAGGGAAACACACTGCAATTTGACTACAGTTAGTAATTAAAATGCAAAATAAACATTTTAGGAAAAGGATACATAGATGAATTTAGTTCTTCTAGCTGCAAGATAAATGTAGAAATTATGAGAAATGGCACTTCAGTTAGTCAAAGAAATGCAGCAATTATGCTGGTATGCTGAAATGAACACATTAAAATAATGAAGGATATAACTAATAGTTTGGGCTGAAATGTATGATTTCTTACAAAAATCAAACCTACACTGAATTCCATACAATGAGCTAAGTTCCAAATTAAGTCTGGAAATTTTGGAAATTAGGTTTCCAAATGTGCTGATCTCAAGAAATTTAAAGAAATTTTAACAATTCTGGTTTTTATGGAAATACACTAGACAAAGTGTAGAATGTACAGATCAGTATTCTTTGTTATGTGTCACCTTCCCCAGATGTAGGAGGATGGACTGCAGGGAAAGTGGTCGTAGTTCCCTAGTACATGGGCTGTCCCTAAGCAGGCTGACAGGCTCAGGCAGCTTGCAGCCAGCCTGCTCCCCTCCCCAAAGCAACCAGCAGCTGTAACAAATGAAAACAGCTCCTGTGTTCTCTCAGAACCCAGAGGAGGGCAGGACACACCTTGGTTCATTGAAAAGCTACGTTCTCCTCAACTGTAAATCACTGCGCACACAGGGGCGGTGTTTTCCTGAACCAAGCTTTGCTGTGGGCTAAGCTCCATGATTTCTGCCTTCCCAGTACTTACATCTGACAGCAGTCTATCCAGGTTGGAATCACTGGCCAGTTTTCTTTTGTCTTCAGGGAGTTCTTCCATCTCCCCATAGAGCTCCAGATTGAGGCGAGCAAGTTTCTCCTGCATGCTCCGCACGTGCTCCATCTGCTCTATGGAACATTCATTTCCTAAAACACCAAGAAAAACTTATATAAAGAAACCCAAGAGCGAAAATGAAGATATGAAGATGCAGCTTTTTACATCAGAGAAGAGAGATGCAGCTTTCTACATCAGAGAATTTAAACATCAATTTTACAAGTACATTTGCTTTCTTGGTGGTTTCACTGTTGAAGTTTCTGTCATCCTATTTGTTGCTGTGTTGTGCTGAATTTACAGTAGCTATCCAATGTTCTCAGAGTTTTTTAGAATGCATGTGGTTTTTCTATACTCTTGAATTTTTCTCTGATTCAGAAAGGCCCTGTATTTTAACTTAAAATTCAGTCAAAAAAACTTCTTTCCAATTCTGATTTGTCTAAGGGTTGCTTTCTTGAAACAGATTGTTGATATAATACAAACTTTTCAGGTTCTTTTGTAAAATCAGTGTGGAATTGACACGTTTACCTTAAACTAAACTTGCAAAAGTACACATGCATTTTTCTACATAGTACAAGGGAGAAAAGAATGCAAAAAAGTGCAATATTTCTTCTAAAACCTCCATCAACTCTGAGGCTGTAAAAATACTAAAAAGCTAAGACAGAAGAGTAACCTGGGTAAAATGCAGCTTGCATTGAATTTCATAAAAGTTGTTAGCAATAGTCTTAAATGCTCATATGAAACAAAACTGGGTGCTAAACACAGTTACTTCTTCCTACATAAATAAGTTATTTTAAACTTGGTATCTTAAGGAAAGATGGAAGGAATAATGGAATGGCATGTGAATAATCTCACAACACAGACGACGTTACAATGCGACTGCAATTTTAAAATGCAGTAAGATGTATTAATTATGTTGATTTCATGTGGCAGTCTGTCCATGCAGCACACTTGTTTGCAAATGTTACCACTGTACAGCTATAAAAAACAACTATTGTACACACACAATTCATGCACTTACCAAATGCCTGAAGTTTGCCAGAGTGGAAGTCATTCAAGAGACTCAGAAGTCCCCTTTCCATTTCCTGGACATCTGATACATCTGTGAGAAAAGAATGCTGGATTGGTGCTGCCTGTGCCCCTTTTGCTTCAGCTCCTGGAGGTTTGGCTTTCTCTTTGATTACGCTAAAAAAAAATTATTGAACAAAACAAATATTACTTCCTGCTTTCAATTTCACTGTAAATTTGAAATGTAAGCAAGTGTACATCTGAGCTTTGAAAATTAAATGAGAAATACATAGTGCATATTTCAGTCACTGCTTTTAAGAGAAACACTGGACCTCCAGCTTGTCTTACAAATAAAGAACATCACTATCTCAGCATTTTGATACTGCAAAATGAAGGGTTCCAACAGTCTGCTTGGACCACACATCTGTGATGGCCATCTTAGGAACCTAACGTGGGCCAGCACTACCCAGCAGTGACAACAGGGCATTAGCACTGAGAAGACCTCTAAGATCATCAAGTCCAACCATTAACCCAGCACAGCCACGTTCACCACTAACCCACATCCTCAAGCACCACACTCATGATTTTTTAACATTTCCAGGGATGGTGATTCCACCACTTCCCCAGGCAGACATTATCTACATAAAATCACCCAAAAAGCATCTGCAAGCCAGAGAGAAACTCCCTCAAAAATCATACTGTCCTCCTGTCACAAACATCTGTCGATTCCAACCCGTGTGGAAAACAGCTGGTTATAAGCTTTGGAAGGTGACCTTGCCTCCACATAAATTTTCCTAGAGTTCTTTCTTTCAACCCCGAAGAAACATCCCAGTTTTGTAAATCTCACCATCAAAACCACTCTCCCACTACTCTAATGTACCAAATGAAACTAGTCCATGCCCAAACATCAAATTGCTAAAAACACTCTACAACCCTTCCTGCAAGAAAATTATCCAAATCCCTGCATCCCATACACTTCTCTCTAGACACAGCATTTATTCAGAGCATCAAGTGCCCACAGGAACTACATGGATGAAAATTAAAAACCATGTTAAATCTCTGTGAACAACCAATATGGATACTAAACAGACAGCTACCAGTGGGAAGCAGCATGTTCCTTCTCTGACCCAGAGACAGACAGGCTGCATACAGTTTAGGTAGGAGGCTGTCCTGCAGCCTTGTGATGAATCTGTTCAGAACCTGATCCAGTGAAAAAATCTGAGCCTAAAAATTTTAATTTAGGATGTTATGGGATATTAAAAAAAAAATCGCAGACTTAAAAAAGAGGCTTTATTTAATTAGTGAAGATAATGGGGTTTAAAGCACAGTAAGGCCTACCCTTCCCATGCTCTGCAAATTCTCTCTGTCTTATGGGAAATAATAATTCTTTGTCCAGCCCAAGAGCTTCTGTAGTCTATAAAACATCATATAGACTATATGCTACAGAAACAACCAGCAGTCCAACAATCACCATATCCAGTTCAACTCAGAGCAACTCAGTTTAGGTTCTGCTTCAGTTTCAGACTTAATGGTTTGTACTACAGACAGGTCATCCATTTTTCTACCCAATTCTGATATGTAATAAAATAAACTATTAGTCTTTGAGAACTTAATTCATTGGATTCTTGCAGTAAAGTGAAAATTAATTAAATACTTTTGCTCCATTATCACAGCAGCAGTTCATCCTCACATTATTATGTCAATTACCTCTCCTGCTTGATAAGTTCAAACAATTATCTGTATTAACATTGCTTGGTAAGTTTAACAATTGTGCAAGAATGGCCAGAACTTACAGCAAAAAGGACATTTTCTTCTCTATACAATCTTTTGGACTGCAAGAAATTAATTTCTAGTAAATCCCAGGATAATATTGAGACTTGAGTAGACTGTTCAGTCAACTGCAGAAGCCACCAATTCATAGCACATTAGTATCTACATCACACATTAGTATCTAATATTTCCCTCCAAGTATTAACACAGTTTTCCTGAAAAATAATGTATAGACCTTACATTGCAGAAATTAATTATTTATCAGACCAATACTGCATCCTTCAAACAGACTCTCTGTGCTGATGCTGACAGTTCTGTATTTAATCTTCAGCTAAAACTTGGAGGTCAGTAAATTTTCTGCTGCCTCTCTCCAGCTAACATTTCCCTTTAAAATTCCTCTTCCTTTATTTATCTACTGTGTCTGCCACAGCCAAAAAACTCATTTTCTAACATGCAGGTAAATTAATGTTCTCAAACTGAAACCAACTTATCATCAAAAAAACACAAACTATTCTGATGTGGTACTTTCTGAAGAACTGAATGTCTCTCTTTATGCAAGACACTTCCCCAACTGAGAGGTCTCCAGTCACAAAACACCTGGAAATTCCAGTTCTAGCTCATCCTGTTCAATTTATGTCCTTCATTTCCTGCCACAGTTGTCAGTTCCAACCTTGCAGTCATGTAATATTTCATTTGTTCCTCACAGCTGTACATCTGGGGCTCTACTATTCCCCATAGGATGCCCAAATCTGACCACCCAACTCATGTCTTTCACCAGGCACATCAGGCTATACCCTGCTTCAGCTAAACTGCTGTTGGTATGAGTTTACAGTATTGTGTAACATTTCAGTAAGTTTACAAGAAAAGTGTAAAACACTGTCCTTTGCTGTAAAATAACCACTATATTGCATTAAAAAGAAATCATGTTGCTAAAAAAGACACATCATCAAAACTTCACAAGCCTGAAGCTCTTCTGTCACAGCCAGTCTAAACAATCTTTAAACTGTCTCAGCATTGCCAAGTTCCTGGCTCTCACTGCCTCTAGGTCTGCAAATGGCCTGAGCTTACCGTTTTAACTTTGGTTTTTGTACGGCAGGCTGTGGGGCAGGGTTGGAAAAGGCTGTACTTTTACTGACTGGCACTGAGCTTTTCTTGGAGTTAGCAACCTGAGCAGAGTGACTGGAAGATGATTTGGGGCTCCTCCTCTTGATCTTCCTTTCTTCCATTTCTTCCAATTTACTACATCTAGACTAATGTCTTCATAGGGAAGGAAAGAAAGTGAGAAAAAATCCGTTAAAACTGGCATTCACAATAAAAGCAAGTAGAAAGACAGCTCGTGGAAACGAAACTCGTAGTTCCTTCAGAGATGAGCAGTCACTCCTGTCGGAGAACAACAGAACCCAGTTTCCAGGAGAAGCTGCCCGGCCTGCTCGATGAGCGGAAGGGCCAGCACCTAAACCCTCCATCCGCCAACAGGTACCTCCAAACGATCTCAAGCGCTGTGTGCCGTGGGTTACTGCTAAGGAACACCACGAGTGCTCGGGCCCACGGCAGGCAAAACACGGACAAGAGCTGTGGCACGGGGCTGCCGCGACCCACCCGTGCCAGAGCACCGCCTCTGCTGAGGGAAACGCAGCCGGTGCCGGCGCGTTGCTGCTGTGACGCAGCTGCTGTTACCGCTGCTCCACACCTGCTATTGCTGTCACACACTGCCGTGACACGCTCTTTGTTATTATGGATTGTTATCACTCCTACACCACCGACGGGCCCTGCCCAGCTCCGCACGCACAGCCCACCCGTGTGCCGTTACCGGGCGCTCCCCCGCCGCCTCCTCGCCGGTGACACGCCCCTGACACCCCTTACACCCCGGAGGCGGCCGAGGGCTCCCCGGGCACGGCGACGGCACTCCTGGGCGCCATCGCGGACCCGCCGCTGCCTCCCGGGATGAGGAGACCCCTGTGCGCAGCCCGGGCAGACGCAGCCGCGTACCGCCGCTTCATTACCGCGGAGGCTCGGGACGCGGCTGCGCTCCGGGAGCAGCGGGAAGCGGACGCAGCCGGGAGCCCCTCGCCCTGCGCCCCCGGCCCCGCCCCCTACCTGAGGGAAGCCCCGCCCCCGGAGCGCGCGCGGAGCCCCGCGGAAGCGGCCGGCTCGTCCCGGCGCGCGGATCACGTGACAGCGGGGCGGCCCGGCCCGGCGGCGGCGCCGCGAGGTGCATTGTGGGAGTCCCGCCCCAAGGCACCACCTCCCCCGCGGGCGGACTACAGCTCCCAGAACCCTCCGCGGGGCGGGGCCGCGTGCCCGCGTTCAGTGGCCGCCACCGCCAAGGGCTTCTCCCGAAATATTTGATCCAAGTCCACGCATGTTAAAACACGCTGGCAAAAAACACCGCACTGCCGACCTGGTCCTTTTCCCTGCTGACGCCGTGCGGTAGCGCTCTGCCTTCTCCTCTGCCTGTAATTACACCCCAGCCACAACCTGCTCTATAGTGAATCGGCCTCAGCTGCTTTTGGTCTTTAGGGCTTCACTGAGCACCGGGCACCTCAAATTAATGATTCACACGGTACGGAAAATCACAGTCATTAGGGTTGGGAGGCAGGGTCTCCTAGAGCAGGTGACACAGGAACGCGTCCGGGTGCGGTTTGAGGTCTCCAGAGAGACTCTGCGACCTCCCCAGGCAGCGGGTTCAGTGCTCTGCTGCCCGCGGTGTAAGGAAACTCTGCCTCGTGTAGAGGCGAAACTTCTTGTTTGACTTTGTGGAGCCCCAGTCAGGGGCCTGACTCATTTGTAGCCTCTGTTACCTGTGTTTACTAGCAAAAGTTTACAGCCAGCTGAACTGTGCTTATACAGGTGGCAGCTGAGCCCGCCGGGAAATGATCCTCGGGTGTTGCAAGGCATCGCTATCCGCAGATGGGGTCAGCAGTAGGAATTCTCCCCAGGAGGACATGCTGGAAGATCTCAGTATATTCACATGGAGTTATGTGGGCTAGGAATGCTGCCGGTGGAGCAGCAAGTTCCAAACGACAAGAGGACATAGTATTAAGCTGAGCCAAGGCAAGTTTAGGTTTGACATTAGGAGGAATTTCTTCACGGAAAGGGTGACTAGACATTGGAATGGGCTGCCCTGGAAGGCGGCGGAGCCACCGTCCCGGGGGGGTGTTCAGGCGAGACGGGCCGGGGCACTGAGTGCCGCGGTGTAGTTGAGGAGGCGGTGCTCGGTCCCAAGCTGAACTCGCTGATCTCAGAGGTGTTTCCCAACCTCATTGTTTCCGTGCTCCCGTAGCCCTGGAGGGTGGAGGCTGGGAGGGGAGCGGAGCGGTCGGCAGAGGGGCCATGCCCCCCCCGGCGGCAGCGCGGGCCGTGCCCGGGCCTCTCGGGGCCGTGCCGGTGTCATCCGCAGGGGCAGGCGGGACGGCCCCGGCAGTGCCGGTCCCCGCCGGCAGGGGGCAGCGCCCGCCGCCGCTCGGGTCCCGCTCCCCGCTCTCCCTGCCGCGGCACCGCGGGCGGGAACGGGTGTCATGGACAAGGGGGACCCATCCTCGTCCCCGCGACAGATGTGACCGGAACGGCTATCGTCCCAGATAAACCCTGCTGCCACGCTGAGTTGATGCAGCTCTCAGTGTCATTTCCGACCTGGATTTCAGTCCTGGGCCGTTGGCGGGCAGGAGCTTAATTTTCAAGGCAGGCAGTGTAATTAGCAGGGTGTGCCTACCTAGCCTGAGTAATGAACGAGCTCAGCCCCACCAAGTCTATTTCCTGGTGCTGTCGCTATTGCGTTTCTGGTCATTGCTTCTCACCTCAGTGCTCCCTGCCGGTCGTGGCTTTGTGGACTTGAATGGTCGGCACACCTTTCCAAACCATGGCTGATAGCCTGAGCTGTTTTCCCCACATGTGACAGTAGTTTGTGGCCTAGAGAAATGAACTTATCAGCTATCTCTACAACTTGTCAGCTTGAATTTCTCAAACCTGCATCGAGATCTTATTTTTTACCTGAGAAGCGTGTTGTTCATCACGGTATGTTTTGTGATGAAAACTCTCAGGCATCATTCACACACCACCTGTGAGGGGTGCTATAATCTGCATCAACCACAGTGAAAAAACATTGACCAGAAGCTTTACCGGTGTTTACAAGCATGAAGTTACCTCATGACTTAACAGGAGTGCAGCACCTAGAATGCATCCCTGTCTCTGTCTAAACTATCCATGATACCAGGAGAATGATTCTCCAGTCATACCCTGATACTGAACCTTTTTATGGACCTTGAATCAGACCTGAGGAGCTATTAAATAGCAGTGTCTCAGTGCGACTTGGATGGTCTCACAGCTGTGAGACCTGCGGACCCAAAAGGGGAGATTGTCTGTCAAAAGGAGATTGCATTTGGAGTGGTTCTCAGGTGAATTACAGGGACAAAATGTCCACTGAAGGTCACCCTGTAGTCAAAGTAATTCCTTCAGCAGGACACAGTTTGGGACTGAGGAGCTGGATCAGTTCTGATGCATTATGACCAGTGTTGTTGCAAGAGGTGTGTGATATACTACTGATACACTGACAGCTCACTTGTGGGAATAAACAACCTGAGGGTGTTTGCCTGT
The DNA here is from genome assembly GCA_035048045.1 of Chlorospingus semifuscus. Lineage (NCBI taxonomy): Eukaryota > Metazoa > Chordata > Aves > Passeriformes > Passerellidae > Chlorospingus > Chlorospingus semifuscus. The sequence goes on along the minus strand of JAWWMS010000043.1, from coordinate 15,772,376 downwards.
GAGCAACTAAGAAAGAAATCTATCTCTCTGAGGCTGGAGATGCATTACACCAAAAGGCAGTGGTACAAGACTTCAGGGACAGGTAGAGAAGCTGAAACAGTTGATTCTGTAATACAAAGGGCTTCTGATATCTGGTTTGGCATGCGTTACAGGGAAACAAGAGCTAGCAAAAGTCACACGGGCTGTGAGCCAGACACAAATCCTCAGTCACAGGGCTGCCCAAATAGAACCCTCATTTGCACACATACATATATGTGTATGCATAAATATATAGGGGGCTACAAAAAGTGGACAAATTGAGACTTACAGGAAGATTTCTGCAACCATTTGGGAAATTTGTATGAGATAAGTACTGCTTCTCCATGGTAAGGGAGACATGTTGGGAATGTTTGTGTTCATGCAGCTCATTTCTCACATGCTGTATGAGCGAGTAAATGTACCTGCCATGCAGTTGGTATATAGAGGTGTGGTTTGTTTTCCCCGTGTGATTAAAGGTGTTCTGTTTGGATGGAAGGTGGCTGGGTGTCCTTTGTTTCTACCACAGCAGTTGAAACAGAATGACTGATGGTCTGCTTTTAAATAAAAGGGAAATGTTTCCATCACTAAGCATTTTTAAAATAAAATTGTTTTCATATTCAGGAAGCAGTTGGATTCCACAGTTAACTCTGCTTCAGTTTAGTGTCTCAGTAGGAGGGAACAAATACTACAGAGAGGATAATAAATTTTAGCAAGCAGGAAATATTTTGCTCCAAGTGAATTACTTATCCCTGCACACTACACCACATTAGAATTATTATTAAGGTGCCTCTGTTATTTTTATATCTGATTTAACAGAGCCTACAGGGCAGATAATTGGAAAGCATCAGATTTTATGTTTTCATGGTGAAAGTAATTCAATAGTGAATAATTAATTTCTTTTAAAAGATAATAGTAAGTTAAGAGCAGAGAATTAAAGGTAGTATGGTCTTGATTTGTTACTAGAAATCCTATTGCAGATAACACTAGAATCAAAGTTTGAGGGAGAAAAAAGGCATGTTTGGACTATCTCTATCTGAGATTTTGCATAATTTTGTATTGTGATAATGATTCATGGTCCAGAAAAGGTTTTTTTCTTTCTTTGAAAGACTGCTTCTTTTTTTCTGACAACTCCATCATGCGTTACAGTGATACCATTTGTTTATAATTGTTGACTGAAATGCTCCAAGGGTAACAGTGTTTTAATGGCAACAATGTTATTGTTAAGGCAGCAAATTAAAAACTTAATTGACTCTGATTTTATTTACATGTATATCTCCTTACAAACTAGAAGCCCACCTTTGAAGATGCTTTGAAGAAGAACTTCAAAGAAGTTAAGTCTGTACTTTGTATTGAGATATGCATGCAAATAAAATCAGATTCCTCTTTCTGAAAACCCTATTCAGTTAACATGAGATGGCAAGTCGGTTCTAAAGGCTTCCAAGGCAGTGATGAAAGCACTGGGTTCTTTAGCTTCTGTAATTAATTTCAGATGTATTTCACAGGTTGGCACCTTGTACTCATGGAATCCTGACATTGCTGTAGCATCGCTTTCCAGAAAAGAGCATGGTCTGGGACAAATCTGCCCATAGGAAGGAAAGTACTTATTGCTGATTTATGAGGAGCAGCATAACAAGGGGTATATGTATCTATCAGCCAGCTAAACATGCAGAACAAAGCAGCAAAGTTGAAATTATACATATAACTAATTACCACTGGAGTAATATGAATGTAGAATTGCATGGGTTAGACACATGTACTCTTTACAGATTGGTGATGGATATGCTCTCATAAATGTGACTGAAAATATGTCAACATGTATACTTATATTGATGTCTCTCTCCCCACACAATCATTATGCTAAGGGATATGATCATATATAAGATCATATAAATAATTCAATTTATGTGTTATTATTGATCAGTTTCCACATCTCTAGCATGAATAGTCCATTGAAATCAGTACTGTTACACAAGAACAAGCAGTTTAGAACCTCCACCAGTATTGTGTGCTTATGAAGTGTTCTGATTGCAAAAAATCAATACTTGATTGGCTGCCAAGACATTAAATACATTACCTGCTTAAGAACTAATAAATCTATTACCTGAATGTGGATGTAGAATAAAGGACCTCCTTGGGCCAGAAGTGTGGTGATTCAGGCACTCAGGGCATAGTGACGAGGGAGGAAGGGGGGAGAACAGAAGGCACTTGCTTAATCCCTTGGAAAGCAGCAGTCACCCCAAGAACTAGGCCTCTAAGGGCCAAATGTCCCTGGACAGCCCCACCTGTCCCCCACCCCACTGCCCAGGAGTCCAGGAGCCCCATCTCCTCCCCATCAGCTCAGCCCGGGGACTTCAGTTCCCGCCTAAGCTAAGCATCTCCAACTCTCTCTTCAGCTCCTGGATGGACACCTGGAAAATTATTTTTAAAGAATGTTATTAATATATCCACTGATTAGTCTGGATTTCACATTCACAGCATCATGGAAGTAATAGTGGTTGGAAAGCACTTCTGGAGGTCATAGCAACATGAGCTAACTCAGTTTGTAAGAGACATCATGAGGTCTGAGTCAAAGCAGGTCAACTCTGTGCACAGACTAGGTTCCCACATTTTATCCAGCCTCTCTTGAAAAACTTCCAGGAAGAAATCTGCACCAATGTTCTCTAGCACAGCCTCCTCCTCAGAACAGGGCTACTGCCGCATCAGGCCAGCTGTGTCTTTGTCTGGCCAGGCCTTGAAACCTTCAAGAATGGAGACTCTACAACCCCTGCAGACAATTTGTTCCAGTAGTGCATTACTGTGATGGTGAAGAAGCTCTTCCTTATACAATTTTTAGTTGATTAAGAACATGTTAATATTTTGTATGTGTTCAGTAGATGTAGAAGATATTGTACAGTTACATTTACCTTCCTCTAAATATTTAAATATTTGTAATATGCAATAAGATCCCCAATGAAAAAACACTTTTAAACTGTACTTTAGTTGTTTTAGCAATCCCATTACTCCAGGTGGAAAAGGAAGAAGGCTGTCATTGGCTCTGCCAGCACAACCAGTATTTCAGGTATAGTCCCAAACCTAATAAAATTTTTCAGACTCTATCAGGGATGTAAAACTAAGATTATCCATAATTGCAGTGGTGGTTCTCGTGTGCTTAATGTGTTGTCCTTTAGAATTATTTCAAAATGGTTTCCATGGTTTTAGATGCTGGCATGTTGTAAAAAGAGTAGGGTTTTGTGAAGGATAAGGTTGATAGCTGATTTCCATCTCACACTACTGTCTTGCTTGGATGATACTTATTTACATTATAATCAAATAATTCCATTTCACTGATTTTATAGTAAAAAAACCTTTTCTCACAGGACTCAACCTCACAGGACTCATTGATAGACATGAGAAAAGGCTGGGATAATATGGCACCACTCCTGCATGCATGTTCAGTAATTGACAATAATTAACTTCATATGAGGTTTTAAAATAAGTTAAAATAAACCTTCAGCAAATTTTTCCCCCTTGGACAGCCTGCTGAATTATTTTTGCAGGTACTCACTGGGCTACTCACTGTAAATAGAACGATGTTTACAATCATCTAAGGTTATCATCATGGTGTTTACAGAATTCTATGAAAATCAGCTGAAATGAACCCTTGTAAACCAAAATGGGGAGTAAATTCTAGAAACAAGACCAGATCAGAAATCATGTGACAAAAGGTTCTTCTTCTCTACAGCTGGGGATGTATTATGCAAAGCATGGTTTCTGATGTATATTATAGAAGTAAAACAGAAAGGATTGCTGGATTTTGGTAACACCTGTTCTTGGCAGGCACCTGATCTTTTCCACTTTTAAATATTGAATAATGTTAATGATTGATTTAGTACAAGATAGAACGTGCAGCTCATATCACAAAGATCCAATGCACATCCTTTGTTTTCTGTAGCCTGTTTTTTAAGTTCACTAATTTATCACAAGATAATCATAATGGAGTAAGACCTTGCAAGCAAAAAAAGCCCAATAGTGTTAAGGCCACAACTGAAATAAAATACTTGTTTGGTTGTTTTAATAGTTTGTTTAAGTGCCTACAAAAATGGGTTTATTTTCTTTGCCAGTGTTTACACTTCATGTCAGTAAGAAGAAACTACTATTCATATTGTCTCCATGAGATGCCACTGAACAATATTACTAGTACAGAGTAACCCAGGCATGCCAGGGAAGGTTGAGTAAATAAAGTTTAACTTTTCAAAGCAATTTCAGCCTCACCTCCACTATGTACAAACATAGGTTCGAGGACATAATCACCTGTACACACCTCTGAATGTCATGGGCAAGAATCCCAATGGTGTGAGACTCTGTACAAACTCAGGGAGAAAATAAACACAATTCCTATCACACAAACACTAAACTAGATGGATACAACACAAAAGAGGAAAAAGGAAATGTAGATTCCTGTAGAAAACCTGTATCTACATGATCCACCATGTCAAAGGTTCTGCTGGCATCAAGGGCAATGATGAATTCATAGCTTACAGGAACGAATTTGCAGGTGATTTTTTTGGATGGATCATTTGGCTTAAAAGAAAACTGGTCAAACTTAGGATTTTCTTTTTAAGCCACACAATACAAAACTATCCCAAATATGTGTAGGTTTTTTTCTTTTTTTCTTTATTTTTTTCCCTAATGGTAAACTCCATATCCAAAAGGATAAGCCTCATTTGGAAACTTCAGCTCAGGAAAATCCAGTAATTTTTCCAAGTGGGATCCATGAAGATTATGCCTTCAACAACTGTGAAGGCAAGCAGCTAGCTTTCCTTTACTGAATGTGCTAAGAGTATGAAATACAGCTCTCACAGTTATAGAAATAAACTTATGTTCTAGAAATAGAACTCGGATTATTATCTTAATATCGAAGTAGAATTGTGAGTTATTTGCAGTCTGCAATTTTTCCTGGTCAGATTTGTAGTTAGCCTCAAGTAATTTCTCTGTGTTGTTTAGAAAATTGAATTCCCTTCCCCCTCTATAGCTTGGTGGCTTAGTACAAATACAACTGCTTCGATGTTTTAAGAGCATCGAGTGACTTTTTTTTCCAGGCTAGAAGATATGTTACTGAGAAGTTCCACTGACTAAATGTCTGTTTTCTGAAAACAGACATTGGAAAGCATGTTTGTAATTTCAGACTGTGTTTTGTTAGACATATACAAATGCAGAACTAAAAACAAATACAAATCCATTCCCTAAAGAGAATAAGTGTACACAGAAATATCTTTACAGAAAACTGTTTCCAAGCAAGGCAGACACTAAACAGTATTCTAAAGTTTTCTTTTTAATATGATTTTACTCCAGTAACTCTACTTAGCAGAGGAAAAATTAAGCATCTGAAGCATTTTCCTTTGCATTGGAAATGCTAAAGAGGAATAGCAGATAAAATTCTCAGCTCCAAACAGGACAACTGTGACAGTGGGCACCATACTGATGTAGGATAAAGAGGACCTTTGGAGAAATATGTTTAAGGCTTAAATATGAGCTTTTAAAATAAATCAGTGATGGAATACAGCAGGCATGTGAGCAGCACTGTTTCACTGAAGGCAATTCTTTATAGACTAATAGTTAATTACAGTATGGTACAGTAGATATTTGTCAGAAGAATTCTAAGGTTTCCTTAAATTAATTGTAATAGAATAATGGGTTTACATGATACCTCTTTTAAAGGGATATTAATAAGCTCCCCTTGACTATTTGGAAAGCATGGCAAAGAGTTATAGATTTCAGTGGAAAATGACTGACTATATGGCTTCAATGGATTGTGGATCACAATGATTGTGTTAGTATTTGAAACTGCAGTTGCAGCTGTCAAAGCACAGAAAACTGACACAGCAAAGAGACAAGCTGAAATCTTGTAACACTGTTTCTTTGGTTTTGTTTGGGTTTTATTTCTTTTTTAATGTGCATGTACAACTGGGAATTAAATATTCAAACTTCTGGAAAGAGACCACAAGGGTGAGTCCTGGGAGGAAGCTAAATACAATCAACTATTTTTTTCCTTCTAAAGAAGCTATTCCTGAAATACACTGAAATTCTTTACATTTTCTTCCACCTCATTTCTAAGAAAAACTAAGCAGAACTTCTTTAGCTGGACTTCACTGTATTTAAAATTTGATTCCTCTGATATTAAGCAAAGCATAATATGTTTTTTTCTTGAACTAAAGATTTATTTTGCTAGAAATTATTAAAACTGGGCATGTTCATAGTTCTCTAAGTAATGTGTACTCTGCCAAATCTAAAAACACTTGGAAGAGAAAGGAGGTCTAGCTTGCATACTGTGCTACATGTTTTTTACTGATTTATGAACAACTGATGCTTAGTTTGTACAGTTTGTTGGGTCCATGCAGTGAAATAAACACAGCTGTATTTATTACAGCAATTACATAATCACATATTCGGTACTCCCAAACTTCTGGGAATATTCAAAGAGTAGTAAAAATCCTAATTTCCTTTACCCTCTCTGTTACTCTCAATTTATTTTATAATAAAGCCTTACATTATATTTAATGTAAGGCTTTAGTTTGTATAAGTTAGATATTTTAGTAGTAATGATTCTGCAACAACAGTAATTTAGGTCATTGGCACCAGTTGTAAACATTGGTAGTGCCATTGCATAGTTCATAGAAAATACAAAGGTGCCGCTTGTCACAGGTATTGCTTTGAGTGATCCTCAGCTCAGCTACTCCAGGTAGCATAGACTTTACTACTCAGTGTCATTTCTACATAGCCATAATGCCATCCGTCTTTCAAACAAATCTTTTGGAATATGAATATATTTTATTCTACTTTATTGGCAGCATGCCAGTCTTCGAGACTGACTTTATAGATAAACAAAACCACCAAGCTTTGCAGTACAAACACATTGTATTTCATCACAAACATCACCAGGTAGATGAAATTGTGCAAAGGAAAATAAACAAGGCAGCCAGAGACCTTTAATGATCTACCACAATGACAAAGTCTTCCCAAATGAATATTTAGGAAGTAAAAAAAAAAAAAAAGTTCTGGCGTCCTGTAAATATCCAGAACATGGATAGTATTCAAAATATATTTAGGAAATATTTTGGCTTTTTTTTTTTTTAATCTGAAAAGGGAAAGGGGAGTTTAGACAGTGGTAGAGTTTCTGATTTCTGCAGATTTCTGCACACTCAGAAATATTTTTCAGAAATTATAATTTCCTCAGTGACTGTTTCATGCATGGTGGAAGTCCCAGGAACAAGTCATGCTCACTCACAAGGAAGAGAATGGGGAAATCTGTGCTGGTTGATAGAGGGTTTATCATGCCCTGCGTTTTTTCAGTGACCAAATTCTGCATTTTATTTATGAGGCAGAAGCTCAAAATTCATTCATGACTGACTGGCACACCATCCATTTGTGTTCATAACGGAAATGAAACAGGGTGGCATATTTTTTTTTAAATATTATGTGTATAGTTTAAAGAAGTACTTCAGTGTAGCTGTAGTCCCTGTTGGTAGGGAACTAATACCTAAAGAGAAATTCAGTTCTGCTTTGGTGACCAGCACAGTCTGCATGTTTGGGATGCAATTGAGAGGCTTTTGTCCTTTGGATGTATTGTTTACCCTGAGTCCTGAGGCATTCATTTGAGAAGATAATCAGCTCTGTTAAAAGAATACAATTTCATCTTGTTTGATGGAATGTTTTTTTCAAATTGTTTTAGAATTTAGTACAATATTTAGTTAGTGAACCAAAATGTAAACTGTGTAATTGCTTCAAAGGAGATCAAATGTAATACAATTAGAGAAGACATAAATGTGGTCAGTGTCCTAGATAAATAAAAATTATATACAGAACTTACACAAGCTTTCAACATGATCTGTTTTCATTAAAGCTAAGGACAGCAACAAATTACTTCGGTCAGCATCTATGAAATTTCCATATGTTTATTCTGATTTTCAGTTGATAATTCCTACAGCCTTTGTTTCTCCAGATGAAGGTTGTCTTGCACAAATAATGACATCCGTATTCCTGCTGTAGAGTCACTGGCTTTTGCATACCTGCAGCTATGAAACTCAGTAATAATTATTAGTTATACATGAATTGGATTAGATATAAGGAAGAAATTTTTCATGGTGAGGGTGCTGGGGCACTGGAACAAGCAGCCCAGAGAAGCTGTGGATGACTCATCCATTGAAGTGGTGAAGGTCAGGGTGGGTGACGCTTTGAAAAACCTGGTCTAGTGGAAAGTGTTTCTATGTTATCAATGAAAAAAATGTATCAGAAGTTTGTGTGCTGTGAAGGAAGTGGAAGAGCAGAATGCACTCTGTTAGGAGACACAGAAATGTCTCAACTAAATGAAGAAAATTAGCATGGCAATTCTGGGAGTACTATTTTTGACCCATTTCTCAGCAACTTGGCTTCTCTTTGGGGAGATATAGGTTGGGATTGTTTCCATTTTCCAAGAACTGGAGTCTTAAAGGCAGGTTGTCTCTGAATTCCACACAACCATGGTGACTGGCAGTCTTTTTTTTGCACTCTACTCAGCTGAACACCAGGACCAAAAACCTCTGATGATCATTTGAGTTCTGAAGGGGTTGTTATGCTATAGTTGTATTTTCCTAGGCTTTATGATCTCTTGGAAGTGTTTCTATTCACAGTCTCAATTGCCTGCACTGTTCAGCTCCCCTGAGAATGATCCAACACTTTGCTTTGTCTCGAAGTGCAACGAGTACATTTTCCTGCAATTTTTTCACAACATGTCAGCTGCCTGTTTTTATGCAGCAGAGCTGCAGCGCTTCTACACTGATGACTTCAGATGCTTGCAGAGCAAGCTTCAGATCATGCATCTGTGAACAGGAATGGAAGGAAGGAAGCAGGGGTGGGAGAGCTCCCCTTTTAGAGGCAAAGAGCTGTTGCACGTTGTTGGTGTGCAGTTGAATCATATCCTCAGGCCATCACAACTGCTGCTTCCTCCACGGTGTCATTCCCACTGCAGTTAGCTTTGATTGTTCCATTGCACCACTAGTAGCATGGCTTTTATCCAAAGACAACTCTGTATGGATAGAAAAATGAGAAGGGGTTTGAGAGGTTATAGGCAGGCTGAACACAGCGTGCTGACTCTCACACTTCTGTGGATAGGCAGAGTGCTGTGGCACAGAAAAGCTCAGGCCAGCTAAGCAGAACAACCCAAGGTCTAAACCACAAGCTGGGCAGACTTGAAGAATAAGTTCCAGCTTAATGTTAGGAGTGAGAAAAGAGAAAAATCACTGGGACTGGTGCAACAACCTTTAAGAAAGTGCTCAAGAAGATACTGAACTCATCTACATTGAAAGTGTGAATACATCTACTCAGTTCTTTGAATAACAGGTATGAAGGTGTTGGAATTACACTACTGCCTTTGTTTAATGTTGACAATAACCTGGTGAAGAAAATTAGAAAAACACATTGCAGAATGAAACAGAAATGCAGCTCAGTTCCAGGCTCCATGTAAGCATGTGATCCAGGCATATACCAGACAAGGAGAGCTTGGAGTCCACAAAAGTTGGAAATTAATAATGTTCAGGAAAACAGGACCATGTAAGTAACCTGTGTCAGAGAGAAACCTGTCATCATCAGAGAAGTTCTGCTGTTAGTTTTAAAAGAATATCCACAAGATTCTTTTTCTGGACAAAGAAGGTCTTTTGGGCTATGCTGAGTATGAACTCAAGCACACAAAAATACCAGTTCCTGATATTGGTAAGCTAGAAGAAAGGTAAGGATTGAAAGTTCTGCTGCATAGTCAGGCAAAGGTGATCTGTGGCCCAATGTAGTAGTGTAGAAGTTTAGAGAAACCCAGCAAAGCAGCTATAATTTTTTAGCTGTAATTGATTTTATAATTTGATATTTATATAATGCAAAAAAAGTATGTAGTCATGAGGGACAGAAAAAATTCTGGTGCCATTTGACTTTCTTGGGAGTTATATCTACTCCCGTTTGTTGCCTATCTTATGCAGGTTTCCTTGAAAAAGGTTTTCTACTAAGACAAATGACTACATGATGATTAAAAGAGGTCAGTGACCCAGTAAGACTGAAAGCACCCACATACTTTTGGTTAACCAAGAAAGAATAAAATGTCAGAACCTTTCTTGCAGAATTATCTCTGTTTTAAGCTTACACGAACCTTCTACAGCTCAACAGCTAAAGTAAGTAAAAAAATATATAAGCTGGCTATGTATCCAGGACACTGGGCTTACTTTCTCCGCTACAAACAAGAGCTCATTGGAGCTGCTCTGGGAGTGACCAAGAAATGACCTCCTCCATTCCTACAAGTTACACTGTTGTTGTTTCTGTGTATCCATTTTAGTTGGGTTTTCTGAGCCTACACAGGCAAACAGCTTCAATCTGTGGGATAAAATACAATAGATGAGCTTGGTGATCCATCTAAACTCCCCTCTTGGCACAGAGGTACAATTTCAGGAAGAGCTGCCTGATGTTACATGGTTGGCCCTGTGACTTTTGTACTGCTCACCACTTGCTTCTGAGAGCCCAAAGGGATTGCAGAAGTAAGCCAAGGGAAGAGCAGTGTTCATTCTGCAGTGGGTGATGAGTAAGTCCCACAAGACTTTTCTTCTGTTTCTTGAAGGAGAACATGAAAGTTATTAGGTCTTTAATTTGGTAAATTAACTTGAGGCTTTAAATGCCAGAGGATGAAAGCTACAATTCAGACATAATGAACTTTCCAGTGAACTTGAACTTTGATTAAAAATGTAATAAATATTGGCTTGAAATATTTAGTGGAGTCTCTTCTGTCCTTTTGTCTACCTTTCTCTTTTGTCTCTTACTTTTTTATGCTCTGTTCCTCTTCTGAGAGGGTCTCCCACTCCTGACTGAGGCTATTTGGAGCTGTGAGACCCAGAACACGGGGTCACAGCTCTGCCAGGCAGAGTGGCTCTGCAAGTGGAAGTGACTGCTGCCCACTGGCCTCCTTCTCCAGTGGATCCAGCCACATGGAAAGCAGGCTCTTGCTCCCACCAGTTACACAATTGCCAAAAATGTGCACTGTGTGAGCAGGCAGGGCCATGATGAGCTCACCCAAGGACAGGGATGGCTCCCCCACGGGCAGTGTCCTGCCAGACAGCAGGGACAGCACTGGGGCTGTCACTTGCTGGCCAGTGGTGCCTGCCTTGACTCAGTGTCCCCCTGGGCCTGCAAGAGATTTAGAAGGGTCAGGAGCATCCTCGCAGCTCTGCCAGAAAAGGAAACATTTTCCAGTTTTAACCTCTGGAAACAGACAATGTGCACGGCTACCTGAGGGAGATGGGGTCTCCCTAAGAAAGTCTGTACTTCTGCTAAATGTAAAAATTTTAAATGCTTCCTTTTCAGCATGATGAATACTTTAAATCCACAACTCTGTAAGTATTTAAACTTCATTTTCTTTCCCATGTCCCTTCTTTTAGCACAGAGAGAAACAACCTTCACTGGTTTCAGTTAACCTATCTCCACATTTCAGTCATTCAATATTTACATTTTTTACACTTGTTTTCTTTTCTGAGTATTTCATGTGGTAACATCCCATCCCAGAAAAACAGACCATATAAATTAATGAGGAAAAAAAGTATCATTCTGGAATAAACACAGAGACTCTGAATATTTCAAAAACATCAGTACATCAGTGCATTTAAAATTTAGATTTATTTCTTAACTTGGTTTAACTGGCAGCCCTAAACCACCTTATTTTATGATACATTATTCCCACCAGAAATATTCAAGCTGTCACAGGAGTTTATTTTAGTTTGCAAACATAAGAACCAGTGAAATAGGTAAAGTAGACTTCACTGGCAGTGAAATCCCATTCACTCACATTAGCTAAGGCATTTTACTGCATTTAGATATTGTCTCAGGCTTTGATTTCTGGCTATTATTCTGTGCTCAGATCTGTTCTAAGTGCCTTTTCCTGCTTACAGATAAGAACATGCAAAAATATTTGCAATATCAGGATGTGATCCACATTTTCAGAAAAAAAAAAAAGAATGGTAAATGTACCTTTTTGAAGGTACTTATTAATAAACTTAAAAATTAGTAATTTCCAGTCAAACAAACACACAGCCTTATGAACCCTGGCAGATGTGTTGCTGTGGGTTCTTTTCAGCTGGCACCTGAACTGACCTCTTTGCTCACTTTCTTCCTACTGTGTTTTATATTTATATATATTTGTATTTATATTATATATCCTGTAGTTTAAACACACCATACAAAGAATCACTCCCCCCCATTCAAACATGCCAGTGAGCAGGATGCATTTTTTATCAAACAACTACCCAAAACAAAAATGTCTAAGAATTAATGAAGACATTATGTCCCAAAATAAAACCAGGAGAGTTCAATATGACAAAATTACTGCTTCCCATCCTCTGATAATCAATCCTGACAGCTCCCCCATTGCAAAACTAGTTCTTTGGATTCCTTATGTGCCTAAACCCCTGATTAAACACCATTTTGCCTGTTTGCACCATGTTCTTCTCACCAGTTTCTGTAAATATTGCCCATGTGCACCCACTGGTACCGTCTGTAACACAACACCAGTGGGAGCATTCCAAGTTGCAAAGCTATCTATCGGTAACCTGTTTGGACAGAGGTGTTGAGAAAGGAGGCTTTGTTCTTTATTTTTTAAACACTAGATGGCATTGCTTCCTCCCCCTGCCCCCCAGGGAAAACCTGAAGATGAAACTTGATTAATGTAAGAGAAGAATTAGTGGCTTGCAAGTTTTGCTATTACTTGATAGGCCCTTAAAAGCCTTTCCTGTGAATCTTAACTCTCGAGTGTGCCACCAAGCCTTTGGTTTGTATTCCTCTGTCTGCAGCGCCCGTACTTCTCCATGCACCAAGGAATTTCTGAAGCACTACTGGCGGAATGGTTTCCTTCAGGATTCCTTTAAGTAAAGCTACGGGTGATAGATACTATGATGCAGAATATTTTGTTACATGAACTTCGTGTCCTCAAGATGCTAATGAACGTAGATACATCCCTGGACCTTTCCTTCTCCAGCTGATTCTGTTTCTTTCATCCCATATATTCATGAGCTCTGGCAGGAGCCAGAACAAGCTATGAGGCAGGAAGGAACTATACAACCGCTTTTCCCCAGGGCCCTTTCCCACAAGAAGAGAGGGATTGGGTTCCTCTCTTTATCATATAGCAGGAGCCAGAGCCAGTAGGGCATTGTCCAATTAAAATTAAATAGCAGCTGTTGACAGTTGCTTGTGGGCTAAATTGGTTCTGTGGGGAATAGGGAGTAGCTCATTAGGGCCGGCATCTCCATGAAGAGCTGATTGTGTCCTGGGCGCGGGGGCTTCTAAGGCTGGAACCTGCCCTCGGTCCGCACCAGGGTTACGTGCAGCGTTTGGCGCTGTCACGGGCCAGACTTTTCTCCTGCCTCAGTGTAAATCTTAGTAAAAATTAACCACAGAGAACGCGCCGTTCCCAGACAGGCTGCTCATCTTCCCCCTTGGAGCAGCGCCCCTGGCCTGACCCGCAGCTGAGGCGAGACGTGTCCCCGGTCTTGCCTGGCCCCTTTGGCCGAGCAGAGGAGGCCGGGCGGGCTGGCTCCTCCCGGGGGAGCCCCGCTGGACCGAGCGCCGCGGGGCCGGGCCGGGAGCAGCTACCTTGGCTGCCCGGGAAGGGTGAGGCTCCAGTTCGGGCAGCCACAGGTAGGCGGCGGCCTCCTGCTTTTCCCAGGTTCGTGGAGGTTTTTCCCCCCCCTCCCTTCCCTCCTCCTCTTTTTCCAGCTCTCGCTTTCCGGGTTGGGAGTTTGGTGCGTTCAGAAAAGTGCCTGCAACGGCGCGGGGTTCCCCAGGTGGAGCCGGTCCGGGCTTTCTCTCCCCTCCTCCCCTGGCTGGCTTTCCTCCTTTGTGGCCGCATCCAGGGCGCTCCAGTCCCCCTCCCACGCTTCCTCTTTCCCTCCCTACCGCCTCATCCTCACTCCGGGCAGAGAAAGCCGGGCTCTTTCCTGTCTCCCGGCCGGCGGGGCTCTCACCGCGCCCGCCGTGCGGCGGTGCTGCGCCCCGCTCCGCTCCCCCTCCTCTCCTCTCCTCTCCCCTCCCATTCCCTCCTCCCGGGGCCGCTCCCGCCTCCGGGGGCCACTCCCGCACATGGGCGCCGCTCGGGGCTCCCCCTGCGCCCAGGCGGCGGCGGCGGCTCCCCCCCAGCCCCGCAGCGCCTAGCCCGGCCGCCCTCCCTCCCGCCCCGATTCATCTGTTGTTGTGCTGTTCTCTCTCTCTCTCTCCCCCTCCCTCTCCGCTCCCTGAACTTTTGTCACCGCGGCCGCTGCGCCCATGAAGACTTTTCGCGCCGGGGACGCCTAGCTCTCCCCGCCACCCCTGCCGCTGCCGTGCCCCGCGCTGCTGCCCGTCCCCGGCCGCGATGCCGTTCCCCCTGCGGACCCTGGAGCCGCTGAAGCTGTGCAGGTTGGAAGAGGCCGGCGGGGATGGCGCGGAGCGGGGCGGCCCGGCCCCGGGGAGCGCGGCTCGCATGGCCCGAGCGCGGAGCGCAGCAGCCCAGCCCGGCGGAGCGGCTCCGCCGTGCGCTCCCGCCGCCTCTCCCGGCGCCTCCCCCGCGCCGCCCGGCCAAGGCAGCGGCGGCGGGCGGCGGGGGCGGGACCCGCGGGGGGCTGCGCCGCCAGGACACCGCCCCCCGCCCGCTCCCACCGGCACCGCGGGACGGGACCGGACGGGAAACCCAGCCCGGGGTGCCGGGACTGGGCGGGGACCGCGACCGTGACTGCCCCGGGAACCCCACCGCGGGTGCTGGGGTCGGGACTGCCCCGGGGGAACGGGAGAGGGACCCGACAACCAAACCCGGACTGGGCGGGGGGATCCCATCGCTGGGTGCCGGGACTGAGCGGGGACCGGGGGACCGAGACCGCCCCGGGGACCACCGGGGCTCTGGAACCGACCCGGGACTGTCCTGGGACGCGGAAATCCCCTGGAAGTGGCAGTGCCGCCCCAGGGACAGTCACCCACCCGCACCAGCCCCCGGCACGGGGCCGCTCCGTTCCCTGGGTCCCCCCAGCTCTGTCTGCTCGGTGCCTGAGCTGCTGCACCGGTACCGGGCACCGCTGGCACCGGGACAAGGGGCTGGGGGCACACACGCGCACAGCGGCCCCCAGGGAAGGCACAGCACTGCCCACGCCGGCACGGAGCCGTCCCTGCCCCGGCAGCCCGGTGTTCATCCCCGGCGCAGGAGCTGCTTCAGCCTGAACATCCCTCGTACCCACAAGCCACTCCTGCACCATTCCCAGCAGTTAGCCCCCCTGCCCTCGCCCTCTCCGCTGTCTCCTCAGCTCCCTGAAGCATCCCTCACCCGGATGGATGAGCCCGTGACTCATGCGACCTTTCCAACCAGCCTTAGAACACACTTACCTCTGCAACTCGGGCTCCTGTGAGGGCCGCGGTGAGACGGGAAAGCGCCTGATTTACACGGTGCCGTGTGCTTCCCCAGCCCTCATCTGCATGCGCTCACATGGAAATACTAGTTATTTACTCCAAAAAGGCAAACAGAGAATTATGAAGGCGCTGAGAAATTAAGAATGCGGAAATTAAGCAGCTCCTCACCCTGCAGTCAGGGCTGGTGCGGCTCCCCAGGCAGGGCACGCTGATTGCGGCCCCGCCGCCTCCCGCCCCAGCTCCCCCGGGCTCCCGGCTCTGGATCGCCCTGCTTCATTCCCCGCTTCCCCACGGCCCCGTGCCTGCTTCCCAGGCAGGCTGGAGGCGGCGCAGCTCTGCCCAGGCTCCGGGCACACGGCTCCAGCTCCTGCTTCCCAGCGCTTCCATCTGGAGAGGCAGAGCCGGGAGCTGGGAGGGGACACAGCCCTCTGAGGAGTGGGGGGACACAGGCCTGGGGTCAGCAGTGCCCACCCGCCCACCCACCCTGTGTCACAGGGGGTCTTCTGGGCACTTTTGAGGAGGGGTTATCGCTTGTCAGTTTTGGGGAGAGAACCATCGTGTGCACTGGCAGAGGCACACATTGGTTCCCAGGTCACACCGTGGTGTCACAGACTGGACCCTGGGATGAGCCCTGGGCATGGCTGCACTGGGACACTGGGCAGAGAATCACAGAACCCAGAATGGTTTGGGCTGGAAGGAGTCCTAAAGCCCATCCAGTGCCACCCCTACCATAGCAGGGACACCTCCCACTGTCCCAGGCTGCTCCCAGCCCTGTCCAGCCTGGCCTGGGCACTGCCAGGGATCCAGGGGCAGCCACAGCTGCTCTGGGCACCCTGTGCCACCCTCCCAGGAAAGAACTTCCTCCCAATATCCAACATAAATCTCTCCTCTGTTAATTCACAGCCATTCCCTCTTGTCCTGTCACTACCTGCCTGTGTAAAAAGTTGCTCCTCATGGTTTTCCCAAGCCCTGGTCCTGAGCAATCCCGTGGGCACCGTGCAGGTGGCTCAGGGCACAGGGAAAGGCCGAGTTCTGTGGGACACCCGCCTCACGCCGCCCCTGATGCTGCCAGCCCTGCCAGCCCTGCCCGCCCTGCCAGCAGCGCCTGACGCCAGCGCCCTGCCCGGCCCCCGGCCTGCGCAGAGGCAGCAAAGATATCTCCCACCCACAGCCGAGGGGCTGCAAATTGCGTTGTGAGTGGGGGATTTTGCAGCCTTAATTGTGTTATTTTAACACAGCGTGTGTAGGTGTGAGCAGAGTGCACATGTACCGTTTCCTAGGCTTTGAACAAAGCGAGCTCAAACAGAAGCAAAGTCCATGTCAGATCGTGTTGGCCCCTGTGGGGCTGGAGGTGGGGACACCCCTGCACTCCTCTCCCTGCTCCATGAATGGGGTGTCAGCTCCAGGAGCGAGCTGGGAGCTCTGGGCTCCCCCGGGGTTCGCTAAGGTTTGGGACCAATGAGAATTTGGTGACCTTGGTATCCTGCTCTGCAGCTCACACTGCAGGGTCACAGCCTGGCACCCTGACCAGGGCAGCCTGGGCTCTCCAGCTCCAGCTCCATCACCTCTGCCTGTTCCCTGCCCTGTCCATCGTCATCTCCTGCTCCTGGACGTGGACCCCACTGCGCTGGGCAAAGTAGAAACACATAAAAGATCCAGCCCACACTGCAAAGATTGTACAACTCTTGCAAGAAAAAAGCTGTTCTTGCAGGCAAAAATGTCCTAACCTGAGATCTGTTAGGCTTTGTCCTCCCAAATCCAGCGATGAAAGCTCTGCTGCATTTAAATTGGCAAAGTGACAGGAAGTCAGTAGTCAGAAATAATCCCTAGCTGGATTAGGTTTTTCCTTGATGGTAGAGAGGCTGAGACAAGGCGAGTTTGGGTCATTAGCGATGCAGGGAGGTGCTGCAGCCCTGCCCAGCCTTCACTTCACTCCCTGCTCCCGGGGGCTGCGAGGGGATGAGGACTCCGGAGCCTTGGGCACATGTGCTCATCCTTCCCCACTCCTACGAGGGGATTATTTATATCTGCACCACTTTGGAAGCGCTGGCTGCAATCCCCTGGCTCCAGCAGGGCTCCAGTGGTGAGGCTGGGCTGTCCCTGTGTGAGGAGCTGCCAGGGGTGCCAGCAATGCCACTCGTGCCACACCGCAGGGCCCGTGGCACGAGCAGCTGGCTCGGAGCAATTCCCTACCAGCTCTGCTCTCCCTGCTGGATTTCCGACAGTTGAGCAGCAATAAAAATAGCAGGGCAGGAACAGAAATCCATTCTGATTAAGCTCTTTATTCTGGGAGATGCTGGGGGAGCAGGGGTGGCCGTGTGTGGGCCGGCCCCACGCACCTTCCGGGCCTGGGCGGCCACTCTGGCAGCAGCTGTGCCCAGATCCGGGTGTTTGCCCACACTTGTGATGCTCCTCCAGCATTTTCCCCTCCATGCTGACACTGACTCCCTGACAGAGGGGCAGCCAGGTGGGGCTCAGTCCCTTCTCCCAGGGAATGAGGGACAGGACAAGGGGAAACAGCCTCGATTTGCACCAGAAGGTTTAAATTGGATATTTGGGGAAATTTCTTCACTGAAAGGGTTGCCAGGTGGCAGAGTCCCCACAGCTGGAGGGGTTTAAAAGCCGTGCAGATGTGGCACAGGGATCATGGGACAGTGGTGGCTCAGCAGTGCTGCAGGAGCAGTTGAACACGACGGGCTTAGAGAGCATTGCCAAGCTGAGTGATTCCATGATCCTTCCATTCCCTGGGCAGACAGAACAAGCAGAGGACATGGAAAGGGATGGCACAGGACAGCAGTGCCCCTGGGCTCCCACAGCCGCTCCACGGCCCGCAGCTCCCCATCTTCCCAAAGAGAATCCCTTCCCCAAGGTCAGCCAGAGAGCAGCCTGTACATGGGATGGATGGAAGGATGGACAGGGAACAAAGGCATCTGTGGGCAGTGGTAGCCCAGAGGCAATAAAAGAACAAATAGCAGAAGATTAAACCCATTCTGCAGTCAGGTCCAGCCGGACCACGCTGAGCCATGAGGAAAGGTTCGCTGCTGCTCCAGCCTGCCACAATTTAATTGATTTGATTTAAATCCTTTGAAGAAGAAGTGGATAAGGAATAATGAGGCAAACAGGATTGTAATGCAAATGAAAGAGATGAAAGATGGCTTCGGGGAGACGCTCTTGAAGGTCAGCGCCCAATGCAGAGCTGCTGCTGGTCACTCGGTCCAGCACTAACGAGGCTGTGTTCCCTGGTGCGTTGATGGATGGAGGGACGGATCGGGACCAGGATGCCCGGCCTTTATCCCCTCGCTGCGGGCAATGCTCCCTCCCGGCCGCGGGAGGGTTCACCTGGTGCCAGGGGAGCCGCGTTCCTGCTGCCCGTGTCACGCTGGGTGAGCGCACCTCCTAATCGGGCTCCTCCAGATACTCCAATGGAGGCGCTAACTTCAGAATTAATTAACTTCACTATCAAAAGCTGAGTCATTTGTCACAATGGTTTTGTCATTAGCTCCCATAATTAAGGAAAGTGTCACAAAACCAAATGTTTCACTTACACAAGCCAGGAGAGGCAAAGCGCAGGAGCGTTCCAACAGCAGCGAGTCCGGGGAGGGGCTCGGCCAGGCACCCCAAATCCCTGTCCTGGCACCCCAAATCCCAGTCCCGGGCACCCCAAATCCCTGTCCCGGGCACCCCAAATCCCTGTCCTGGCCACCCCAAATTCCTGCCCTGGGCACCCCAATCCCCTGTCCTGGCCACCCCAAATTCCTGCCCTGGGCACCCCAATCCCCTGTCCTGGCACCCCAAATCCCTGCCCTGGGCTGGGGCTGAGGGGAGAGCAGGGGCTGAGGCTCGGGGGCACCCCCAGGGCTGCCCAGCCTGGAGCAGATGCCAGGGGTGCCCGCAGTGCCAGGGTGTGCCCGCAGTGCCAGGGCTGGCTGAGCCGGGCATTTTCCCACCCCCAGGTGAATTGGGGTGTCCCTGGTGACTATCAGCCACGCAGGGTGGCAGACACGAGGGGATTTTGCTGGAAGCTTGGCTAACGTCCCCAAAAACGGGGGGAGAAGCCCCTCCCGACGCACTCACCTGGTTCCACACGGACACAAGTGGATTTCCTCGATGGAGACGGGCAGAGACGTGCAGGCTCTGCGGGGCTGGGCAGAGACTGGGGGTGCACCGGGCCAGGAGCCCCCACAGCCCCCGGAGCCCCTGCGGGTACCAGGGGATCCCGGAGGGTCCCGACCCCCCTGCCCAACGCCCAGCGCTGCAGCCGCCCGGTGCCCCAGCCCTGTGCCCACAGCCCTGCCCTGTGCCCCAGCTCTGCCCGGTGTCCCTGCCCTGTGCCCACAGCCCTGCCCTGTGCCCCAGCCCTGTGCCCACAGCCCTGCCCTGTGCCCCAGCTCTGCCCGGTGTCCCTGCCCGGTGCCCCCAGCCCGGTGCCGCAGCCCCGCCCGGTTCCAGGTGCTGCAGCTGCTGCTCTGGGGGGGCCTCTCCGGCAGCTTCAGTAACTCATCAGCGGGCAATTAACTGACAATTAACCCTCTGTCCCCTCCCCTCCGTGCCCCTTTCGGTGCCGCCTCCTCTCTGGGGCAGCTGCGCTCACTGACCAGCTGCGCTCACTGACCGCTCCGGCCACACAGCTGCGCTCACTGACCAGCTGCGCTCACTGACCAGCTGCGCTCACTGACCGCTCCGGCCGCACAGCTGCGCTCACTGACCAGCTGCACTCACTGACCAGCTGCGCTCACTGACCAGCTGCTCACACTGACCAGCTGCGCTCACTGACCGCTCCGGCCGCACAGCTGCACTCACTGACCAGCTGCACTCACTGACCAGCTGCACTCACTGACCAGCTGTGCTCACTGACCAGCTGCACTCACTGACCGCTCCGGCCGCACAGCTGCACTCACTGACCAGCTGCACTCACTGACCAGCTGCGCTCACTGACCAGCTGCACTCACGGACCAGCTGTGCTCACTGACCAGCTGCGCTCACTGACCAGCTGCACTCACTGACCGCTCCGGCCGCACAGCTGCACTCACTGACCAGCTGCACTCACGGACCAGCTGCGCTCACTAACCAGCTGCACTCACTGACCAACTGACCGCTCCGGCCACACAGCTGCGCTCACTGACCAGCTGCACTCACTGACCGCTCCGGCCGCACAGCTGTGCAGGTTTTTGACCAAACCCCTGAAAATTCCCGGCATTTCCTGCTGTGCCAGAACTTGGTGCGGCCCCCCAGGACACCCCAACCCCACGGACCCCGGCTCGTGGGCAAAGGAAGCCAAGCTCTCAGGGGTTCTTTAAAATTAAATATTTTATTTTTTCATACATGCAGCAAATTGAATCAAGAGTATATGCCCATCTAAAAGGAGGTCTTCATGAGAACCGTTTGACAACACACAGCAGGTAGTCTAGGATGTAGAAAAGTCATCAAATACTTGCAGGTGAAATCAAATTCACAAACACAAACTCATCAACAATAAACATTTTCTCTTTTTTTTTTAAATTTTTTTTTATTTTTTTCCCTTCTTGTTTTAATTGCCACTTTGAATGTGATCAGAAATAAAGAGCTCAGGCGACACTCCCATGCATGGAGCAGAGGCTGTGCTCACACAGCTGCTCCTGCCCAGGGCAGTGGGAGCAGGTCTGGGCACCCTGCAGGTGCAATCCCAGCCTCCGGCACAGCCCATCCGTGTCCTGTGCCCCAATCCCCTCGGCTCCTCCCGGGGTCACAGCTCTGGGACTCACAACCATCGGAGCACAGCACTGCCCTGCACTCACCTCCCCCCTGCCTGCCTGGGCTGGCCACTGCACAAACCCCCATTCATTTATTCATTAAATGCATTAATCAATCGGTAGCTGCTTTGGGGATGCTCTCATGACGAGCAGGCTGCTCAGAGCCCCGGCAGGGCACACAGGCACAGCACCAGCAGCAGCAGCTCCCAGCCAGAACCAGTGGAGCTGCACTGGGAGCAGGTGCTGGAGCTGGAGCTGCCCCAGAGCAGCAGCCAAGGGCTCAGCACAGCCCAGGAGCAGCTCTCTGATCCACCCTGTCCCAGGGAGAGCCTGGGCCCACTTACCTGTAGCACTGGGCTGTAATCCACGTGGGACAAAGCCAGCATGTGCCATCCTGTGCATGTCCTGCCAACCCAGCCCCTCCTCTGCCCTCCCCGGGGCTCTGGGTGCCCCTGTGCCACAGGAGACCCCTGCCAGTCCCACTGAATGCACAGCTGAGGCCCCTCCCCTGCATCCCACTGAATGCAGAGCTGAGGCCCCTCCCCTGCATCCCACTGAATGCAGAGCTGAGGCCCCCTCCCCTGCCAGCCCCACTGAATGCAGAGCTGAGGCCCCTCCCCTGCATCCCCAGCAGCTCCAGGTAGGGATTCCTTGGGCTGTCTCCACACACCTGAGGAGCACCTGGGCACCTGGGCTCTCCTGAGGCTCTGAGCATCCTCCCAAAGCTCTGCCTTCCCCATCCAACAGTGAAGATTAAATCATCAAATGACATAAACAGTGACTCAAGCCCTGTCACTCTGCCCTTCCTTGGAGGAGTCCACACAGATCTGAGTGTCTGTGCAGGGCCAGCACATCCCACTATACATCCCCCCACAGAAGATACAGGACATCTGGAAATCTTGCAATAACTGTGGCAAGCAGCAGAACGGACAGCATCAGGAATGCTCAAGGTATGAGTCCTGAGAAGGGGACCTGGCACTGGCCCAGCTCGCCCTGGAGCATGGATCTCAATCCCAAACTGCCTCCAAAGCTGCCTGGTGCCACATCTCTGGTGCCACATCCCCGGTGCCACATCCCTGGTGCCACATCCCAGCTCCCCTGCAGGTCCCCTCGGAGCCACCTGCTCTGCTCAGCGTCCAGCAGCGCTGCTCCATGCACCAGTGTCACCCCAACACAGACACAGCAGCTCCAGACAGAAAGGTGTGACTGCCCCACAGCTGCTCCTGCATTGTGCCCCTCAGCCCCGAGACCTCCCAGCACATCCCGGGGGCACCCTCAGAGCCAAAGGTATGGAAATGGAAAACATTGACCACTGAAGTGATACAGATTCTGCAGCAGCAGCAGCAGTTTGGAGTCACAGGAACACACATGCTCTGATGCAGCTGTGGTCTGCAGAGGATGGCCCATGTCCTCAGGGTGTGCCAGGCTCGGGGAGCCCCCAGCAGCCCCCAGCCCCGACCCCTGGGCCTCGCCTGCTGCAGAGCCCCTCGTGAACCCCCTCCTGGATCTGGCACAATTTGCAGTTTTTCTGGGTTTGTTTGGGTTCCTCCAGCCCAGGGCAGGACCCGAGGCCACGGGCTCAGCCCTTACCCCCAGCAGGCCCAGGACAGTGCCTGTGGCTGGGTGACAGGGAGGGGACACTCGTCCCCTGACAGCGCCTCAGCTGCTGGCAGCCTCTAGTTCTCAAGGAATCATTAAAAGAAAAAAATAATTTCCAAAGCTCGAGTTTCATGTTTATAAAAGATCTACAAACTAGAATTTCCTCTGTAGAATTCCTCATGATTGATAAAATCCCCCCCATTTCCCTGGGGCCTGGAGGAATGGCTGCATGCAGCAGAACCAGGGCTGGCTCAGAAAACCCTCCTGGGGTTCTGCAAACCACTGTGGGCTGTGAGGGGAGCGGGGTGACAGGGCCTGGGGGATGCTCACCTGGGGCTCAGCCTCTGCCAACCCAACAGTCAGCCAGGCTCACCCACTGGCTGGCCACTGATGGGCAGTGCCTGCCTGTTCCTGCCCTCCTCTCCCTGTTCCTGTCTGCTCCTGCCCTCCTCTCCCTGTTCCTGCCTGCTCCTGCCCTCCTCTCCCTGTTCCTGCCCTCCTCTCCCTGCTCCTGCCTGTTTCTGCCCTCCTGTCCCTGCTCCTGCCTGCTCCTGCCCTCCTCTTCCTTCTCCTGCCCTTTTCTCCCTGTTCCTGCCCTTCTCTCCCTGCTCCTGCCCATTCCTGCCCTCTTCTGCCTGCTCCTGCCTGTTCCTGCCTGCTCCTGCCCTTCTCTTCCCATTCCTGCCTGTTCCTGACTGCTCCTACCCTCCTCTCCCTGTTCCTCCCTGCTCCGGTCCTCCTCTGCCTGCTCCTGCCTGCTTCTGCCTGCTCCTGCTCTCTTCTCCCTGCTCCTGCCCTTCTCTTCCTGTTCCTGCCTGTTCCTGCCTGCTCCCACCCTCCTCTCCGTGTTCCTGCCTGCTCCTGCCCTCCTCTTCCTTCTCCTGCCCTCCTCTCCCTGCTCCTGCCTGCTCCTGCCCATTCCTGCTCTCTTCTCCCTGTCTCCCTGCTCCTGCCTGTTCCTGCCTGCTCATGCGCACCTCTCCCTGCCCCTGCCTGTTCCTGTCTGTTCCTGCCCTCCTCTGCCTGCTCCTGCCCACCTCTCCCCACCCCGTCTCTCCTGCCCTCACCTGCCCACCCCTGCCTTCTCCCTCCTGTCCTCGCTCCTCCTTCCTGCTCCTGCCTGCCCCTGCCCTCCTGCACGCCACGGCTCTGCCTCACAAGCAGCTGCTGGAATTGTCTCTTTTCACTCAGAATTTTAAAAAAATTATTACTGACTAAAACCCCCAGGAATTTGGTGGGAATCAGGGAAATCAAGATGTCTGTGAAATCCATGGGTTTGGAGCCTGGAAGAGAATAGCAGAGGGTGGAAAGTAGAAAAGTTTCCCTTATAAATAGCCCTCAGTGCAGCCCTTTGGTCTTGGGCGTGTTTTCAGTTGGTAAATTGTAAACCAAGAATATAAATGTGTTTTGTTTTGGCAGAATATTAATATCCTTTACAGAGCTGTTACATCTCAACAGCGTCTGTGAAAGATTTATGCGAGTGCTGACAGAGCGTATCAAAACTGCAAACTGTTCCAGATGTTACAAAAACCCCCCACCTTTCACTTAGAAAAAGGTTTGCTCTGATTTACAAGAACTGGCACGGGAGCGGTTGGGAGTCGCGATGCCCGAGGCAGGGAAGGCAGGTAGTGGGAGCTGGGCTGACCCTATGGACAATGCATTGGGAAATAGAGGTCTAGAAGCAGATTTTTCCACACTGATCAAATATATCCATGTCTTGAACAAAAGGCTCCTCTAAGACAAGCTCACACTCATCGCAAGCTTCAGCACAACGCTTTAAGCAATCAACCATGCTTAGCATTCCACAGCAACGCTTTGGGACTAGCTGGGCCACCGGGATCTCAGCGTCCCGCTGCGAAAATTACAGAGACCGTAGCAGTTTGGTATATTTCTGTTTAAAAACTCTATTAGTCACCACCAACTATAGTTCCTAGAAGTATCACTGACCGGTAACTGGCACCCCGGACACTCCGGCTAGGGAAGCCAAGCTAGCGAGTGGCACGGACACGGAGAGGCTCCGGGGAGAAGCGGCCGGCGTGTTGGGCGGGAGGGGACGTGTGTCTGCACTGCTAATCCCGGAAGACTAGTGTCCTATGTACAGGGCCACCTGGCGAGGGACAGCGAGGACAGGGCTGCGCCGCGACTACACGTTAATGACAAACTCGGGGTTGGTGTAGGAGAAGCCAGCAAACTCGTTCTGGTCCAAGTTCATGATGAAGAGTTTGTCCGTGGGCGTCAGCTCCACCGGCTGCCGGGTGAACTCTTTGTCGAAGTTGGAAGTGTCGCGTTTGTCCTTCTGTTAAACGGAAAGCACAGAGTTAAACTGGGGAAGGAGCGAGCCACCAGAGGGGACAGCACCACCAGTGGGGACAGCACCACCAGAGGGGACAGCACCACCACAGGTGACAGCACCGGGGCTGTCCCCGAGGGAGCTGCACTGTCCCAGCACTCCACACTCCACGCTGTTTCTCAAGCTGCCCCCGAGCAGGAACTCCCAGCCCTGTAGAAGAGAAGCAGCCCTGCACCAGCAGCAGGAAGAGGAGAACACCAGTTTAACATGCCTGAAACACATGAGCAGAACACAGAGGGACAGGTGAGAGCCGTGGTGGGAAGGGAGCATCCCTCCTGTCCTGTTTGCTGCGGGAGAGAGAGAGCATGGAGCAGTTCTCAGCATGCAGAACCCCCACTGCAACCAGAGCTCGGCACTGCACAGGAGGAAGGAGCCTGGAGGAAGCAACATGCCTCAAAATGGCAGCAACAGTCACTACCATGTCAAAATCTGCACAAAATAATCAGCTGTAAGAGCACTTTCTGCTTTAAGCTTGATTTTTGAATGATGCCGTGATATGGTGTTAAGCAACACTGGTTCATTGATGGAGGATGTGATTTGCTCCAGGGTTGTACAGAGAGAAAACACATAGCACTTCAAAACCTCTCAGAAGGAAAATTCCACATATGCAACATTTCCTCCTTGCAATTTCTTAAGGAGAACAACTTTGCAGCTACACCCAAGCCAAAAAAGGGAAAGAAAGGACGTTAGTGTCAGGATTAGCACTGGGAACCTGCTATCAGCACTGCGGAGCCAGCGCCGGGAGCGCGTGGGCTGCTCCTCCAAACCCTGCAGATCCCAGAGCGCCTGCCTCGGGGCTGTCCTGCTGTGGGAGGGGACACAGCCATGGCTGGGGGGTGACTGAGCACTGAGGGTACAGCACAAGCACCCCAGGCCCTTCACCCACAGTGACCGGTGGTGGAGGGACACTGGCAGCCGGGAACTGGCTCTGCTCTGCCTCGTTACCAAAGCCACCAGGGACAAAAGGCTTCTCCAGCCCTTCTTCCATGTCCCTACACAGGAAAGACCCCAGCTCCCTGCTGGAGGTGACCTTCTCCTGCTGTGACACAGGTAGGACCCTGCCAGCCTTGCAGAAACTGTATTTGTGTTCTGTTTTCCCAGACTTTGCCTTTGAAGTGTGGCCTCAACATGCCAGGCCCTCGCTGGGCTCTGCTGCACCAGGATTTCCAACCCTGGATTAATCTGCCAGCTTGAACTGAGGAAAGTGACTGTGGGGATCCTGCAGGTCCTGCACCCCATCCCATCCCCATGGCTGAGCTCCCACTGCTGTGCTGGGGAAGGACCTGGCAGGACAGATGCTGTGTCCCCCCTGCAGCCCCTCCTGGCCCACTGGGACACTGGGACACCTCCATCCTCGAGCAGGAGCATGGCCAGGACACAGAGACAGGTCTTCCTGCCAGCCTGGACAGGCCAGGGGCACCACACTGCAGCTGGATTGAGCGCTGGGAGATGAGCCAGCAGTGCATCAGGACCTTGGGGATGCTGCAGATTCCACTGCCCCAGCAGAAATCCCATCAGGATGGCTTCAGCCTCGGGGAGGAAGATCAGGAAAAGCCAAGGACGATGGAGCAGAGACGAGGTGGGAAGAAAACAGGTCTGGATGGAGCTCGAGGAGCCGAGAGAGGAGAAGCAGAAGAGGCAGGAGGAGAGGCAGGCTGTGGCTGTGCTGTCAGGCTGTGAGCACAGGGAGATGCTCCACAGGGCACCAGTATCTGTGGCTCCCAGCCGGGCCCTGGGCACCAAGGTCCCTCCAGGGCTCCTCTCTCCACCACAGAGAAGGAAGGAGATGTGGATTTGGGGGCACAGAGCAGGAGCAGGGAGCAGACAGGGTGACAGGGTCAACTTCAGGTGCAGAGTTCTGCAGGCAAAGGGTGAAGCAGTGGGAATGTGAGGACAAGCCCACCTCGATGGCAGCAGGGTGCCCCAGGGTGCTCCCTGGCCATGGCTGTGCTCGGGGTCCATCTGTGGAAAGTTGTCCAAGGCTCCTGGAGAGTTCTGAGATGACCACGTGGTTCCTGAAGGCCACATCCATCCAAAGCATCATGGGCCAGGACAGCACTGTCCTACCAAGCCAGGAGCTTCTCCTGAGCAGGAAAGCTTTGGGATGCTGCAAAGGGAATGACACATCCACATGTGACTGGTGCAGGCTGCCACCGTGGTCCCCAGCCCTCGGGAGTGCTCAGCCTGGGAGCCCTGGAGTGGGAAATACCTGCTGCTGCTGCTTTGGGCAGCAGAAAGCTCTGGGAGAGGCTGCAATGAGCCCGGGAGGGGGCTCAGGGCAGCCCACTCCCCTGCACTGCCCTCTGCAGCTGCCCCCACTCCTGGGGGCCTTGGCTGGAGGCTGAGCACAGCAAAGTGTGGGTTTGCTGGAATCTTACCTTGAATTCTGCCTGAACTGGTGGCAATTTGGCCTCTGTCAAGATGATGAACAACCTCTCTGGGAGCAGGCAGGGAACGGCTGTGCGGGTCTCACGGAGAGAGGGGAGCGCAGGGGACAATCAGGGCTGACAGTGCCTCCAGCGATGGGCAAACTGACTCTGGGAGGTGGCGAGGAGCACAGCAGGAGCACAGCGAGGAGCAGAGCCACAGGGGTGGTGTGGCGGTGGCATGGTGTGGCGGTGGCATGGCGTGGTGGTGACACGGTGTGCTGGTGACACGGTGTGGTGGTGGCGTGGTGTGGCACACAGCTGGGGTCCCTCTGCCCGTGGCACTGTGCCCAGGTAGGGCTGGCCCGGAGCAGCTTTTCTGCCTGGCCCAGGGATGGGGATCCTGCCACGGAGCCCCCTCTCCACGGCACAGCTCCAGCAGCTCCCGCCGACGGTCGGTCAGGACCTCTCGGAACAACCTTGCAGTGTCTGAACTTGGCAGCGGCCGATTCCCAGAGGCAGCAGGGAGGTTCACAGCAGCCTGTAATCCCTCTTTAGATGGAAGTGCCAACCGCTTCTAACGAGCGCTCCTGGGAGAGTGGGCAGGGATGGATGGATGGATGGATGGATGGATGGATGGATGGATGGATGGATGGATGAGTCACGCTGGGCTCTGCAGCTCGGGGAGTGCGCGGCGATGCCAGGGATGCGCTGTGCCGGCCCTGGACCATCCTTCCTGCCGTATCTTCACCTTGGACCGTCCTTGCTGCTGACCCCGGACCATCCTTCCTGCCGTGTCCTCTCCTCCGACCATCCTTTCCGCCGTCTCCTCACCCTGGACCATCCTTGCTGCCATGTCCTCACCCCAGACAGTCCATCCTGGTCTCACCCACACCACCAGCTCCTTCCCCGGCCGTGTGGAGCCCGGAGCAGTGGGCGCTGCTGCAGGAGGCTGTGGGCAGTCGCTCCCTCCCAGATGATGCCTCCAGCACATCCCAGCTCGGATTTTGGGGACAAACAGAGGAAGAACGAGGAGCGGCTCCACCGCCACCACTGAGCCAGCATCCCCCAGCAGCCAGGACGGCTTCCAGCCCCAGCTGTCGGCAGGAATCACCTGGCTGAACTGAAGAAACTCGTTATTGCTGAACACAGGCAGGTTTCTGGGGCGGGTTTTCTTACTTTTTATTTTATCATCGGTATCAGAAAAAAACAAATTGGCACATTACAAATCAAGCAGATTGATACAGTGACAGCCCACGAACATCTGCAAGGGTATAAAAGGAAGCAGTGTGATTGTTGTCCTTTGAAGAGAAACTCACCCTTCCCGAAATGTTTCCTTTGATGCCAGAAACAAAACTCGGGCTATTTTTAAGGATAGAAGTACCCGTTGAAACAAGGTTTTTTACATCCTTCATATCAGAATTCACAATACTGGTCAGAGTTAAGTACCTCCCGTTTGGGTCAATACCATTTTTGACACATTTAAAGCACAGGTAACAAACTCCATCAATGGCTTTGGCATTTGAGAAGAAGAAAAAGCTTTGCTATGGAATGGATGTTGGTGGTGTTTACTAGGGTGACCAAGGGTTCAAAGGCAGCTCTTCCAAATTTCCTATTTACCACGGGATGTTTGCTTTGATTTTAAAAAATGCTACTTAGAAACTGCACAATCAGGAGAAATCTCTGCCAAGGGCAGCTCTGCCTTCCCCAATAACTTATCCCACTGCTGGGGACCCAGCCAGCCCAAAGCATCTGTGCAGGGAAGGGGAGCTGTGCTGGGGCTGGACACACAGCAGGACACGGCCAAAAGGGAGCCAGAACCAGCACCTTGGCTCTCCTGAGCTTTTGGGAGGAGAGACACTCTGGGGAACGGTTTCATTAAAAACACTTACTGCCACTAGGGCTAAGAAGGCTAAATATTAAATTTTCATGGTTATTTCAAAGACTAGAAAAAGGAAAGAGCAGGAATTAAAGCACATGATGAAGGGATTTCTCCCAGTTGTCACCATGTCTCCGTTTTCGCGTTCACCCACTGAGCTGTTTGCATTTTCTCCAAACAAAACATTACAAAAGCCCATCTGCAGCATTTCTTGCACATCGCTCCCCTCCAGCGACACCCCAGATAGCAGGAAGACACTTGAGACATGGTCACTCTAGTAAGGAACTAAAGCAAGCCCATGGATGCGAGTTCTGCAATGGAATGTGACACCACAACGGCAGCTGGGACCCGATGACAGACGCGGGGATGAGATCTGCACAGCAGCTTAGCTCTTGGCTTGAGGCTTAGAAAACTCTGAGTTAACAAAGGAAAATCCTTCGAATTCTGACTGGTCAATGTTCCCGACGACTTCCTGGTCGGGAGGAGTTAGCACGGGCGGGTGCCGGGTGAAAAACCGGTCGAAGTTTTCAGCATTGCGTCCGCACTAGGGGAGGAGAAAAGAACGGAGGTGGGTGGAGCGGGAAGGTGGGACGCGCGGGGAAAGGGGCAGAGCACACCTGGGGGCACGGCATGGCACGGCATGGCACGGCACAGCCAGGGCCGGCAAACGCCGCTGTGCCATGGAATGAATGCAGCAGGAATGAGATGGGCTGCGATGGCTCACGGTGCTCCTGCCTACACACACCTGGCACCTGCCCACACACACCTGGCACCTGCTCACAGGGCAGTGCCACACGGGCATCCCCCCTTCCCAGGGGGTTTCCAGAGCAGGGGGTTCCCATCGAGGCTGGACTGCTCAGAGGTTTCCTCCTGCTTGAGGAGAGGAGAGGATCCATCCCTGGCCAGGCTGGACAGGGCTTGGAGCAGCCTGGGGCAGGGGAAGGTGTCCCTGCCATGGCAGGGTGGCACTGGATGGGACTTAAGGTCCCTTCCAACCCAAACCAGGTTGGGATTCCATGGTTCTGATTCCCAGGGCTGTCCCTGCCCTACAGCCCAGTCAGACCACAATAGTCCACAGCCTTATGGCCCCAGTGGTGCCAAAACCTGACTTAATTTCCTTAGCAATCAGAACAAGGGTGGTGCAGCTTCCCAGGCTGCAAACCCTGATTTAAGGGAATAACAACAGCAGCAGCTGGGATCAGGTGGATGCCAGGTCACTGCACAGCCACAGACCAGGCTCCATCCCTGCCTGTCACCCCCATGTCACATCCCCAGGGCTGGCACAGGGCTGGCCACTGTCCCTCCTGTCACACACAGCTCAGACAGCAGCTCCCAGCGCTCCAGGAACAGCTCCCAGTCCCCAGGCATCTCTCCCAGTTCCCCCAGGCGTCTCTCCCAGTTCCCCCAGGCATCTCTCCCAGTCCCCCAGGCCTCTCTCCCAGTTCCCCCAGGCCTCTCTCCCAGTTCCCCCAGGAGAACACACACTCCAAGCGCTGCCACAATTTTTCCTGGGCATTTAACTTGCATTTGTTAAGTAAACAGATTTGCATTTTTAATAAACATCAGACTAAATGTAATAAAATATTAATGACAAATACATGCAGAAGTCGATGTTTCCCAATTCCTTCCTCTGCTCAGAGCTTTCAGGGAAGACAACATGAATATCCATCAGCCTCTGATGGGCTGCTCCTTTGGCAGCTCCTGAACGTCCTTATAGCACCAAGTGAGACCCCTGCTCTCCTCAAACCTCTAAACAAAGCTCAGGGACAATGTTTGAGTGGATTTAACCCCAGCTCCAGCCCCTCCAGCATTGAAACCATGGTACCCTTGCCTTGGTAACACCACATCTTTACATTTCTAGTCTGGCTTGGTTAAGCTCCTGCTCCCCAAGGCCTGAGCTGAGCAGGGCTGGACCCAGCAGAGCTCAGTGCACACCCAGAGCACCCCAGAGCCCCCAGCCCCACTGCCATCCCCAGCCAGCCCCAGTGCAGATGGGCAGGGCAGCCCACATGCTGTGTCTGACAGCCCTGCCTTTGCCTTGTGGCTACAGAGAAATCTGCTGCCTTAGGAAAAAAATAAAAATAAAATAAAACCAAACCAGCAACCCCCTCAGAAGGATTGGAAAATTAATCCTGATGAGAGACTGCCAGTTATTGGAATAGGAAGCACAAATATATTTTAATATGCATATTGGCAAGCGAGGATTTCTCACTATCACGCGATGAGGGAAGAATATG
This sequence comes from Chlorospingus semifuscus, assembly GCA_035048045.1. Classification (NCBI taxonomy): domain Eukaryota; kingdom Metazoa; phylum Chordata; class Aves; order Passeriformes; family Passerellidae; genus Chlorospingus; species Chlorospingus semifuscus. The sequence goes on along the minus strand of JAWWMS010000043.1, from coordinate 15,740,793 downwards.
TGGATGGAAAATTTGAAAAGTTGCATCTATCCATGGTATTTCCTGCCCTGCTGTTGGAATTTATGGGCTTTCTGTTTGGATGCAGATAAAATGGTTGGGTAAATTCAATACCTTAAAGTTGAAAACTGCCTTTGGAGGGCATATCCCAGCCCAAGCCCTGGAGGAGGGGAGTGCCAGGCTCCAGGTCTGGCCCAGCCCTGGTGAGGGGAGCAGGGAGGATCCTGCTGCTCAGTCCCACTGCTCCAGGCAGGAAAGGTCACTGTCTGCACAGGCATCTTCCTTACAGCTTCCCAAACCGAGCTCCTGCTCAGTGGACACAGATGCCATATGAAATTTTACATTTATCCAAAGCCATCCAGTGAGAAACTGTGCTCATTTTAGTGTGGCATTAACGTACAGGCATCACTCCATCCTGCCTGGAGAAAGGGGGAGGCTGGGAATTTATCTTACATAAATCCCGGTGTGTCCTGCCCAATATTTATAGCCAGCACAGAATGGCTTTTCCTCCTGAGCTGCAGAAATAAACCTGTCAGCTCCAAAGATGGCCTTGTATTTAATCACCTCCCTGCCTGATTTCTAATAGAGACAAAAGGCACAATAAAATATTTGCCATTGATCCCTGGGATGCAGTCAAGGACCACCAGGAGCTGAGGATGCTGCTGCCCCCCACCCTTGCTCCATGCCAAGGAGAAGTGCTCACACCCTGGATTTCCCAGGGTTTGGTCCCAAACTGTGGCACAGCCACAACTCCACCAGCTTTGCAGGCACCTCCTGGGCAAGTCTGACCTTCCTGGGGCTGCTCTGGCTCCCTGCTGCACCCTGGGCAGGATCAGGGCTCTTCTAGCAGTCACATTTAGGGGAGTTTGGGTCACAGCAGGACCCTGGGGCCACACTGGGGGTGCCTGTGCTGGTCAGGGGGACAGGGGTGCCTTTCACTGTGTCTGGCTCAGTCTGGGATGCTGCAGCTCACCCCTTTATCCCTGCTGCTCATCCACTGCAAAGCTCCTGGCGCAGGACCATCTCTCTGCCAGGGAAAAGCCAAATTTCTGCACTGAAAACAGAGGCTGGAGAGTCTGGGAAATCCCAAAGTCTTTACAGGGCCCTGGGTCTCCCAGAGCAAGCCCTGGCTGGATTACCTGAGGTGTTTAACCTCAGCACATCCACCTGCCCAACGTCAGCCCCTCAATCCTTAAATCCCATCTAATTAGGAAATCACTTGTGCAAACATCAGAACTCACCCTGCACAGGCTGGACTAAGGCTACAAACCCCCGTGCATGGAACTGGTGTTTTCACACATCCAGGTCTGTAAGTGGCCTTTCAATATTAATTAACTCCAAGCAGTTAGGGGGAAATTAATTTATGCAATTAAAATTTATTAGATTAAAAGCCATTTTTTTTAACCCCCCATGCTGTTGTGAATAATCCTGGGCTCTGCTGTGTGATTTCAGTGCTTTCAAAATGAGACTTTTCAAATCACTAGGCTTTATGTAAAGTAAAGGAGTAATTAGATACCAAAAACAATAATTATCTCAACGAGAGACAGGGAGAGCAGGGAAGTGTAAACACACTCCCAGGGTAGCTGCAGACCCAGGAAAGGAATTGTTATGCACCAGCCAGAGCAGGGAGCAGCCAAGCAGAGCCCCACGTCAGAACCACCAAAGACAAGCCAGCCCCTGATCTGTCTTGTTCCTGACTCTGTGATAAAGGTTAATCAAGCACAAAGCAACACAGGAGCTCCTGGGAATTGAGGAATTGGCTCTGAGCTGTGGCCAGGAGCCCCCATCCACTGCTGTCAGTGGGAAATGATGGAGCTTTGGGGAGGGATCCACAGCAGCAGCGCTGCGCGGGCACTGAGAGCCCCCCAGGACCCCCTGTGCCCCCACCCCAAACTGCAGAGGGGCCCCAGGAGCACAGGGATGTGGCCAGAGGAGCTGTGGCTGCTGCTGCAGAGGCACAGGGGGCTCTGTGGGACCAGGAGGGGCTGGGGAGCTGAGCCCCCAGCTCACATCAGACAGGAGCTCACGGTGCCTCTGAGGGGCAAAACAAACCCGGACACAACCTGGATGGGGCTCTGCTCCCCTTGGCTGGTGCTCCCAGGGCTGAGCATGCCCTGCAGAAGGGCAAGGGTGGGGACAGCTGGGGGCTGACTCCCAGCCCTCATTTGCATCTCACTCCTTATATTGAAGCTCTGGATACAGACAATTACTGCAGCCTGACCTTTACAGATGTTAACTATGAAAAAATAAAAGGAAAACAAAATAGCCTCAAGCCAAGGAGAAGAGCCAGGCCAGCACCAGCCCTGTGTGCAGCAGCACTTGGCTGTGGTGTGGCCACCAGGGCAATCACAGTCACAACCACTGGGGCACATGTCCCCTGTCACCCCCAGACCCTCCCTGCAGTGCCCAAACCCCACTGCCATCCCTGCTGCTCTGCCCTGTGCTGGCACCAAAGAAACAGCTTTTTCCAGCACTGCAGGAGAAATATCAGCTATCAGCAGGTACCTGAGTTGTCTTAATCCTCCCTAAATCCCAAATCAGCTGCTGTTAATCTCCCTGTCCTATCACACAGGGAATTTTCCAGGTGCCAGCCGCTGGGGGAAGCGACAGCCGGCAGCTTACACCAGGGCTGGTGTCACAGGGATTTCTAGAGGAAGGAGACATTTAAAACAGGACAGAATTTGCACAGTTTAAAGCAGCAGAGCAGTAAGAAAGTGCTTTTGATGGAATTCAGTTGTTTTTCAGTGTAAAGCAGCAAGCACCAATGCTGTGCCCCTGCCCAGGGCAGGCAGTGACACTGGGGACCTGCTCAGGAGGACAGAGATGGCAGGAGGGGACACAGCAGCAGCAGCTTCATTGGGAAATGGGCACAGAGGTGGGAGATGGCAGAAGCTGTGGATTCAGGACACAGGGACTTGTGCAGAATGACCCCATGGTGCCCCTTCAGTGAATCCAGGTGTGGACCAGGATCCCTCCACAGCTGGAGCTCATGGATCCCCCCTTGTACCTCAGCATCCCTGGCACAAGGGTCAGATTCCAGCCCCAGACAGCGAATCATGGGGGCACAAACATCCCAAAACACTTCCACACTGCTGATACCTCGATATCAAAGGTGCAGCTTTCCCAGTGATGCTGCTCTGGCACAAGGGTCAGATCCCAGCCCCAGACAGCCCCAAACACTTCCACAGTGCTGATAGTTTGATATCAAAGGTGCAGCTTTCCCAGCAATGCTGCTCCTGCAGGGTCCATGCCCTGAAGGGACCCTCCCCTCCAGGGAAAGGCAGCAGGCACACCCAGACCCCTGTGCTGCCCACCCTGTGTGCCCCCACTCCCAGGCAGGAGGGAGAGCAGCACATTGCCCCTCTGAGGGGGCACAGCTCACACTGTGAGGGCAGCTCTGAGCCAAGGACAGCACCATGAGCTCCCTGCAGAGGCACCACTGCCAGCACTGAGCCTGGGGAAGAACATCTGCCTGAAATGCAAACACCAGCCCCAAACACAGGGCAAGGGGCAGCTCTCCAGGCCAGCACTCCTGGGGCTGAGGGGCTCTGCCCAGCCACCACAGGGGTGTTCCATCCCAGTTGGATCAGGAAAGGAGCTGTGGGAGGGAAAAACCTGCTGGAGCAGGGAGGCACAGGGAAAGAGCAGAGCTGAAGGCACCCAGCACCCTCCACCAAAGGAGCTCCCGCTCCATGTTCTCCCTGAAAGCAGAGTTTTTCCAAGCACCAAAGGGGCCCTCAAAGGAGCAGGGTATCTGTAAAGCAGAGGAAAAGCAGAGCTGCAGAAGGCTGTTAAGGGCAGAGGGACAGGGAGGCTGCAGGTGAGCACACAGAGCATTCCTGGGCTCTGAGCTGGCCTGGGAGGATGAATTAAGGATTAATGTCCCCACACTGACCACAAATAGCAGCCATGAGAGCAGGTCCAGTGGGGATCCAGCTCTCTGTGAAACAGCAGAGCCCAGCTGGGGCACTGCAGCCAACAGCACCCGGGGCAGGCACGAGAACAATCCAAGCCTTGAGGACCTGGAGCCCCACAGAGACTCTGCTGTGACCCTGCCAGTCCCCAGTGACAGAGAGAAATGGAAATCCAGGGAGGGACATCCCTGCTCCTGTGTGTACATAAGGGCAGGGAGAGCAAAGGGACAACACGGGGCCATGCAGAGTTTGGGGACACAGAGCAGCACCATGGGCAGGGACACCCACACTGGGGCTCAGTGAGGGGACACAGCAGTGGGACAGGGGGGACCTGGCAGTGGGACACTGAGGGGACACAGCAGTGGGACAGTGGGGGAACCTGGAAGTGGGACCCAGCAGTGGGACAGGGGTTGCCCAGCAGTGGGACAGTAAGGGGACACAGCAGTGGGACAGTGAAGGACCCAGCAGTGGGACATTGGAGAGCCATCAGTGGGACAGTGGTTGCCCAGCAGCGGGACAGGGGGTGGCCCAGCAGTGGGACAGGGTGGCCCAGCACACTTACAGCCTTTGGCTTGAAGGGGGGCTGGATCTCCTTGCGCTCCAGCTTGTCCCAGTCGATGTAGCGGAAGAAGGCGTGCTCCTTGATGTCCCGCTCCCCCTCGGGGCCGCAGCCCAGGCGCTTGGCAGGGTGCTTGGTCATCAGCTGGGGACAGGAGGCAGGACACAGTCACAGCTGTCCCTCTGCCCCCCAGAATGTCCCCTCTGGGAGCCCCAGCTGGACACCCAGCATCAAGGTCCCACCTCCTCCAGGTGCATTGGGGCTCCAAGGAGAGGAGGACACTGAGGAAGGAGCTGGAGTGACTCAGGGACAGAAGGCTGACAGTGCTTTATGAGAGCAGACTGTGCAGATGGCAGGTACATGAGCACTGGCAGGATGGGCACATCCCCTTCCTGTCTGGGAATGGAACTGGTTTGCCAAGGAACATCCCCGGGGTGCTGGCAGGGCTCCCTCAGCACCTGGCTGCAGCAGGGGAGCTGCCCAGCGGTCTCTTTGCTTGGCACAAACTTCTCAGCATCTGCAGGGTTAACTGCAAACCCCACTGCCCCTTTGAGAGGGACAAGATGCCCTCCAAAACTTCCATCAGCCCTGGGAGCAGACACAAGGTGGATTTCTAATGAGAGACTCGGTTTGGAGAAAAAACAGCACAAACAGTCCATTAATGTTGTTTATCATCTAAACTTCTCCTCTTCACTGGCTCAGTAAGGGAAAGGGGCCCCAGGAACCACGGGCAGCTGTGCCACATTAATATCCTGGGGCAGGGTCTGAGCCCTGCTCACAGATCAGATGGAGATGCCAGAGATTCACAAGACGTTGATAAGGATGGAGAATATGAGCTTTGTGCTCCCAACAAAACACTGCTTTATTAAATCAGGGCAGCTCACCCTGATGCCAGGGCTGCAGCAGGCTGGCTCTGTGTGCCAGGGCTGGGGGCTGTGAGACCCCCATGGGGGACAGGAGGTACCAGTGCTCTGGCTGGGGAGCTGAGACACCCCCACCACTGGATACTGGATACAGGTCAGCCCTGCCACCCCAGGGCACAGAACAAACCTGCTCAGGAGAGCCCAACTTTAACTGCAACAGGCACTGAAAGCAAGGGAAACCCTGGGAAAAAACCCCAAACTAAAACCCTGAAATGACAAAAACTCCAACAAATACAAGGAGAGAGCAGAGCCAGCGACTGCTCTGTGAGCAAACAGCTCTACATCCCTGCTCCAGCTGGGACAGCATCTGCAGCTGGAGGAGTGATGGAGAGCAGCTTCCCGAGGCAGCAGGATCTCCTGGAAAGCTCTTCCAGAGGCAGCGAGGGGCTGGCAGGCTCTGCAGGCTGGGCAGTCCCTGCTCGGTGATTTACAGCACCCACCCTGTGCCTGGTGCAGCAGCAAACACAGCCAGCCCTGAGCCTGGCCCTGCTCCAGCCCAGGGCTGCTCAGCAGCACTGAGTGTGCCCCAGCCCCTGCCTGGCCAGGAACACTCTGGATTTTCCCTCTACATCCCAAACAGCACCAGCAAGAGGATGGCAGATGGTGACAGCCTCTGTGGGAATGCCCCTCCAGCCACCCAGTGGTTTCTGAATTAAGGATTTGATTTTCCTGCTGGCTGTGGCAGGGCAGCACCCCCTCCCCGTGCCCCATTCCAGGTGGGAGCTCCTGCAGCAGCTTTTCCCCACGGGACAAGTGAATGTTCCTCTTTAGCAGCAGCTCAGAATCCTGGCAACGCCAGCAAGAGGCTCTGAAATGCCGCAGTGGGAGCGAGAAGCGCAGGATGTGTCATTTGGAGATAGAAACACTATTTTGAGACACAGAACATTCAGATATTTTCAATATTAACTATTATAAGCAAACATTTCTTAAATTCCTACACAAACACTTATTTATAGCAGTGTGGCACTGGGGGTGAGATGAGGCTCAGTCCCAGGCACACAGAACAGCACCAGGACCCCGCCAGCCTTTATCCATCACATCCCAAATTAACTCAGGCTGCAATTAAGTCAGGCCTAGGCCCAGTCCATGGAGAGCCCAGCTTGTTATGCTGGGCAAGGCAGAGCTTCAGTGCAAATTAAGAGACAGGATAATGAAAATGCTGCCCTGACCTCATGGAGACACCAGTAGAGTTTCAGGTTGTCCTGAAGGGCAACTTATCACAGCTAAGTGGGAGGATGAAGGTTTTGTCTCTCATCTGAGGAAAACTGTTTGGGAATCACATCCATTTTCCCTGAGCATCGGTTTTCATTTCAGGCAAAGCTCTCAGAGCTGCCCTGTCCTCACGGGCAGGAGCCCTCCCTTCCCACCCTCCAGCCAGCACCCCAGCTCTTCCAGGCCAGCCCCAGTCCCAGGTGTATTTCTGCTCAGTGCAGGGGCACAGGGAGGATGCAGGTGTCATTTTAACCTGGGTTTAGGACACACACACACACACAGTGGCACAAGTTGTGGCTTTAGCCCTGGCGGGCACAGGCACCAGAACCCAAGAGTGTCAGAGGCTGGCCATGGTGGGAGCAGTGGGTGGCTGGGACCCAGGGGGGCAGGCTGGGACCCAGGGGGGCAGGCTGGGACCCAGGGGGCAGGCTGTCCCTCCCCACACTCCCCCAGCCCTGCCCTTACCCCTTTGCAGATGGCCACGGCCTCCTTGGACATGGACTTGGGGTAGGCGACGTTGTGCTCCATGATGGACTGGAAGAGCTCATCTTCATCTTCTCCCTCAAAGGGGGCCTGGAGCCAAGCAGACACAGCTTCAGGGGCCTTCCTGGGTCCCAAAGATTCCTGGGGCTGCTCTGCTCCTTGGCCTGGAGCCAGCCCCAGGTGTCCACACAGTGACACGAGTCCTGTCCTGTCACCCCAGACCAGTGCCACCCCCAGCTCAGGGGGTGCCCACCCACGTGCCAGGCATGGCAATGCCACAGCAGCCTGTCCTGTGCTCACAATGGACCCAGCCCAGAGGAATCAACCCAAACTCAGTCACCTGGCCAGCCAGCATCTCATAGAGCAGGACTCCAAACGCCCACCAATCCACTGACTTCCCGTAGGGCTGGTAGGCAATGATCTGCAAACAGCAGCACAAAAATTACAGTGTAATATCAGTGTAATATCAGTGTAATACCAGCAACAGCAGTGTTACCCCCAGCTCTGACACAGGGCAAAGCCACCCCAAGCTGCAGCAGGTCACAGGGATGGGGTTATTCCCTGGGACACACTCAGCACTGGAACCCCCCCTGAGGGACCCCCAGACCCTCCCCTTGCTCTCTACAGCACCCGGGGAAATTCAGGTGGGAACAGTTCACACCACACAGGCCTTTAAAAGGAAAGAGCACTTAAAGGAAATCCCCTGTCCTGTGCTGTCCCCCACTGCTGGTTTGGGAAGGTCACAGCCCTGCAGGTGACAGGGCCATTCCTGGGTGCCAAAGTGATTTGCATCCTAATTTTCCACTTGCTGTTCTGCTTTTGGAAAAGATGAATTAGAGCAAGGAGAAGAAAATAAGAGTTAAAGTGAAAACACTTGGGCAAACACAGGGAGAGCTGGTCATTTGTCCTGCTGTGAAGGAGCATTAATCACCCACAGTCACAAGCTCTGCACCAGCAGCACCAGAATTAATCCTGGTGGGATGAGGGATGGATCCAGGAATGGGAAACCTCACTGGGAGCAGCAAACACAATGTGGTTCAGCACACAAGAGCACTGATGTCCCAGCAAAGAGAATATCTCTCTCTGAAACATTTAATTGAATAAATATTAACTTCATCATTGCAAATTCAGCAGAGTGACAAGAGTTTGGAGGGATACTTTTAAGTGAAGGGAACAGACATTTGAGAATAATTACTCCTCTGAATTTCACAAGTCTGGATTAAACTGTGCCCATACAGCACTTCATGGAAGTGTCATGTGTGACTCTATCACACCAGTAATAACCAAATGCAAATTCATTTTGTGGGGATCTAGAGCCATGGATGGGAGCCTCTCCCCATCAAACACACACAGCCCCTCACTGCAAACAGTGAGCTGGAGAGGTACAAGGATTTCCTCTCCACATGGAAATATTATCCACTGATAATCCCGTTTCTCACTGGTCATGTTGTGCTGGAAGCTCCTATCACACACAGTGAGGGACACAGCTGAGCCCTGGGTTTGACATTTCCAGGAGTGAGTGAGGAACAACCTGCAGTGGGTCTGAGCATGCCAAGGACAGAGCAGGCTCAGAGCTGGCAGCAGGATGGACACGGGGAAACCCCGTGAGGAAATCATCCTGCAGGGAGAGCAGCATGAGGATGTGCTGCTCTTGGAGGTGGAAGGAGCACACAGCACCACAGGGAGGCAGATCAGCATCCCTGCTCCCTCGGGGGGATGTGGGGATGCACAGTGCCGAGGGCATGAACTTTGCAGGCTGATGGTGGATTCCTGAATCCCTGTTTCAGCTGGAGAGCTGCCCAAAGCCAGGTCACACCCTGGGAAGGAGCACAGGGATGGTGGATTCCTGAATGCCTGTTTCAGCTGGAGAGCTGCCCAAAGCCAGGTCACACCCTGGGAAGGAGCACAGGGATGGTGAATTTGGTGAATTCCCGAATGCCTGTTTCAGCTGCAGAGCTGCCCAAAGCCAGGTCACCCCATGGCAGGGAGCACAGGGATGGTGGATTCCTGAATCCCAGTTTCAGCTGCAGAGCTGCCCAAAGCCAGGAGGGAGCACAGGGATCACAGGGATCAGTTCTGTCCCTACCTCGGGCGCGATGTAGTCCGGGGTGCCACAGAAGGTCTTGGTGGTGACCCCATCCCAGATGTTCTCCTTGCACATGCCAAAGTCGGCGATCTTGATGTGCCCCTCGCTGTCCAGCATCACATTGTCCAGCTTCAGGTCCCTGCAGGGCAAAGCAGGCCGTGACACAGGGCACAGGGTGAGCCCTGCCCCGGCTCACACCCAGACCCTTTGTGGGAAAATGTTTGGGGAAATGAGTGGAAATAAGCCAGAGAGTGTCAGGATGGGGTGTTGATTTTACTGTTAACCCACAGGAACGCTGTGCTGGGCACAGCTCTTTGAAGTGTGCGATGGAAAGCGCTCATCTGGCAGCAGACAGATTTAATTGATTTTTCCTTTCACTCCTGTGAAAATCAAAGTGCACTTGGAGCTCTCTCGATGGAGAAGCACCTACTCAGCACAAGGCCCAGCCTCACCTGTGCTCTGGCCCCCTGAAACACAAACCAGCTGTGTTTCCCTGTGCTGCTCAGCCCCAGAGTGCCTGTTTGTGGTACCAGCCCCCAGCTCTGCTCCTTTGCACCAGCTGTAGAGGTGGATCCAACCACACATCCCTGGATCTCAGTCCCAGCCTCGAGCCAGCGCTCCAGAGGTGGATGCTGCAGCCTCAAGGACACCTCTGTAGCAAGCACTGGGTATTCTGGTGCAGTTTCTACATTCTGGCTGGGTTCAAGGCTGTGTTTTCTAATTATCCTGTCAGGGCTCAGAACCCTGACAGGCCAAAGGCAGACGGACACGAGCTGGGACTTGGATTGTGAGGAAGGAAGGAAGCAGAGCCACTGGGGACCAGCAGACCTAGAATCTCTCCACAGCAGCTGATGGCAAGAAACAGCCCTCACGTCAAGTTTGTTCCACTTCTTTCATCTTTAGCATCTCCTGACTCCAGCAGCACTGCTGGCATCTCCCTTCACAGAGCACTTAATGGTATCTGACACTCATTAGGATGCTCTGCTCCACCCTGGGCTCTGGGAGCTCTCCAAGCAGGGAGGAGCAGTGAGCGCTGCCTTCAGAGCTCAGCCAGCAGCCTGTGAGCCTGGTGCTGCACATGGCAGCGACCTCTGGCTGCTGGGAGCACACTGGGGATGGCACTGAAGCCTCGGTGGCGAAGCAGAAGTGACAGGGTGGCACTGCAGAGCTCGAACAAGCCACTGGCACACGCTGACTCCAGGGGCAGTGTAAGAGAGCAGGGCCCTGCAGCCAAACCCGGGGCTTGGAGCTGGTCCAGGCTGCCAGGGAGCATTTGTGTTGTGTGGAGAGGAGCACAGGGAACAGGGCAGGAGAGAGCCAGAGCTGCCTTCCCATGAGCATGGCTGCACTCAGTGATCCCACAGGTCTTTCCCAACCCTAAGGATGCTGTCATGGAGCTGTGGGCAGCTGCCAGCCCCATCCATGGCACAGGCTGGGGCAGACCCTGGAGCAGCTCTGTGCCCACAGCTCCAGCTCTGGGAGGAGCTTGGGGAAAGGAGGGAGGGAGGAACGAGCTCACCTACCGATAAATGATGCCTTTGCTCTGCAGGAAGAACAGCCCGATGGCTATTTCTGCTGCGTAGAACCTGAAAGAGGAGGTTTAAAACTGACAATTACAGGAGATAAATAAAACCTTCCCAATGGGGTGGCAGCGAAGGGAAGGCGTCAGGCAGGTGTGAGCAAGGACAAGGCAGGGAAATTCCAGAGGAGGATCACAGGGGATGATCCAAGGCAGCCTGAGCTGGCAGGGATGCCGCTGGGGGCTGTCACTTCTGGTGGCACAAATCAAGCAAGAGCTGGACCCATGGCTGCTCCTCGGGACAGGCTGGCAGCACTGGTGGATTCCTGAAAGCCATCCCTGCTCCTGGAGCCAGCAGGCACTGCCACAGGTACTGCCACACTGCTCAGGACAGGCTGGCAGCACGGTTCAGAGAGCCATCCCCGCTCCTGGAGCCTGCAGGTACTGCCACAGGTACTGCCACACTGCCCTGGGGCACCTGGAGCCAGCAGGCACTGTCACAGGTACTGCCACACTGCTCAGGACAGGCTGGCAGCATGGATCAGAGAGCCATCCCTGCTCCTGGAGCCTGCAGGTACTGCCACACTGCCCTGGGGCATGCCCCGGGTCTCACAGGGCTCTCAGACACCACTCAGCCCACCAGGCTGTGCTCAGCCTTTGTGGGGTTTATGTGAGCATCTGGAGGCTCCCAGGAACACATCCTGCTCTGCCCAGCTCTCAAGGAACAGGAGCCCCCAGTGAACACCTGGCTTGGGCAGCCTGGCAGAGGAGCCAAACCTGCCCTGGGAAAGGACCAGGCAGAGCAGAGCCCTGGTGTCTCCCAGGAAGCCTCCACACCCCCTGCCTGGTGCCTCTATGTACCTACATTTATCTATTTCTATTGCTTTTATGTACCCACATTTATCTATTTCTCTCAATTACTTACAATACAATGCACCCCAAGGGTGAGGTGGAGGCAGCAGCACCAGACAAAGAGCTCTGCTGCACCTTCCCATCCCTGATTGCTGCCAGGAGCTGCCCTGCAAAGCCTGGGCTCTGTTTGTGGCACAGTACACCCCACAGGTACCCCAGGGTGCCGAAGCACTGCACTCACACAGCGTGGGGCTCCTTGAACCTCCCGACCTGCTGGATCTGGTACATCAGGTCCCCACCATTCACGTACTCCATCACAAAGTACAAGCGATCCTGGAGGGACAAAGGGAGCAGTTAGCACCAGGATGATCAGAGCAGGGAACCTGCAGGGTCAGGAACAGGAGCCAAGGGGACTGGCAGCCCCAGCCTGTCATTCCAGGGAGGACAGCCACCATCCCTGTGCTCCCCAGGGGCTGCTGTCCCTGCAGAGCCCATAGGCACTGATCCCTTGGCAATGCTCAGGACTGGGGCTCTGCCCCTCTGCAGACAGATCCACTGGAGAAGGCAAGGGGAGGAATCCCCAAACCAGAGGTTTTTCACTCCCAGGAGTCCATTTGCCCTTCCTGACAGGAGCCATTTCCAGAGTGCTGCTCTGCAGGTCCCTGCTGGCATTTCCCCAGGCACTCCCTGGCTGCAGTCAGGGCATGCACAGAGACATGAGCAGTTCCCAGGGGGACCAAGCTCCATCCAGGGCCCCCAGGACTGGGCCAGGCCCAGGAGGGGCCGTGACACCCCAGCCCTGTCCCAGGATGGCAGTGTTGGGGTGCAGGGCAGGCAGGAGGGGCTGTGACACCCCCAGTTCTCTCCCAGGATGGCAGTGCTGGGTGCAGGGTCTGCAGGGCAGGCAGGAGGGGCTGTGACACCCCCAGCCCTGTCCCAGGATGGCAGTGCTGTGGTGCAGGGCAGGCAGGAGGGGCTGTGACACCCCCAGTTCTCTCCCACGATGGCAGTGCTGGGTGCAGGGTCTGCAGGGCAGGCAGGAGGGGGCTGCTCCCCTCTCCCCTCTTCTCTGACCCCTTCCAGCCTGCTCTGAGGGTCCCTCTGGCCATGCTCACTCATGCCATGGGGTTAAGGGGGTCCCTCTGGCCATGCTCACATGGGGTTAAGGGGATCCAGAGGGGAAGACATGGAGCTGCTCCAGGGCTGGAGCCAGCCTGGCAGAGCTGGGGGTGCTTGCCTGGACAAGAGGAGGCTCCAGGGCACCTCAGAGCCCCTTTTGGGGCCTGAAGGGGCTCCAGGAGAGCTGCAGAGGGGCTGGGGACAAGGGCCTGCAGTGCCATGGGCCCTCCATGCATGAGCCCAGTGACAGGCCACCAGAGGGAAGGACACAGAGGCTGAGCACTGCAGGAGCTGCTGGCTGGCAGCATTGCATAATCAAAGATTCCCCTTTGCTCATTTCCTCCCTAAATAAGGAAGGACAGGGAGCCCACGGGAGATGCAGCTGGAGCACGGCCATAACCAGGGCTGAGGAGAAACTGGGGGGCAGCACCCATGGGGCATTTCCCAGCTGGCAGTGCCCACCCAGAGGAGCTGGGTTCAGCACCCACAGGGCATTTCCCAGCCTGGCAATGCCCACCCAGAGGAGCTGGGCTCAGCAGTGCTGCCCCCCTCCAGCTGTGGGGCAGCCCCAGGGATGGAGCACAGCAGCACAGGGACAATGGGGCTGTGTAAAACACACTGCACTGAGGGGATAGAGCAGGGAATTGTGTAAAACACCTGGCACGGAGGGGATAGAGCAGGGAATTCAGCTTTTCACTGCCTGGGGGTTTGGGAGCACCCCTGAGTGCAGGGCAGCCCTGGCAGGGCCGGCCAGCCCACGTGTGGCAATGTCACCTTGAGCAGGCAGAGCAGAGCAGCTCTGGGCTGCAGCTGCCTCCTAAATATATCGATCTGCTTCAAGGAGGAAGAGTATTAAAAACACTGGCTCTCGAGGCAGCCAGCTGAGCTCTAAAAGCAGGAGCTGAGCCTTCCTCTGGGTGGGAAGGGAGTGCTGTGCCCAGCAGAGCCAGGAGTGACTCAGGCAGGCAGATGGGCTACAGCAGGGATGGGCACTGAACTGGCCTGGCCATGTCCCTGCCACCAACGACAGCAGGCAGATGGCACAGCTGCCCATGGGCTGCCCAGGGATGGGCACTGAGCTGGCCTGGCCCTGCCCCTGCCACCAAGGACAGCAGGCAGATGGCACAGCTGCCCATGGGCTGCCCAGGGATGGGCACTGAGCTGCCCTGGCCCTGCCCCTGCCACCAAGGACAGCAGGCAGATGGCACGGCTGCCCATGGGCTGCAGCAAGGGCGGGCACTGAGCTGGCCTGGCCCTGGCCCTGGCCCTGCCACCAAGGACAGCTCTGGCCAGGGCTGCAGCATGCACAGCCCTGGGCAGCACACAGACACAGATGCAAATGCACTGCAGAGCCTGGCACGGAGCTGGTGGCACTCCCCTGTCGCTGGGCAGCCAGGATGGCACTGCCAGGGCTCCTTTCAGTGCCCTGCTAATGAACTGCTCCATGCCCTGCCTGGCTGCACACTGGGAACAAGGGGTAGAGCCAGGACAACAGGATGCTCCCCATCCACCCCTTACCAAATATTAGAGAGAAATCCCTCCCTGTGAGGGTGGGCAGGTCCTGGCACAGGTGCCCAGAGCAGCTGTGGCTGCCCCTGGATCCCTGGCAGTGCCCAGGCCAGGCTGGATGAGGCTCAGAGCACCCTGGCACAGTGGAAGGTGTCCCTGCCATGCATGGTGTTCAAGGTTCCTTCCAACACAAACCATTGCAGGACTGCGTGACTTGTCATCTCAGTGAGGCTGTGGCTGCTGTTCCCTTCACTGCCATGCCCCAGAGGTCACAGCACAGGCACAGTTCACCTGGGGACACCCAGGGACCCCCTCACCCCCTCCCCAAGCCCAGGCTCTGACCTGGGGCCCCTCAGATCCCCCAGCACAGGCCCCTCTCACCCCCAGCCCCAGGCAGGAGCTCTCTCCCTGCTCACCTTCCCCTGCTCTTTAAAGGCAGATTTAGGGCTTTTCTGTCTCCTGGAGCCGCTGAGCCAACAGCCCTGGTGGGGAATTGTGCTCTGGCCTGTGCTCCCAGAAATCAAAGTGCTTTGTGCCAGCCTTTGATAATACACCCTGCTATACATTTTGATTACATTACAAATACGATTACTATTAAGCTACTATGGGTCTGCCAGGAATAATCCCGTGCTGACTCACTTCAGATGCCAGGAGATGCTGCGTGAAATAGCTGCTCCTGCCACAGCCTGATTGCTGCGCTGCAAAGCCGGGCTGCAGGCTTTAAATACACCCAGAGTGTTTGGGAAATGAAATTTCTGGGACAATATTAAAATGTAATCCTCCTGGAAAGCATTGTCACCGTTCTAAAGGGCTCTGCTGATTCCCTCTGCTGGTTCCCACTGATGTGCTCCTGGACATTCTCATTCACTGCTCCAGGGCTGGGCAGGGATTGAGTTGAAGGTGCCCTGTCCCCTCTGCACTCCTGACTCACACAAACCCAACCCCACACCCATGGCAAAGTGGATTCCTGCAGTCTGGATTAGGCTTCTCCCTGTGCTCAGGGCTTTGATCAGAGGAGTGAGTCCTGGGGAAAGTGCAGCACTTTGCCACTGAGCCATAAGGGATGCTGTGGACTGGGGACCTGAGGGGCTGGAAATCACCTCTGATGTCCCCACAGCTCCCTGCTGGACACATCTCAGGGCCCAGCTGTTGTACATGACCCTTCCATGTCACACACACACATTTCAGTCCTGGGGGCACCTTTGCCAGTGAACTGGAGAAGGTGTGAGGCTGGCAAGGCAGAGAACACACAATTGCTTTGGCAAGTGCAGTGATGTACAGAGAACATAAAATCCTGGAGTGGTTTGTGGTGGAAGGGACCTTAAATCCCACCCAGTGCCACCCCTGCCATGGGCAGGGACACCTCCCCACTGTCCCAGGTTGTCCCAGGTTTCTCCAGGTTGTCCATCCTGGCCTTGGGCACCATTCCAATCCATTTCCCAGAGTGTCAGGCTCCCCGTGCTCAGGGTGCCGTGCCCAGCAGCCCTTACCATGGTCTGGAAACAGGAGTGCAGCTGGGTGAGGAAGGGAGGCTTCCCCGAGAGCGCCAGCACGCGCTTCTCCACCATGGTGCACTCCACGTCGTCGTCCTGGATCACCACGTCCTTCTTCAGGATCTTCACAGCATACAGCTCATCCGTGCCCTTCCTCTCTGCCAGCATCACCTGCAGGGGCACAGCGCACTGAGGGACATGGGGAGCTGCAGAGCCTCCAGCTGGCACAGCCCCAGCTGCTGGCTCCTCACCCTGGGGCTGCCCTGAGGAGGGGCCAAACCACCCAGAGCTGCCAGGCTGCTCCCAAGAGCATCCAGGGACTCTAAGGAGTAACCATCTCCTCCCTCACCACCTCAGTGCCTCCAGGAGCCAGCCCCAGGGGTTTGATGGTCCCTGAGCCCAGCCCCAGGGGTTTGATGGTCCCTGAGCCCAGTGCCTCCTCAGGGGTTTGATGGTCCCTGAGCTCAGCCCAAGGGGTTTGATGGTCCCTCAGCCCAGCCCTTCTCAGGGGTTTGGCACCCTCAGGGTGACACCAGCACTGGGAGGGTGTCAAGAGGCTGAGCACAGAGTCCATCAGATTACAAGGTGGTAAATGTTTGAGGTGGAAAAGAGTTAGTCTCTAGTGAATAGTAATAAAAAAGCCCCACGGTTTTCTCTGCCTCAGTTTCCCCCTCCACAACTGTGAGCAGACCCCATCACGAGCTGGCTCATCACCCAGCCAAGGCCCCTCTCAGCCAGCAGAACCTACCCAACCTCCCAGTTCCACCCAGTCCCACCCAGTGCAGGTTTATCCACTGCAGTAAATGGGATTCTCTGCTCCTGTGGTGCCAATCCCTGGGGTTAACCCCACCAGCCCAGCCAGGGTCCCTGCCTGACCCAGCACAGGCTCCACAGCCCAAGCTGCTCCTTGGGCTGCCAGCACATAGACCCTCTCTGAAACCTCCTTTGGTTCCTGTTTTCCCTCCCTCCCTCTCTCATGGCCTCAGACTGGAGTGCTGGTGGAAATGAATTGCTCTTCATTGAAGGAGCTGGCACAGATCCTGCATGGATCAGGAACAGCAGCTCGGGGCTTTGGGGAATAAATTATGTGAAGGCACCATCGATAGGGTGGAACTGAAATGTGCTCCAGGCTGGGCCAGACGGGCAGAGGACACTTGAGCGGCTCTCAGGGTGACTTTAGAGACACCAGGGCCAGCAGAATTTACAGAATTTACAGAATTAACCCTCTGGTATTCCAGCCCTCTGCTGCTCCCCAGGCTGCCCGGACAGGGGGCAGTGCCACCCTGAGGTATTTCACAGATGGCAGATGTGGCACTTGGGGACAGGGGGTGGCAGTGCTGGGGTGGGACTCAGTGTCCCAGAGGGCTTTTCCAAGCTCAGTGACTCTGTGATTCCATTCTGGGACACAGCCTGGCATCAGGGATGGCAAGGCAGGGGACACAGCCTGGGGAGTGAGGCCTGTGGTACCACGTACTTGTTTGGGTACAGGGAACAGGGCACAAGGAATACAGAATAGGGAACAGGGCACAGGGAACAAGGCACAGGGAATAGGGCACAGAGAACAGGACACAGGGAACAGGGCACAGGGAACAGGGCACAGGGAACAGGGCACAGCCCTTTGTGAGCAGCTCTGGTGCATTCCCAGCTCCTGGGGGAGCCTGGCTGTCCTTGACACGCTGCTTGTCAGGATTAGCTGGGACTGGCACCGGGGCTCCTCAGTGCCAAGCACTCTGGAGAAGGCTCTGACATTGCCATTGCCATGGGTGGGGCAGGGCTGAGCCATGGGGGTGTCAGGGACTTTGGGATGGGATTTATTCACCTGCTCATCCTTGAAGAGCCCTGGGTACCCAGAGGAGCTTGTTGTGATGTGGGATGGAACCCAGCAAGGCTCAGGCACTGGGACCAGCTGTGGCTACCCCTGGATCCCTGGCAGTGCCCAGGCCAGGCTGGACAGGGCTGGGAGCACCTGGCACAGTGGGAGGTGTCCCTGCCATGGCAGGGTGGCACTGGGTGATCTCTAAGGTCTCTCCCAACCCAAGGCAGTGCCTGTTCCTGTGCCAGGGCAGCAGGCACAGCTGCCTCACCCAGTGCCCGCACCCCTGCCCTCCCCTGTGGCTCTGCTCAAATGGAGCTGCTTTGGTTCACTGCCTCCATTTATCACCATTTTACACCAACTGAGCTTTACAAGGCACCTCACACAGGTGCTAAAACCAGAGCTCATTTTTAGGTGACAAAAGCAGAAGTGCTTTGGCTGCTCAAAATTGGCAGAAAAGAAGCGGCAACCACTGCAGGAACATATTTTGAGGGAAAATTAAACCTGTTACCTGAGTGTAAGAGCATTACATACAATATCAGTTCTATACAGACCTGCCTTGCCATCCACAGCCCTGTCAGAGGAAAGGTGACTAGAGCAGGGAGCCTCTGAGCCTGGCAGCTGCTTCTGCCCTGAGGGACCTTGCTGAGGACCTGGCTCCCAGCTCTGGGCAGGGACAGCTTGGCTGGGGTACCCCCACAATGCAGAACCTGCACAGGGCTGTCCATGCTGTGAGTGGGGCTCTAAACCACCCAGGGCTGCACTGCTGGGGCACAGCTGGGCTGGATCCCTCTCTGTGTCACAGAACCCCAGAAAACCTTTAGGGTGGAAACAACCCAGGGCTGCACTGCTGGGGCACATCTGGGCTGGATTCACTCTGTGTCACAGAACTCCAGAACCTTTAGGCTGGAAAAGCCCTCACAGCCCACTGAGTCCCAGCTGTGCCTATCCCCACCTTGTCCCCAGAGCCCTAAGTGCCACATCCCAGCACTCCTCAGACACCTGCAGGAATGGGCACTCCAAACCTCCCTGGGCAACCCTTTCCAGTGCCTGAGCACCCTTGCCAGGAATTCCTGCTGGTGTCTGAAGGTGCTCAAACACCAAAGACCCAAACAGCTCAGTGCCCCTGGCACAGCCCAGAACATGGACAGGGACGGGTGACAGGGGGAGCAGGGACCCAGCCTCGCCCATGCCCTGCCCTGCTGCCAGGTGTCACACCCTGAGCAGAGCCTGAAGGCCACCCCAGCCCAGAAAGTCTCCAGAGTCTGAAGGTCACCCCAGCCCTTCAGGAACCCTCCCTGCCCTGGAGCCCAGAGCTGCAGCGCCCAAAGGCTCCACCCTGCTCAGCAAACAACACAAACCCCAAAAAGCCTGACAGCTCCAGAGCACCACAGATTGATCAGCTGCAAAAATATGAGCAAGCCACCTAATTTCCCTCTCCTCTATTTATAATACAGCAAAGCAAACCCAGGCTGGCTGTGCCAAGCGCTGCCTCCCTTCATGGGAGCGGCTCCCTGGCGGTGCCAGCCCCGTGGAGCTGCCACCAGCCCCATCCTGGGCAGCCCACGGGACCCCAGGGCAGCAGGGACACCTGTGTGCCAGGCTGAGCGTGCCAAGGCAGAGCACACAGCCCCACGCCCCTCTTTTCCCAGGCACATCCATTTCCACCCCCAGGCCTGGCTCGGGGATCTCCATCTGCCAGCGCGCTCGCTGGGAAGCAGATTGCATTCCTGTTTAACTTTTTATTGCTGCAGAAAAAAGCTGATATTTAACTTGATTTATTCCTGCAATATAGAGTATTTGTTTGGGAACGCTCCAGAACAAGGACTGGAGATATTCTGAGCACAGAGAGAGCAAGTTTGTCAAACTGGACAGCCACCGAGGGCAGTGTGTGGGCACTGCTGACCCTGGGGAGAGCAAAATGCTGAGCAGGACATCTGGGGTGCCAAAGGGTTAACAGAGGCAGACAGAGCTCACTCAAACACTGTGACTGCAGCCCCAGAGCTCTCCCAGCCAGCAGGGACTGGCAGCAGGCACAGGAGCAGGTGCCAGCCCTGGAGAGGAAAGGACACGGTGCCAGCCTGGAGAGGGATGGCAGTGCCATGGGCACAGCCAGCTGCTGGGCACACCAGGAGCTGCTCTCCCTGCTCCAGACACCCCTGCCGGGCTCCTCCCCAACATCTGGCACCTCTGTTGGCACAGGAGGCAGGGACAGGGCGGTGGCACCTGGGTGTCCCCGTGCCGGGATGCCCAGGGATGCCTGGGGAGGTGCAGGCACACGTGAGGGCGAGGCTGCAGCCACCCGGAGGAACCAACGTGCTGTTTTAATTAGCGCTAATTAGCATATTTATAACATGCTGTTCCAGGGAACAGTTTCTGTCACACTTTCCCTTATATAAGGCAGAGCTGGCTGAGGAGTTTGCTAATGTTGCTCGGATTCAGGGGGAGAAGGCGGCGGGGACACGGCACAGGCACGGAGCCCCCAGATGCCAGCACTGGCTTTGGGAGGGGGCACAGGGGACATTCCTGTGAGACAGCAGCAGGGCAGGGGGCACGGGGCTGTCCTGCACCCCGGGATGCCAACCCACAGCACGGGGGTGTCACAGACATCTTTTATAAAAATCCTTTCCTTAGGATTTCTCCTCCTGAGAAGCTGCTGAGAGGCCTCAGGAACAAAATGTAAACAATGGTTATCTGCTGCTGTGGAATGCAACGGGCGCATCTTTGATTGGTGAAATGAAAAAATGAAGGCTTCAAGTCACGTAATCACCAGGAGAAGGAAATTCTGTTACCGCTCACAACCAGTCTGGGAAGTTAATTAAAATGTTCCCATATACTTGTAATTGTTAGAGAAGAAGAAAACCCCAATCAAATAAAAAAGAGCTTTAAATACACAGCTTATCTTCCCAAAAGGATGCAGTTTGTGGTGGTGTCATCAGACATCTATGGGGTTCCCTATGGGACACAAGGGAGCCAAGCTGGGCTCCCAGTGCTGTGATACCAGTGCTCCCAGTCCCGCTGGGGGTGTTCAGGGCTCCCAGTGCTCACACTGGGGATGTTCAGTGCTCCCATGGGTGTTCAGGGCAGACAAAGGGGCAGCTCACCTTCCCAAAGCTCCCTTTGCCCAGCACCATCAGGAAGTTGAAGTCCGAGAGCTTCATGCGGTCCCGGCTGCCGTTGTTGTCCAGTTTGGAGATGGCATTTCGTGTCTTCTCATCCGCAGCCTTGGAGCCCGTGCCAATCTTGGCTCTCTGCAGAGGGGGAGATGGGGCAGGGAGGAGAACATCACTGGGGACAGCAGGGACAATGGGCATTGCAAACCCAGGGGCTGCTCCCCAAATCCCACCTGAGCAGCTCCTTCCCAGCTCAGGAACCACCCTGAGCTTTGGGAGCCTTTTCCATGGGTGTGATGGGCACCAAGAAAGGCTCTGCAGGAGCCACCAGCCCTGGCATGTGGCACTGCTCTGCTGCTTTCCAGTTAGCCCCTGCCAGAGAGCTGGGAATCACCTGTGGCCCTGGTCACCCTGTGCCAGTGGGACACTGCAGCCTGCCCTGCCACCCTGCCCCGTGCCCAGCCATCCAGAGCATGGCAAACAGCCCCAAGGAAGCTCTTCTGGGGCAAAAACTGCCTCTGGCTCTTCCTCACCAGAAAAAGAGGGGTGAATATAAATACATGAAGGTAAAATATGGGACTTTTTATCCAGCCCCACATCCATTGTTGTCCTGTGGTGTCTCCCATTGGAGAAGTTTTGTGATTGCATCTGAAACTGGAGGGCATCACAGAGGATACCACAAACCCATTTGGAACAGTCCAGAACAGAAAGCTTCCTGAACAGACAGACAGACAGACAGACACAGCCCCTCCTGCCATGACAGACAGACAGACAGCTCCTCTTCCCAGACAGACAGACAGACAGACAGCCTGACAGACAGCCCCTCCTGCTCTGACAGACAGACAGACACACAGCCCCTCCTGCCCTGACAGACAGACAGACACACAGGCCCCCCCTGCCATGACAGACAGACACAGACACAGCCCCTCCTGCTCCCTGCCCATCACAGCTGCCCCTCACAAAGCCCCATTTTTAGACCCCAGCCCCCAGCAGCGGCCGGTGCCCCCTGCCCAGGGCTGTGCTGATCCTGCTTCCCCAAGGCCCTCCCAGGATTTATCCCCCTCACTCCCAGCACTGTGAGGCTGTGCTGGGCTCAGCCTAGCGTGAAATTCCATTAACCCCACCCCGGCGGCTCCATTTGGCTGCTGCTGTGGCAGCCCCTGCAGACAGCCCCTCCCGGGGAACCTCAGCCCCTGCTGCTGCCTCTAATTGCTTCTCTCGAGCTGCTCCAGGCTGCAGAACGCCCCTCTCAAGGTCACCTGCAGCCCTCAGAGCATGGGAACAGCTCCTGCACTGCCAGCCTGAGCAATGGGCTCTTTCCACACCCATTGCGGTGACCCCGGCACGCCCCAGGCCCCAGCACACTCCTCATCCTCATTCTCACTCCTCATCCTCACTCCAGCACCAGCCACAGCCCAGTTGGAGGGGGATTCCCTGCCCTGGCACTGAGGCCCTGCACAGGAGGAGTGGGAGCACACAACAAGGTATGGGCAGGAGTGCTCTGGCACCTCTACACAAGGTGTTTTCTGACCCGACTGCCCAGACCATACTAACACCACTGGAACACCATGAAATGCAATAAAAGCCAGCTGTTAGCTCTTTGTACAGCCAGAAGCCATTGGCTGTAGCCAGCTGTTGTATTAGAACTGTCTTTCCTTGGATATTCAGGAAAGTTGTGTATAAATAAGATAAAGAGAAAGGAGAGCAGGAGCTAACTCTCCAGTCTGTGTTCCAATCAGAGTTCATGCTGAGAACCATAAGGGCAACTCTCTCATTTCTGCAAGGCTCATTGCATGTGGGTCTCCAGATGCACCACGCTCATTCCTGGGGTTCTGTGGAGGCTCCAGCTGCACTGAGAAATGGCCAATTTCTGCTCGCTCAGCAAGGTCTGGATCCATCATTCAGCAAGAACTGCCATGGCTTATTAGGCAGCAAACAGACATTTCTCCTTGGAGCCTCCCTGGGCAGCTGGAGCCTGCTCCATATGCCCTGCCAGGGAAGAGCTGGCAGGGAGAGCCCCTTCCTGTGGGCATGGCAGGCAGCGAGGAACACCCCTGAGCCCAAGGAAAATCAACTCACCTCAAACTTCTGCCTCAGCTCCTCGTTTCCTTCCTCTCCCTCGGGAGGCACGGGGACGTTGAAATACTCGCCCTCCTCCTGGCTGAGCAGCTTGAACCTGCAGGGACAGAGAGGGCACAGCTCAGGGCTGGGCAGGCTCAGGGCTGGGCAGGCAGAGCCCCCTGCCCCAGAACAGCTCTGCCTCCCTGTACAGCACCCAGGGGACCCTTCCAGGCCAGCAGAGCCCCCAAACCCTCCCATGGGCAAGCCCCAGCCCCTCAGTGGCCAGAGGGATGTTCTGGGTCCCTCTGTGTCCTGGAGACCCCCCAGCCCGGGGGGTGCATCCCCTGCCTGCTGTGATGGGCACACAGAGCACTGGTGTCCCTGCCAAACCACTCCTGACCCAAACCCACACACAAACTCGTGTTTCTGGTGACTGTCACCCGGGTTTTTTAAGATTTTCTAAGCCTTCTGATGCTGACACTTTTGTAGTGAGCTTTCTCACACACTTTCTGTAAATAACTCATTGTTGTGCATTCCTTTATGGAGGAGGAGGGAGTTGATGGCCTGTTGGTTTGTCCAGTGTCATTGGAGAGGTGGCACTGTCACCCTCCAATCCGCTGTCACTTTTGGAAAACTATAAATGTTGGAGTGAGAAATTAAACTTCCCTTTTCCTTCACCTTGAGAACAGTGGTGTGAGCTTGTGCTCTTTCGTGTCCTATAGTGCCACATCCCTCCCTGCAAGGCTGAGGGAGGCAGAGGTTTGTGTTCTGCTTGTCCTGGCTAAATGTAAGTACGTCAATCCGTGCCCACCCAGCAGCCTGTGATGGCAATAACTCTTTTGGCCCCAATTCATTCTAACAGTGGTGGAATTAAAACCCAATCTGTTGATTGTTGGTTTCCTTCCCCCCAGAGGAGAAAACCTCCTGAGAAATGAGGGAATGAATCTCATTCTGCAGGTGGCAGAGTGAAATTTATCTAAATCCACCGTCTCTGGGCCCAGCCTTCCTGCAAGGCAGCAGCACCAACCCCCAGCACAGGGGCTGATTAAACACTTTCCATATTGCTGCTAGCTGGATGCAATTTAGAATATGAGCTGCTATACGGAGATGCTGAGAACTGTAAACAGTATTTGCATTTTGTTATGAATGTTTTGCATAACTTTAAGGATGTTTTCTTTATCCCCAAGTGGGGCTGGTTTGAGCCCGTAATGTGCTGTGAAGTTCCAGGAACAGAAAAATTTGTTGAGCTCAAACAGGCCAGTATCACAGCAGACGTAAGAGTGTTCAAGCAAGGAGTGTTTTGCATCCAAAATGTGTATATATTTGCATTTTTGATGCAAAAGCCACTTCATCGGCACTGCAAATGGAGCCCATAACTGAGGCGGTGCAGAATTCTATGAAATTGAAAAGTTGTGTGTAATTTCTGAAAAACAAAGTCTATTTTGCACTGCTCTAACTATAGCTAATATTTAAACCAATTTAGTCATCAGTGAACTAACATGGCAGGAGCACTCTGAGCTTCTTTGTCACTGTAAGTTTCTCATGTCCCTAGCTCTGTGCAGTTGCTTTTTTTAAACGTTTTTAAATTAAACTTTATCCTATTTAATTGCTAGGAAAAGAAAAACGTGCAGAAAGATTGGGATCTGAATTTTAAACGTCCTCATTTTAGGTGTGTTGGTTTTAGTTCTCAGTTTTAAGGGGAATCTCAGCATGAGATTCATCTGGAAAGCCAAAGTTGAATTTTTTCATGCCAGTCACAGTTGAGGCGCCTGTTCTGGAGCTGGCTTTGGGATTGCACTCTGTGATCACTGCCCCAAGCTCATTAAGAATTGCTGAATTCCCAAAATCCTGACTTTTGAAAACACTGTTTTGTCCAGAATGAGTTCTGTTTTCTGGTGTTTGGGTGTCACTCAACCTCTGAGTTGGGTTCTACCTGGAAAAGGGAGTGGCCTCCATCCCAAAGCAGCTTTTAATCCAGTTAATTGTCACTGCCAGCTGTTAATTCTCATGCACTGATAAGGTATAATATCACAAACCCTGAATTTCAATATAGGATCAGAGGAAACATGTAACTTTAGGTCAGTAGTGTGGTTGGTCATTTTTTTTCTTTTTTATGTAGACATTATTAAATTTAAAGGGGATCCTTCCTTCACAGAATAATAGAGAGCTACTAATTGCTTCTATAAGCAGCATTTCTTGTGCCAAAGGCTTGAGATATTCTGTAAATACTGTAACTGTGTTAATACATTTTGAATTCTGGGCTGTGATTGCAGCATTTCTAGACAATGTTGTTAGCCTGAGCAGGGAATCTCAGTCAAATGTCAGGATCTTGTCTGTAAGGTATTTCCACTCCTAAGTGTGGTGGAGAATGTCACTGTCATTCCAATTAGTGCAGCTGATTGGTGTTAAATTTGTTTTGTTTGACACACTGCAATACTTTGCTTCAAGCCAGACGTTTTGTGCACCACACAGAAACCCCACATAATAACAACAGACATTAGGGCTGGTGGCAGACAGGCCTCTAAGAATTGTCAAAGAAATCAACTTTCTAATTTTTGCAGTGTTTCAGCTCTGTTTGTTGCAGCAGCACTGGCAGATATTTTAGGACAACAGAGAGATATAAACCACACAATTTACAATCATGTGCTCCTGCTTTGCTGGGCAGTAATATTCATTTACTTTGCCAGGCAAGAACATTCATTTTAAACATTTCACTCATTTGTCATTGTAGATTCACTACCTAGGAAATGGAGAAGATGAAATTTAAAGATTTTTAATGTCTTAATGCCTTAGTCCCCCTCTTCTTAAGTGGCTTCTCGTAGGGCTTTGGAATCCCAAGCGTGGGTGAGGCACTGGGGAAGGGGTGGCAGCAGAGGAGGGACCCTCCATCAACACCACCTATTTTTATATAAATGAACCTCCCTGTGCCTGCCTGTCAGTCACATCCTCCCCTAGACTCACATCAGGAACATTTGTGTATGCCTAACTGAACATTTTACCTGCTGGAGAGCAGGGCTCAGCTCGTCCGTCTGATGTTGGTGGGTGCAGCAAGAGCAGCAGAGAACAATTGCTGAGCCCAGGGAGCTCCTCACACAGGCAAACACAGCCTTGCTTTCCCCATTAACCCAGCAGTGCAATTGCACTGCTGATGGGACAGGTTTCCATCTGCATCACGGGTTCCTTGGGCACACACCTGGGTACCACCCCCATTGCAGGGAGCCAGCAAGCTCAGGAATTCCTTGCTGGCAGAAAATGTCCCGAGTAGAATGATAGCAAACAGTTTGAGGGATGTGAGAGAGGGAGGTATTGCATACTGAGAACATTTATGTAGATGTATTTGTAAAAATAATCCCAGAAAAAGCACCTTTCTATCTCTTGAATATCACAAGAGGAAATTGTGAGAGGCTACATTGCAATCTCTCTAAATGATTCCTGGTACATTATTTATTACTCTGGCATTTGGGGAATTATTATTTTTGTTTTTGCTTTTTGTGGCTTTCAGACATGATGGTACTATCCACATTTTCAATCAATAACATGACATTCTCAGGCAGCATTTCTCTGGGATCCAGCAATGGCAAGAATTTCAACCTCCATCCTGAAATATCAGCACAGGACTGCTCAGCCAAGTGAGGCATCACTTCCTTTCTCTCAAATGCTCAAACCAAGCTGCATAAAGCAGAATGGTCCTTTAGGAGACTTGGCTCAAATTAGGACCCAGAAAAGTTCCCATAGTTCAAAATTAGTTTTAGTAAATTCCTGAAAAGAGCAGAAAAAGATTTTACAAGCTGCAGAGCTTTTTCCTCCCCATGAGAAGGTAAAACTACTACTCACATATTTACGTGGGACTGAGTGTTGCTAACAACTAAAATTAACTAGAAAATTGAAAGGGGGATGGAATACTCTCAGTCTGGAAGGACAGAACAGACCTGAAACGATTCCTGGGCACTTTTAGGTGCACAGAAGAGGCTTTTCCATGCAGACACCGAGCCCTGGCATGCCTGAGCCTTGCTCTCAGGCTGAGCCTGTGCAGCAGTGGCACCAGCAACCCATGCTCTAAGGGCTGGGGCTGTGCTCCTGGTGCTGCAGAGTTCTTTATTTGCTTTCCATTCCACCAGGGTGAGGTTCCTGGTGCTGCAGAGTTCTTTATTTGCTGTCCATTCCACCAGGGTGAGGTTCCTGGTGCTGCAGAGTTCTTTATTTGCTTTCCATTTCACCAGGGTGAGCCTGGTCAGAGGGCAGGAGCTGGGCAGCACTGGGGAATATCTGCACACTGCACTGGAGCTGCTGCTACAAGGGAAATACAAAATGGTTTAATGGTGCCAGGAGACTGCAGTGAAATGGGAAATCCAAGGCAGACAAGGAATCATCCCTGTGGGAGCAGCAGGAGCTCCCTGCCCAGGGGAATATGAGGGTTTTGGCTTGCTGCTCCCTCCAGCCATGAGGGGTATGAGCTGGAGGAGCAGCAGGAGCACAGGGAGATTGAATCTCACAAAACCCTTCCTCATGCAGCTGCTCCAGAGCTTCTAGTGGAGGTGATATGTGGATGGAGCAGGGCTGCACCGGGAGCTGCTGTAATAGGGGTAATATATCCTGCAGATAAACCCCACAAAACATCCCACAGAAAGCATGCATGGTCCTCTGGGATTTTATGCTATAGCTTTATGGACCTCTCAAATGAATATGCATTAAATCTAGCATATTAAATATATGTCTAATTACTTGTATTTTTAGTGGCTGCTGACAGAATTCATCCCAGCAGCTCTATTTACTCATGTATGAGAGAAGAGACTCTATTATCCACTGCTTGCAAAGCCTACATCTGTTTTTGTTCCATTCTGCTGCCATGTAGCTTTAGCAGGGCGAGCAGGAGCTACTTCATCCTGTCAGAACACATAATCATCCCAGGTTAATTCAGAACTTCCCTTCTTTCTCCCAGCACTACCCTTTTACATCCATTGCTCCCTTTGTTTTGGGTCACTGGGCCAGGCTCTCTGTCTCGCTATCAGAGTTCACAGCTGAAACCCCTCCAGCTGTTAACAGATGTTGCAGGCAGGAGATGTTTAAGCACTGCTGCTGCACAGGTAAATGGAGCCGGCGTGGCAGGAGGTGAACAGTTGCATTCCCAAACAGAAATGGCACAGTGGGGTGTTTCACTGAGGCTCATCTCACAATTACCTGAGGTTTAGAAAAGCTACAGCGTCCCTTTCCATTGTGTGCCTTCAGCTGGCCCTGGGATTTCAGTCCCACTGCTTTTAGAGGCTCTAAGCAGATGCATCAAATAAATAGCATTGCTCTGAATACTGCACTGGGCAGAACTGTGTTTCAGGCCCTTCTGTTCATCAGTCTGAGCAGAATTTTGGTGACAATGAAGTCCTGACCTTTTGGTCTAATACAGACTTCATCCAACTGGGATATCAACCACATCAGTCAGTAGAAAATTATGAAGAGGAGGGTGTAGATTAAAACTTAAATTCCTGGTGAGTTTAGGAGCCTAATCCTGGTTTGAGGTTTTATATCTCAGATCAGAATCTTGGAGCTGAATTGCTGTGTCAGATGTCTCAATAATCATTACTATTTCCTCTTAACACACATCTGAAAAAGATGTATTTCTGCTTCCTGCTATCTCCTTTCATATAGCTTGTGGCCCTGTGATTTTCTCAGGCTGGGAAAATAATCTTCCCAGAAGCAGGAGGCAGCATTATCCAGGCTCTGTGTTAGCATTCCTCAGAGTACTCCAGCCTCATGCTCATGTTTCCCACTCCATGGAATATATTTATTCAACACCTTTTTTTTTTTTTTTTTCCTCCTTGCTGCAAAATGTACAGACAATCCTTTCAACTGCTGAACTGCTGTATTACAAGAGGCCCCAACCAAGTGCTTTTATTCTGGCAAGCTGCTGTGCTTGCTGAGTTTCCTGCAGAGCATGATAATGCATGTAAAGCATGGCCAGGAAAAGCCCAGTGGGAAGGGCTGCGTCCCAGGGACAGCAGCAGAGTGGTTTGGATGTGCTGCCTGTGCTGAGCCTCTCAGCCCAGACAGAGGCAGCCTTGAGTGGGAGTTCCTTGTGAGGATGGGGAAATGTGGAGCTTTACACGCTGCAGACAGCCCAATCATCACCGGTGGGTTTGAAGGGAGGCAAAATAAAAGTTTGAATTTTAAGTGTATGAGCTAGGACAGATTTAGTTTCTGCTGGTGATGTTGTTACAGTCAGAGCAAACAAAGCTGATGGCGCTGTGGCAATGCTGTGTCTGCTCTAGAAATAGTCTGGAAGTGTTCAAGGCCAGGCTGGGTGGGGAGTTAAGAAGCCTGGAGCAGTGGAAGGTGGCTGTGCCCACAAAGGGGGGTTGGATTAGGGGAACTTTAATGTCCCTGCCAACCCCACCCTGTGACAGTGTTCACAGGGGTCTGAGGATGAGGGAAGAGACGCGGATCTGACTCCATGCTTCAGAAGGCTGATTTATTATTTTATGATATATATTATATTAAAACTATACTAAAAGAATAGAAGAAAGGATTTCAT
>JAWWMS010000043.1:15665243-15703367 GCA_035048045.1 Chlorospingus semifuscus | reverse complement strand
ACAGACCCCAGAGGGCATTGGGCCCTGCCCGACAGACCCCAGAGGGCTTTGGGCCCTGCCTGACAGACCCCAGAGGGCTTTGGGCCCTTCCTGACAGACCCCAGAGGGCTCTGGGCCCTTCCTGACAGACCCCAGAGGGCTTTGGGCCCTGCCCGACAGACCCCAGAGGGCTCTGGGCCCTGCCCGACAGACCCCAGAGGGCTTTGGGCCCTTCCCGACAGATCCCAGAGGGCTTCGGGCCCTTCCTGACAGACCCCAGAGGGCTTTGGGCCCTTCCTGACAGACCCCAGAGGGCTTTGGGCCCTTCCCGACAGACCCCAGAGGGCATTGGGCCCTGCCCGACAGACCCCAGACAGCTCTGGGCCCTGCCTGACAGACCCCAGAGGGCTTTGGGCCCTTCCTGACAGACCCCAGAGGGCATTGGGCCCTGCCCGACAGACCCCAGAGGGCTTTGGGCCCTTCCTGACAGACCCCAGAGGGCTTTGGGCCCTTCCTGACAGACCC
Organism: Chlorospingus semifuscus; assembly: GCA_035048045.1. Lineage (NCBI taxonomy): Eukaryota > Metazoa > Chordata > Aves > Passeriformes > Passerellidae > Chlorospingus > Chlorospingus semifuscus. The sequence goes on along the minus strand of JAWWMS010000043.1, from coordinate 15,702,863 downwards.
CAGAGGGCTCTGGGCCCTGACTGACAGACCCCAGACAGCTTTGGGCCCTGCCCGACAGACCCCAGAGGGCTTTGGGCCCTCACTCAGCTGCTTCAGTTCTGCTGACTCGTTAAAATTCTCCCCCATCACCCCCGGGGTGCTCAGCTGGATCCAGCAGGAGCCAAAAGGGGCATTAAAGCCTACCCGAGTGTCTGTACACACAGGGAGAGGCACGAAGAGCTCTCTATCTATCTATAGAGACCCATATATCAGTATTTACATTTTGCAGTAGCTCACTTCCCCTTGGCAGGGTTCCCAAGGTTCTAAGGAATAAGCTGTTCCCAGACAGCCAAGCTTCCCCATCCCTGAGCAGGGAGCAGCCCAGCTCGCACATGCTGCCTGTCCTAGTCCCCTTAAATAGGAACACACAGGATTAACTCGGAAAATCACCGATCCATCCCTTCCCTCCGCCGCCAGCCCCCGTGCTGTGCTCCCTGCGCAGCGATTCCCCCGCTGCAGCGCCGGGAGAGCGGCAGCGCCCGGCCACGGCCACAGGGTGTCACTCGGAGCCAGCGCGGAGAGCGGCGAGGCTGCGGGCACCGCCGGGCTGCGGGGATGCAGGATGCTGTGGGGGATGCAGGAGATACTGCAGGGGATGCAGGGCAGGCTGGGGAGCGCAGGATGCTGTGGGGGATGCAGGGGAGCGCAGGATGCTGCGGGGATGCAGGGGAGGCCGGGGACCGCAGGATGCTGCAGGGGATGCAAGGGACCACATGATGCTGTGGGGGGATGCAGGGGAGGGCAGGATGCTGCGGGGGATGCAGGGGAGCACAGGATGCTGTGGGGGGATGCAGGGGATGCAGGGGAGCACAGGATGCTGCAGGGGGATGCAGGGGATGCAGGGGACCACAGGATGCTGTGGGGGATGCAGGGGACCGCAGGATGCTGTGGGGGATGCAGGGGAGCACAGGATGCTGTGGGGGATGCTGCTCTGGGAGTGCTTCTGGAGAGGAGTCTGGGGGATGCTGCTGCAGAGGGGGATGTGGGGGTGCTGTACACAGGGATTTTGGGGGTGCTGCTGCAGAGGGATGGGGGAACCTCCCCACAAGCCAGCGCCTTGCCCTCCCCTCTCCCTGCAGCAGCCCCGGGCACTGCCCACACCGGGTGAGGAGGTGCCCACTGGTGCCCCTTGGGCACTCAGAACCTTGCAGCTCCACACCGCTGGCACAGGGCATGGGCTCTGGGCTGCAGCCCCAGATCTGGGGTTCCTGAGCCCCCCTCGGGGTTCCTGAGCCCCCCAGGGGATGCCCAAGCCCCCCGCCATCATCACTTACTGTCACATTTCATGCCCTGGTGAATGAGCCCGTAGAGCAGGGACCCGCAGTGGTCACAGAAGGTGGGGCTGGAGTACGTGTGGATTTTGAATTTGTGTTTGCTCCGGGGGTCCTGGAGGAAAACAAAGGACAAGGATTATGAACTTGCATCCAGGGTTGGCAGGGCAGCCCTGCTGTGCCCGTTCCCAGTGCCAGCTGGCCCTGGAGGTGCTGCTGATGCTCTTCAGTCAACTGCCACCGACTCGTGGGGACCCTTCCAGCAGGCACCGGCATCCAGCTTCATTCCTCTTCATCTGTGTTGCCATAACAATGGAAAAGCAATGCACTGCCTTGGCTGGGGACTCACTGTTTTCCAATAACTCGCTCTTAGCATGGAAAGCACCAGGTGAAGGTGGTGGGTATGGACCAACAGAAGGGCTGGACAGCGCCCAGCTTCCACACAGAGCAGGAAAAGCCACCTGTGATTCCATCTAAATTAAACCTGCCCAGGGAACATCTCCTGTGCTCTGGTGCCAGCCTTCCCCTCACACTCCAGGCATTCAAGCTGCTTAGGGGACACTTTAATATTTTGAGCTTTCTTACAAGCAAGGGCAGATTTTTGCCCAGCAGCAGAGGGTGCAGACCCAGCAGTGCCCAGTTTATCCCTTGTGCAGGCACTGGGCAAACCCCTGGGCTCCAGCAAGGGTCAGCAGGAGTCAGAGGCAAACAAACCCAAATAAAGGAATAACAATGGGTTGGGAGGGAACTTAAATCCCACCCAGTGCCACCCCTGCCATGGCAGGGACACTTCCACTGTCCCAGGGTGCCCCAAGCTCCTCCAGCCTGGCCTTGGGCACTGCCAGGGATGCAGGGGCAGCCACAGCTGCTCTGGGCACCTGTGCCAGAGAAAACTTCCAGAAGAAACAGCTTCTGCACAGGGAGCCAGGGCCCAGCACTGGGACAGAGCATGGGTTTGGCATTCCTCGGCATGTTCCATGCAAGGGAGGACACGGGACACAATCCTGGGGCTCAGGAGAGCCTGGAGCAGGGGCTGGGCAGGGGCAGTGCTGGGCTCACATCCCAGCAGCAGCACAGGCAGGGAAGGCTCCAGCAGGAGCAGCTTGGTTTCAGCTCACGTTAATTGTTTAAGGGTTAGGGATGAGGCTCAGTCCCAGCTCTGTCATTCGAGCTGAGCAGCTTTTTAATGGCCTGGAAAGCTGCCCAGGCATTAGCAGAGACACCTTTTCAGGGCACTGTGAGCAGAGTAAATAAATAAAGAGTGGAATCAGAAGCGAGCTATAACATCACCGCCAATACATTCCATCCCCCTGAAATTAATTTCCCAGCACTGTTGCATTGGAGCCTCCAGCTGCATTAATCACCAGCATTCTGCTCTGGTGCTCAGCACCACAGAAACACCCAATGGCATCCAGAAGGGGAAACGAACAGAGCTGCATTTAACTTGGTGTGTGCCGTGCCAGGGATTGGGCACAGGCCCCAGGCAGGGCACTGAAACTGGAAATATCTCACGTTTTACCTGAGGAAACTGCTGCAGACACAGCTCCCAGCAGGGCTGCAGCTGGCAGGGGAGGCTGAGGGGACCAGGGGTCACAATCCTGTGCTGTGTCAGGTCACAAACCTGTGCTCTGGACACCCCAAGCAGCCAGTGCTGCCAGTGACTCTGCGGGTCTGAGAGCCTTTGTATTCCTCAGACATTTACAGGAGAGCAGAGAATTTAAGCCTGGATTTTAGGCTGGAACAGGAGGTGGGGGCAGTTTCCCCATGAAACTCAGGGCAGGCAGCCAGGACTCGAGCTTGAGATGGTCTGGAAAGTTCCACCCCAATCCATGCTGTGATCCTGATTGCCTTGCAATATCCTGGGAGTGAGGAGCTCTCTCTGCCCATCCCTGCATCCTGCAGAGCCCCCAGGCACAGCACAGCACCCCTGCACCGGGCAGAGAGGTGGGCAGGGGACATGGGGGACATGGGGGACACAGGGCAGGGGACATGTGCCAGCCCGTGCCACCCAAGGGATCGCCCCTGAGCTGCTGCACTCCCTTCCAGGAACAGGCACTCCTGCTCAGGCAAGCCAGAGCATCAGTCATTCATAAAAAGCACCAGCTCTGTGCAAAAGGAGGCAATTCCCACTCCACGAGAAGGATGTTGAATTCCCACTGGCACCCAGAGTTCGAGAAGCCAGAGCTGGAGAAGCAAAGAGTCAGAGCAGGATGGGCTCCCCAAAGCAGGGCTGGGCTCCCCAGAGCATCCCCCTGCCCCAAGCAGGGTTTCCCCTCCTGCTCCCAGCCCTGCCCCGAGACCCTCCCAGGCACAGGGGCACAGCCAGAGCTGTGATGGAGCAGCCAGGCTGCAGAGGAAGAGCTGCAGGGCTCTCTCTGGCTGAGAGGGGCACCTTGGGCAGCGCCTGAGAAAGTGCCAGAAAGTGGCAGTTGTGGGGATCATTGCTGAGCAGGGCTGCAGTGGCTGCACAGAGACTATTTTTGTACCGGAGACAGGACTGACGAGAACACTGCGTATGCAGATGCTGAGACTTAAAACAAGAATGGTTAAAAAGAAGTTTGCCAAGAAAAGAAAAAGGCTCCACTCCTCCCCCACCAGCGCTGAGCCAGCCTGAGGAGCGGGGCAGGAACAGATTTCTGTGGAGCAGAGCTGGAAAATGCCATGAGCAGAGCCAGTGCATGGTGAGGCCCTTCCCTTCCCTTCCCATCAGTGCTGCAGAGCCAGCACCCCCTGCAATATCCCAGCCCTGACTCATTGCATCTGAAGTTTCTCCTGTTTCCTTGTCTAAATAGGAATAAAATCCCTCCCTGTGAGGGTGGGCAGGCCCTGGCACAGCTGTGGCTGCCCCTGGGTCCCTGGAGTGTCCCAGGCCAGGCTGGATAGGGCTGGGACAGCGGAAGGTGACAGTGGAAGGTGACAGTGCCACCGGTCCCCCAGAGCCCTGGAGCTCCCAATCTCCATCAGCAGAGCCTTGGGAAGGGGCAGCTGCACCCACATGGACAGCCAGGGGTGTTTGAAACCTCTGCACTCACATTTGCTGTGTTTGACAGAACACAGAGCCTTGCCTTCAGGATTAGGGGCTGCTGCTCTCCCCGTCTCATTGCAAAGAAAGCTTTAAATTATCTCTGCTGAAGGAGAATTAGCGCAGTTCATGGGAAGAGACCATTTTAAAGTGAATTTCATAGTGATTTAAACAGCATAACAGCAAATACAACACAGCCACAGCTTACTGCCTGCACTCAGCAAACCCTGGCAGGGACACAAACCCAAACCCTCGTGTTTGAGCCCCACATTTCCCATATGGAAGTTCCCCTGGGTGTGCAGGGAACAGCTCCCAGCAGGCAGAAACGGTTCCCTGGTTTCCCTTGCAGGTGAAGCATGGATGGCAGGAGGTTGGGCAGGGAAGGGCACAGAGCCCACCAGCCCCTCTGAGATGGGCTCAGATCCCTGCCCTGCCCCAGGCCAAGGAGGGAAGGGCTGGGCAGGCACTGGGCTGAGGCCAGGGCAGCCTGGCAGGGGGAACAGAGGCTCTGTGGGGCTGGGACAGCAGCAGGAGGTGCTGGGAGGGAGCAAGGCCGAGACATCTTCATCCCACAGGAGCTGTCAGCGGCAGCAGGTGCCTGCTCCAGGGGCAGATGGCACAGCAGAGGCCTGGAGGAGTTAATTAGCAGGACAACAGAAAGCAGCAAGTCGCAGGAAGGCTGGGAGGATTTGCCAAAACGCTGGCCAGGGCAGCTGAGAGAAAAGGAGCTGGGAGCAGGGATCCAAAGGAAAGGAGCTGGGAGCAGGGATGGAGCTGGGAGCTGGGATCCAAAGGAAGGAAAGGAGATGGGAGCAGGGATCCAAAAGAAGGAAAGGAGCTGGCAGCAGGGATTGGGGTCCTGTCCTCAGGGCCAGCACCAGGGTAAGAGGAAGCCTGGGGCACAGCATGGGGGAGCCCTTTCCATGGAGAAATCCCTCCTGGAATCCTTCCTGAGCTCCTCTCCCACAAACAAGGACAATTTACACACAAAATTGAAATGTAGCTACACTGGCCCCTTACCTTCCCAGAGCAACTCTGATGTTTATTAACACATCCTGATTAGATGACCTTTAGCAGGATCATGCAAAGAAGGTCATCTTAATGATTATTTTCTCTACAATTTAAATAATTATGCATTCTGCTAATAGCTCCAGCTCTAATTAGGTTTGCCAACTGGCATACATTACCCAGGCTGGCTCTGGGTCCTGGAGCCCTCGCTGTGGGTCAGTCACACACAGGGAAGGGCTGTGGGCTCTCAGCCCCTCCTCAGCAGCTCTCCCTTCTCCAGGAGGGACCCCAGGCACACAGGAGATCAGTGAGGAGCCCAGGTCCTGCCCTGCTGCAGAGCTGTGCAGCACAAACACAGCCCCGTGCCTGCAGCACCGCTGCTTCCAGCCACTGCTCCATTCCCTGCTGCAAGAAGCAATTAATCTTTCATTTTTTCCTGCTTGGAGACACTATCATGTGTAATTAGTGCTCTCTCCCAGATGGAAGCTCCTGCTCCTTGCCAAGGTTAAACACACAGCCACACTGCTCAAGGAGGCTCAGACACAGCCACATCAAACAGGAACAGCCCAAGGTGGGAGCAGAGGTGGGGACTCTGACATTTCCCGGTCTCCAGGGCTCTGCTCTGCTCCCCACAGGTTCTCTGTGCACACACCAACCTCCAGCACCCCCTGAGCTCCCAGTGCACAGCTCTAGCCCAGTAATGAGAATTACCCAGCTGCTAAACTGGAAACTGTCAGGTACACCACAAGCACTGCACAGGTACAGAATGGTTTTCTCCTCAATTCTCCAGCACTACGCAGACACAGAGTTCAAGGAGCGAAGTTAGAAGATATTTTGCTTTAACACATTTTTTATCCTTGGCTCCAAGTCTAGGCCATAGGGAAAGTAGCTCTGGGCTGGCAGCAAAGGCCCAGCCAGGCTGCAGCATCCCTGCCCTGCTCAGCAGAACCACTGGGCCATGGCAGGGATGAGCCCACTGTGAGCTTTGACACCCGCAATAAAATAATCTCCTTTCTGTGGGGTTCATATTAGTGAATATTTACCAAAACCCAGCCCAGTGAGCAGCAGAGCCTGATGGCACCAGGTCAGCCCCCTGTGCAGGAGGCTCTGGATCCTCACTGTGGTTATCAGCAGCACAGAGCAGAGGGAACTCCAGCTTTGGGAAACTCACTCCAGCTTTCATCATTCCCAGCAGAGAGCCTCTGGTTCAGGGCTGAGGCCACCAAGGCATCGCTGGGTGCTGAAGCAGCTCTTCCTCTCCTGCTTCAAAGCTTCTTCAGGATGATATGATTATATAATTATAAATGAGATATATGATGGATATAATTATGCTGCTGGAAGAGCAAGGCTGGCAGTGCAGCAGGAAGGAAGCTCGCCCTGCCTGCATCCCTGTGGCAGGAGCAGGGGTACCAGAGCATCCCTGCACCCTGGCAGTGCCATGCACAGGGAGCAGGGATGCTCCTGGGACAGGCCCTGGCAGTGCCATGCACAGGGAACAGGGATGCTCTGGTACCCCAGCCCAGCCTCACCCCTCGCTCCAGGCAGGCACAGCTCCTGCCCACATCCCCACCAGCACTCCCTGCTTATCCCTGGCACAGGGAGCCCTCAGGGGCTCCTGTCCCCTGGGTGGGTGACAGCGGTGCCACCCTTGGCTGGTGGCACTGGTGCAGGAAGGGCCGTGGGTGCCCCCAGGGAGGCTGCACAGACAGCAGGGCTCAGGAGGGGGCACAGCCACCAGAACAAACCCCTCCAACCGCTGCTGCCCCCAGAGCCTCATCCCCAGCCCTCTCCCCTGTCCCTGGCAGGGCACAGCCCCATTCTGGGACACCAGGCGTGTTCAGCCTCCACCTCCCGCTGCCTGCTACGCCGCCTGCTCCCACCACTTCTATTTTTAAGGGTGAGAGCTGTGGTGCTCTGTCGTTTCCCCAATTCGAGCTCCTCTCTCCCAGCAGTTCCCCAAATTAGCCAGTTTCCACGGAAAAGCCCAGAACCTGCCAGACAGACCTGAGTGCTGCTGGCAGAGTGGGCTCCCAGTGCTGCTGCCCCAAGCCAGGGATAGAAATGCTCAGGGAAACAAGGCTGGGACTCACTGGGCTCCCAGCACCGCTGCCCCAAGCCAGGGATGCACAGGGACAGAAATGCTGGGGAAACGAGGCTGGGACTCAGCTGGCAGGGCTGGGGGGGTTTGTGACACAAGGGAGAGAAGGACACCAGGGCAGGGCTGCAGCTCAGCCCCAAAGGGAAAGCTCTGCCTTCCCATGTTCCCTTGCTCTGCTAGCACAAGTTACTGCGTGGTTTGAATGCTTTAAGTATCCAGAAACCCATGAGAGTCCCCACAACTACAGAATCCAGTCCCTGAAGGGCTTTAAAGCCATGTGCATGTGGCATGGGAGGAGGTGGGGCAGTGGTGGCCTTGGGAGTGCTGGGGAATGGTTGGACTTGATGATTCTTGGAGGCTTTTCCAACCTAGACCATCCCATCAACTGTGAAACAGCAACCCTGGGGTACCCTCAGCCCAGGGAGTGGAGCAGCATCTCCTGCAGGTGCTGCCAGCCCAGGGACTGAAGGAACACCTTCTGCAGGTGCTGCCAGCCCAGGGAGCTGCAGGAACACCTTCTCCAGGTGCTGTGCAGCCCAGCAAGCCCAGCCCAGCACAGGACCTGTACTTACATCCGAGGCAGGGCCCTTGTCAGCACCGGGGCAGGAGAAGGTGACGAATTCATGGCACCTCTTGTGCACCACGAAGCAGCAAACTGCAAAGAGAGCACAGGGAGAGGGTCAGGGCATGGCACAGGACTGGCACCACGAGGGCCAAGAGGTGACAAAGCAAAGCACAGCCATGTCAGAGCCCAGAGGGAACAAAACAAACCACAGCCGTGTGGATTTCTGAGCAGTGCCAGGAGGGTTTTCAAGCAAACCCCTGGCAGGTTTTGAAACCTTATGGAATATCCCCAGGCATTTTGGTGAAACTCGGCAGAACAAAGTGTCGGGTGCACGTCAGAGGAGGGCTGGGGACAATTCTGTTCTCTGAGCTCACTGTCACTCATGGCACACGCTCTGAGGTCACTGCTGGGAATAAAAAGAGGGAGAATGTGGATCTGAGCTGAAAAGTGCATGTGGCCAAAAATGGAAGATTGTACCAAAGGGAACAGGTGGGCAATGTTCCTCCCACAGCTCTGCTTCTCTCCAGCATCTCCCCAGCCCCCGTTTGCCAGACCAGCAGACACGCACATCCTCCCCCCCTCACACACGTCAATGCCAGCCCTGCCCTTTGGGAGAGGGAAGCCAATCCCACTGCCCCTGCCCAGGCTCCCAGGAGAAGAATCCAGAGCCAAACCCCATCCCACAGCCACCAAACCCTTTCAGCATGTGCCTGCCTGAAGCTGCCAGCGCTGTCTCTGCAGTTCGTGCAGCCAAAGCTTCAAATTTCAAGGTTGGTTTTTCCCCAAATGCCAAATAAGCACCTCCAAATTTACTGTCGTGCTGGGTATTGTGACTACAGGGAGGGAAGGACATCGGGGCAGGGCTGCAGCTCAGCCCCAAAGGGAAATCTCTGCCTCCCCATGTTCCCTTGCTCTGCTGAGCACAAGTTACTGCGTGGTTTGAATGCTCTCATAGACACCTATGAGAGTCCCCACAACTACAGAATTCAGTCCCTGAAGGGCTTTAAAGCCATGTGCATGTGGCATGGGAGAGTTGGGGCAGTGGTGGCCTTGGGAGTGCTGGGGAATGGCTGAACTTGATGATTCCTGGGGGCTTTTCCAACCTAGACCATCCCATCAACTGTGAAACAGCAACCCCGGGGTGCCCTCAGCCCCGGGAGTGGAGCAGCATCTCCTGCAGGTGCAGACCCTAAAGAATCATTTGTCCCTTGCCTGTCCCACAGATGAGACCTCAGCTCCAGGGGGCTCAAAGGGAGCCAAGGAACCAGCCCTGGTGCCACGCTCTGCCTACCCCAGGGCTCTCCCATCTACCACATCCTTTCCCAGAGCTGCAGTTTCACTGAATAAAAGCCTCTGCAAGCTGAGGAGCAGGGACTGAGGTTTGGAGACAGCACAGGAACCAAACTGAGCTGTGCAAGAACGGAGCAGGCTCCAGTTGCAGCACCATGGGATTTTTCCTAAGGAACAAGGAAAAGGCAAGTGACATCAGCCATGAACCTCACAATCCTCTCTTTGTGCCCTGCCACATCCAGCTGTAAATTCATTTTCCTTTTCACATTTTCCATTGTGAACAAAAACAAACCCAGAAGGTTTTAGAGGCAGAACAGCTGCCAAGAGCTCTCTCCTCGCAGGACCTCTCACTTGCTTTTCTGAGTCAAACAAACAAACATTTTCTTGAAAGCATTGCTCACCATTTCTGTCATTTGTACATGGAGACAGAAGCATCTGGGAAGCAGGAAGGAAGGAATTAGAGCTCTATTAGCAGGGATTTCTCCTAAGTGTGTGTACAAACCCAGAGAGCTCCGTGGCACCCCGGCATGGCTCTGCTGCCAGGGCTGGGCTCTGGAGCTGCCCAGTGGAACTGGGACCATTCCAGCTCTGCAGGGAAACCAGAGGGACACCAGGCTGAACCTGCCATGGAACGGTTTGGGTGGGAAGGGACCTCAAAGCCATCCCTGGATGTCCCAGGCCAGGCTGGACAGGGCTTGGAGCAGCCTGGGACAGGGGAAGGCGTCCCTGCCATGGCAGGGGTGGCACTGGATGGGCTCTGAGGGCCCTTCCCACCCAAATCATCCCAGGATTCTGTGATTCTAACCTGTGCAAGGATAATGCAGTGAAAGATGGGCAAGCAGAACCTCCCTGCAGGCGCAGGGCAAGGCAGAGCTCTGTGCCCCAGCAGCACTGGGGGCTCTGTGCTGTCGCAGACATCTTTTTATGAAAATCAAAAAGATTTTGGGATTTTTCCTCCTGAGAAGCTGGGAGGCCTCAGGAACAAAATGTAAACGAAGGTTATCTGCTGCTGTGGAATGCAACAGGTGCATCTGGGATTGGTCTCATGTTTGAAATTAGTGACCAGTCACGGCAGAGCTGGCTCTCTCTCTCTGTCCAAGTTACAGACCTTTGTTTTTTATTCCTTTCCATTCTATTCTTAGCTTAGCCAGCCTTCTGAGATGAAACTTTCCTTCTATTCTTTTTAGTACGGTTTTAATGTAATATATGTCATAAAATAATAAATCAAGCCTTCTGAACATGGAGTCAACATTCTCGTGTCTTCCCTCACCTGAAAACCCCTGTGAGCACGGTCACACTGTGCCCCAGCAGCACTGGGGGCTCTGCACCCTCCCCAGGCCTTGGCAGGCTCCACTGGAACCCTGCCCATGCTCAGGTGAGTGCTCAGGTGAGCGCTCCATCCATGCACAAGGCAATCAGGGTGAATCAGGAGCAGGATCTCAGGGCAGCAATCCTGTCCCAGCTCCCATGAGCTGCCCAGTGGATGTGAGGAGGCTGCAGAGATCTCCCCCTGCCCTGCCCTCCTGCTGCCATCACACTCGAGCAGCTTCAGCCCATGTCTTTGTCAGCTTGGAAACCCCAGCACGAGCAGCAGCTTTCCCAGGTCGCTAATTAGACAGTTAATTTGTAAATCTTATTATTTGGGTAATAAAGTTATCAAATCCCACTGGCTGGCTACAAACATCCCGAGCCATTTGTACACAACAAGAATGGAAGATTAACCTTTCCCATTCCCTACTGCACAGTGCAGGAGGGTTTGCTGGCCCAAAACCTTACTTCAGGGCCAGATCCATTGGCAGAGGTGTGGGGAGACATCCCTATCCTGGGAGCAGGGAAGGACACAAACCCTGAGCCCAGCAGGTTTTTTGGGAGATTTTCTGGGATGCACATTTTCCACAGCAGCCCCTGCACAGTGCCTCAGATCTGAAAAGATTTGCACCAAAACACCAGGGCAAGATCACACACCTGTGTTCCCTGAGATCCTGACACAGTCCTGGGAGGAAAGATCTCCTGCAAGGTTGGGTTTGAGAGCTAGGAAACCACAGCAGCAGCAGGGCATTCTCAAACCCTAGGAAATGTCTTATTGTGGAGGATGGAAAGAGAGAAAATGCTAGAAAATGCTAACACAGTATTGCTTAAATATATATATATATATACACACACAGACAGAGAAAGGCGTCTTGGCTTAAACCACTGCTCACAAACCCTCCAGAAAAACCATCAGGCATCTCCCTGCTGATTCCCTGCTGATTCCAGGAGCTGCCAATCAGAGGAACCACATCAAAACGTGTTCCAGGCGTTTGAAGGCTGCAGAACACACGTCTGGCTGCAGCTCCAGCAGGGCAGGGCTGGCCCTGGGAAGGGAACAGCAGGGCTGCCCCAGCTGCAGCTGCCCAGGTGTGCCTGGGGTGTCCCTGGGGTGCAGGGATGCAGGGATGATGCAGGGACCAGGCTGGGCAGGGATGCAGCTCCAAGCAGCAGCTGCTGCATGCCTTAGAACCCTCCTGCCAATTCCTGCAGCAGCAGAAACTGCAGCCCTGCCAGCCCAGGCTGCACATATTCCCTGTTCCTGCAGGACATTCCCTCCTCTCCTGTTTCCACCCTGTGAACAGGCTCAGGAGCATTCCCTGCCACCCCTCACCTCACACTTTGCCCAAAGGTGCCCAAAGATTTGCCCTCAGAATACAAAACCCCTCCTAGGCTGGGGGTTGTGCCCAGGAAAAGCCTTAAGGGCCCTTTGTCTGAGCTTCAAGCTGCTTACACCAGCACCAGGCTACCCTGGGAGCCAGCCCAGCACAGGCACAGGTATCCCAGCAATGGGAAAGGCCAGGAAAGGCTCAAGGCAGAGCTTCACTGGCAATGAAGGGCACAAACCCCATGGCAGCCCTGGCACACAGAGGAGGAGCAGGGTGGCAAATGCCCTGGCACACAGGCAGAAGCAGGGTGGCAAACGCCCTGGTGCCCTGCTGGCTCCCAGCTGGCACAGGAGGGGCACTGGCCCCATCTCCCACATGGAACACCCTCATCCGCAGGAGGGACCCAGCCCTGCCGAGCAGCTCCTGCAGGGTGAGCCCTGCCTTCCCTGAGCTCCATTTGGTGCTCTAATTGCATCGCATGAACGCCTTGTCCCAACGCTCTGCAGAAGGGAATCATCAATTTCCCCCGGTCCTTTGCTGAATGAATAATTCAGGGCCGTCACCTCCGACGGCTCCTGAGCCCAGCCCTTCCCAGAACACTCATCCCACCGAGGGAAGCCTCTGTTCCTCTCCTCAGGCCAGGGAGAGCTCTGGAAGCACCGGGAACAGCCTCGGATGCAGCATGTCAAGCGAGGGAGACAGATGGAGAGTTAACAGAGACAGGAGAAGGTTCAAGCAAGATTCATCTAAAAATCAAAGCCAGGGAGGAGTTCAAGCATCCCCGGGGAGCTGCCGGGGCTGAGCTTTGGCAGATGGCTCCAATACCAGGGAAGCTCAGAGATTATTTCGAGCACATCTCAGTGTGAGGCTGCTCCCTTCCAACCTGTGGATATTCTCATTTGGATAACGACTCCTCTTCCCAAGGAACAACAGCTTTGGGAAACAGCTTGGAATTCAGATTAGCAAAACTGAGGGAAACAAAATAACGCCAAAAAAAAGAGAGAAAAGGACTTTTTAAAGGGAGCTTTGTGCTGCTCCACCTACGCTGGGCAAACCCCCGGGGTCAGAGGCACCACCCGGCCCGGGGAGGCACCAAAATGTGCCCCAGGCAGAGCTGCCCACGGCTTTCCTTTCCTTTCCCTGCTAAAAAATCACACTCACGACATCAAACAGAGCCAGCGAAGCATGGTAATCATAAAATAAGGGGAGAGAAGGGCTCCAGGAGGGGAAGTCCTGAATTTCTGACAGCGCTTTACAGCTTTTAATCACTTAGAGCACACAGAGAGCGAAGCTGAGCTAAAATTTGTGCTCTTTGGATTTAATCCCCAGCTTTGGTTAAAAGGTTTTTGGGGTTCTTACGGCGCAGCCATCGTCAGCTCCTCAGACTTGAGCTGTTTTCCCACTGTCAGCTCCAGTGAAATCCCAGCTGCGATCCTCAGGGATTTCTGGGCAGCACCAGGAACAGCTCTAGGGATGGGGGGGTGACATGGGGCAGGTCTGGGATCGTGGGCTGGGTGCTGGTAGCTGGGGGACAAAGGCAGGGATGTTACCAGGGCCCGGGGATGTCACCAGAACCCTGGGATGTCACCAAGGGCTCTGGGATGTCACCATTAATGCCAAACTGCAGCAGAGCTGGGCACAAGTGGCACTGCAGCTTCTGGGGTAAGCCCTGGCCAGCACAGCTGCTGTGAACCCAGTGCCCCACACCGGCCCAGCACTGGGCAGGAGAGCAGGGAGGCTGCTGTGCCTCTGCTTCCCAAAGGGAACTCTTTACCAACCCCTCATTTTTCACTGAAAGGGGCTGAGTATTTTGGGCCCAGCCACGTGCTCTCAGAAGGGCTTCATGAACAAAACAGCCCGAGCCGCCTGCAGTTTTCCATGAAATACCAGAATGAAGTGACAACATCCTCTGCATGACAATGAACGAGCTGGAGCCAGCGGGATGAGCAGCATCAATCATCGCCGGCAGGGAAGGGGAGTGGGTGGGGACGGGACCATGGCAGCAGCAGAGCTGGGATGGGAGAGATCTTCAGTGTGCACAGAGAGAGATCCTCAGTGTGTGCACAGAGAGATCCTCATTCTGTGCAGAGAGACCCTCACTGTGCACAGAGATCCTCAGTGTGCACAGAGATCCCTACCCTGCACAGAGAGCCTCACTCTGCAGCACCCAGAGCCACAGGGACAGGGACATGCTGCAGGGCACAGAGGCTGTCCCAGGTTCCGTGGCTCTTGCTGGCACAGGAACCTGTGCCACATTTGGATGTGGCTCCTCCACCCAGGGCATGGCACAGGTCCAGCTCCTGCCTCCTCTCCAAATTGTTTGTGTCCAAAAAGCTGCTTGGGAGCAGCAGGCAGAGCACCCCAGCATCCACAGACACCTGGGGGAACAGCTCTTGCCCTGCCCTGTGCCTGTTGGTATCTTATTGCAAAAGCCCCATACCTTCTGGGTGATTTCTCATGGGCAGCTCTCCACAGCACTGACTCCTTCTTCTTCACTACACAGCCAACGAGCTCCAGCTCATCTCCCCACCCAGCTAACCCACCCTCTATAGCACTCATCATTATTAAACACAGCTGTAACTTGTTAAAAACAAGCCTGTTCCTAATCTTTAGTAATTGGTACAACTGCAACTCCTCAAGTGCGAAACCCTCTACACTATTTCCTTCCATTCTATCCCTCCTCATGTCCCCTGCAGGTGCCTGGCCCAGTCCCACCACAACAGAAGCCATGGAGAGAGCAGCAGCAGCAGCTCCTGGAGCAGCCTCAGAGGGGCTGTGCAGCGTGGGGAGGCCCCGGGGCATGCAGAAACCACTCACCCACTCCCCAAACACAGAGGCAGGGCTGGGGGGAGCTCCAGGCCAGGAGCAGGCACCGTTCCCCTGCAGGCTCCTCTGTCCCTGCCCAGGGCAGCTCCCATCCAACAGGAGCCCTGCAGGAGCCAGAGGGGAAGGAGCTTCCCCCAGTCCCTCACCACAGCCAGCCCACACTGCAGCAGCACCATCAGGGCGGTTTTAGCGCTGGAATTTGGTTCTTTCCATGCTACCAATCCCTCCTAACTGGTTCCTAAAGCCTGGGTTACAAGCCCTGTGATCTGAGGGGGTTGGCAGGGTGAGAGGGACACCTGGGCTGGAGGGCACAGCCCCACACCTGGGGCCACCACGGCCAGGGCAAGCAGGGACACTGGTGATGGGGGAGGAGGAGCAGCCAGGGGCTGGCCAAGATCAGGCAGAGGAGAAGCCCCTGAGATGCAGAACTGATGGACAGACTGGGTTGGCACCTCAGACAAGTGGGGACAGGCAAGGACACCCTGTGAGCCCAAACCTGACCCCAAGGGCTGGGCTCTGTCCCTGGGGACATCCCTGGGGACATCCCTGGTGCCTGCAGCTCCACTCACCCACACCCACACACCAGCCTGATGGGGACCAGCCCCAGCCCACCACGACACCCTCAGCTCCTGCAGCAGGCAGAGATGGAAAATAAGCACTGAGTGATTAATCAAAGCCCCCAGGGAGCAGATTAAACGGTCCTGGCAATTAGTTCTGGGTTTCTTAGGAAGGCACTGGAAGCCAGTGGAAAGCTGCTGCAGTCCCTGAGGATGAGCGCCGAGTCCTCCTAAAACCCTGCACCAGTTACACAACTGTGGCAATGTGTTAAATTACAGATGGTCTCAATTAAAAGTGCAGAGATGGAAAGGAGGCTCGGAAAAAAAAAAAACCAACTCCACATGAGAAGAAAGAGAAGATCATTAAAAACTTGGCAGCCTACTTTGACTCTGGTGACCTGGTAATTTAATATTGTAATTGAAACCGCGGGTCAGGCTCCTGAGAGCGGGGAGAAGGGTGGGAAGGGATCCCGGCAGGATCAGCGCTGCCCCGAGGAGAGGGCAGGCATTGGGAGAGGGCATCCCAGCACAGATAACCCCCAGCAGCCCAGCCTGGCTCCCTCAGCTCCCAGCCATGCCTGCTTTGAAGCCAGTCCTGTTTGTCACAGCGTATTAATCCTGTTCCAGGCAGATAAAAACCCAGTCCCCAAAGTGCTAATCATGCAACTCACTTAAAGCTGGATTTTGGAGCTTATCTCCAAGACAGAGAGGGGGACTTCACTCACATCTTCTTCCTTGCATCCTCCCCTCCATCCCCCTTAATTCTGGCTATTCTGAGCACTGTCTTATTCCCAAAAGCAGAGCCCAGGTGGCACTGCCCAGGGGCACTGCCTGCACCTCCAAACAGGCCAGGAGGGGCAGGAACATCTGCTTGGTGAAGTCTTTGGGCACTCAAAGGGTCCCAATTCCAGCTGTGCCTGCAGCTGGTGCCACCCAGCTGTCCCAGCCCTGGTGCCACTGGTGTCAGTGGTGTCACTGGTGTCACTGGGGCCACTGGTGCCACTGGTGCCACTGGGCAGAGCCAGAGTGCACAACCACAGAGGTGGCTCCAGCCTGGCACAGGGACACCCTGCAAGCTGAGGGGATTGGGAGCCTTTCCAAAGGGGCTCTGCCAGGGCCTCACCTTCCCTCCAGAGGGTGCCCAGTGAGCCACGAGCTGGGGTCCAACACCAGCCCCCCAAATGTGACCAATTTCAGCTCTTTGGACAAAACCCCATCAGGAGCAGAGCGTGAGCCCAGAGTCACTGCACAGCGAGGGCTGGGAGCAATTTATGCACTGCTAAGGAGCATGGGCTGTAATCCTGCTCCCCTCTGCATTTCTAAAAAAAACACCGCACTGCATGGTCCCTTTGCTTTCCAGGAAGTGCAGAAAACAAAAATAATCACGAACACAACAGAAACATATTTCTGTGTGTCCGATATGAAGAGTAATGACTTCCCTGCTGCTGCCTCGGGCTTATTTTCAGCTGGCAGCATCTTAGGAGGGCTTGTTCTCCACACACCAAACAATGTTTGAAGGGTTTCCTGAACACCCAGGAACGTGAACAGCTCGATCCAACTACAAGTGAAGGCATCAATTAGCCAGGGCCCTGCTAAGGTGAAGCTGCCTCCAGAGGGTTTTTATTTGGTGTTGTGTCGCAGTTATTTGCAGTTTTTATTTGCAGTTGCAGTTGTGTGGCTGTGCACAGCCCTGGCTTCCCAACACCAAGCACTGACCGTATCCCCTGTGCCATCAGAACGGCACTTCCCTGGTGACAGCACAGGAACCCCTGGCATGAACTTGGGCTTTCAATGATCCCTCCCAGTCCAAAGGTGCCCTGGCAGCATTCTGGGCACCAGCAGCTCCTGCCACGGCACAGCTCCTGTGCACACCATGGGCACAAGCAGCTCCTGCCATGGCACAGCTCCTGTGCACACCACTGAGGGACAGAAAAGCATCCCTCAGACCATCTCAGGGTGCTTCTCTGTCCCTCTCTGTGCTGCTGTTGGATGTGTTATTGCAGCCCCTCTGTGCTGCTGCGTGGGCACAGCCTCAGCCCCAGGGCTGTGACACAGGGCAGGGCTCCCTTGGCCCGGGAGAATCCCCTGTGAGAGCAGCGTGTGCCCAGAGCTCTGCAGCTCAGGGGGGTTCTGGGGGCCCACAGGGGCTGGGGCTGCACCCCAGCACCCCCAGAACCCCCAGCACCCCCATCCCTGCTGCCAGCCCCACAGCGTTATCACAGCAGCTCCATCTGCTCGGGCAGGGCTGACTCACAGCCCCCACGCTCCCCTCCAGCCCCCCACGCTCTGCACCCTCCCACAGCACCCAGAGCCACCCCACGGGCCACGGCCTCAGCCAGGAGCTGCTCCATGGGCACTGGGGCTGCTCTAAAACAGAGGGGAAATAAAACCAAGCAGTATTTGGTCCTGTCTGCGCTCTAAAGAGCTCCCTGCTAGCACAGCGGGAGGGTCAAACAGCCCAGGCTGCCACAGGCAGGGGAGGGATGTTCTGCACCAGCAGCTCTCACCTAAGGGCTCCCCAGAAAGCCACCAGCAGCTCTCAGCCCCCAGCAGAGGGTGTCCAAAGAAACACCCATCAGGCAGCACCAGCAGCCAGGAGGTGCCCAGGGAAGCAGCAGCAGCCCGGGGCAAAGGGATGGGTCCAGAACCCAAGCAGCATCCCTGGATCCCTGAGCACATCCCAGGATCCCCGAGCACATTCCAGGATCCCCAAGCAGCATTCCTGGATCCCTGAGCACATCCCAGGATCCAGCCCCTGAGCAGCATTCCCTGGATCCCTGAGCACATCTCTAAATCCCCAAGCAGCATCCCCTGGATCCAGCCCCTGAGCACATCCCAGGATCCCTGGGCAGCATTCCTGGGATCCCTGAGCAGCATTCCAGGATCCCTGGGCAGCATTCCTTGGATCCCTGAGCACATCCCTGGATCCCCAAACAGCATCCCTGGATCCCCGAGCAGCAGCCCTGGCCCCGTTTTCAGGAAAACTTTGCTATTTTGGAAATGCTTTGCCTGTGCCAGCTGCCCTGTTAACCCCTTCACCCAGGGCCGATCCTCTGGCACTCGTGCCAAGTGTCAGGGAAAGGGGCCAGGGGGGATCCCAGGTGCTACCAGGGACCCCCAAGACCCCCATCCCTGCCAGCCTCCCACCCTGCTCATCCCTCAGGTGAAACCCTCCCAGAAACACCACACTGGAAATCCTGCACACACTGGCCTAATCCCCACAGCAATGGGAAAGGAGACCATCCCCAGGCCTGCTGGGGTCCCAGCCTCTGCCCACTGCTCCCTCCTGTCCCTCCTGCAGCTCCAGGCCCAGGCTGTGCTGGGAGGAAACTCCCACGGGATTTGTCCTGGGACAGCCGATCCTGCAGCGCTGCCTCCCACCAGAGACAGGGAGAGAGGAGAGCAGGGAAAACAGCACAGGAAAACCTCAATGGGCTGCAAAACTTCCAGGCCAGGGAAAAAAACATTTGTCAAACATGGGGCTTTTAGCATGAGAACAAACAGCAGAGCTGGGGAGCAAGGGCAGGGCCAAATCCAGGGAGAAGGGAGGGATGGAGGGATAGATAAAGGGATGGATGGATGGATGGATGGATGGATGGATGGATGGATGGATGGCAGGCATACATCAGGCATACATCAGGCATGGACACAGCTGGGCACAGAGCTGCAGTCTCCCCCAGTTTTGTTCCAGCAACAACCCAGTCCCTCCCTGCAGCCAGCCCTCCCCAAAATACAGCCCTGCACAGGGGCTGGGGGATGGAGCACTCCAGGCATGGCTGGGGCATGCACAACCTGCCTTCCAGCTGCTCTCAGCCCTGCTCAGCCCTAAACTGAGCCCTAAACTCTTGGGAGGGAGGGAGGGAGGGAGCTGCCAAGATAAGAAACACTGCCACTTCCTGTGCAGGAAGCAGCAGCTGCAGGGAGGGAGGGCTGCAGCACAGCCCAGCTCGGCACAGCACAGCCCAGCACGGCACAGCCCAGCACGGCACAGCCCAGCTCGGCACAGCACGGCCCAGCACAGCACAGCCCAGCACGGCACAGCATGGCACAGAACACCTTGGGCCACCCTGAGGATGTTCAATCCCAGCTCCTGTTGAGGGTTTGGCTTTCCCTGGTGCTCACCCTCCCACTGAGGCAGCCCCTGGCCAAGCCCTGGCACGGGGCTCACCCCGAGTGCCAGCCCAGCCTGGCTGCCCTGGGGGCTTTGGCACCTGGCAGGGCACGGAGAAGGCAGGAAAGGAGGGAGGGAAGGAGGGATGATCCTTGCTGCTCTGCTGGGCCCCAGCCAGGAGAGGGATGCTCACTTCCCTCAGAGGTTTGCCAGCAGCAGCAGAGCAGCAGAACCCCTCAGCACTGCCCTGGCAGCTGCAGCCCTGGGCCACGGGCAGGGGAGGGCATCCCACGGCTCTGCTTGGCTCTCCTGCCTGGAGAAGGGGCCCTGGGTCCTGCCAGGCTGCACAGCAGCACCTCTGCTCCAGCACAGCCAAAGGGCTGCAGCTGGCACCGAGCTCCTGCACTTGGCACCGTGCGCGATGCTCCACGGATAAGATATTAAAATAACATTTCCAACACGCAGATTTACTGTGGCTGCTCCCCCTGCTCCAGCCACGGCTGCTCAGAGCAGGGTTTTACTGATGCTGCCTGACAGGCAGCGCAGAGCTGGAGAGTCACCTTGGTACAGGAGGAGTGGGCAGCTCTGTCCCAGGGATCCGTCTGTCCCTGTCCCAGGGATCCGTCTGTCCCTGGGATCCGTCTGTCCCTGTCCCAGGAATCTGTCTGTACCTGTCTGTCTGTCCCTGTCCCTGGGATCTGTCTGTCCCTGTCCCTGGATCCGTCTGTCCCTGTCCCAGGGATCTGTCCCAGGGATCCGTCTGTCCCTGTCCCAGGGATCTGTCTGTCCCTGTCCCTGGGATCTGTCTGTCCCTGTCCCAGGGATCTGTCTGTCCCTGTCCCCAGCTGTCCCCAGGGAGGCTCTGGGATGCAGCAGCGTGTGGGACGAGCTCAGGAACCTGCTCAAGGTGATGGCCATGGAGAGCTGGGACACGGGAGCACCAGCCCTGGCCAAGGTCAGCAGGGAAGGTGAAATCAGACACTCCCTGCAGGATCACATTAGGGAAGGGTTTTAAAGCACATTGCTGGGGAGAGGAAATCAAACCTGCTCCACGCTTTACCTTATTTTAACAGAAATTACCATTTAGGTGAACTTTGTTGTAACAAAGTGGCTGAAGCCTTTGCCTTCTGCTGTCCTAAAAAGCTCCATCAGCCCAGGGAGTGGGTTTGCTGTTCGTGGGGAGCAGTCCTGTGCAATCACACACCACTGGCTCCATGAGAACGTTATCTGGGCTGGCAGCTCGAGGGGAGGAGGGCAGGGGAGAGGAGAGGAGCTGGTTTATTTCCATGGAGCCCTGCAAGGGCTTTCCTGGCTCCCTGTGCCCGTCCACGTCCCTGCTGGCCAGTGGGACTTTATTAATGCTTCCAACGTGCCCTACTTCTCCATGCAGCTCTGTCCCGCTGAAAGAGCCCATTTGCATTGTTAATGACATTTGGATACGCAATTTAGCAGCTCCCCAGCGAGCCAGGCTGCAGAAGCCTCACCCAAAGCACAGGGATGCAGCCCCAGAGCTCCTGACAGCCCTGGTGCCACCCAGAACAGCCCTGGTGCCACGAGGGGACATTCCATCCCAACCCTGCGCTGGCACAGCGCCCACCCTGCCCCAGCCATCGTGCCCAGAGGCAGCTTCACATCCAGGCTGTTTGAATAAGGCAATGAAGGGGAGAGCTCCGTACATAACAGACTAAGTGGGACAGTAAAAATCTGTGAGCTCGCCCAAAACGTCTCCCAGCTGTTCTGCAGCACTTGAGAGGAACAAACCAGGGCAGGTTTCAGAAACTCTGAGCTGTGTGTGCCCAGCCATGGCTGCAGCTCTCACTGGCCTCTCCCGTGTTCCCTGTGCTGAGCAATGAGCAGAGAGGAGCCTCTCTGAGGAGCTGCCAGCACAGCCAGCATGAGGAGGAGCAGAAGCTCCTGGTGACCCCTCGGAAGCTGCAGCTCCATCTCTCATCTCTCACACTGGCAGCAGCCCCAGCTGTGTGCCCAGCTTTTCCATGCCACCAGTCTGGTTTTTGGAATAAAACCCTGATGTTCAGCAGAAGGGATGTTCATCCTTTACCTGTGACACGCTACAGGGCCAGCACCTCAGCAGGGCAGCTGCAGCAACTGCATCAAACATTTCATCCCAGTTCCCAGCAACCTTCCCACCTGGAGTTTCCCCTTCCAAAAAGAAGTGCAGCATCCCCAGAGCACCACCCTGGTGCCTGGCAGTGGCTGCAGAGCATGGGGAACGCTGCAGGATGGATGGGTGATGAATGGAGGGATAAAGGGATGGATGGATGGATGGATGGATGGATGGATGGATGGATGGATGGCCCCAGCCCTGCCCAGCAGCTCCTGCAGGAGGAACAGTGCTCCTGGGAGGATAAAGGCTGCCTGAACCTTTAGCTGCTTTACCTTAACCTTCAGCAGCTTTACCTGAACCTGAGCTGCTGGGCTTGCACAGGGAGACACGTACCCAGCACCCAGCTCCTCAGGGGGATGCTCCTCCTCCAGAGCTGCCCCAAAGCCACTCTAAATTTCTTGCCAACACAAACTAGGAAGGGTCTGGGGTTAGAAACCCCTAAGAGAGGTGCCCATTCAAGCAGATCTGGTGCCAGCCCGTTGCTCAGCGCTGTCCCTCACGCCCATCCCTGTGACCATCCGCAGCTGCTGCCCTTCCCCGGAGCCGCACGCCGTGCCAGCCCCAGCCCGGATTGGCAGCTGCTCGGGGGCGGCTTTCCATCTCCGAGCGCACGGCACCCGCTCCTCGGCACATGATCCAGCGATAAATATTTGGAAAGATCTGTTATTTTTACATAAACAGTCACAACACATCGCCGGGCTGGGGAAAGAGCCGGCTCCGGCTGCCGAGCGCTGCTCCGGCCCCACTGTCCCTTCTGTCCCACTGTTCCCTCTGTCCCCACTGGCCCCACTGTCCCCTCTCTGTCCCCGTACCACCAGGGAGCTCCAGGCTCCGGGACCTGCTCCTCCCGGCCTGCAGAGCCTCCCAGGGCATCTCCTCAGCCCCCTGAAGCCCCAGCAAAGCTTTGCAGGAGCGCAGCTCCATCAGCTCTCCCATCTCCCTCTCCATAAAATCCCAGAACGGCTCAGGCTGGAGGGGGTTTCTGGAGGTCATCTTGTCCCTCTGCTCACCCACGGCCACCTGCCCGGACCGTGCCCAGCTGGCTTTGGGTATCTCCAAGCAGGGGGACCTCACACCGTGTCTGGGCAGCTCGTTCCAGCCCTCCCCTTGCCACTGTGACAGGAAAAGCTCGGGCTCATCCTCCCTCCCCCTGCACCAGCAGCCTGGCAGAGCTGCCAAAGGCTCCCGAGCCCCCGCAGCTCCGAGCTGGCATCAGCTGGGCCCCTCTGTAAATCCCTGCCTGCACCACAGACAGCTTATCCCAGGAGTGATGGAGGCTGCAGCTGAAGCAGAGGAGGCAGGTTCAGCCCAGGACTCAGCTCACTGCCAGCCACCCCGAGGGCAGCTCCTCTCTGCCCCTCGGCCTCTGGAACACCAAACACCCACCAAAAGGTGCCTCCCCAAAAATTCACGCTTTGCACCCTGCCAGGTGCTAATTCACAGCAAACTTCTCAAATAAACCACATTCACATGCTGAACCTCCTCCTGGACTGCACCTTCTCCTTATATCACCCTCCAGGACCTTCCTCCCCTCCCATCCTCACCTGCATTGCTGGGCCACGGTCCCGTGTGGCACCCACCCACCTGCGTCAGCTCTCTGCCAGCCGGGGGCCATTCATCACAATTACCTCCTAATTCCCTTTCATTACCGTTTTATTTGGGATGGCAAAGGCTGACCCCAGCAGATTCAGCTCGTTAATGGAATTACAGCTCCTTCCGGGCAGGGAGAGAGTGAGAGTGAGTGAGAGCTGCAGCCCCCAATGCTGGAGCTGGCCTGTCCCTGTCCCCTCTCTGGGAGCTGCAGGGACAAGGAGCCCAGGGCTCCAGGGCTTTGCCTTGGCTCAGGAGCAGCTCTTGCCATGGTGCCCAGCTCATTTTGGGCTCTCACCCTGCCCTGCAAAGCCCCTGCAGTGCCAGGATCCCTCCAGAGCATCCCTGCAGGTCCCCAGCACTCAGCTGTGCAGAGCTGCAGGCTCACCCCACACCCAGGAATGCCCACAGGGGTCAGGGGGTGACCAGGCAGGGCTCAGCTGCTGCCCCAGCCCTTTTCTCCCTGGGGTATTTGCAGACCCACAGCCCTTTTCTCTCTGGGGTGAGTGTTTGTGTTGCCCCAGCCCTTTTCTCTCCACAGCCTCTCCTCCCTGCCAGCCCCAGCTCCTGCTGCTGACCCAGCTCCCATCCTGGGGTCCAAGGGCAGCATTCACATCTCCCTTCAGAGCAGCCCTTTGCTATGAAGCTCTCACTCAACACAAGCCTTTGTGCTGCTCTTTCCAGCGCTGCAGTTTGCCAGAGGAGCAGCGGTGAGTGCTGGGGAAGGGCTGGAGCTGCAGCCCCAGCACAGCCCTGGTTCCATCCCCACCTGAACAAGCCATGGGGGTTCAGAAAGCAGGAAAGGGTTTGCAGAAGCAAGAGAGGGTGAGCAAGCTCCCAGGGGCAGACCCAGCTTCTGGTGGTGCTGCTCTGACTCTGCAGTGCCCGTTCAGAGGGCCAAGTTCACCAAGATGAATTTCAGCCGGGCCAATGTGACTGCAGAACAATTCCTCTGGAGCTGCTGGCTCCACGTCCAGGGCTTGGCCTACATAAGATCCCATCACTCCTGCAGCAGGCTGCTGACGGCCCCTCAGCGAGGAAGGAACGTTCTGGATGGGGTTTGTGAGAAAAACCAAATGTAAAGAAATAGCAGGAGCGCTGAGCATCTCCTCCATGCTGCAATTACAGGCTGGGTAAGGCCTCCCCTTCGGTACCTGCCACCGGCGCACCTGACAAAGACAGCAGCCTCTGCACTGGCAATTTCATAGAAAAATATCCCAAATATAAATTGGTGCAATATTAGGAGGCAAAATACTCTCTATGGCAACCTGGAAGGTCTTAATTATCCCCGCAGGTGGCAGAGGGAGCAGCCCCACACACACGGAGCTGGCAAAGTGGGCTTTGAGTGGGCACTGAGGGGAAAATCTCATTCAACCCCGAGAGAGTTCAGGCAGCTCCTTCAGCAGGGAAAGATCCTTCAACTCCCTGCACCACCCCAAAAACTATTGTATTTGTGACTCCAGATCCATCTGAGCGCCTTGACTAGCAGGGAGAGGGAATCAGAGGAGGTTTCCCACTCCAGAACGCCCGTTCCCGTGGCAACAGCAGCCCTGAGCTGGCTGGGAGCGGTGGGATGGGGCTGGGATGGCACCTGGCGGGCACAGAAACCACCAAATCACAGCAGGCTTGGCTTGGGAGAGACCCCAGAGCCCACCCAGTGCCAGCCCTGCCATGGCAGGGACACCTCCACTGTGCCAGGGTGCCCCAAGCCCTGGCCTGGGCACTGCCAGGGCTGCAGGGGCTGCTCTGGGCACCCTCACAGGGAAGGATTCATTCCCAATACCTAACCTCAGTGTCCCCTCTCAGTCTGAAGCTGCTCCACACTGTCTGTCCATGCAGCAGTCTCCCACATAACGCACATCCCAGGAATCCCAAAGCAGCTGGTTTGTGAAGGTGTGCTCTGATGGCTCACAACAGAAGGGCCAGTGGCAGCTGCAGGGGGGAGAAGGTGTTTAACCAGCACTGAAACACAAATTGCCACCCGGGAAAAAGCCTCCAGGTGGGCACACTCCAACTGGGAGTTACTGCTGCAGGAATGTTTCCTTTGGAAATTATCAGCTCTCCAGAGAATTCCTGACCAGCTGGTAAGACAGTGCTTAGACATCATTATTTCTACAAATACAACAACCAGAAAAAAAACCAAAAAACCCAACAATCAATGTTCATCAGAATCAGCCTGAAGTCAACTTCCAGGAGAAATTTGCTGAGTAATTCTGGAGCAGAAAAAGCTCCTTTTCATTTATTCCCTGGGAGGGTGCTGAGGCCCTGGCACCCTGGTGGCTGCCCCTGGATCCCTGGCAGTGCCCAGGCCAGGCTGGACAGGGCTGGGAGCAGCCTGGGACAGTGAAGGTGTCCCTGCCATGGCAGGGGTGGCACTGGGTGTCCTTTAAGGTCCTTCCAACCCAACCCATCCCATGAGCTGGCAGCTTCCCTCCCCACAGCACTCCTGCTCCCTGCAAACACCTTCCATGCAGTCATGGATGGAATTTCATTCTTTCCTTGAGAAAGATCCAAAGTTTTGTCATTGGGCACATGTGTGACTGCAGAGAGACAGGAACAGAGCTCAGCTGAGCTCTGCCAGGCACCTGGGGAGAGCAGCACCCAGCAGCCACCTGCAGCTGGCACGGGGCACTGGGAGCTGCTGTGAGGAGCAGAGCTGGCACATCCCAGGGCACAGGGCACTGGGAGCTGCTGTGAGGAGCAGTGCCAGCACATCCCAGGGCACAGGGCACTGGGAGCTGCTGTGAGGAGCAGAGCTGGCACATCCCAGGGCACAGGGCACTGAGAGCTGCCTGTGAGGAGCAGAGCTGGCACATCCCAGGGCACAGGGCACTGGAATCTGCCTGTGAGGAGCAGTGCCAGCACATCCCAGGGCACTGGAATCTGCCTGTGAGGAGCAGAGCTGGCACATCCCAGGCTCCCAGGCAGGAGCAGGGGAGGAGCAGCACCATTCCCAGCTCCAGGCAGGTCAGTGCTGCTGCTTTGGGAGGCACTGCCCAGCCCTGCAGGGACATCACAGCAATGTGGCACAGCCCCCAGAGCAGCTCCCGGGGCAGCTTTGGGCCAGCCCTGCCTCACCTGGGCCATGCCTGGGTCCTGCCTGGGCTCACACACTGCAGGGAACCCCTGAGCCCCCATGTCCCCAAAACCCAGGCGCCCACCCCAGAGCCCGGCCTCGGGGCTGGTGCCAAACACAATCCCAGACCACGCTGAGCGCACCAGGGGAGCTCCTGCTGCACTCCCCCACGCTTTCCATCAGAAAAAAACCTCCTACAAATTTTATTATCAGCCTCTAGTAACAAGTCTGGAGCGAGGAACTCTCGAGGCAAAGGCTGGGGATGGAGCCCTGCTCCCACAGCTCCCACAGCCCATGGGAGCCGTCCCAGGAGCCCTCGCCCCCGCTGAGGAGCCTCCAGCACAGCCCCGGCATCATCCAGCACATCAGGAGGCAGGAGCATCATTCCCACGTCAGGGGAAGATGGACTGAGTCAAAACAGAGGAGGATTCCTTTGAAAGGGCCCTGTGCAGGGACGGTGCAGTGCTGGGATGACAGAAGCAGGCAGCGTCCCCAGGGACCCAGCCAAGACAGCTCCCTGCTCGCTGAGCACAAAGTGGGAGAGCAATTAGGAGGAACAGCAAGGAGCTGCTCCCCCTCCCCGCCTGCCCACTCACACCCCTCACAGACACGGTGCTGCAGTGCTGGGGACAGCCCCCCAAAACTGCCAGCCCCCCAAAACTGCCAGTGCAGATAGAGACTGCAGCCAGGCCCCCAAAAATGCCAGAGCCTGCAGCCAGCCCCCCAAACTGCCAGCATAGGCAGAGCCTGTAGCCAGCCCCCCCTGGCAGGACCTGGCCCTTTGGGCATGGTGAGGTGACAGCCCAAGGTTCCTGGGGGCACTGAGTGTGTGACCCCGGAGCAGCCCCTGCTCCAGCACCTCCCCAGGGCCAGGAGCAGCAGGACCCTGCCCCAACAGGACCCTGCCCAGCAGGAACCGGGGCTCAGGCTCCCCACCAGGACCCTGCCCCACCAGGACCTGGGGCTCAGGCTCCCCACCAGGACCCTGCCCCACCAGGACCCTCCCCAGCAGGACCCTTCCCACCAGGAACCGAGGCTCAGGCTCCCCACCAGGACCCTGCCCCACCAGGAACTGGGCTCAGGCTCCCCAGACACGAAACAAGCCAAGCTGAGGCTGAGCAGTGAGAACCTGCCGGTGTCAGAAATAGCTCTGGGGAAGTGATACCACAGACAGCGCTCTGGGGCACACACGGGGACTTCTGGGGCACAGCCCTGGCACTGCCCTGCTGCTGCCCCTTCCTGCTCTCCCACGGCACTGAGAGTCCCCCGAGCAGCTGTGCTGCAGGAGAACCTGGAGAAACCCAGCTGAGGTGACGCTGCTGCACCCCCTGCACCCCACGCAGCCCCTGGTGGTGCTCTGAGCGCAGCCTGACCTCAGACTTCCTTTGGCTGCCCCACACCAAGGCACCAGCACAGCCCCACACCCGGCAGTGCCAGCTGTCCTCTGTCCCCTCTGCCCCCACAGCAGCCCTGTGCTGGGGTTCCCAGAGCTGGGAGTGAGTCAGCACAGCAAGGACAGCCTAAGAATGAAACCGAATAAAACACTCATCCCAGGCCACGTGTGCCCCGAGCCAGGACCCCAGGCAGGGGCACGGGCACCGGTGGGATGCAGGGGACAGTCCCAGGGCACCATCCATCCCCAGGAACACCATCCCAGGAACACCACCCATGCCCAGGGCACCACCCCAGGAACACCATCCATCCCAGGGACACCATGCCAGGGACACTGTCCCCAGGAACACCATCCATCCCCAGGAACACCACCCCAGGGCCTGGCTCCCACCTCCTGCAGCAGAAGGCTCAGGGAATGAGTCCCTCCATCACACCGGAGTCAGGGGCTGTGCTCCTCACCAGGCACAGGGGGCTTTGAGGAGCTTTTCTTCATCCTGCAGAGGTCACACTGCAGCTGAAGCCACAGCAGCCCACCAAGGGGAGATGGACACGTTGGTGACTGGAGCCAGTCAGGGAAACCAGGGACAGCAACGAGCTGGGAGAGCCAGGACACACAGCAGGAGCAGCTCAGGCAAACCCTCCCTGCCCTCAGTCTGTCCTCATCCTCCCCTTCTCTTTTCCAGGGCTCACAGTGGGATTTCCTGACCAAGACCAAAACACCCCAAGGTCAAAGGGGGTTCTGAGCCCCCAGCATTCCACAGATCCAAAAGCAATGCCTTACCCAGGTCTGAGCAACTCCCAGGGGCTGGGCAGGACCTAAACCCTTCCCTGGCACTGCCTGCTGTGTCTGGAGTTACGGAAATGCTGCACCAGGAGATCCTGGGACACCCATCTGCAGGGTGGCACCCCCAGGGACGGGCCTGGGGAGCTGCAGGAGGAGAGGGGCTGGTGCCAGGTTTGAGGGCATCCAGGGGCACAGCTGGAACACAGCTTGGCCCCCCTCCAGCAGCAAATCCAGCAGGGAGAGCCCTCCCCAGGCACACAGAATGTCTGGGGCTGGGAAAGCCCTCTGAGCCCACCTCAGACCCCAGACCTGCTCTGGAGTGGGGCAGAGCAGCAGCAATTTAACCACTGGCTTGCATGGCTAACACTGGCACAGCAGCAGCAATTTAACCATAGCCTTACACAGCTCACACTGGCACAGCAGCATTTTCACCACTGCCTTTAACACGGCTAACAGGCATTTGGTTAAACCCTGTCTGCTGCTGAGAGCGTGTCCTGCATGCAGCTGAGATGGAAAATGAGCTTGAAACCAAACCCAGTGGGTGCAGTGGGCAGGGAGGGCAGCAGAGCCAGGCTGGGCAGGTCCTGGGTGGGCAGCGATGCCCCCCAAGTGACAGCCCCACTGTAGTGGGGGAGAAGACACTCACAGCAATCCTGGAGCAGACTCTGGCATTAAAGCAGAGATGCTGAGTGCCTTATCCCCTGCCACCCTCCCAAGCAAGTGAGACAGAGCAGATGCCAGCCCCTCTCGTGGGTTTCTGATTCAACATCCGCGTGTAACCAGAGCTGCCTCGCGCTAACAAACCCTGACAGCGGATAAGTAACCATCCAGCCAGCAGCCCTGCAAGAATCACACCAGACAATTAAACAGCCCTGCCAAAAATAGCCCACCTGACCTGCTAGCACTCCTGACTATCAATCCAGCCCTCCCTGCAGAGGAGCTGCTACCGTTGAGTCAAACCTCAAAATCCTCCCCCAAAATAGAGCCAAGCCAGCGCCGTGTCTGCAAGCGATCCTCCCCTTCCTCAATTTAGACTGCTCAGAAACCTGCACAGAGAGAAAAATCACTGGGTGTCAGGCAGAGCACAGGCAGAGGCTGATGGCAAACACGGCAGAGAGGGGGAAGGCTGCGAGCTGGGGTGGGACAGTGACAGGGGTGGGACAGTGACAGGGGACACTGCTCCGGCAGCTGGTGTAGGACAGTGACAGGGGATACTGCACGGGCACAGCTGGGGTGGGACAGTGACAGGGGACACAACACCAGCAGCTGGGTGGCACCTCCCCCAGACACACAGCTGAGTTACCCCAAGCCCTGGCACAGCATGCAAATAAACTGTAAAAAGTGACCCTTCCTCACACATCACACACAGAAATGCACCCTTAGATTCTCCATCTAAGCCCTTTCAAAGGCTGTGTGATTTTCATTCCTCTGCCAGTCAGAGTCACTCACAGGAAGTTCCTGCATGGTTTCTGTGTTAGCACAGCCATGCTTACAAAACCTGGCTCTTGCACAGAGAGCCCCACAAAGTGCCCAGGAAGGCACCGAGGCCACCAGGATGAGCCCCACAATGAGCCCCAAGAAGGCACCGAGGCCATCAGGATGGTCCTGCCAGGAGCTGCCTCCTCCTGCCCAGCTCCCCAGGGTTTGGGGGACACCAGAGCTGGGTCCCAAAGCACAGACAGTGTCCAAAGGCAGCAGCACGGAGGCAGAGCCTGTGCAGAGAGGAGCAGCATCCCCAGCAGGCAGCTCCAGGGGGAGCAGGGAATTGTCCTGAGAATTGGACATGAGAAACCAGCGCTTTTCTGAGCTGTTCCAGCACAGGTTTGCTCGGTGCCCCTGGGTACCAGTGATGCTCCTGGAGCAGCAGCAGGGCTCTCAGCTGGCTGTGCCAGGGCAGCAGCACAGCTCCCAGTGCTCCCAACACAGCTCCCAGTCCCAGCAGGGGCTGCTGAGCCCCAAGGTGATGCCGAGCCCTCGCAATTAAGGCGCTCGTTTCAGTGTAATGGCTTGGCAGGGCCCGGGCAGCAAATAAAACCTGAGCAGGACAAGAGCTGCATGTGCAATGGGCCGATCAAAGGCACAGCTGTCCTGACAGGAGCCACCTCCCACGGCCACTGCAGAGCAATTAGAGAGCCCAACAGGCCCCGAGGAGCAGCGGAGGAAGATGAGATAGATGAGATAGGAGCTCGTTATCAGACATGCACGGCCCAGCTCCTCACAGGGAGGGACATCAGAGGCAAAGGGCAGCACGGTGGGACTGGAGCGTGAGCAGCAGCACCCACAGAGCCCTGAGCTGCCAGAGCAGCAGTGACCCAGGGCTCCAGCACTGCCCCACGTCCCTGCAGCACTGCCCCACATCAGGCACACCTGCCCCAGGGTCCATGTCTAACATGTCCAAGCGCTGCGCCCTGCCGGCCCAGTGTCAGCCTGGTGCTGAATGGATGGGTGCTAGCAGCTCCCAGAGCCTGGGGGATGCTCCAACAGCAGCAGAGGATGGTCCTGAGCTTGCCCATGCCAGCCCAGGTGGGGCCAGGCCAGCAGCACCTCCGGTCTGGCCCCAGCCCACCCCATCTCTGTTCCCCAAACCCTCGTTCCCAAAGCCAAAAGCTTTAGCACCCCGTGCGAGTCAGCAGGGAGCTGACAGCTATTATTTTAGGAGTCTCCATATGGACCCAGTGCAGCATCTTGTGCTCTAATTTAGGGCACAGGCTGCCAGGGAGGGGATGCTGCTGCCACCCCCGGGGGATGTTGGACTGGGAGCACCTTCCTGTCCCTAAAGGGGTTCCTAGAGGGGAGGATTGAGAGGATCCCAGGGAGCTGCCCATGGATCCCTGGGAGCATCCCAGGCCAGGCTGGATGGAGCTTGGAGCACCCTGGGACAGGGGAAGGTGTCCCTGCCATGGCAGGGGTGGCACTGGGTGCCACAGAGCTCCCCTGGGTGTCCCAGCCCTGCCCGGGAGCCCTTTGCTTCCCCTTTTGGCAAGCACCAGATGGGCCACGTTATTCTGAACCCTCTGTGAGTGCTGACACAACACTGCTCCCTCACATGACTCTCCTCTTGCTTTTTAAAGAAGTTTTCGTGTTTCGCTCTGACACAGTGGAAGTGAATTTCCAGGCAGGCAGGAGTGATAAGGGAAGAACCGGCTGCAGAGCCCGGGGCGCCCGATCCAGGAGTGAGATAAGGGACCCACAGCAAGGAGGGGCCCCCCCTGTGCCCTGGGGGAGGCAGGGCAGCCCCTCACCCACAGCAGGAAGGGCTTGCTGCCCCCAAACCCCAGAGAGCAGGAAGAGGTCCAGACAAGGGCAGGGTGACCAAAATATGGAGTTGGGGGTGTATGGAAAGTGGAGAAGGCTGCAAAGCCCAGCCTGGGGTGGGATAGATGATGGGGACACCATGAAGCCACGGATGATGGGGGACACCATAAAGCCACAGAGTCCTGGCTGGAGGGAGGACTGGCTGCTGTGAGGACCATCCCACAACAGTGCTGCTTCCAACCCCAGCAAGCCACAGCAGGAAGGGCTTGCTGCCCCCAAACCCCAGAAAGCAGGAAGAGGTCCAGGAAGGGTAGGGTGACCAAAATATGGAGTTGGTTGTGTATGGAGAGTGATGGAGAAGGCTGCAAAGCCCAGCCTGGGGTGGGACAGATGATGGGGGACACCATGAGGCCACAGGTGATGGGGACACCATGAGGCCAAGGATGATGGGGGACACCATGAGGCCACAGATGATGGGGGACACCATGGAGCCACAGATGATGGGGGACACCATGAAGCCGCAGATGATGGGGGACATCATGGAGCCACCAAGTCCTGGCTGGAGGGAGGACTGGCTGCTCTGAGGACCATCCCACAACGGTGCTGCTTCCAACCGCATCAGCAAAGTGAGAGCAAACCCAGCGTGGGCCAGAGGAGCCTCCCGTGCCCTGGAGGGGTGTGCAGCCACAGGGAGAGGTGGAGTGAGGCCCCCACAGCAGCCAGCAGGTACCCACTGCAGCCAGCCTTCCCTCACAGGAATCCAGCCTTATAATTTCTGCAATTAAAAAGGGAGTTCTTCTGCTGCGGGTTAAAATAGAAGTTTTTGTCACAAATTACCGGCTTTCACTCCCCTCATACCTGAGCTTAAACCGAAACTTAAATGGAAATTTACAGGAGAATGAGAAAGTGAGTCAGCCTGCCCTTCCCAACAGGCATTTATTTCCATCCTCTCGGACTCAGTTAATAGTACCAGCAGAGGAATGAAGTTTATTCCAAATGTACAGAGCCCGGGAGAGGGGAGGTGGTTTCGGAGGGAGCTCCCCAGCAGCAGCAGGGACCATGGGATCTGCTGCTGTGCTCCTGTCCCCACCCCAGCAGGCAGCACGGGCTGCAGGGACCCTTCCTGCTGTGCAGGGGCTGTCCCCAGGCAGGATGTGCTGTGCTGTGTCACCCAGTTATCCCGTGTTCCCACCCACACCGCCCTGGGGAAACGGCTCAAATGACCTCAAAGATAAACCAGGCTCCTGCCTGGTAACCTGATGGGAAAGGCTGGCACAGAGGCCAGGACTGCTGGGGATTCCCAGCTCTCAGCTGGGAGACGAACAGCCACGTTCCCAGCAAACCAAAGGTGAGGGCACAGCCACATCCCCAGCAAACCAAAGGTAAAGGCACAGCCACATTCCCAGCAAACCAAAGGTGAGGGCACAGCAACATCCCCACCAAACCAAAGGTGAGGGTACAGCCACATCCCCACCAAACCAATGGCGAGGGCACAGCCACATCCCCACCAAACCAATGGTGAGGGCACAGCCACATTCCCATCAAACCAAAGGTAAAGGTACAGCCACATTCCCAGCAAACCAAAGGTGAGGGCAGAGCATCACTTCCACCATGAGGAGCAGGAGCCAGACAGGGCCAGGAGCTGCTCTGAGGAGAGGCAGCCCTGGGGCCAGGACAGCCCTGCCATGGCCCAGCACTGGGACATGGCCAACACAGACCCTGGTGGCAGAGCCAGCTCCCCCAACACCCAGCCTGTGACATCCAGGGCACTCTGAGGCAGAGCCTGCAGCATGAGCCAGCCCCGGGGTGCGGGGTTTGCTCTCATTCTGCACTTGAGCAAGCTGACAACACAGGAGAAACAAAAAAAAATGTCCAAAACACATTTGAAAGTGCTGAGAACACATCTCAAAGCTCCTTGTCCTCCAGCAGCAGCAGAGCTGAGGCTCAGGAGAGGCACTGCAAAGCTTCCTACCCTGCTACACATCTCTTGGGTATTCAGGTCAGCAGAGGGGCTGCTGGCAGAGCAGAAAAATCCTTTTAGGTACATAATAAGGTAGAATTGGATTCTGCTCCAAGGTGCGGAGACAGAAGCCATTTGTCACGCAGCACTCGCTGACAGGACATGTCCACAGCCCAGCCCTGCCTGCAGAGCTGGGTGCTGCAAACAAAGGAATTCACACCCCGGCTCTTGGGACCAGCATCCACCCAGCTGCAGAGAGGGAAGGAGTCTGAGCTGCAGTTGGAAGTTATTTTAGAAGAATTCTCTACCAGGGTTCAGCAC
Organism: Chlorospingus semifuscus; assembly: GCA_035048045.1. Classification (NCBI taxonomy): domain Eukaryota; kingdom Metazoa; phylum Chordata; class Aves; order Passeriformes; family Passerellidae; genus Chlorospingus; species Chlorospingus semifuscus. The sequence goes on along the minus strand of JAWWMS010000043.1, from coordinate 15,668,937 downwards.
CAGACCGAAATGCAAATCACCATCATGGCTTCCTGAGCAAATGAGCGATTGCTGCGTTTTTTCCAGTCCGGCAGCATCTTGCTCTGAAGATCTAATAGCAGCCCTACTGAGCAGCAGCTAATTAAAGCCTTTCCTCCTGCCAAAAGCCCAGATTCAGTCTCTGAATGACCCAGTAAGTGAGACTGGTTCCACCTGGGGAGCCCCGGGAGACTCCAGGCTGGCAGCTCTGCCCTTGTCCCCCTGTGGCCGTGCCCTGCTGCCAAGGCAGAGCCACCAGGGCTGGTCCTGCTCCTCTCCCTGCTGCTCCTCACTGGGATGGCTCAGGTTAACCAGTGACAGCCCTCAGCCCTCCTTTGACAGGGCCCTGAGGCTCCTCTCCATCAATACGAGTGAGCAACACAGATTTGGAAATGAATGGACTGAGCTGTTGGAGATGGTCCTCACACGATCACACAAAACCAAATTAATCCAGTCTTAGAGGCATTCCTGGGGCAGAAATCTGCCCTGCCAGGCTGGGGAGGAAGGGGACACCCAGGTGCAGCTCAGCCTTTGTGCCCCTTGCACACAGGGATGGCCCTCTTGGCAGCTCTGCCATCCTCAGAAACCCCCTGGCAATTACAGCTGTTGCATGAAAGGGCACTTGGCTCTGATCAGACTCCCAAAAAGCAAATTACTCCATCCAACTCTCCAGAAACGAAGAGAACATGGAGCTGTGGATCCCTCCCCAGCCAGGGCTGGTTGCCCAAGGAGCCCACACAAACCCTGGGGCAGACACACCAGCAAACCTCTCCCAGAGCCCCTCTCCATCATCAGAGCCAGCAAAGGCACCTCCATGGCAAAAATGGTACTGAGGCACGGGAATTAGAAATAACCATTTGGGGAATCAATTCCAGCTGTGCAGAAATCTTCAGGGGGCAGTGACTTATTGTGAGTGAGAACAGAGGGGCTCCAGAGCTGTCCCTGCCAGCATGGCACATCATGGCACAGCCTGGCATGGCACTGCACAGCCTGGCATGGCACAGCATAGCCTGGCACAGCTCCTGCATGACAGGGACAGTGCATCTGCCCCAGGCACCACTTCTGTCCCTTGGGCAGCCTCTCCCTCTTGGCTGCTCTCAGTTAAGGCCAGGCTCTGGAGCACGGCCAGGGATTTCTCTAAGCCAAGCTCAAGTTCAGCACTTGAACTTCAAGTGCAGAGAACACCAAGGAAGGGCAGAATCAAATCCTGGTTCTCAGGCACAGCCCCTGACCCTGGCCAGGTTCCATCCCCATGGCACAGACTCCATCCCTGTCCCCTGCCAGGCTCCATCATCCCTATGCCCTGCCAGCTCCATGCCCATGGCACAGGCTCCATTATCCAGCCCTGCCAGGCTCTATTCCTGGGGCACAGACTCCATCCCCTTCTCCTGCCAGGCTCCATCCCTGTGGCACAGGCTCCATCATCCCTGTCCCCTCCCAGGCTCCATCCCCATGGCACAGACTCCATCCCTGTCCCCTCCCAGCTCCATCATCCCGGTCCCGGCACCCAGGGCTGCTCCCCGGAGCTGCTCCCCCTGTGAATCCGCCTCTCCCCAGCAGCTGCTGCGCTGGGAGGGCTCCGGAGCCCGAGACACAGTAAATAATGACTTTGCACTGCGTCAGGAGCTAATCCACTCAGTGATGCAAATGAAATTCATGGGCCACTTCCCCCTCACTCCGGCTCCTCAGTGATATTATAAAACAATCCTGACTTCATCGCGATGTCACCGCGGCTGCAGGAAGCCTTCGGGGAGCCAGGACGACTTTCACTCCTCTTCACCACCTCACTCTCTCATTCTTCTGCTATAATTGGAAATCATGAAAACGCATTTGTTCATGTGCTCCGAGTGTCAGCTATTCAATGAGCCGGTGCTCCCTGTGCAGACCAGCAGAATAAAGGTATTTACCCGCTCCCCCCAAAGGTGAAGCTATTCCTGTTGCATCCTTTCTCACGGCAACAAAAGGCAGGGAGGAATCCACCAGCAGGATCAGCTGGAACACGCTGGCAGCGCAGCACGAGGAAGAGGAAGAACAGCTGAAGGCTGAGATTTAGACATCTGAATCTTTTTTAGCTTCCCTGCTGCTGACTAAATATCAAATGTAGGAAGACGAGAGCAGAGCCACAAGAGACTGGAGATGTTAAACATAGAATCAGAGAACCCTGGGATGGTTTGGGCTGGAAGGGACCTTGAGGCTCATCTTGTTCCAAACCATGCCATGGCAGGGACACCTTCCACTGTGCCAGGTTCCACCAAGCCCCATCCAACCTGGCCTTGGGCACTGCCAGGGATCCAGGGGCAGCCACAGCTGCTCTGGGCACCTGTGCCAGGGCACAACAATTCCCAATCTCCCATCCATCCCTGCCCTCTGACACTGGGAGCCATTCCCTGTGTCCTGTCCCTCCATCCTTGTCCCCAGTCCCTCTGCAGCTCTCCTGGAGCCCCTTCAGGCCCTGGAAGAGCACCTGGACCCTTCCCTTCTCCAGGTGAACATTCCCAGCTCCTCCCTTGTTGGGAAGGAGCTCCAGCCCTTGGAGCCCTTGTGGCCTTGGCTGCTGTGTTGGAGAGGCTCCCTCAGCTCCAGCAGCCCTTCCCTGGCTCCTGCTCCCCTCCCAGCCCTGCACTCACCCGTTGCTCTTCTTGGCAGCCGACAGGACGTAGGCGCGCTCGCGGCCGGCCGAGCGCCGCAGGACGCTGTTGGCAGCCTCGGTCCTGGAAGGGGACAGAGCAGGGCAGGGCTCACAGCCTGCTCACCCTGCTGCTCCCTGCCTGGAGCCTTGGAGGGGCAGGGAGCAACCATTCATCCCGCTGCTCCTGCTGCTCCTGGCTGCCTGGAGCCTTGGAGGGGCAGGGAGCAACCATTCATCCCGCTGCTCCTGCTGCTCCCTGCCTGGAGCCTTGGAGGGGCAGGGAGCAACCTCTGCAGGCTGGGCTAACCCTGAGCGAGCTCCTGCGCTCTGGGGAGCAGATTTCATGGAATCGTGGAATGGTTAAGGTTGGAAATAATCCTCCAATCCTTTAAATTCATCCAGTCCAACCATCAGCCAGCACCACCACCCTGGTCACCACAACCCACGTCCTCAAGTGCCACAGCCACAGGCTTTTTGAATACTTCCAGGGATGGGGACTCCACCACTGCCCTGGGCAGCTGTGCCAGGGCTGGACCGTCCATTGCAGACCTGGACTGCTGCAATATTGGATTCCATGGACAGACAAATGGACATGGGTTCTGTGCCTGACAGTCCATGGAGTGTCTGCACTGACCTGGGTACTACCATGCGTACCAAGGGAGAAGGGATCACTGCCAGGGATCCAGGGGCAGCCACAGCTCCTCTAGGCACCCTCCCAAGGAAAAATTCCATCCCAGTATCTCATCCATCCCTGCCCTCTGGCAGTGAGAAGTCAGAAATTCCCTGTGTCCTGTCCCTCCATCCCTTATCCAAAGTTCCCTTCAACTCTTTAGTGATTGGACCCCAGGAGACAGTGACAAAGTTTTCCTTTGTACAAGACTTGTGGCTGAGGAAAAGGGGCCTCAGAAACTCCATCAAAAGCAATGAGGCTGAAGCCAGAGAGATCAGACCTGTTCCTGTTCCTGTCCTGTGCCCCTGGATCCCTGGCAGTGCCCAAGGCCAGGCTGGACAGGGCTTGGAGCAGCCTGGGACAGTGGAAGGTGTCCC
>JAWWMS010000043.1:15654366-15665143 GCA_035048045.1 Chlorospingus semifuscus | reverse complement strand
CCTGTGTCCTGTCCCTCCATCCTTGTCCCCAGTCCCTCTGCAGCTCTCCTGGAGCCCCTTCAGGCCCTGGCAGGGCTTTGAGCTCTCCCTGGATCCCTCTCCTGCCCAGGTGAGCCCCCCCAGCTCTCCCAGCCTGGCTCCATCCCTGGAGCAGCTCTGGGTTCCTCTGGAGTGGCTCCAGCAGCCCCAGTCCCCAAGCACAGGCAGAGCCACAGCTCACAGCCCTGCTGCAGACCCCCCTGCACAGACAGCAGCTATCCCCCATGTTCCCAACCACACCCCAAAAATACACAGCTCATCTCCTGCTCGGAGCTGGAAAGCTTCCCTTGTTCCAAAGACTGAGCTTCCCACCCAAAGAGGGAAGCTCACAGACTGGCTCCTCGGAAAAACCCAGATTTAAGTAGATGCAAAAAAGCCACTTTTCAGGGAGCTGTGCCATAACAAGCCTCAAGTTTGCAAATCCAGTAACTTCCATGTACCGGAGCTTATTAATATTGGATTTTTTGGCAGGCGCTGCCTTGTCCAGCTCGGATTAGCAGCAAGTATATTCTGCTTGTCAGATTTAAACAAGATGTATAAATCTGGCACAAAAGCAAGACCAAATATGGAAGCAAATTATTTAAATTGACAAGATGTAGCTCACAAGCACTGAGCGCTCACAGCCAGTGCCCATCACTGGGGCAGGGAGGCTCCTGCTCTGGGCACAGGAGTTCAGCTCTCAAACAGGGGCACACGAGGTTACCCACCCCAAACACTCACTGAATCCAGAACAGGGCTGCACTGGGATTTATTTTGTTCTTCCACACGATGGGAAGAGCAGAGGGGGATAAACAGCGGAGGGAGTGAGCCCAAAATCCCTGAAAAGCAACGAGCTTGAGCAGAGGCACAGGAGGGACAGCGTGGCTGGCAGAGGTGACACAGAGCCCTGTCCCCATGTGGGACACAGGGCTGCAGGGGCAGGATGAGGCAGGGCCAGGGAATGGCCAGGGAATGGCCAGGGAATGGCACAGGGAATGGCACAGGGAATGGCACAGGGAATGGCACAGGGAATGGCACAGGAAATGGCCAGGGAAGGGCACAGGGAATGGCACAGGGAATGGCCCAGGGAAGGGTACAGGAATGGTACAGGAATGGCACAGGGAATGGCCAGGGAATGGCACAGGGAACGGCACAGGGAACGGCACAGGGAATGGCCCAGGGAATGGCACAGGGAACGGCACAGGGAATGGCACAGGGAATGGCACAGGGAGTGGCACAGGGAGTGGCACAGGGAGTGGCCAGCAGGGCCCAGCAGCTGCCAGGGAGCAGCAGCAGAGCAGAGCTGAGCCCCATCTGCCCCACGATGCTGCAGAGCAGAGCTGTCACCTCTCATGAAAGGCACTGCCTGTCACAGGGGGAGCCTCAGCTGTCAGCAACCACAGCCAGGGCTCAGCCAGCTCCCCACCACGAGCAGGAGTCACCCTCAGCAGGAACAGCCAGTGCTGCTGGCAGGTTATGAGTTACAGAGCTCAGGTGCCTCTCACAGCACAACATTTCCATTGGTTTCATTTCTCCTGCGGAGGCCAGTCCGAACCAGGATGGGTCAATCCCTCAGAGCCTGCAGCAAAGTGCTCCCCAGAGCCCAGGGGAGCACAGCAAAGCCACACAAACCACCTGCACACAGGAGGAGCCCTTTGGCCGGAGCCATCCCCTTGGTTGAGCCAGCCCAGCCTTGGCCACCCGCTCCAAAGGGGAGGCACATCTGGGGTGCTGAGAGACACATCTGGGGTGCAGTACCTGAGAGACCCCTCTGGGGTGCTGAGAGACACATCTGGGGTGCTGAGAGAGGCAGCTCCCAGCACACAGCTCTGTCCCTGCTGCCCTCAGCACAGCCAGAGGCATTTCCTTGGCACAGCCCTCCTTGGGATGGGGCACAGAGACCCCACAGCGTCTCAGGTGGGGCCCATTGGGATCCCGGGCTCCTGGGTGAGGGCAGCCTGTCCCTGCACGGCTCTGGGTGCTGCCAGCAGGAGCAGGCTGTGGTTTGGAGCTGTGCCTTCCCTTCCCAGGAACAGCCACAGCCAGCACTGCCACTTCTGGGAATTGCTTCTGCTTAACGCAGAATTCAGCTGCTACAAACACCACCAGGGCTCTCTTCCTGTCCCCCTGTCCCCTGTGTGGCTCTTGTGGAAACACTGAGTGCCTGGGGCAGGGTGCTGTGAGACAGGGCCAGGCTGTGCCCTTCCCCAGCCCCTGGCACCTGCCCTGCTGGGGCTGCAGAGCCCCAGAGAGATTGGCACCTTCATCCATCGGGGCAGGGCAAAACTGAGGCAGTTTCTGTGTCATTTCCCATCCCTGATGTCCATGGCACCTTTCTGCCTCCAGGGACTCCTGGCCATGGCACAGAGGCCACCAACACCAGCCTGGACCAGTGATGGGTGTGTGGGAGGAGGGATGGGCTCAGAGCTGGGGAACAGCAGCCCAGAGCTGCCCTTTCCCTGCAGAAAGGCAAACCCAAGGGACAGCCCTGGTCTCTGCCACCCTGAGCTCCACATCTCTGTTCAGGTACCAGGTGTGAGGGCACTGTGCCACCCAGGGAGCCCCTGCAGGGTCCCACTCCAAGGAGCACAGCACCCGTGGGTTCTGCTGAACCTCAGAGTACAGGGCTGAGCCATTCCAGGGAATGGAAACGCCCTTGGCCAGGCTTCATTTCCTGCAGCAGCATCACCTGGGAGGGCTGGAGGGGCTCTGGAGCTCCCAGTGCTCTGTGTCCCCTCCCTCACCAGCTGGGGACAGGACATCTTCCATCACCCAGCTCTGTGGGACAGCACACAGAGCACGGGGCTGCCAGCCCAGGGCTGCAGGCAGGGCCCCCACACCAGGACCCCTGGTTTTGTGCCATTGCCTTTTCCCAAGAGCTCCTTTCTGCCAGGCTGCAGCCTCCCTGAGCTCAGAGCACGCTGCCCAGCACCTGGGGCTGCTCCTCCCCTGCAGGGAGCTCCTTACTCACCCTTGGAGTGGCTCTGATGGATGGATGGGCTGGCAGAGCAGTGACTCACGGAGCCACACGGGTGGCATCAACCTCAGCAGCACGCTCTGTGCTGCCCCTGGGGCTGAGCTGGACCACGGGCACACACAGGGGGGGTTTGCCAGCTGTGTCCCTGTGCTGCCAACCCTCCCACAGCTGCAGGAACAGCCCCAAACCCTTCACCTGGGCACGATCCCACCCAGGCACCACTGCAGACCCCCCTCTGTCAGCACACAGCTGCAGGACAGGGGAAGGCACCTCCAGCCTGCCCTGCTGAGCACACCCTGTCACAGGGTGACGCAGGCACCCTGCCCTGGCTGGGTCACAGGCACAGCCCGCAGTTCATTCCATTCCCCAGGCACTGTGATCCTGCCAATGGATCCAATGGGCACTGAGGGGCCTCTCTGGTGTTCTCAGCTCTTTGCTGGGGAGCTGCAGGAGGAGGAGGAGGAGCAGGGCTGGCTGGAAGGAGGAAGGGCAGCAGCCACAGCCAGGACTTGCACAATGCCCTCCCTGCAGCTCCCACAGAGAGCCCAGCAGATAACAGAACCCACAGCCAGCGCTGAGAGCAGGCTCAGCCCCTCCTCCTGCTCCTCACAGACACCAAGCCCTCAAGGTCCTGCTCCGTTTCACAGCCCAGCCAGCGAGTGCCCACCCACAGCTCGCTGCCAGGGAAGGGTGCCCCACACACCTGCAGGGATCTCTCTGCAGGATCACACGTGTGCGAGCGAGCAGGCGTGCAGGAATGCCAGCACTGTTTGCTGAGGAGTCTCCTTAGAGACAGCCCAGGCACTGAATTCCCCAGGAAGTCTCAATGGCTGGAGAATAAGCACGGCAGAGGCTCAGGACGGGGTGCTTTAACCCCTGCAGTGGTGTCAGAGCCAACAGGCACCGTGCTGCACACCCTGCTGCCACCCCAGTGCCAGCTCCAACCCACAGGCAGCACCCTATGGGTGCCACCAGCCAGCAATGGATACCCAGCCAGGAACCCGACCCCCTCATCAAGCCTGAGATGGTTTTAGGATGCCAGCTATCTCCGGAGATAAGAAAGAAAAACCCACCCTGCACTGCGGGGGGAGGGCAGGAGAAACCACTTCCACTGTGAGAGAGAGAGAGATGGGTGAGCCCTGTGTGCTGCACGGGGACAGCAGAGGGACAGAGCTGTCCCTGCCCTGCATGGCCCTAAAAACCATCCCAAAACCGCCCCAAAACAGCTCCTCACAAAAGAGACCCCGACAAAACATCCCTCCCTCCAAAACAGCTCCCTGCCAGCCCAGGGAAGGGCAGGATCAGCCAGGTGACAGCTCCAGGGCCAGCCTGGCAGGGACAGGCCGGGGACACAGGCTCCCATCTGTGTCAGCTGTGTGTGCACCGGGCTGTGCAGCACCACAGCCCATCCGTGCAGCCAGCACGGCCAGCCCCACTTCCCCTTTCTGCTGTGCCTGCTCTGCAGCGCTGCCCTGGGGACAGACACACTGCTGGGGACACACTGCTGGGCTGGGGACACTTCACTGGCCTGGGGACAGACACACTGCCAGCCTGGGGACAGACACACAGCGCTGCCCTGCTGCCCCAGCCCCTCTGGGGACACACTGCTGGGCTGGGGACAGACTGGGGACACCCTGCTGGGCTGGGGACAGACACACAGCCCACTGGCCTGGGGACAGACACACTGCTAGCCTGGGGACACACACCCCACTGGCCTAGGGACAGACACACTGCCAGCCTGGGGACACCCTGCTGGCCTGGGGACAGACACACTGCTGGGGACACACAGCTGGCCTGGGGACAGACACACTGCCGGGCTGGGGACAGACACACTGCTGGGGACACACTGCTGGGCTGGGGACACACACCTCACTGGCCTGGGGACAGACTGGGGACAGACACACTGCCAGCCTGGGGACAGACACACGGCTGGGGACACACTGCTGGGCTGGGGACAGACTGGGGACAGACACACTGCCAGCCTGGGGACAGACACACAGCGCTGCCCTGCTGCCTCAGCCCCTCTGGGGACACACTGCTGGCCTGGGGACAGACACACTGCCAGCCTAGGGACACACACCCTGCCAGCCTGGGGACAGACACACTGCTAGCCTAGGGACACACACCCCTCTGGCCTGGGGACAGACACACTGCCAGCCTAGGGACACACAGCCCTCTGGCCTGGGGACAGACACACTGCCAGCCTAGGGACACACACCCTGCCAGCCTGGGGACAGACACACTGCCAGCCTAGGGACAGACACACTGCCAGCCTAGGGACACACACCCCTCTGGCCTGGGGACACAGTTCCAGCACCCAGAGCTGCGTTACCACCGCACCAAACCCCCCCCCCCGAAATCACGTTTCCAATTTCTGCAGCATTATATAATTAGCATCGTTTGTGTTGCAAAAAAGTAATTGCAGTAACATTTTTAATTAGTCTATTTGAACACTAACATTTCTCCAGTGCGCATAATATGTTGACACGAAATTACTGGCTTTGAGGCGGCTGGGGCTGATTGGGGTTTGTTTTGCTTTTGTTTCTGACTCGCTCGGTGCAGGCAAGGGGAGCCCAGGCAGGCCGCAGAGGCTGCAGGGGAGAGCTAAGTGTGATGGGTTTCACTTCCTCCTGGGGGGAGGAAGGTGCCTTGAGAGGGCTCTGAGCAAGAGAGAAATGCTTGCTCGAGAGGGAAGGCCGGGCTGACATTTCCCAGCCGCTCTCAGATGTTGACTGGAGGAAACACAAAACAGAAGGAGAGCGCTGGCCTTGGAGGACAGGGAGAGGCAAACCTGCAGGGAGGAATCCTGTGTGCTGCAAGCCTTGGAAGGAGATCTAATCTGAAGAGTCTCTTTGCTCACTGAGTCACAAGCAGGGACAAGAAGTAAACATTCTCCCCAGAAAAGTTACTGCATGACACCCAAGCACACATTACCAAATTATGCTTTTTTTTCCCCCCTTTCTCTTCAGGAAGAATCAAGATTCTCCTTTCCAAGAGCTTTCCTACATGGTACACACGAAGGCAGCGACAGATGCAGGTTATTTTTTGCTCCCAAGTGTGAATCATGTTCCCCTGCTCCTCACCTCTGCCCAGCCACAGCGACTGCAGGCTGAGCAAGCCCAGCTCCAGGGGCCACGTCCCCCTCCCAGGATCCCATCCCTGACCCACAGGAGCTGCCTGGACAGCAGGAGAACGGCCCCGAGGGTGCCAAGGCGGGGGAAACACCAGCAGGGAGCGAGAGCTGCCAGCTCCCAGCAGCAGCACATTCCCACAGGGCCGCTCTCAGAAGCTTTCAGAGCAGTTCCCTTTCCTTCAGCATCCCACAGCACCTCAGCAGGGCCAAGGCTTGGCTTCCCCAGGCTGCAGACACCAGGGGCTGCTCATCCCTGCCTCCCTCCCACAGCATCCCTGGTGCTGGCACTGCCTGGATGGACCGCAGATACACACACACACACACACACACACCGCTTTTCTCTGTTCCTGACAAGTTCCTGCACCTTCCAGAGGGGAGAACCCCTCTGTAGCACGGGCTGAGAGCGGCCAGGGGGCACCGAGCCTCCCTCGGGAGCAGTTCACATCCTCCCGGCGGCTCCAGGCACATCCCTCAGCTTTCCAACACCCACAAGGTATTGATTTCTGTTTGTTCAGGCGCCAGAAGCAGCCCCGCTCCTGGAGGGCTGTGCTCAGCCTCCCTGCCCACACCCAGACACTTTCTGGCTCACCAGAGAGACGTTGGCCCAGGAAGTGCTCAGATGAGCACGAGGATAAGGAGGAGATGGTGTGCGAGGATAAGCAGCAGATTAGCAGGCTATTAAGTGGCATTTTGTGGTACCCATTAGTATTTCAGGCTACAAAGAGTCAGTTTCTGCTAACTTCCTGCCAAAAGTCACCAGTAATGAGCTAATTAACAATCTAATTATTGCAAATGCCCTAGAAAGAAATCAGGGCACAGGTGAAAACCTCCTTAAAGCGGGCACGGCAGTGAGAGCAGCCCCAGCTGCATCCCAGCCATCCCGCAGCACCATGTGAGACACTCGGCGAAGTTGGTAAAGTTAAATTAAAGCTGCGCTCGGCAAAGGGAGAGCAGACCCTCACTCAGAGCCCTGCGGGGCTGAGGAACCCCTACACAAAAGCATCCCTGGCATTTTCTGCTCTGTGGCAATATTTGCCAAGCTCAACAGCAGCTGCAGCACAACCTGTGGGGCACAGACCCAAAGCTGGTGATCCCTGCTCAGTCCAGCACGGGCACGGCTCCCCTGGCATGGCTGGACAGGGCAGTGCCAGCCCTGGCATCCCCAGTTCTGCCTCCCAGCTGGGACAAGCCCCAGAGCAGCCGTGATTCCAGAGCAGGTGGCAGTGGAGAGACCTCTGGGTTGAATTTCTGAGCTGGAAATGCCCTGCAGGGACACAGAGCTGTGTCCTCCACCCCGGGGCACAGCTGGGGTGCCCTCATCATGCCCTGCAGACAGACACATGGCATGTCCTCCATCCCGGGGCACTGCTGGGGTGCCCTTGCCGTGCTGAGCATCACCCCAGAGCTGCCTCCCCCACGGGAGCACCTTCCCCTGGGCACCCCAGCATGTCCCACAGATCAGGGATTTTGGGAAAGCAGAGGCTGGGCTGGTGTGCAGAGCTGGAGCTGCAGGATTCCCTGCTGCACAGTCAGTATTCCCTGTGGCACACACACGTCTGTAACACCACAGTGACCACTGACCCCTGCCAAGGGGGTTCTAAGGCACAAGGGGATGTCACAGACCCGTCCCACACCCCCGGGGGTGGCACTGACCCCCTGGCAGTGCTGCTGGTGCCACCGCAGCTCACAAGGGCTGCTGCCCCCCGAGCCAGGGCTGCACTGCCCAGCCACCCCGAGCCCAGCTCTGCGTGCCCACCTGTGCTGCCCTCGCAGCCAGGGCTGCTTCAACCCTGCCCAAAACCACCTGAGGGCAACCTTGGAGCAAGAGCACCGTTACAGGTCAGGATAACAGCTCCTGACAGCTGGAGGAGACTTGGAAAGGCGCCAGGCGCCCGACACTGGATGCTCAGGTAGAACTGAGCAGGCTTTGGAAATAACGCAGGCAAACCCTGCCGGGCTGGGGTGGTGCCCACCCCTCCACAACACGCTCTGGATTTCACAGACACGGTGTTTGCACAGATACACCTCGCTGTAAGGGAACTCAGGGAATTCATTCACAGCCAGGAAAGCCTGGCAACACCAAAGCAGGGTGCACAGAATTCCTCTCAGTAACGTGGCTGAGCTGCCCATGTGCGAAACCTCAGGTTCCAGGGGAAGCTGTGACCTTGAGAACAGCCCTGGGATACATTTTAGTCTCCACATCCACTCTCCTCTGCCTGCCAACACCTGTCCAGGCCTCCAGGCTGGGCTCTGGGAGGTGCCACGGAGATGGCTTTGGTATTTTAAGGTTATATGTGTGTGGCAAGCGTTAAGGATGAGGAGCAGCATCATTTAAATTGGATTAGGCTCACACTGCTCGTACAGGCAGCTGCAGGGATGCTCCAGACCCAGCCCAGCTCCTCACACCGTGTGCCACTCCAAAAGCCCAAGGACAGCTGCAAAGAGGAGCCTTTCAGAGCTCTAAAGCACGTTTGTTTTCACGCCAAATACCTCAACTTGGGAGTCAGCCACCCGCCAAAATAAACCTCTGTCCCAAATATTCACAAAAGGAAAATTTCGCTGCCAGCAGCTGCGAGAGCAGCCCCGATTGAACCCCGCGCAGGTGGGACCCAGGGGCCAGGGGAGCCCGGGCAGGAGCAGCCCCCAGCTGGGCTGGCTACAGCCCGATAACGCCTGGGTAATTCAGCCCAATGTCCCGGGGGGACATCCCCGATCCCTGAAGAGCCTCTCCAGAACCCCAGCATCATCAGAACAAAGAATTATGGTCATAGTAACCCGGCTACCGCAACATATTTGGTTATAAAGCCTCATTTTTTTCCCCAGCAACACAACCAAGCCATTCAAGCCCTCGCCGGCTGCGCAGTTCCAGCCGCGGAGCCCTCGCCCAGCCCGTTCGCCACCCAGCACATGTTTTGGCGTTAAGTACATTAAAAACAAACTCCCCTCGGCCTTTTTCGGGGGATTTAGCTGAACTCCCGGGCGCTTATCTCTGCTAACGAGACACGACTGGCTTAAAGGCACCGACTAGTTGCTGGGTTGATTAAAAAATGACTAAGCTGCTTCGGGGATGCTCAGGGCCGGGGACACGGGGATGCTCGGGCCGGTGCACGGGGATGGCGCCCGCAGGGGACGGGGGGATGCTCGGGCCGGTCCCCGGGGACGGACGCGGAGCGCAGACCCCCTGAGCCCCCCGGCAGCGCCACACTCACCTTGACACTGGAAGCCCTGCTTGCCGAAGCCCCTGCGGAGAGAGAGGCGCAGTGAGACACCGGCCCCGGCCCCGCGGCGCAGCCACCCTGCCCGAGCCGCCGGCCGAGCGGGAACGGGCACCGGGGGCACGGGATGGGATGGGAGGGATGAGGAGAGCGGGGACGGGAGCAGAGAGCAGAGGGGGCCCGGAGGATGGCCAGGGTGAGCCCGAGGAGGGGTGTCCCGCCGAGCCGGTGTCCCGGAGCGGCCGCGGCCGTGCGGGCAAGGCTCACCAGATGAAGTCGGTGCAGTGGCTGCAGAAGGTGGGCTGCTTGAAGAAGCGCGCCGTGAACTTGTGGTTCTTCACCTCGTGCACGTTCTTCTGCCGCAGGGCGCCCTTGCGGGCGAAGCGCACCGGGCCCTCCTCGCCCTCGGGGGCCGGCGCTGCCGCGGGCGGCTCGGCCATGCTGCGCGGGGGCTGCGGGCCCGGCCCGGCCCGCTCCGCTAACGCTGCTCCGCCGCCGCCGCTGCCGCCGCTGCCGCCGCTCCGGCTGCGCTGCCGGGGCCGCGCTCGGGGCCGCTGCCCGCAGCTGGCGGGAGGCTCCGACACCGCCCGCCGCGCCACGCCCCCTCATTTACATACGGCCCCGCCCCGCCTTCATCTGCATCGCCGGCCACGCCCCCGGCACCTCGCGGCACAGCAGGCCCCGCCCCCCGCGCGCCTCGGCACGGCCACGCCCCCCGCTCGATTTGCATGTTGATTTGCATAGGGCCCAGGGCCGCCCTTCATTTGCATAGAGCGTCTGCATCCCGCGGGGATGCGCGGGGAGAGCCGGGCACGGACTGGGATGGACAGCGGGAATGGGCTGGGATGGACACTGGGAGTGGGCTGGGATGGACACCGGGAATGGGCTGGGATGGACACCGGGAATGGACACGGATGGACACTGGGAATGGGCTGGGATGGACAGCAGGAATGGGCTGGGATGGACAGCGGGAATGGGCTGGGATGGACACTGGGAATGGACACGGATGGACAATGGGAATGGGCAGGGATGGACACTGGGAGTGGGCTGGGATGGACAATGGGAATGGGCAGGGATGGACACTGGGAATGGGCTGGGATGGACACTGGGAATGGGCAGGGATGGACACCAGGAATGGGCTGGGATGGACACTGGGAGTGGGCTGGGATGGACACCGGGAATGGGCTGGGATGGACAGCGGGAATGGACAGGGATGGACACTGGGAGTGGGCTGGGATGGACAGCGGGAATGGGCAGGGATGGACACCGGGAATGGACACGGATGGACACTGGGAATGGGCAGGGATGGACACTGGGAATGGGCAGGGATGGACACTGGGAGTGGGCTGGGATGGACAGCGGGAATGGGCAGGGATGGACACAGGGAATGGGCTGGGATGGACACTGGGAATGGGCAGGGTTGGACACTGGGAG
>JAWWMS010000043.1:15642791-15654266 GCA_035048045.1 Chlorospingus semifuscus | reverse complement strand
GCAGGGATGGACACCGGGAATGGGCAGGGATGGATAGCGGGAATGGGCTGGGATGGACACCGGGAATGGGCAGGGATGGACACCGGGAATGGGCTGGGATGGACACCAGGAATGGACACGGATGGACACTGGGAATGGGCAGGGATGGACACTGGGAATGGGCAGGGATGGACACTGGGAATGGGCTGGGATGGACACTGGGAATGGACACGGATGGACACTGGGAATGGGCAGGGCTGGACAGCGGGAATGGGCAGGGATGGACACTGGGAATGGGCTGGGATGGACACTGGGAATGGGCAGGGATGGACACTGGGAATGGACACGGATGGACAATGGGAGTGGGCTGGGATGGACAGCGGGAATGGGCAGGGATGGACACTGGGAGTGGGCTGGGATGGACAGCGGGAATGGGCAGGGATGGACACTGGGAATGGGCAGGGATGGACACCAGGAATGGACAGGGATGGACACTGGGAATGGGCAATGATGGACACAGGTCATGGACAGGGATGGACACCGGGAACAGGCTGGGATGGACACTGGGCATGGGCAGGGATGGACACTGGGAATGGGCAATGATGGACACTGGGAATGGGCAGGGATGGACACCGGGAATGGGCAGGGATGGACACTGGGAATGGGCAATGATGGACACTGGGAACGGGCAGGGATGGACACTGGGCATGGGCAATGATGGACACAGGACATGGACAGGGATGGACACCGGGAATAGGCTGGGATGGACACTGGGCATGGGCAGGGACAGAGCCCAGGGCAGGCACAGACCTGGCCAGTTTCCTGCCTGAGGCAGGGTCACCAAGGCAGGGACATCGTCCTGTCCCACAGCCTGAGCTGGCAGGTGAGGGAACAAGCAGGACTCAGTGGGAGGTAGATATGGATGTGTTTGTGCCGGCCATGGGGACACCTGCACTGCCCCATGCCCTCTGCAGGACTGGCAGTGGCACTGCTGGGTCCCCATGAGGCCCAGACTTCCCACTGTTGAGCCCACAATGTTTTCTTTTCTACCCTGATTTTCTGCAGAACATGAGTCAAGTCCAGAGGGGATCCAGGCAGGAGCTGAGGCACAGCAGCTGTGCCAGACTGGGCACTGGGCTCACACAGACACGGGGATGACACAGACACGGGGATCACACACACAGACACAGGGATCACACAGACACGGGGATCACACACACAGACACGGGGATCACACACACAGACACGGGGATCACACACACAGACACAGGGATCACACAGACACGGGGATCACACACACAGACACAGGGATCACACACACAGACACAGGGATCACACAGACACGGGGATCACACAGACACTGGGCTCATGCAGACGCAGGGATCACACACACTGACACGGAGATCACACACACTGACACAGGGATCACACACACAGACACAGGGATCACACAGACACTGGGCTCACACAGACACGGGGCTCACACTGACAGACACAGGGCTCACACACAGACACAGGGATCACACAGACTGGGCACAAACCACCAGCTCAGTGGGCCTCTGGGAATGATGTTTTGAATTTGAATTTGCAGTTGGAATAATGATCTTCTTTTACCAACCCACTGCAAGTATCTCAGCTGGCTGGCACAGAGGAGTTTTCCAACCACATCCACCATTCATCTCTCTCACTCCCTGACAGCACCCACAGACATGGAAAATCAGATCCATCAGCCTCCTCCTCTGACATCCAGGTCTCCCTGGGTATGCATCGTCCTGCTCTGGGTGCTGAGGAGATGAGAATTCAAATCAAAACATGAGACAACTCCAAGGGAAACATAACCCTATTTCCACACACAAGTCTTTCTAAATTCTCACTTCTGGGGTTTAATTCTGGATCTGCATCCACGTGATCCTTCCCCTTTTGAGGCCCGGGACCATCCCTGCTCTGCTGTGATCCAGCCCTCCATCCTACATGCTCTTTCTGTGAAGAAAGCCCCACTCACTCCATGGAATTAAACACCCAGGAGGCTTTCCCGAAATAGGCCCAGGGCTGTTATTATGCAGCTGCTTTAAAAGGTTCACTGCAGTAATAAACCGGGGCTGACCTGTCCTGCTGATGTCACCCTCGCAGGAACAGCAGGCTGCTTCCATCCCTCAGCACGGTCTGATTTTCCTGCTAAGAAGGAGAAATGAATTGCAGCCGTCCCTGCTGGTGCTGTGCCATGCTGGGAGGGGATGGGGGGATGTCCCCAGGGTGTGTGGGGGACACACGTGGGGGTTTCTGTGCCCAGCAGCACCGGCCACACCAGGGTCCCCCTGCCACAGGAGCCCTGATCACTGCGGGCTCACCCAGTGAGCTGTGAGGCAGAAATAACTTCTCCTGCACGGGAAGGAGCCCAGCAATAATGGCAATAATTACAGGGCAGTTTGGCTCCTTCCCTCTGCACTGTTGGAGGGGAGAGGGGTGTCCCCTCAGCGCTGCTGCTCTGCACGTGGAGCCACCCCGGGCTGGGTTCTGCTCATTTGAGCTGTAAACTCTGGGCTCTGCCTGCTTCTGCCTTGTTGTTTTTTACTGTGTGTTCCCATTTCCCAAGGACAGCCCCCATATCTGCTGCATGTGGAATGCAGAGAATATGGCTTTCATTTCCCCCTACGAGTGTTGGTAATCATGATAATCATGCTCAAACTTTTGTCACTGCTGGGCCGCTGTACAAAAGCACAAAAGCCAGGTACAGTTCTTGCTCTCAGGGGATTGCTTTCTTCTTTCCTTAGTTTACGTAATTCTACTTAATTTTACTTTTTTCATTATTTAGTGCGCTCTGAGTCACGTCATATTAAAGGCAGGATCTTCACGGCCATGCTAATTTTCCCAAAGCTGAGGACCCAGATCCCCCCAGCACTCTGAGACGTGGGGATGAACATCCCAGCCGCTCCTTCCTCTGAGGAAGCTGTTATATTTGTTAAAGCAGGGGCAGTCCCCAGGTGTGCAGAGGGACTGTCACACACACAAACAACCCCGAGCAGCCGCTCTCGGGGGAGCACAGTGGTGGAGCAGAGGGGAAACCAGCCCAGCTCTCTCCTGTTCCCATGAAAGCCTCTGTTCTAATGCTGCTTTCCCCTCCACCAGCTCCTGCTGCAGAGCAGCACCAAACCCCAGCACAGTGAGGATCTCACCGCCTGCCACGCCACAGGGATCTCCATGGAGCTGCCACAGCCCCGCTCGGCTGCCGGGGCACAGGAGGCAGCGGGAGCAGGGCAGCCGCCCCTGGAGCGTGATTCACATCCTCAGGAAGGGACCTCATCCTCCCCCTCCTCATCCTCCCCGCAGGCAGCGAGGAGCTGCCCTGGGAAGGGGGAGCTGGAGCAGCCACAGGCAAATGCGGGAGCAGCGAGCCCGGCGTGAGCTGCGGGGTCGGGGCAGGAGCCGGGACCTCGAACCTTGCCAGGAAATCCCGCAGCCCCAACAACCGGGCCCGGGGGCTCGGGTGGCAGCGAGGGATGCACAGCGCCAGCCCCCGGCCTCACCCAACACGGCCAGCCCCAGAGCTCAGCAAGGGGACACGACCCCAGAGCCCAGCAAAGAGACACAACCCCAAAACCAAGCGGAATTTCCCCATTTCCTGGGAAAGCTCTGTCCCACAAGTGCAGGAGCCCCTGGGTGTGCAGGAGCTGCAGTCCCGGTCCCCTCCTGCTGGCACTGCAGCCTCCAGCCCACACTGATGGGGGGATGCAGCACCAGCCTCCTCTGGAGAGTTCCAAAAAGCTGGAGAGCAGATTGCTCTCTCTCTTTTTTAATCTCTTTTTTCTTCGGGACCCAAATCCGCCACAGGAAACAGGTGGAGGAAAAGTCCGGCTCTAATTAAATATAAAGGTGCCTGAGCAGCACTCGGCAGCCTCCACATCCGTTTGTCCTCTTGCCCTCACCCAGCAGGCCGGGAGGGAGCCTGGAGAGGGGACTGGGATCCTGGAAAAGGGATCCTGGAGAGGGGACTGGGATCCTGGAGAAGGGACAGGGACCCTGGAACAGGGATCTTGGAACAGGGACAGGGATCCTGGAGAGGGGACTGGGATCCTGGAGAAGGGACAGGGATCCTGGAGAGGGGACTGGGATCCTTGAACAGGGGCAGGGATCCTGGAGAGGGGACTGGGATCCTGGAACAGGGACAGGGATCCTGGAACAGGGGCAGGGATCCTGGAGAGGGGACAGGGGCCCTGGAACAGGGATCCTGGAGAGGGGACAGGGATATTCTTAGGCAGAAAACCCTGCTCCCTCCAGCCCCCGGAGGATCCTGTCGCTGCTGACAGCAGCTGGCTCCTCAGCCCCCGCTCGCTCAGAGGCTGCTCGGGGTCCCCGGGGGCGGCACAGCCGCGCTCAGACCCCGCGGGACAAAGGGCCCGGGGGCAGCACCGCAGCTGGAGCCGCAGCTGGAGCCGAGGCTGGGGCATCCCCGGGGAGGGAGAGCCCTGCCCCGGGTTCCGGGGGGACACTGGGGACGGACGGGGTGACAGGCACCCCCCGCAGCCCGCCGGCATCAGCTGCTCTGGCTTTTCCCGTTCTGCTTTCACAGTTTTCCCGTGTTCCACGTCCTCCGTGCGGCCAGGATGGAGCGGGGAGAGAGAGGCTGCGTTCATGTGAGGAGAGACCCAGCTCCCCACGCACCGGCCGGCGGCAGGAGATCCTGCACAGCCGCCACTGCTGGGCGAGAAAAACCCAAACCCCGGAGCCTGAGCTTACACAGAGCTCCGGAGTGGCCGGAGAGAGGGGACAGCCGCAGGGACACGGGGATACAGGAACAGCCGAAGGGACGTGTGGGCAGCCGCAGAGGCACGGCCACAGCGCCGCCCGGCTGGCACAGCCCCTGCTCCCGTCCTGGATGTGCAAATCCATAATTTCCTTCCCCTCGTCCCTCCTTCCCCGGCAGTGCGGGTGTGCAATGGAATGTCTGCCCGCTCCGGGATGCAGGGCTGGGACAGGACCCGGGCAGGGCTGTCCTGGGCACATCAGGACACACAGAGCGCTGCAGCTGGCCGTGCAGCACCCCTGCCCAGGGGCAGGAGGATAAACACGGTGGGCAGAGATGCCCAGGTGTGCTGGGCAGAGGCACCCAGGTGTGCTGGGCAGAGACACCCAGGTGTGCTGGGCAGAGACGCCCAGGTGTGCTGGGCAGAGACACCCAGGTGTGCTGAGCAGAGGCACCCAGGTGTGCTGGGCAGAGACGCCCAGGTGTGCTGGGCACAGAGGAGGAAACCCGGGCAAGGCAAACACGGAGCTGCCGTCCCTGGGGTGCCCTGGGCACGGGGGATGCAGCAGCTGGCACAGAGCTGGCACACGCTGATCTCGGGGGCAGGAGCACCTGGGGGCTGCAGGAAGGGGTTAAACTGGGCTCCCTCCATCCCCCCATCCATCCCCAGGCTCTCAGCTTGCCCGGGACACCCGAGGGTGCAGTTCCCAGGCTGTGAGGGCAGCAGGGCCGTGCCAGAGGAGTGAAACATCCCCGGGTCACAGCTGCAGTGCCTGGTTCGGGGTTTGTGTAAATACATCCGTATTCCTCAGGCCCAGGGGCATTTCTCCATCCCTCCTCGCCTCAGGGCAGGGCATGCTGCAGGTGCATCAGTGGGGCAGGTGGATCAGTGGGATGAGGAGCTGTTCTCTGCCCGGAGCTGCACAGCTCCTGCTCCCTGCAGTGGGGGGCACTGCCACCATGCCTTCCCAAAGCTGCTCTGAGCCCCAAGCCCTGCCCAGCCCCTGCTCCCTGCACTGGGGCACTGCCCAAAGCTGCTCTGAGCCCCAAACCCTGCCCAGCCCCTGCTCCCTGCAGTGAGGGCACTGCCCAAAGCTGCTCCAAACCCTGCCCAGCCCCTGCTCCCTGCACTGGGGGCACTGCCCAAAGCCCCGCAGGCTCAGGCACTCCGGGCGCTCGCATGGCTCGGCACATGCCAAACATGCTTAGGCTATTTAAATATTTCATATTCCTGGCTGCTGGCTTGCAGGGAGAACAAATTAATTCTGTTTCATGTACCCAGAAACGGCCCACATCAAACCGCCTTCCTGCACAGTTGGTTGAGCAAAGTTTGTGGTGAAATCCTTGGGGTGTTGTTGCTTGGTTCCCAAACCATCTGATCGATAATTGGCTTCCATGTCCTATAACTCCACAGGAAGTTGTCATTATTCCTTGCTATTGATCCAACTTTTTGGTTTCCCTCTGTGCTCCATGCTGGGTTAGTGCACGGCGAGGTCAGGGTGGTGGCAGGGGCAGGGTGGCACTGCCACCTCTGCACCTCTCACCGGGGTGCAAAGGGGAGCTTTGACTTGGGACAGCCAAGGAACAGCACAAAGAGTCAAGGACAGCATTAAATTTTTATGCTGGATTAAAAAGCAAGACAAAAACTCAACAGCAACAAGACCGAGCTGTGAGTGATGGGCTGGAGCTGGTGCAAGATGAAGAGAAATCCTGTGGGATTTCCAGGAGAGCTGGAGAGGGGACAGGGGATGGAGGGACAGGACACCAGGAATGGCTCCCACTACCAGAGGAAAAGGTTAGATGGGATATTGGGCAGGAATTCCTGGCTGGGAGGGTGGGCAGGCCGTGGCACAGGGTGTCCAGAGCAGCTGTGGCTGTCCCTGGATCCCTGGCAGTGCCTAAGGACACAGCTGGGAGCAGCCTGGTGGCACAGCCCAGCTCTGGTGGCACAGCCTGGTGGCACAGCCCAGCTCTGGTGGCACAGCCTGGTGGCACAGCCTGGTGGCACAGCCCAGCTCCGGTGGCACAGCCTGGTGGCACAGCCCAGCTCCGGAGGCAGAGCCAAGGGGAAGCAGGAGAAGAACAGAGCCACCAAGCCCCTGCTGTCCCCGGCCGTGCTGCAGCACCTGCCCCCTCCGGGCTGCACAGTAATTCTGCTTGTGCCGTGGCAAACTCCAGCTGCTCTCCCGCCGGAGCTCAATTTCTCTGCAGCTTCCTTCTCCCGAGGGAAGGCTGCTTTTATACCCATCATTCATCACACCGCTCAGAAAATTCATCTCATAATGAATTCTTCACCCAGCCCTTCCAGGAGCCTCATTTGAATAACAACGAGGCTCATTAACGGCGCAGGGCTGATCCCTGAACAATGATTTCTTCATTAAGCTGTGCCTGGGAGGGTTTTCCTCCCAGCCGAGGCAGCAATCCCTGCTCTCACAGCCGCTCTGCCGCTCCTCACTCTCGGGCCCGTGGGGTGCAGCAGGGGCAGGGATGTGCGGGATGCTCCTTTCGAGAACCCGGTAACCGGGTGCCTCAGGGCTGGGATATGGAAATCCCAGATGTTCCTGCGCTGCCTTTGGCCTTTGGCCACCCCCGGCTTATCCGGCCTGCCCTGGGTGCTGAAATCCCCGCACGCAGACGCTGCACAGGGCATCGGGGCTGGCTGGGTCTGTGCCCTGGGGCACCGGGCTCTGCCCTTCCCTGGAGGCCCAGCCCGGCTGTCCCGGGCACCGCCCAGCACAAACCAGCCCGGGATGCTGGCCCGGCCTGGGATGAAACCCCAGAGCCCCAGCCCAGCTGTCCTGGGCAATTCCCAGCACAAACCAGCACGGGATGGAGCCCTAGCCCTGCATGGAGCCCCAGCCCGGGATGGAGCCCCAGCCCGGCTGTCCCGGGCACTGCCCAGCACAGACCGGCCCGTGATGGAGCCCCAGCCTGGGATGGAGCCCCAGCCCGGCTGTCCTGGGCACTGCCCAGAGCAAACCAGCCCGGGATGGAGCCCCAGAGCCCCAACCGGCTGTCCCGGGCACTGCCCAGCACAGACCGGCCCGGGATGGAGCCCTAGCCCTGCATGGAGCCCCAACCCGGCTGTCCCGGGCATTTCCCAGCACAGACGAGCCCGGGATGTCGCGCAGATCCCGCAGCGCCGGGCGGGGCTCTCCGTTTCCCAATGCCTTTATCTCGTGTTATTTTCCACTGCAGATTATTCCAGCCTGAGGGCGAGCGGGCAGGCGGGAGCTGCGGCCGGGAGTGCCTCGGTCCTGCCTCGCTGGCCCTGGTGTCCCCCTGGTGTCCCCCTGGTCACCCTCCCCAGTGCCACATCCAGCGCATCGTGTCCCTTCAGCTCCTCACTGGGAGGAAAAACTGTTAAAAAATATTGCAGGCAGAGGACAACCTACCTGTCATGAATTTCCAGAAATGTTTTGAAAAAGTTTCATTAAAAAAAAAAAAATAAAAAATAACAACAACAGAAATCCCCTAGAAAGACTTGGGGCTTCACCAGTTTAGGACCCAAAATAATTTTGGAATGGAAAACACTCGCACGAGGCTTTCCCTGGTCTGTGCTGAAATGACTCGGGTTGGTTTTGCAGCGGTGCCTCGGCTGCTCCTGGGTTCGCTGGCCCCGAGGGTACCCCTGGGGCAGCAGGTGGGAGGGCACGGTGTCCCCGGTGCCCTGGCCGTGTCCCCGGGGTGCCACGGTCCTGCCGTGGCAGGGATGGGGACCCGGCGCTGGCCGAGAGGGAATTCTCTGCAGCAAACCCCAGCGGGTCGTTTCACTCCAGAGCCGCGAGGTTTGTTTATCCCCCCTCACTCTTGCTCATCTGCGTTTGCCAGCCAGATCGCACCGGTTGCCATCTGCAGGAAGCTGGAAATCCTTCTCTGGCTTTTCCCTCTCGGCTGCGGCTCCTGCGGCTCCTTCCTGCTCCTCGGGATCCGCAGCACCGGGACGGGCAGCGCCTGACCCCGGCCCGAGGGGCGATCCTGCAGGGGCACAGAGCCCCCAGGAGCTTTGGGGGTTTTCCGTGGTGGTGTCCGTGGGGTTTTCCGTGATGGTGCCCGTGGGGATTTCCTTGGGCATCGGGCTGTGGCCGCCCCCTGGCTGTGCCGTGCCCAGGTTGTGCCGTGCCCAGATTGTGCCATACCCGGGTTTTGCCATACCCGGGTTGTGCCCAGGCTGTGCCCTGCCTGAGCTGAGCCATGCCCAGGCTGTGCCCCGTCTCTCGGGGGTCGCGCTGGCACTGACACACGGCAGGGGCTCGGAGCCCACCCCATTCCCCGCTCTCCCTCTCTATTCCTTCTCCCAGTCTCCCCATGAACCCCATCTGCTCCTGCACCCCAGGACAGCCCGTGAGATGCCACTCGGGCTCCCCTGGCGTTCTCCCTGCTCCGGGAACACGGAGGGTGAATTCTCCACAATCCCAAATGTTCCTGGCTCGCATCCATCAGGTCCTGCGAGCTCCTTTATTAAGGGACATTTGGATGCTAAAGGCCGTCCTGCTTTCCCCCCACCCCACCCCGTTCGTTCCAGATGGAATTTCCTCCCCTGAAAGGACCCGCCGGACTGGCAGCAGGTGCTCGAGCGTAATTAAATCGCGCTGCTCTTTCCTCTGGAATGAGAGCGCTCCGGAGGAATTCCCTGCCCGTGCGGACCCCCATTCTCTGGGATCCCCCACCCTGGGACCCCCGCCCGTGTCCGGGGTGGCCCCGGGGCAGCCGCGCTCCCTGCGCTCCGCCCGGCTCGGGATGTCGGGATGTCACCGTTCCCATGGCAACGGGAGTTCTGCAAAAAAAACCAAACCAAAACAAGGAGGAAAGGAGCTGAGGGAAGAGCTCGGAATGGGAGGGGGGCTGGGACAAGAGCAGCCCCGGGGTTCAGTCCCCAGAGGCCACCCCCGCCCACGGGGACATCCCGGGGATGCTCAGGGGGCCCGGAGCACGGCGGGGACACAATGGGGACCCTGCGGGCACCCACCGGCCCAGGCGGGAGGGACCCGGGCCAGGACACCGTCAGCACCGCACTGCTGGGGCAGGGACAAGCGGACAAGGGGACAGGGGACAAGGGGACAAGGGGACAAGGGGACAAGGGGACAGGGGACAGGGGGACAAGGGGACAAGGGGACAAGGGGACAGGGGGACAGGGGACAGGGGACAAGGGGACAAGGGGACAACCACCTCCCCAGCTCTCCTTTTGGAGCCCACCTCGGGGTGAGAGGCCCTGGCAGCTCAGCATCCCCTGCCAACGCCCCGGGTCTCCCTCGGGCCGAGCCGTGCCAGGCCGAGCCGTGCCAGGCCGAGCTCACGGCGGGGACCCGGAGCAGAGGCAGCCCCGAGGCGGCAGCGCCGCCTCCATCCGCAGCCCGAGGGTTCCTCCATCAGCCCCGCGAGTTCCCTACACAGTGTTGATCATTTTGATGGAGCATTTGTTTTAATTTCCCAAATGAGGAAGCAATCTTGTAAATATTGTGCGGTAATTAAAGCGGCTATTTATTGTGCGGCATTCTGGCTGCTGCCAGCGCGGAACACGAGCAGCGTTCCCCCCGAGCGCTCGCTCCTGCTGGCCCCAGGCAGCCCCAGGGCGACTCGGAGTGCCCGCAGCTGCGGCCCCGCCGCTCGCTGGTGACAAACCGGGGCAGCTGGCACCTCCCAGGGCTGAGGAACAGAGCCGGGAGCGACAGCAGCACCGGCTGCCGCTGAGGATGGCCGGGCTGACCCCGGGCTGCCGCTCTCGCCGTATTTGCATGAGCGCAAACGAGTTCTCGGAGGCTTTCCCTGCTGCGGTTTCTGTCTGTTATTTCTTCTCCACAAACATTCAAAGTGGCAAAAGCCGAAAAAAATAACACTTGCAACTAAACGTCTATGCAAATCCATTCTAAACCCCTTTAAAATGTAAATCCTTCGGCTGAGCAGCGCTGGGCACAGGGAGCCTTCGGGGCTGGATGTCAGCAGGGAGGAGTGGGGTTCTGCTCCCCCTGCACTGCGGGAATTGGGGACCCAGGGATCCCCAGGGGCCACCTCCGTGCCAGCCCCTCTCCAGGGAGCCCCAGGGGTGGCCGATGCCAGCGAGAGGAAATGAAAGATCAGTGCAGTGAGGAGGAGTGGGGTGGAACGGAGAAAACCCCTCTTGCCCCGTTTCCCTCCCGGCAGCCTCGCTCCAGGACCGTGCTTGCTGTGCCACAGGGAGCAGAGTGGCACCGACCAGGCACGGCCCTGGCACGGGGCTGGGAGTGTCCCCAGTGTCCCCGGAACTGGGCTGGGAGTGTCCCCAGTGTCCCCAGGAAACACCGCCCGAGCAAAACCTGCTGGGGAGGCTCCTCGGGGCTCTGTGCACGGCCTGTGGGGCTGCTCCAGCCGGGGCTTGGGTTGGGAGCACGGCAGGAACAGTGCTGGGGGTCTGCACGGGGACAGGGGGTGGCACAGTGCTGGGGACATGGGGCAGTGCTGGGGACACGGGGCAGTGCTGGGGGATTTGGCATGGGAGCCAGGGCCATGGCACAGCAGCGAGGGGCATGTCACGGTGCTGAGGGCTATGGCACATCCCTGGGAAGGTGGCACGGTGCCCAGGGACGCTGCCCAGCCCCGCGGGCACAGCCGGGCCGGGCGGGCAGGAGCCCATCCCCACATCCCCACATCCCCATCCCCATATCCCCACATCCCCACATCCCCACATCCCCACATCCCCACATCCCCACATCCCCATCCCCACATCCCCATCCCCACATCCCCACATCCCCATCCCCACATCCCCACATCCCCACATC
>JAWWMS010000043.1:15617089-15636044 GCA_035048045.1 Chlorospingus semifuscus | reverse complement strand
AGCAGCTGTGGCTGCCCCTGGATCCCTGGCAGTGCCCAAGGCCAGGCTGGACAGGGCTTGGGGCACCCTGGGACAGTGGGAGGTGTCCCTGCCCATGAATTTGGTGGATTTGAGGTCCTCTCTAATCCAAACCCTTTCAGGATTCGGTGTGAACTGCAGCCCCCCACCTGCAGCCCCCAGTGCTGCTGCCCTGGTTCCCCATGCCAGGTCTGTGCAGCAGGACCCAGCACAGGCATTCCCCCTGCACAAACCCCACCAGGGCTGCTCTCCCTCCCACCAGGCGCTGCTGAGTTATCCCCCCATGGCTCTGGGCTCCAGGGCCTGCCCCTGCCCCTGGCCAGGCCAGGACAGCCTGAGAGCCCCATCCCTGCAGCTGACACAGGGCAGGCAATGAAACCCCCCAGGGGCTCTTCCAGCCTCTTCCTTGGGGATAAATCCACATCTCAGCTCCACACAACAGCTTTTCAATGAGCAGATTTCTCTAAATGCTGCTTTTGAGTAATTGAAATCCCCTTTTAATTTTTTACCTGAAAATACCCAGAGGAGGAGCACAGCTGGGTCAAAATGTTTTGCTCTGACATCCTTGTGAAAGGAATCATCTCAGCTTCACAGAGAATCACAAAATCACAGAATGCTTTGGGCTGGAAGGGCCCTTAAATATCTCCTAGCTCCAACTCCCAGAGGAGAATGCTCCTGTTCCAGCCTGATCATTTTTATGAAGAGGGTCTAAAAATGGAAACACTGCAATCCAAAGCCAGCCCCAAACCCACAGTGCTATGGGTGCCACCAATGATGCCACCACCACTGGCACGACCCCCAAAGGGCCAGGCTGCCCACCAGGGGCTCCAAAGGGGCACTCCATGCCCTGTGTCCCTTACCTGATGTCCCCCAGCCCATGGCAGCCAGGGGCACCCCCTGCCCCATGTCCCTTACCTGATGTCCCCCAGCCCCTGTGCCAGGGGCACCCCGTGCCCTGTGTCCCTTACCTCCCATGGTAACCAGGGGCACCCCCTGCCCCGTGTCCCTTACCTGATGTCCCCCAGCACGGCCACGGTGGCAGCCAGGGCCAGCCCGTGTGCCAGGGCTGGCTGCAGCCTGCCCGTGCCCCCCGGCTCGTCCAGCACTGCCAGGCAGCCCGTGAAGATGAAGAGGGCAGTGCCCAGCAGCTCTGCCAGGCACGGCTGCACGTGGCGCTCGTAGCGGGGCAGCCGTGGGGCAGAGGGCTTGGCCTGGGCGTCCATCAGCTCCTGCAGCGGGCACTCAGCACAGGAGTGCCCTGCACAGCCCGGGGCACAGCTGGGGCACAGCTGGCACGGCTGGGGCACAGCCCGGGGCACAGCTGGAGCACAGCTGGCTCTGCAGGAGCCTCAGCAGGGACCCACGCCAGGGCTCCCCCCGAGTCTGACAGGCAGCTCTGCACGGGAGGCTCTAAATACAGATTGGATTTGCATTGCTAAGGAAAAAAAGGGGCCATAAAAGCTGCTGGGCCGGCCCCCAGGGATATCAAAGCTCGTTATCACTGCCACGCCGTGCTTCAAGGCTTGGGGGTTTTTCCCTTGCCGGTGGTGGTGTGGTGTGAGGGGTTCTGCCAAGGGTCAGGATGGGGTTCCTGCCCTGCACAGCTGGAGTGTGGCACCTGTGCTCAGCCCTGGGACCTGCAGGAGCCACTGGGAAACAGCCTGGGAAACTGCCTGGGACTCCGCTGCAGCCCCAGCTGCTCTGGGCACCTGTGCCACCTCCTGCCCTGGCACAGACACCTTCCACTGTCCCCATCCCTGGGACACTGCCAGGGATCCATGGCAGCCCCAGCTGCTCTGGGCACCTGTGCCAGGGCCTGCCCACCCTGTGAGTGGAGACCATCAGTCCAAACTCCTGTAAAGCTCAGCCCTCATCCTGCCCAGGGTGCCAAGGCTGGGGGCTCCTGTTCTTCCTGCACTGCTCTCAATAAGGATGAGGGCAGGGGTGCCAGGGGATCCAGCAGCCACTGCAAAAGCTGGCATTGATCAAACACTGATTAAACATCAACATTGATTAAGCCCTCCCTAAACCCTCCTCATCCCAGCGGGGATCACTGCTGGAACAGCAGATTCAGCCAGGGCAGGGGGAATGGGGCACCCCCAGGAACCAGCATCTCACAGCCCACAGCTCCCAGCAGGACCAGCAGGGCTCACTGGGAGGGTTTGAGCTGGGCTGAGGGGATCCAAGGGATCCAGATGTGGCTGATTTGGGGCATTGATTGAGAGGGATCAGTGTGACCCCCACCCAGAGATGGGCACTGCCAGGGTGATGCTGATGCCAGGGCAGCTCCTGGAGCAGCAGGAATTGCCCAGGACCCAGTCAGGGACCAGCCCAGCCCTGCAGGATGGGCCCTGAGCCTGGAGCAAGCTCCTGCAGCCCGTGTTTGTGCTGCTGTGGGGATTGGGGTTTGCAGGAGCTCTTCTCTCCTGTCAGCAGGTAAAGAACCACCCTGGTTTATGGTGTTGTCACAAGGCCCTGGGGATGGGAAGGAAATTTCCACTGCCTGTCCCTGTGGCCACACTGCTGACAGGGGTCAGGCAGGAGAATCCCAGTGAGGGCACCTCTGAATGAGCCCCCACTGACCCATTGCCCCCCAGGAGAATCCCAGTGCAGATATCTCTGCATGAGCCCCCACTGACCCATTTTCCCCCAGGAGAATCCCAGTGAGGGCACCTCTGAACGAGCCCCCACTGACCCATTTTCCCCCAGGAGCTTCTTCCTACAGCCAGGAGCTCTTGGCATCACTGATAGACACAGCTGGCATGTGGAGGGACAGCTGGGTCTGCCTGGCCTTGGGGGCCCCCGTGAACCCCCCGACCTGTGGGACCCCCAGGCCCGATTCAATCCTGTCTGCTCACAGGGCACCATGTCCCAGGGCCAGCTTCCCACAGCTCCATGGAACCCATCTGTCACCTCAGCTCCCAGCATGACCGGTGCTCCTTTGGGAAGAAATTGCGCTTGGGCAGAAGGAATCCAGATTTCAGTTATTTTTGGGGTGTTTATTATGAGAGATCAATGTAACACACTTCCAGATCTCAGCTGCTCCTTCCTTGCAGCAGCTCCCAGGGCACTGTGCAGGCACTGCCAGGAGCTGGGCTGTTCCAGATCCCCAGATCCCAGACCCCAAACCCCAAACCCCAGATCCAGACCCGGACCCCAGATCCCAGATCCCATATCCCAGACACCAAACCCCAAACCCCAAACCCCAGACCCCAAATCCCAGACTCAGACCCCAGACCCCAGACCCCAGATCCCAGACCCCAGACCCACAGCAGCATGGGTGAGCCCCAGCAGCCCCAGGACCCTCCCTGGCCAGGAAAGGCAGCCAGGTGGCAGATCCAGGTGCTGCTGGGTGCTCCTGGCACAGGAGGTGCCCAGGCTGGTGCCACCGTGCCCACGCTCTGCTCCCGGCACCGTGGTGGCCTCAGAGCACAGCAAGGTCACAGCCCACAGCCAGGATTAACCCCTGTCCTTGGCTTTTAAACATTTACCACCCTGGGGAGCGGGATGTTTGCCTGAGCCCTGCAGAGGAAATGCTCCACATTGAGGCCACAAGGGCTCCAATTCCTGCTGAGCACGGGCCTGAGGCAGCACTGAACAACGGCACAGCCCCGAGGGAAGGGTTCCCTTTGCTGGGAGCCTCAGCACCTGCCCCGTGCCCAGAGGTGCCCCAGGATGCCAAGGGCAGAGCCCTGCCCTGAGCAGGAGATGGAATCCTCAGCACCAAGGTTTGCTCATACAGAAACTCTGCCCGTGGGAAAAGGCGTGGGGATGAGAACAGATAAATCTGTTCCTATCAGCAGACACTTATTTTTGTCCTTGTTTGGGCTTGCACCGATTTGTTAGATAAGTGACAATAGCAACTGTGTCAATTAGTACAGGAAGTGGTGGCACCAAGCAAGCCAAGGCTTCCAGAAATGGTTTTTAGGAATCACAGGGAACGTTTCCCTCACCCATCCGCCTGGGCAGGACAGCCAGAGCACCCCAGTTTTATCCACCCCCAGTGTTTCACTCCTCTCCTCATTTCGCTGAGCAGATCTGCCACCTTCCCTTTGCTTTCCCAAACAAGCCAAGGCACCCAAATGAGGAGGATCCGCAGAGAAAACCAGATCTGAGGGTTGGATGATTTTTAATTTCCCTTCCAACCCAAACCATTCTGGGGTTCTAAACCCAAAGCACCCAAACTGCAAAAAGCACTGAGGCAGGCACTAAAGGACATCACTGAGTGCTGTTAACACCCAGTCCCAGAACCCCAGGTTTGGGCTGGACACTGAATCCCACCTGTGCCAGGGCCTCCCACCCTCCCAGGGGAGAATCTCATCCTAAAATCCAGTCTAAACCTCCTCTCTGTTTGAATTCATTCCTTTTTCCTGTCACTCCATGCTCTTGAAGCGCTTCGAGTGCTCTCTGTGAATTGGCCCTGGTACATTTTAAACACCAGAATTCCAGCTGGCACCTATAGAAAAGTCATTCCAAAGCATTCTGGCGCTGCACAGCGTGGTGCTGCAAGGAAAGGCCCAGCAAATGCAGCACGGGGTCAGCCCTTTCAGAGAGCCACAAAGAACCGGAGCAGCTCCTCTGACACTGCCTTATCTTCGCCCGTTTATCTGAGAGTCCCCGGGATTACACAAGGGGCTGAAAGAGAACTTCAGAATGGTTTGCAGGGATTACACAAGGGGCTGAAAGAGAATTTGCAGAATGGTTTGCAGGGATTACACAAGGGGCTGAAAGAGAATTTCAGAATGATTTGCAGCTCGTAGCCGCGCACAGGTGAGGTGACCTCTGCCCCTCGCAGAGCCCTCTTGTGTAAGAGTTTTCCTCCCATGGCTGCCTCAGAGCAGATGGAAATTTCCAGGGATGCCCAGGGCAGGCTGAGCGCTGCCTGCTGCAGAGCAGGGATGGATGGATGGGTCTGTGTCAGTCCTGCAGCCCAGAATGGTGTTTGAGCTGGGAAATCACCCTCCGAGGAGGATGAAGCCATCCAGGCCTTAATTCTGCTGTTTCACATTCCTAATTCTGCTGTTTAGCATTAAAATCCACCAGGATCCCCCAGAAGGGGTGGATGCTCCTGGTCCCCCCAGCCCTGCACATCTTCCCTGCAACCACCTGGCCCCTGGCTGTCCTGGTTATTTCCATCCTCAATAACCACATTCTCCTGTGCCCAGCAGCCCAGGCACCTGAAAACCTGTGTAAACTCGAAATGGGAGCTGGTCACTCTGCAGAGGGGCTGAAACCCCATGCACTGAGCCAGCCACTGCTTTTCCTTCAGCTCCTAACGCTGGGCAAGCCCTGGCAGTTAAACAATTGAACAATTGAAGGCAGCTTCATTTATCCATGTGTGAAGAGTGAGCTGGTGACGCTCAGGGATGGGCAACGTGGATGGACACAGGGGCAGGGCAGGGGCACCACCCAGAGCAGGGATCCACAGCCAGGAGGGGTTCCTGGCTCCTGGTGAACAGTCAGGGGCAGGGAGCACTGCCTGACCCTGCCAGGGACACAGGACCAGCCTCCTCCTGAGCAAAGCTTCCCATCCCCTTCCCCATTCTGGGAGCCCATCCTGAGCAGGGCTCCTGTCCAGCCTCTCAGGGCACAATCCTTCCCTGGCACAGGTGCCCAGAGCAGCTGTGGCTGCCCCTGCATCCCTGGCAGTGCCCAGGCCAGGCTGGATGGGGTCAGGAGCAGCCTGGCACAGTGGGAGCTGTCCCTGCCATGGCAGGGGTGGCACTGGGTGGGCTTTAAAGGCTCCTTCCAGTCTGAAGCATTCTGCGACTCCCAGAGGTGCATTTTGTTGCCCCATCAGTAGCAATGCCCAGGAAAGGGCCAGGCTGGAGCAGGAGGCAGGGGCAGAGACCCAGGGACGTGCAGGGGTCACACAGCCCTGGCAGCAGCAGCAGCAGGAGGCAGAGAACTGGAACCTCTCCTGCCTGGAAAGGCCTCCTGAGCCTGCAGCTTCCCAGCAGAGCAGCACCTGCACACCCAAACAGCCCCCAGAGAGAGCTGAGGGGTTTATGGACCTGTTTGTCAGCACAGCCCTGAGCAGGGGCTGCCCACCCCGTCCTCCCCAGCTGCCAGGGACCCACGGTGCTCCTTAGTGCTGCTGAGCCCTGGGGCACACGGTGAGCCCATTGCAGCACCAGGAGAGGCTCTGGGAGCCTTGGCAGGGGTGAGTGATTCCCCTTTCCCAGCTGGGTGCTGAGGAGTGCGAGGGGACAGCAGGCTGAGCGAGGGGACAGCAGGCTCCAGCAGGGCAGGGGCACCCCGGTGCCTCCCATCCCAGGGGTGCTGCAGGGCTGCAGATCACACAGGCACCCAAAATAGAGCTGAGGAGCTCCAGATCTGCCTCATGCTAGCAGAGACATTATTCCCCAGCACAAAGGGATGAAATCATGACAAGAGACACAAAAGACTGATGGAGCCAGGACATCCCTGCAGTGATGTGCTCCAAGCCTGTGAGATGAGAAGCACCAGCTCAGGGGGTGTTCCCAGGGGAAGCAGCTCCACAGGAACAATTTGGATGTTCCAGGGCAGGTACACCCAGCTTGGCTCCCACTCACTGAGATGCTGCAGGAGGCTCAGGGAACACGGTCCCAAATGGGCCTGGCCAAAGTTAACTGATAGGAGAGATGGGATTTCATGCAACTCTGGACTCCTCACTGAATTCCAGGAAAGGGCAGGACAGGGCTGGTGCCTCTGGGCATCAGGGACTGCTCAGGAAGGGCAGGGCAGAGGGGATATGGGGCAGTGCTGGGCTTTGGGCTCATTTTTAATCCCTGAAGGAAAGGTCATTTCACAGGATCCCAGAAAGGGCTGAAGGGACCCTAAAGCCCATCCAGTGCCACCCCTGCCATGGCAGGGACGCCTCCCACTGTCCCAGGGTGCTCCAGCCCTGTCCAGCCTGGCCTGGGCACTGCCAGGGATCCAGGGGTACCCACAGCTGTGCCAGGGCCTGCCAGCAACTGCTTTAAAAAACACTCCTGGTGAGAGGAACAATGTCACTAAAGCAGATAGAAACCGGTCATTCCTATCACAGGAGACAAATTATAAATACTAAACATTTATTATTTTTGTCATAGGAAGGTTGCAAGATTCAATTTCAAACAACAGGACAAGGGTTTTCATTGCTGTTGGGATTTTGTTTTGCTTCTTGTAAGGGGAGAGAGAGGAGGAACTGGTGTAGAGATACTACCAGAAGCAGTGCAAATTGAGATTCATTTCTTTCTTCAGCATGCTAGTGCTGAAACTACAGGCTAAGCCCTTCCCAGTCAAATCGAGTCTCTTTTCCAGTTTCTTGTACACCACTGAACACAGTCAGGGCCCTCCTTGCCCTCCACCCTTCCCCTGGCAGCAGCGAGAGCCCTGCAGGGCAGTGCAGCCAACACTTCATCCAATGGGACCTGAACAGAACAGAAATGCACAGAATTCCCTCCTGCTCGGCCACCCCCAGCCTCCTGCCACAAGCACGTGTTACACAGCCACAAACACACACAGAGGCAAATCAAAGAACCCAAGAACACTTGACTTTCAGTTTGAAACTAAGGAAGGCAAGCTTGGAACAGGAGTTACTGACACTTGTGCAAGTCCACCGTTGGACGGCTGGGAACGGGAGCACGTCCTGCCCACAGAAATGTTCCTTGGATGCAGTGTTCAATGTTCAATGTTCCTTGGATGCACCCAGAGCTCCAGCCCGTCCCCAGCAGCAGCACCAGGAGTGTCCCAGGCACAGCCCGGGGCTGGCACGTGCAAATCCATCCTGTGCGTGTCCATCCTGAGCCCTGAGCTCCCAGGGCTCCCTCCCTGCTGCCCTCAGAAGTCAATGTTTGCCAGACCTGGGTGAAAACACAGAGGGGTTTGGGGCAAGAAAGGAGGGTTTATTCTTACCCTCACTGCACCAAGGTCCCTTACACACAGCAGGAAGGATGCTCGCAGAGTTATTGCATTTTTTAAACTGAAACATAAAGCATTTGGTGTGGGGAAAGCAGGAAACAGATTGGGCTGTACTTTTTAACCCTTTTTTGATTGTGATGCAGCAATTAACTACATGAAGTCAATTTGCAGGAGCACTGGAATTATTCACGGCAGAAGGAGCAACACAACGCTCGGGAACCTCAGGGTCTGCCCATGAATTGAGGAAGACAAGGCAGAGGAAAGTACCATCATGAGGGCAGTAAATTCATACAGGATAAAAAAGCCCTGCTTTGGATTAAGGCACACCCACGCCATGTCCACTGGACACTTGGTTATCACCTCTGAGATCTGTCCTTTGTAACTGCTGAGAGAGCTCAACCCCAGCACCCCAAACTGTCCTTTCTCTATCCCAGCACAGAACAATGCTGAGACCCCCCAAAACTGTTATGAACAGGCGAATTTTGGGCCTTGGCTCCTCTAAAATAGGATTTGTGTTCCAGTCCCCACTTTCAGCCTGAAGAGATCCAATGCAGAACATGGGTTTGGAGCTCACAGCTCTGGAGGATTCAGGAGAGCAGCAGCACAAGCAGCAGCTCTGTCACAGCAGCAGCAGCAGCAGGGTGCTGAAGAGCTCCTTTTACCAGTTTGTATTTGAAGATCTCCTTTTAGCAGCTCTGTCAGAGGCTGTGCTGCCCAGCCAGGCTGCAGAGACCAAATCTATTCCCATTTGCAGAGGAACAGAATAAATCTATCTCAATAAATAAAATCTGCTGGTGGGTACTCGGTCAGGAGCAGGGAAAGGGCAGGGAGGATGAAGGGGAGAAATGATACAAGAGTTTTCCTGGAAAGACTGAAATCCCTGAAATTGCAGCCAGAAAGAGACAAAGTGTGACTGCACAGAGCTGTCTTTCTAATCTGGACAAATAGAGGCTGTGGTCATCCCTGCTTCAGCCAATTCCAACAATTCCCCTCATTTTATCATTTCTTGAGCAGCAGCAACACCCAAATGCTACAGGAAGCCTAAATCAAATCTCTCTCTTTGACAGAAATCCCAGCCTAGGAGAGACAGAATTTTCAGAACAAAAGGAACAGGTAGAAGGGTTCATTTCAGAGGGAATGTTCTTCCCCAAGGAGAAAGCAGTGTGGAAAACTTCAGTGTCAGATGGCTGCAAATGGGGACAGTGCAGAGAAGCCTGGGATAAGTAATACAAATTTATTTTTGTGTTGTCAGGACACTGTGCCTTCATATACCGTGTGCCCATATGGCACTTCCCATGCATGGGATTTGTAAACCTTTCAATTAGCACTGATGGGATAAAGCAGGCAGTTATTTAAAGGAACCCATACGGCATCTTCTGGGGGAAAAACTCCCGCTCCCTGCACTGGACAGGGAGGCCCAGAAAGCCCCAAAGGCTGTGGAGGAGCAGTCCCAGCTGGGAGGTGCTCCCAGCCCAGGGAGGAGCAGCAGAGCCCTGGATCAGGGGGATTTGGGGTGTAACAGCCCAGCCCAGCCCTCCCTCAGGACACCCCCATGGCAGGAGCACCCCCAGGGGCTGCAGAACTTTACCCAGGTTGCTGCTGTCCTTGGAAGCCCAGCAGATGCAGTAGTGCTGCATCAGCTGCTCAAACAGCTCCTTTTCATCCAGGAATTCAAGGGCTTCTATTCTGCAGGAATAAAACAAAGGTCAGGATTTGAGCTGGATTCTCAGCAGAGTTGTTACTGAATTGTTCACTCCATGGGAGTGAGAACTGTGGCCAAAAAGGCAGTTACCTGTCCAGGGAATAATTACAGGCATTGTCCATGATGCCACCCCACCAATGTATGGAACAAGTGACCCACAGGGTGTTTCCAAATCCTCATCCCTGGCATTCCCTGTTCCAGGACCCATGTGGGTAACTCCTGACCAACACCAGGGCTGCCTCTGGGGCTCTAAGGGGCCAAAGATCCTCAGTGCACTCCCAGGTGTGAGGAGCTGCAGAGGAGCACTCTGGGAAGGACTTTTCTAAAGAAAAAGCACTTGCCTCAGTGATTCTGGAGGACAGAGTTTACATAACCCTATTTCCTGGCATGTGGAACAAGTGCAAGGAGCTGAGCAGATCCAGGGTAGCCAAAAATGCTGCAGAGAAAGCACGAGCTCTGTGTCTGCACCAGTGCCATATGGTCCCACCACACAGCCCTGTTCCTATTTAAACCACCTCTGATTTCCACTCTCACCTGTTCAGTTCCAGGCTCTGAGAAACCCCCACAGGTGAATATTCTGACCAAGGTAACTTGCTCAGCTAATGCCAACTATTAACGACTCACAGCAATTCACATTTTACATTATATCCCTAAGAAGTTGCTCCTTAAAATTTCCCACTGTTTAGCATTTAATGCAGGAATTTTAACAAAATCCAGGCAGAGTAGTGACTGCTAAACAGCCTTTAGTCCCTTCTCTGAGTTCTGCAGACCCAGCAGTCTCCCTCTCATGATTCCAACGTGTTGTGGTCTAACCCCAGCCAAAATCTTCACCAGGAACATCCTGGGGACTGCAAAAACTCAACACAGCATTTCTGTGGCATCTCCCATTGCAAATCTCTGTCAGGAGATGCCTTCTGTCACACCCAAAGAAGCCATCAGCACTCCCAGCCTGCTCCTGGCAGCGTTCACCCTCTGGATCATCAGCCCAGGCGTGATCCTGGGGGCTGTGCAGAGCCTCAGGCTCAGGAGGGCTGTGTGGTTGTGTGGTGGTGTGGTGGTGTTTCCCTGGGCAGCACCCGGGGCAGCCTCCTCTGTTCCACCAGGGGATCCCACGTGCTTGGGAAGGACCTTGGAAATGGCACCCGAGGATGACTTTGGGGTGTCTCCCCCAGTGGTACCTTCTGACATCAGCCTGTGGCAGGAAGCTGTACACCTTCATCATATCCACAGCATGGGCGTTGTCCCAGCCACTCCCCAGCAGCCGTTCCCTCTGGAAAACAAAGGGCAGCACAGCTCTCACAGCCCTCACAGGCTCCAGGGCAAGCACAGGGCACAGCTTCTCCCCCTGAGGGTCTCACTGAGCTGATTGAGCTGGCCTTTAAGAGCTCCCAGACTCCTCCCTGAGTGTGTGCTGTGATCTCTGCAGGGGCAGCCAGGGCTGGCTCTGCCCAGGAGGTTCTGTGCAGCAAAGAGAAGCTCTGGGTGACCTAACTGTGGCCTGCCAGGGCCTGAGGGAGACAACAAGAAACATGGAGAGAGACTGTTTACAAGGGATGGAAGGACAGGACACAGAATGGCTCCCACTGCCAGAGGGCAGGGCTGGATGGGATATTGGGAATTGGGAATTGTTTTGTGAGGATGGGCAGGCACTGGCACAGGGTGCCCAGGGCAGCTGTGGCAGTGCCCAAGGCCAGGCTGGACAGGGCTTGGGGCACCTTGGGACAGAGGAAGGTGTCCCTGCCATGGCAGGGGTGGCACTGGATGGGCTCCACAGTCTCTTCCAAACCAAACCATGCCCCAATTCCACGGTAACGTGGCCAGCAAAGGGCTCAGTGCCTGTCCCCCCTGCCCTGGTCCCTGCTGAGCCCCCAGGGCACACTCAGAACTCCCAGCCAGGTTAGCAAAGCCCTGTGCCAGCCCTGTGCCCCTCACCTGGGAGTCCAGGGAGCTGCAGAGCTCCACCCCAGCCAGGTTGCAGTGCCGGCGCTGCAGGTTCTCGATCATGATCTGCCCGAAGCGATCCCTCATGTTCACCTGGGGACACAAGGACACAGTACAGCCTGCTGAACTCTGGCACTGCCTGGGTCACAAAATGCCAGCCCACAGCAGCTCTCAGTGCCCAGGGGCAGCCCAGTGCCACGGGGACAGTGCCCCTGCCCCAGGACACCGGGGCTGGCAGCACAGCTGCCTCTGCCTCAGCTCTCCAGCAGTCACTGACAGCTTGGAAGATGCTGTCACTAACTCCTGCAGCCACCTAGTTCCCCTGAGGCAGTGTTTTACTTCCACAGGAGAACCAGAGTTCAGGCTGATGTGATTTTTGCTCCACTTTGCCAAAGAACACAGAGGTAATTATGTAATGTTATACAGCCAGAGCCAGCACTCAGCATCGGTTCTTTTTGCTCTGCTTCAGCTAAATCAATATTCTACGGTTTTTTCCACGTATGGATTAAGTCTCAATTATTTTGCTTCAACATACTTGAGAAATTGTCTTTCAGAATAGCTGTATTTTCCCTACAATGAGCTAACCAAGCTACAAGTTAAAACACTTTACTCCAGAAATTCAGCAGAAACTGCTGTTCCTACAAAAGGACAGGGCCCACTCTCATTCCCCAACAACTCCCACCTACGAGAGCAATTTTAGTGACAACAATGCAGGTCTAAAAATGCCCCTCTGGTTTTACCTGCTCATAATTGATAACCATGGCCACGGGGAAGGTGCTTGCTGCCCACTTGAGCAGGCTGGCAGACTGCTGGGGGGTCATGTAAACCAGCACACACTCGGCCACCAGCAGCGTTGGCAAACTGTAAAACAAAACCACAGCAGAACATGATTTCCAGCACAGGAACAAGAAAAATCTGCTGAGGATTGAGAGCAAGCAAGTCACTCCATGTCTGCACAATTTCCTGAAAGAGCTCCATCTTTTATGAACTAGACACTGAAGACTGAATGAAATCTCTTCATCACATTGACTCAAACTGGGCTCTCTGGCAGCTGGGAATTAATGAACCACAGAGACTCCTGTGAACCAGAGATTTTAGGGATCAATCTCCCCAAAAGTCAGCCCTGAGCACAGAACACTGTGCATTCTGTAAGTCCTCTCTGACAGCAGGAACTGTGTGTGTTAAAATTCCCTTTGCAGGACAACTGTGCCCTGTACACACAGCTCCCACTCTTGTAGAGATCAGTGAAATCAGGCATTAATTACAAACAGAAAAAAAAGTTTTCTCTTTAAAAGAAGTTCTAGGAAGAATTTTAATTAGACAAATTTGTTCAGTATCTGTAAAACAATCTTCACATATTATTATCTAACAAAATGTAATCCATAGTTTGCACGTTGCCTCTTCCCCCTCCATCCACAAAAGAACAAAAATAGACATCTACACAAGTGATTTTCTTCACAATTATTGAGTTTGCTTTTAATTGCTGGAATGAAAGGGGAAAAAAAGTCACTAGAAGCAGGAGAAATTCCACAAGGAGCAGCAATGTAGGCAAGCAAGGCAACATTTCAGAGGATGGAAGTGTAAAGAATTAAATGGCAATTTGATGCATTCTGCTTCCCCATATGCTCTCTCCCACCCAGCCAGATCTCTGCTATTTATATTGCTTCCATTTGAAAGGTCTGTCCATCATCCACTCAAAAACTCAACTCCTGCCCCCCCAAAGCCTCGTGTGGAACAAGAGAACCCCAGAGGAGCTTTGGGATTCAGATCCCAAGGACGCCGCTGCAGCCCCACCAAAACGTTTAGGAAACAACAGGGGTTTGAGAGGAGGCCACAGGAAAGAATTACAGAGCTAAAACTCAGAAATCACAGAATGCTGGAATGGTTTGGGTTGGGAGGGATCACAGAGACCAGCCAGTGCCACCCCTGCCATGGCAGGGACACTGCCACTGTCCCAGCTCCCAGCCAGTCCAGCCTGGCCCAGGGCTTCCACAAGCCCTCATTGGAAAAAACCCACCAAAAGCCAATGAAACCCCAATGATCTTACTGTGTATCCAAGCTGTAAAACACCCCCATTGGAAAAAACCCACCAAAAGCCAATGAAACCCCAGGGATCTTACTGTGTATCCAAGCTGTAAAACACCCCCATTGGAAAAAACCCACCAAAAGCCAATGAAACCCCTTACTGTGTATCCAAGCTGTGCTTCCTCAGCTTCTCCTCCAGATCTGAGGAGGAACGGAGGTCTGCCCCTACTATGGAATATCGACTGGAGTCCAGGCTGTGGGAATCTGCAAGGAAATGTGAGAGACCAACGTTACCAGTGAGGGATGTGCAGTTATCAATTAAAAACACTGTCCAGGAGCACAGGAACTGGGAGCCCAAGTTTGCTCTGTTACACCCAACTGTGAGCAGCAAACTCTTCTTTTCAAGCCATGAATTCCCCTCCTGGCTGTGTTCTCCAGTGCTCCATCACCAGCAGACCCTGCAGGAGCCTGCTCTGCCTCTGCAGCCACGCTGAAGCAGAGAGGTTAGCCCAGCTGTTACCATGGTTTCCAGCAATGCAGAGAGAAGAAAAATGGCAAGATTAAAGGCAGGGTTTTGTTTGGTTTGGGGAGTCTTCTTAGACTGCTCAATGTATATACATAGGAACTACATAAAAGTACATCCATTTCTGAAAAGCTAAGCTAAGTGGCAATATTTCAAATATTAACAGATACAGCTATATAAATTAACTGCATATGTAGCTATGTAATAAATATGGGGAGCAGCCAGAGACTTGGGGCCAAGAAGAAGTTATCATTTAGCCTTTTGGTATGATTTAGTGGTGGTATTTAAGGAAAGAGTCAAATTACAGAAGGTATTCTGATGTTGTTGATATTCCCCTGGGATACAACAGGACCCTGTGGGTACTCCCCAGCACGAAGGAGGGACAAATCCCAGAGGAGCCCCTGCCATCCTGGCACAGCGGGGAGGCAGCAGCAGAGCCTCCTGCCATCAGTGACTCTGACACCCAGCAGCAATGAGCACCCAGAGGAGCCCAGTGCCCACAGGAGGCACTTCCCAAGTGCTCCATCAAACCCAGGCAGAGCCAAAGCCCTGCACAACACTGGGATGGCTCTGGAGGGGACTCCAGGCCTCCCAGTGCCTGGCCACCCTTTCCATGGAGAAATTCCTCCTGATGTCCAACCTGAGCCTCCCCTGGCACAGCCTGAGGGAGCAGAGAAGTGGCTGAAGGGGCAGGATGAAAGGGGCTTCCATTCATGAACAAAACAACTGGGGACAAGTGTGGGTTTCCCAATTATCCCAACACACAGTGACCAAACACCCCAGAGGATCACCTCTGGTTTTCAAGTGACCAGCTCTCTGGAAGTGGCACTAGCAAGGGAAATAGCTGCCATTCCAGCAGCACTTGGGAGCAGATCCAGGAATCAGAAACAGTTCAGAAAGAGAGTTACAAGGGAAGAAAAGAGAAAAAAAACTTGTGCGGCATGTTGAATGATTCAACATTTTGAGTCAAGGCTTTTTCCATGTGCATGTTCTGTAATAGCTTTACTACTTCCCACACCCTTCTATTTAAGTGATTACATCAAGGCCATGATAATGGCATCAAAAAAAGCCACCCAAAAACCCCACCACACACAGGGAAGTGTTTAAATAGGGACTGGTTTCTGTCCATGGATACGGCACCGCGAGCGTCAGCCACCACAATTAGTAGGGAATTAATGCCAGCTCCCTGTCCGGCTTCGGAGGCTGGGTCACACAAATACCTCAATAAAGAACAGAAATAAAAGCCAGAAATAAACCACAAAACTTTTTAAGTGATCTGGGAGAGAAGGAGCACAAACACTCCAAGGTGGAAGTAAACGTTCCTTGCTCACAGCTCATTGAATTGAGCATTCTTATCATAAAACCTGAATTGGTTTGGGTTGGAAGGGACCATAGAGACATCCAGTGCCACCCCTGCCATGGGCAGGGACACCTTCCACGGTGCCAGGCTGCTCCAGCCTGGCCTTGGGCACTGCCAGGGATCCAGGGGCAGTCACAGCTGCTCTGGGCACCCTGTGCCAGGGCTCCTCACCCTCCCAGGGAAGGATTTCTCCTCAGTACCTCACCTGAATTTTCCCCTTTTCAGTCTGATCATCCTTAACTAGGCAAACTTCAGCTGCTCCATCACCTCCCCATTAGGGGGCAAACACACTGAGTGCAGGGCAGTGACAGCTGGAACAGCTGGAACTGCCACTGTCCCCAGCCTGGGGGCCACAATCCATCCACAAACGCCCCAAAACCTGCTGGGACACGGTCTGGCACCAACTCCGACCTCCCTGCAGAGCTGGGGGCTCCTGGGGCTGTGCTGGGCAGGGCAGGGCTGGGCTGGGATGTCCCTGGGGGTCCCTTCCCACTCAGGGTGTTCTGTAAACTATGAAGTGAGCAATGTGCTGCCCCAGGCTGAGCAGCCCTGCTGCAAATGGATTTGACAATTCCTGCCCATGCCCAGGGCAGCTGGAAAAGGAAAAGCCAGCTCCAGCTTGGCAGCACGGTCACATGCTCCCCATTGATTTCCTCTGAGGAACAAGAGTTTGTTTTACCTGAATTGATTCTGTGTGTGTGCTCAAACCCCTCCACTCATTCCTACTGCAGTGCTGTGACTCAGGCCAGTGCCCTAGTGCTGGCACAGCCAGTGACATTTGGGGCTCAAACCAGTGCAAATCCCACTCCAGGCACTGGTTCCTACCAGGCACCAGCACCAAAACCTGGTGTTTTTAGAGAGGTTGGTTGGTTGGGTTTTGTGAGGTTGTTTGGCTGGGTTTAGTGAGGTTGTTTGGCTGGGTGCTCTCCTCTAGAGCTGCCCTGGGCTCTGTGCGATGCTCACCCTCACCCTGTACAAAGATTCTCTCCGTTCTTGGCTGAATGAAGGTTTGAGAAACACCAAACTCAGATTTAACTGGAGAACTACAAGGAGGGGATGGGG
Source organism: Chlorospingus semifuscus (assembly GCA_035048045.1). NCBI lineage: Eukaryota > Metazoa > Chordata > Aves > Passeriformes > Passerellidae > Chlorospingus > Chlorospingus semifuscus. Next base: position 15,619,529 of record JAWWMS010000043.1, on the reverse strand, counting down.
AAGGGGGAAAGATGAGCCCCCCACCCCACCTACCCCAGCCAGGGCACAGGTCCAGCTGTCCAGGGATGACCAACAGAGAATGCTCTGCCCTGGGCACACACTGTGTGGTTATTGTCCATGGCTCTGGACACAGAAAACAACACAAGTGGTTCAGATTTCACAGGCACAGAACAAGACAAGCCTGTAGTAACTGAGTAGTAGCAGGAGCTGCTTACAGCTGCCTTTTGACCTGAGCACGTTGAATCTTTTCTTCCAGCTGTGTTAGACCTGCTGCTGTGCAGAGGGAGGCCCCAGGCCCTCCCTGCTGCCCTGAGCCGGCTGTGGGGCAGCCCTGCAGCCTCCAGGCACACCAAGCTCTGCCTCTGCCACCACAACCCAGCTTCCTTCTCTCACTCCCTTCTCACATTAGTGCAACAATCTCCTGGAGCTTTTCCAAGAGGCAGCATGCAGGATATATTGACTCCAGTGATTTCATTGGGATGTTCATGCTCAGGTATCTGTGCAGCTTTACACAGCAGCAGCCCCTGCAGCCTGCTCTGCCCAGCCCCAGCTTCATCCACAGCCCAGCAGGCACTGCCACGCTCTCAGCTTGTCCTGGGAGCCCAGGGGCAGCCCTGCAAGTCCCCTGACACCCACACTGGCCACAAGAACCTCTGGGGATGGAGGGAAGCTGAAAGAACCAAGTGCCCAAGCTGGCCTGGGCAAGGGCAGGAGGTGTGAGAGGCACACAGAGGAGCAGCCATGGCATGACAGGCTCAGGGTGAGCAGAGAGAGGCCTGAGTGGTGCCCATCCATAGCAGCACAACTCAAACCAAGATTCCAAACAGCCTAAACAAACCATTCCTGGGGTACAGAGCCAGCAGTGTGAGTGATGTGGGGAGGTGGATGTAGGGACAGGATTCCAAAATCCTGAGCAATTCCCCACCTGGCAATGCTGCTCCCTGTGCCAGTGGTAACCCCAGAATTCTGCAGGTCTAACACCTGTACCAGGTCAGACCAGAGGTCTCCCCAGGATGATCCCAGCCCTCCAGAGGCCAACAGCAGCTCCCAAGGGAAAAGTCAAAGAGAAGGAACATCTACTAACACTGGCACCTAAGTTGTTTTCCAGCTTTTTCTCAAAAGTACTTAGAATTGCTTTGTATTTCTGGACCATTACTGAGCTCATGTTTTCATCCATCTATTTATTCTAATACCCAGATCCTGCAGGAAGGCAGCAATAATCATTTACATGTGAGGCACAAACTGTTTTCCCCCCCATGTGCATCACTTTCTATTAATCCACATTGAAATCATCATCAAGTCACTAATTTCACAAGATACTTCTGCAGTTCTTTACCACTCTTCAGAGTTTGGATTTGCCAACAAGCTGCCACTTACTAATCACTATTTTCCCAATTTTTTCTTAGTGTTGAACAACAACATACCCTCAAGCACAGATCTCCCTCTCCTCCAGAACAAAAATGAACAGCATATGCTCGGCCTCCATCCCAGCTCTCATCCATATGAGAGCCATTCCCTCCCCACAACCACTGTGCCATTTCTCTGGCACACTTTGGCACAGGACACAGTCAAAACACGTTCCTGAGATCCAGGCACTGTGCTGATGCCCTTTTCCAACAGCTGTGTTGATTTAGAGAACTCCAGCAGAGCTGGGAAGCACAACTCACCTTTGCAAAGGCCATGGGGGCTCTTTCCCGAGACACCCTATGAATTCTGTGTTCCTCTAAGGCTGTCTGTTAGAGCTCCCATGACTTGTTCACTAGAGACATCACTCCTGCTGGTTTGGGCTCCCTGGATCCCCCTGGAGCCACCTGAGGCACAGCCACAACCTCCGAGCTGAAGGGGTTTAAATGAGAGGGCACAGACCGAGCAGCAGCTCAGTAAATTCCTTGTCAAGTCCTTTTAGACCTGTAAGAGCTCTCTGCTCATCTGTTTGATTTATCCACTTATTCCAGCACCCCTTCTGCTGGCACTTCCCTCAATTGATCCTAAACCAGAGTTCCCAGGGCTCTCACTGGATCTCCTGTGGCTGGGGGCAGCTCAAACTGGAGTTCCACAGCCCTTCCACCACCTCCCCATGTCCTGGGCACTGCTACACCCCAAAGATGCCAGAGCAGCAGAGCCTCCACCAGCCTGGAGCAGGCTGAGACTGAAGCTGTGACACCAGCCCTGAGCAGGACCCGGGAGAGAAGCTCCAGAGACACCAGTACAGCCCAGTGCAGGGGGAACTGGCTGTACAGAGTGCACAGTGCAGGCTGACAGCTCTGCAGGGGTTCTGCTGCTGCAGATGGACCTGCAGCTCATTGGGAACACAGACCCAACCCCTTGGGACTGGGGAACTGGCCATTAACAGCTCCAGATGGACCTGCAGCTCATTGGGAACACAGACCCAGAGCCTTGGGACTGGGGAACTGGCCATTAACAGCTCCAGATGCACCTG
>JAWWMS010000043.1:15599870-15610499 GCA_035048045.1 Chlorospingus semifuscus | reverse complement strand
CCGGCGCAGAGCGGCGGGGCCCGGGCAGCCCGGGGCAGCGGCCGCCGCCATGAAGAAGCAGTTCAACCGCATGAAGCAGCTGGCCAACCAGACCGTGGGCAGGTGGGCGGCGGCGCCGGGGCTGGGCCGGGCGCGGGGGCTGCGGGGCCGTTCCGGGGAGAGGCTCGGGGGGATTACGGGAGCGGCGGGCCATGGGGGGAAGGCTCGGTCCTTGCCGTGCCGGGCTCTGCCCCGCCCGCCCGGGGTCACAGCCACGCCGGGATCCCGGAGCTCCGGTGGCCCTCGGGGGTCCCGTGCCCCTCCCGGGCCCCGCGGGGCCATTTGCATCGGGCGCTGCCTGTCTGCGCCCTGGCGGCTTTCGTTTCCTTTCGTTTCCTTTCGTTTCCTCTCTGCCGAGGTGTTTGCCCCGTTTCTGCTTTCTCTCCCATCTGAGAACGCTCCGAGAGTGCCTCCCCAGGATTTGATTTTAACAAAGCCGCCAGGAGCCCTGTGGGTACTGCTGCCACCGGGTTCCAGCTGCCCGAGTCCCACTCGGAAGGTTTTTAACTCAAGCGGGCAGTAACAAATCTGTGCCCAGACAGGGAAGTGCCCTGCAGCCGCGGCTGTCCCCGAGCGCAGCATGCAAATGTCACCGCTCTGCTTCTCTGGCAGAAATCAATGCAGAAACTTCCTCCTCTTTTAGCAAAGATTTAATTTGAAAATCAGTTCTTATATTGAGGGTTTCAATTGGAAGTCTGTACTGGTGCTGTTAGTGTAAAGTTACTATCTGAGTTTATGTCTTGGTGGCCTCCTTTCCAAGAACTCCCTCCACGGGTGTTTGTTTTCCTTGGAGCCCGGGGCAGGTGTGCCAGCTAAAAAGCCCAAGGAGGAGATTTTTAATAGGTTTGTTTTGCTGTTAAAGAGGGAACAACCTCCTAACCAACCTCGTCCTCTCGTTCCCATTTCACGTGAATCAATGGATGTTTTATGTTGTTGGGGGATTACTGGCATTCCCTGTTTGCGTGTGTCAGCCCCCAACTCCAAATCCCGGGCGGAATGTGGAGCAATCCGGGCTGTACCGGGCAGGATCAGCGGCCCGGGGCGCACAGGAATGCCGGGCAGCGCGGGGCCAGGGTGGGGAGCCTGGCACTGACCTTTGCCCGGGTGCTGGGTGTGGTGTCTGGGCAGTTCCTGCCCCACACCTGCGCCGTGGACTCTGGGTGCCCTGGGCACGCAGGGCTGGGGCTGGCTGGTTTCGCTGAACTGCTGACACTGCTCTCGTTGGTTTTCATTAAAAGTTACACTGCTGTCGTTGGTTTTCATTAAAAATTACACTACTGTCGTTGGTTTTCATTAAAAGCTGCAGAAATGACACCGAGTCGTTTGGTTTTGCACGTTTGGTATTCATTAATGATGACTATTTTGTATTGCTTACATTTCACGTGCTAGTCAAACATTCCTGTAGTCACCAGGGCCTTATTTTGTTCATCAGAGTAAAATCCCATAGCAGGGAGGGCTTTTAACAGGTTTCACTTCCAGGTACCAGGGCTGAGGCTTTCAGGTTTGGTTTGAGGGCTCATGAAGACATGAGAGACATCCGGCAGGATCCTGCAGGCAGTAGGATGTGTTCTGTTGAGTTGTATTATGTTCTGTTGAGTTCCATTATGTTCTGTTGAGCTGGTGAACTCATTTGTTGGTTTTTTACACTGGGATGGGATGAGGCGGTCAGGAGGATCCCTGTGGGTGTGTGAATGCCTGCAGAGGTGGTGGCTCAGTGTTCCAGGGCCCTGCACCGTGGGGACCCTGCAGGGAAGGAGCTGCTGCCAGGAGAAGCAGTGTTGGGTGGAATTTGGGATCTATGTGAGGGGTCCATCCCCTGGGGCTGATCCCTGCCTGGCTGCTGCAGCTCCTGGTGCAGTGTTTGGAAGGGCTGTCCCCTCCTGCCCTGCTTCCAGGGCTGTCATCCCGGGCCTTGGACCCCAAATATCCCACCTGGCATCAGGGAAGTAGCACCTCAATATGGGAAATAAGAAAGGATGGGCAAGAGCTCCATCAAAGCTGAGGAATGGCATCTATGAGAAGGCTGTGAGTCCACAGATGGAATTATATGGAGTTATGAAATACATGTAGGAAACTAATTAAAGAGGGGATTAGCTCAGTGGAACAGGATTCCACAATAATTAATAGATGTGTTAAATATTTTGCAGCAATTATCTCATGGATGTTCTTGGCTGCCTTAAGTCTTCAATCTGCTGCTGAGGACTTTGTATTTCGTATATTGGACAGATTTGTTGTCAGTGCTGCTGAAGGGAGCAGCACAAGCCCTGGGAAACCTAAAAAGTGAAATATCAGAGCTTGGGCAGGGTGACTGAGACACAGCCTGGCACTGGAGGTGGCACCACAAGGTGATCTTAGGGCAGGCTTAGCTGGGGGAGTGGACTGGGAGTCCTGGTGTGTGTAGGTGCCCATGGCATCCTAAAGGCTCCCACATCCAGTCAGGATCATTCCCAAAAAGCAGGGCTGGCCAGGAAATGATCAGTTCCTCATCAGCTGAAGTGGCATCTTGCCCACAGTGGGCACAGGGCTGATCAGCCAGAGGAGCCAGCTCAGAGCTGACTTTATCTTGAGCTACATCCTCAATCCAGCTGCAAACAGCTGGGAAGTGCAGTTAGGCTGAATAAATTAGCTAGGGAGGGAGTGGAGAAGAAAGGAGTAACTTCAGTTCTGAGCTCCATGAATTTCAGGTGGCCTGTGATTCCTTAGGGGCCACATGCTGGGATTGCTTTTGGTGGGATTTCTGTCCTAAATCCTCTAAACCTTCATCTCTGTGGAGACCCAGGGCTTGTATGCACTGGGAGCAGCTGTGTGTGCTTGGCCTGGGCACAGAGCAGCTGTGGGCTGGGCACAGAGCAGCTGTGGCTGGTTTGGGACGTGCTGTCTCACAGGTGTGAGGAGGTGGGATCCCGTTCCCTGGGGATGGGGCTGGTTTGGGACCTGCTGTCTCACAGGTGTGAGCAGGTGGGATCCCGTTCCCTGGGGATGGGGCTGGTTTGGGATGTGCTGCCTCACAGGTGTGAGCAGATGGGATCCCATTCCCTTGGGATGCTCCCTGAGCAGATCCTCACTCCAGCACAGCACCTGAGTGTTGGGCTCAGGAATTTAAATGGCATTGTGTTTGATGTCAGCAGAGTAATTCTTCACCCATCTACAAGGGCTTGTCTTGGTTTCCTTTTACCCTTTTGTAAATTACAAAGGAGGCAGATTTGATTAGAAGCTTGGGAATATTCTCCTTTATAGCTGCAGTCATCCCTAATGAAAAGAAATGTTCAGAGCTATTGTCATCAAAGCTTTGCACTGATACACTAATAAGCATTTGAACTACATAGCTGAGTAATTTCCATGAGGAATGAACCCATGGAGAGGTCTGCATGGTGCTGTTTGCTTGCAGAGCTCAGGTTGGTAATTAATGGCGTTTCAGGCTGTGACAATCTCCAGAGTTGGGCTTCCAGCCTTGGGGACTGACTGTTGCTGTTGTTGCCATCAGGTTCTTTCTTCATCCTTCAGGTGCAATCCCTCAGTGCCATTCTGATTAAAAATGATTCCAGACACTGCTGGGGAGGTTTGGGTCTGGTGGAGTCACCCAAGATCAGACAGGTGGATTTCCTTACTGCCTTTGCTGGGAGAGATACTCGATCTGCCCCGAGGCTCTTGCAGTAATTTAAACCAGGGACAGGCAGCTCTGACTAATTAGAAATCTGGAAGAGCCCAGAGAGTGCCTCAGAAGGCTCTGCTTTTATGCAAGAGGCTGGCTTTCTGCAGCTTCTGTGCTCCTTTCCCACTGCTCAAATACAACTCCTTGTGTACAAATAGGTTTTTCCAGGCCCTGCACTCATGGCATTGCTGTGACTCACCGGGAGATTTGGAACATGGCTTTTAATAGCTCATGTCCTGCATAAAAGTTACTGTGCTGAGCTATATTTAGTGTTTCTTCAAGCCGCTTGGCAATGTCCGAGTCTTGAGTTGGAACTGGAGTTGTCACATAATTATTACATTAAAGCAAGTTATGTTCAAGTGCCTGATATTGAAATATTGTACAAGGAGGAGCTGCCTGCATTTATCTGTACATGGAAAACCTGCTGGAAAGCAGTAATTTCTAGTAATACTTCATGGAAAATGTGGATGATCCATATTATTCCTTTTTTTTTTTCCTGCTAAAGCATTATCCATTGATTCTTGTCTTTCCCAGAATTGCTCTGCCTATTGTTACTTAAGGAAGGTTTTTCTGCTTCTTCGTGTTGTGTTGACAGTACTTTGAAACTCCCTTTTTCAGGTGTCCAGGGTGGTAAAACAAGAGTGCATCCATCTCCCTCAACACTTCCATCATTATAACATTAACCCTGCAGTGCTATTTAATACCAAAGAACTTCTTCTTTAATGTTTTTCTGGTTTTGTGAGGGGGAAAGAAATTGAGCATGACCCCAGTACTTGAAAACTTCTGGCTCACGCAAACATCCTTTAATAGAAGTTAAATCTGCTGAGTGTTATTTACTTGCACTGCTCCTTGTGTTTGGCAGAGGTATTTGAAGAAGGGGTAAACAGGGCTGAAATATTTCATATTTACAGGGAGTTTGCAGGTTGGCATTTGTCTCCATCGGAGTGCTCATGAAAAGAAAAATCTCATTTCAGTGTTTATAGTCGTTATCTTAAGCATTTCCTGTTGATCTCCAAATGAAGTTCCAGGTCTCTAATTAGGAAATTGCATTTGCTCTTTCTGGATGGCAGCTGAATGCAATGATGGGTTTAAAGGAGTCTGGGTGGATTTAATTAGGGGGATGCTGTTCCTGAGCAGGGTTTGGGGCTGCAGGTCAGGCCCTGGTGGGAGCAGAGTGTGGGGAATGGCAGCCCAGGGATCACTGCTGGAGTACACATCTGGGGATGGGGCTGTGGGGCAGGAGCTGCCCTGGGGGCTCTGCACAGGCACAGAACTCGGCCAGGTGGAGTTTCCATGTGGGCTGGGAGCAGGGAGAGAGCTCAGTTACCCCAGCAGGCTCAACAGAGTCTCCATATCGCTGCATTTATCTGTTTCCTGCACCCTTTGGGGACCTGGGACACAATGGAACGGCTTGTGCAGCTTGGGAGTTGGATTTTTCTACAGGACAAAGTTCCAGTTATAGAAAAGCAGCCCTTCTGTGTTCAGTTTGGGGCTGCTGCTTGTGGTGAGACTTGGCACCCGTGGGGTTTGGGACTGTGTTGTCACAGTCACAGACCACAGGTTATAGGAATCATTCCAGAAATGGACGTTGGAAGTTGGATCCAAGCTGTGGCTAGATTGAATTTGTGAGCATGTCTGTTAATCCCATTGATTCATGTCCCCTTCAAAGCAGATTGCTGAAGGCAGAGGAAAAATCACCTGAATGTACTGAAGGTGAGGCGTTTGTAGTGAGTGTATTTATTTCAGTGTCTGGGTGGAGAGCCTGGGGAGAGCTGTGGGGCTGAGCTGCTGGATTGCTGTGCTGGAGCCCTGGTAGGACCTGAGCTTCCATCTGTAAATGGGGAAGAAAACAATGTAATGGAAGAAAACAATGTATTCTGGCCTGGTTCTGGTGTTTCCTTTAGGGTTTGTAAAGGCAGGGAGTTTATCAGGATCTTGTAATCCCTCTTGGGCCAAGATGATCTATGTTTAAAGTCCAGGTCATGAAGAGTCCTGAAGATTAGACACTTCAGAAATTACGTTGTGTTTTTAAGAAACTTCTCTCTCATACCCTTACAAGGGCAGCAGCAGGTTTTAAATCAATGAGTAAGTGGTTGCTCAGCCCTCAGTTTGAAAGGCTCATGGCTTGTGATGTGCTTCCAGACCACATGAAACCTGGGAATGCCTTGCCCAGCTCCAGAGGCGGTGCCAGGGCAGGGTGTGATGCCCGGGGATCCCGTGGGTGGCATTTCCCAGCTCTGAGCCAGGGGTGCCATCTGACAGCACCGTGTCTTCAGCGTCCCCCCTAACCTGGGGATGCCATTTCCCCTTGTCCTGTCACTGCAGGCCCTGTGAACAGTCTGTCCCCGTCTTTCTCATCAGCTTTTCAGGTGCTGGAAGGCCACAATCAGGTCAGCCCAAAGCTTCTCTTTCCCAGAGAGAGCTAAACAACAAACTAAATTTTGTTTACTTGAATAATAAATTGTTGTGAATTCCAGTAGGAACTGGCTAAAGCCTGCTGGTGAAAAGAATGAAAAGAAAAAAGTAACCATATAACTTTGTATGTCAGGTGCTGAGTGGGCAGTGGGTAAAATACTTGAGATTTTTGTTGCAGAAAAAGAAATGAAAAGATTCCAAGCTGGGGGATTTGGGTAGTATTAGTTGCCTTCTTGCATGCGTGTCCTCTTCTCCTTTGGCTGTGTTTGAGCTGCTGCCTGATGAAGCAGATGAGAGGGCTGATAAAATATTCACAATCCAGACAGACACCCTGGGATCTGCTCTGCTGCAGCAGCTCCCTGTTCTGCCAGGGCCAGGACAGTGTGAGGATAAAGGCAGCCTCTGTCTGGAGAAAGCCTGGCTTACAGTGCCTTAAACTGAAGAATAAAGGGTTCTCTTTCTGTGCAGGTGACTGCCAGGTGGCTCCAGGAGGGTTTGAGGTGCAGGCCAGCAGGAAGGGCAGTGCCAAAGCTGGCACGCTGGGCTCTGCCCCAGCACGAAACCAGAGCCTGAGTCACCATTCCTGCCTGGAGCTGCTGGGGGAGTGGGAAGGGATGCTGTCCAAGGGCTTTAGGTGCATCCAGGGTGCAGGGGTTGGTGTCTGACACAACAGCAGGATGGGGAGGGAGAAGTACCCCTGGGTCTGCTTCAGGGGCAGTGACTCGGCTGAAGGCACAGGAGGGGCCTCTTCTCCTCCTGATATTTATTCATATAAACAAAGTAATCCCCACCATGGATGATTCCTTGATGCTCACTTGGTCTGATGGGGGTTCTTCAGAGAGAATAATTTTAGTATCAGGTTATGCCCAGAGTCAAAATCTTGAAATAGTCATGATTTGATCTGCTGAAATAGCCAGAAGTGATGTAAGAGTCTGTTCCAGCCTGGTGCTGTAATGGGATACACTTGGAATTGATGAAGGCAAATGTGTTTCTTAGACACTTGGTTGTTATTTTAAGGTTATGATAATGGCTCTGTGGCCAGAGCTGCTTGTTAGAGGTCGTTGTGTTAGCAATGATGAAATGCCAAACAAGAGGATCTCTCTAGGAAGGGGTTAAATGAAAAGTGTCTTTGTGAGTTAGAAATGTTTTCTAGTACTCTGCACAGTTTCTAGAAAGAAAAGAACTGTAACTTCAATGAAGTAGCTTTGATTTTCAGCATTGAGGAGAGCGTCCAGCCCACAGTGCTGGACGTGTCTGGGGCAGCAGCTGGCTGTGGCACAGCTCTGACCTGAAACCAGGGCAGTTTATTAAACACCAGTTCAACTGGGTAAGGAGGTCTGATTTCAGTAACTCAGAGCCAGGTGCCTTCACAGCACTGGTGGTGACATACCAAGTGATTTGGATGGATTACTGTACTAGATTCCTCATTTTTTAGGCTGTTGTCGGTACCAGTCTGGAAGGCTAAACTCAATCCTTGGTCCCTTCCAACCCAAACCCTTCCAGGATTCTGTGGTTCTGATTAAAATGTATTCCTTAGGAAGCAAATAGCCTTGGAACCTTGGAGCTGGAAGCTGCTGTTCCATGGCTGACCCACAGGACAGTCGGGATCCTTGTGCAATTCTCCCCAGGAAACAGCTCCTGGAGCCCGGGCCAGCTGGGTGAGGTCAGCACAGCTCCTCTGGCTGAGGTGGAGCCTCTTTCCTGGACAGGGATTGTTGTCTGCTGCAGTTATTGCACTGCAGAGTGCCAGGGACAGCCTGCAGTGGCTGCAGGGCAGGGAATCAGAGGGGTGCAGAGTGGCCACATGGCCTTTGGGGCTCAACAGAGGAGGAGTTTTCCTTCTGTCTTGCAGATTGTCCCGTGCTCTGCATTGCTGCAGTGAGTTTTTTGTATACATAACCTCACTGGTTTCTCAGGACCCCAGCGATGCTTCCAGAGTGAAATTTAAAATTAATTAAAGGAAAAAATGGTAGTTTGTACAACTGGATATTGCACAGACAAGGTAGGTCACTGGTGAGAGCTGAAAATGCTGTTGTACACACAGGTAACACATCCTCCATGCTTAAAGCTAAGAAAGCTGCTTTGGCCAGTGACAGGAAAGTTATTTTCAAAGGTGGGCTGGCTTTTAGAAGATAAATTGTCCTGCAGGCAGTTTGAAAAGTCACTTCTGAGGTATGGCTGTGGCAAATAGAGCAGTTATTCAAATGCAGACTCTTCACATACAAATATCAAGCAATTGTTAGGAAACATCAATCCCCAGATTAAAAATTCCATTTTCTGTAGGAAATGAAGCTGATAAAAACCTGATATTCTCACACAGAGAAACCAGTGTGTGAGCTGAGCTTGCAGCTTCCCTTTGGGTTGAGCACAGAGCTGCTGTGCCCTGCTGCAGTGGTTTCACAGGCAGATTAAGTGTTCTGAGCTGCTGGGCTTTGTGGGACAGCACAGCCAGCTCAAGTAATCCTGCTTTTGTAACAGCAGGTCTGGGCGTGTGTGTGAGTGCAGGATCATAAACTCTGCTTGGTGTGAGGCTGCTGCTTTCCCCAGACAGGCTGGGGTTGGGTTTCATTGCAGGGTGGCAATGGCAGCCCTGGGTTTCATTGCAGGGTGGCAGTGGCAGCCCTGGGTTTCATTGCAGGGGCAATGGCAGCCCTGGTGCTGGGCACTCCTGCCTCTGTGTGTGCCGTGTGTGGCAGGGTGGCAATGGCAGCCCTGGGTTTCATTGCAGGGTGGCAGTGGCAGCCCTGGTGCTGGGCACTCCTGCCTCTGTGTGTGCCGTGTCCAGGCAACAGCAGGGCAGCAGAGCAGGAGCCCTGCGGGATCCCGGGGATGCCTCTCCTCCTCCTCCTCCTGCAGAAACACAATCAGGGGCTCAGCCATTAATTGTTAATCAGCAAATCAGCGCAAAGGCTCCGTTGTGAAACCGTGGCCATAGGGAATAGTGCCTGGTTTGTCCCCAGCTGACTTTACGTAACTTCAGCTCCCGGATTCCCTTGCAACCTTTTGGCTGTTGTTTCAATGCTTCCAGCTCCTTTTTGCAGCCTGACTTTCTATTCCTGCTTCATTGTTCTGCCTTTTCTGCATTTCCTTGTTTTGCTTCTTGTGTTGATTCAGTTTGGTTCCTTCTCCAAGGCTTTCTCTTGCCAGTTTTGTGAATCCCCAAACTTAAAATAGATCAGGCTGGGCCATACATTAAAAAAGAGAGCAGTGTTACCTTTGATGAAATAATAATTTCTGGCCTGGAGTTTTTTGATACTTTGCAAGACTGGAGCCATTGAATCCCTGGGTGCCCTGTGCTGGGGTCTCACCCCCTTCCCAGGGAAGAACTCACTTTTTAATGTCTAATCTAAACCTATTTGCTGTCAGCATGAAGCCATCCCCTCTTGTCTTGTCAAAGTTTTAAAAAAAGGAACCAAATACACAAAAACGCCCAGGGTTTTTTCAGCACTTCAGTGAATTTTGTTCATTCCTGTAGTGCATAGTTTTCCTATTCAGACATGTCTGTCCTGTAGAAAGCTGGTCTGTGGAAAAGGCAGAGCTGCTTCTTGGAGCCCTTTCCAGCAATTGACAGTACAAAACTTCTGGGAAAAGAAATCATGAAGCTCAAAAATGTCTTGAGTCGGTGCTAATCCACCTGCCTTATGGCTGGAGTGGGAATCAGGATCTGCCTGGAAGTTCAGGAGATGTTGGAGGGTGTTTTGGTAGTTTTTAAAATTCCCTTTTCACATGTGGAGGAGTTCTCATGTCAGCAGGCGGTTTGGCAAGGGGACTGCACTCACTCAAATGTGCAAGCTGCCAAAGGCACGGGGGGAATCCCTGAGCCTCCTTTTATCAATCCCTGAGCCTCCTTTTATCAATCCCTGAGCCTCCTTTTATCAATCCCTGAGCCCTCCTGCTGTCCCCAGCCCTGGGCTCTGCTCTGACCTGCGGCTGCCTCGGTGCCCAGAGCCCTGCCAGCCTGATTCCAGCTGCCCTTCCCTTTGTCCCAGTCTCTGGAGCTCCCACTTCTGGCCACCTGAGAGTGGGAAATGCCTTTTCTGGCAGCCAGGCCAGCCCTGGAGCTGCTGCCAGTGGGGATGCTCCTGCCGGGGCAGGGACAGGAGCAGCAGGACACAGCCCCTTGTGGCAGCAGCCCTGCCAGCTGATGTCACCTGCGGGGAATGCAATGTCAGCCCCGGGGTGCAGTTCCGTTATCAGTTTAAGCTGATCTTAAGTGGCTGCTGTTGCTGAAAGGGACAGATTTCCCTGTCCCTCTCCAGCCTGTCCTGGTGCTGCTGCCCAGGCAAAGCCAAGCAGAGGGCCTGGCAGCTGGGAGCAGTTTGGGGTGCTGGAGGGCTGGAAGGAGCCACACTCACATTTGGGAAGGGGATGCTCCAGGCAGGGCCCCTGGAGGGCTGGGAAGACCCTCAGCTCACATTTGGGAAGGGGAGAGGTCCAGGCAGGGTCCCTGGAGGGCTGGAAGGACCCCCAGCTCACATTTGGGAAGGGAGAGCCCCAGGCAGGGTCCCTGGGAGGACCCCCAG
>JAWWMS010000043.1:15573949-15588127 GCA_035048045.1 Chlorospingus semifuscus | reverse complement strand
GCAGACAATTGCAGCTCTGCAGCTCTGCCCCAGCCAGGGGGAACAATTGCAGCTCTGCAGCTCTGCCCCAGCCAGGGGAGACAATTGCAGCTCTGCAGCTCTGCCCCAGCCAGGGCAGACAATTGCAGCTCTGCAGCTCTGCCCCAGCCAGGGGGAACAATTGCAGCTCTGCAGCTCTGCCCCAGCCAGGGCAGACAATTGCAGCTCTGCAGCTCTGCCCCAGCTCCTCAGGTCTGGAGCTCCCCTGGCAGCTGAGCTGGCTGGAATTGCTGTTCTGTACACATTTGGTTCTGCCCTCCTCAGCAAAGCTGTAGTTGGGTTTTCTTAGAGCATCAGAGCCAGAAAGAATTCACATTCCCACTTTCCTTTTATTGAGTAACACAGACCTGGAGCAGGGGCACACAGCAGAGAGAGGTGACAAGCTGGGTGCTTAAATCTCAGCTTAAGCTGTTTATCTCTCCTTGGCAGTGCCTGAGATATGCTTTGGGCCAGTCATTCCAGCTAAAACTGAGAAGAAAGTGCTTTTCAGTGTCTGAGAACAGGAGTCTTGGGGCTCGAAACTTGTTGTGACTTGGCATTTTCCTGGAGTCCAGGAAGGAGCTGTGTTTGTGTAATAGAAACCATATGGAAGGGGAGCAGAACCTGAGAGGGGATGTGCTGGAAAGAGTGAGCAGCACCAAGCTAAGCACTGTTCCTTCTGTTCCACAGAAAAAGCTTCCTCTCACAGCTCTGGCTCAGAACATGCAGGAGGGCTCCATCCAGCTGAGTGATGAAACCCTGCTGGGGTGAGTGTTTGCCTTTTTCCCTGATTGCTGTCTGACATCTCATTGCCTGCAGGGCTCCAGTTAGAACCTCCGGGTGCACAGAGGCTGGTTTCAGTCTAATAAAACTTAATATTTCTAGTTTCTCTAATCCAAAGGGAGGAACTGTGAGCAAGCAGTTTTTCTGGAATGATCTGGGGACAAGCTTTAGGCTGAATTGCATTACAGAGGATTCTGATTCTCTGCTATCATAAAAGCTTTTAAAATGGCTTTTTTCTTTGTGGGTTAGTAGAATTATCATCTCCATTTGAAGTTTAAAATGTTGTGCATTCTACAATTAAACTGCATTTTTGTTTTAAACTGCATTCTGCAGGTTTGAATTGATGACTTAAAATAATGTCAATTTTCATTAATGGCTCCTAGTTCAAAGTAGCCCAGATTTATCTGTCCTGGTTTATTTGCAAATAACAGGAAAGTGGCTGAAACAAGCGAACCTCCCTGTGCTGAATTCCTGGAGCCAAGTGGGTTTTCTCATTGCTGGTGGGAATTCTCATGGAGACAGTGTAGAATGACCTCAGAAACCTCTGAGAACATATTTCTGAGCCACTGCAGGAGATTTAAACCTGGATAAAAATCTCACAGAATAGGGGTTTTCCTTATAACAAGCATTAAATGAAGGTCAGGTCGGGTTTGGAGCCTGAGGTGCTGGGGATGGGATTGCTGGGAATTAGGGTGTTAAGACCTTCACATTAAAGGGGTTTAGGAGCAAGTGAAATACTGCATTGAGCAGTTTCTCTGTGAGATGGAAGGATGGGCTCGGAAATAAATACTGACTTTGTGCCCTCAGGGCTGCTGTAATCACCTGGATGTCTGAAAGCCTCCAAAGTGTTGTCATGGCTCAGGAATTTAGGAGAAAAAGGTTTAATAACAGCACTTGCCTGTCCCAGATGGCTCCAAGAGAGCACAGAGCAATCGAAGGGTTGCTTTGCTTTCTACAGCACAAAGCTTTGCAAAGCTCTGCTCTGCCTTCAGTCCTCCTTCAGTCAGTAACTGCCTTGACAGATTTCTGTAATTCTTACAGGAAAATGCTGGATACCTGTGGGGATGCAGAGAATAAACTGGCAATGGAGCTCTCCCAGCATGAAGTACAGATTGAGAGAGAAGTCATAGACCCACTGTGCCTGCTGACAGAGGTGAGACAACTCAGCCTGAGAGGAGAATCCAGGAGAATGCCTGGATTGATGCATAAACTGAGCAAAAGTGGTTTATCTCAGTGCTGGAATTAAAAAACTGCTTTAAGGAGCCCTGTGTTAGTGGTGGGAAGTGAGTATGAAACCTGCAACATGTAATTTGTTACAGTGCACAAGTTAAAATGGAATGTAAGCCCCTAATTCTCATTTCAGACAGAGATCCCAAACATTCAGAAGCAGAGGAAGCAGCTTGCGAAGCTGGTGCTGGACTGGGATTCTGCAAGGGGAAGGTAGGAGAGCATTTTAGTTCCTGGCTGCTTTTCTGTCCATGTGAGCTCCTTGTTGGCATCTCCTGGCTCCTGCTCTGCTCTGGTGCTTGCTCCTGAAATGCTGCTGTGAGCAGGCAATGGGTGAAAAAAGGCAAACTTACATTTCAGTTACACCAGGAGAGGATCCATGACTGCTAGATCCAAACAGAATCAGGATTTCAGAGTTCTTACATGCCTGGATACAATTGGAAAAATGTTGGAAACTCGTCCAGTTTCCAGTTCATACAAGTGCTTAACTTAAATAAGGAATCACTGAAGTTCTCAGCTTGAATAGGGAACAGGAGCTGTGTGGAGCCATCTCCTTGGGAGGCTCCTGGGTTTTCCATGAGTGCCTCTGGATGGTTTTACCCTGCCCTGAGAGCTGGGGGAGCCATTTTCAGCATGTTCCACACCCACGTTATGGGGCAGACACAGGACCCTGGTGATTTTTATAGCTGCTGCTGCTGGATTGTGTCAGCATGTCATGAATGCTGTGTTTGGAACCTTTTGGGTCTGTTGGAAAACCCCTGGAACTGTGGGGATTGTTCCTGGAGAGAGAAACCAGTTCCAAGGGAGCCATAAATGCAGATTTGTGTTGAATATTGATTCTCACAGACTGAAACTTTTCTTCCCCAGATACAACCAAGCCCACAAAACTTCAGGAACAAATTTCCAAGTGCATCCTTCAAAAATAGAATCTCTTAAGGAAGAGATGGATGAAGCTGGAAATAAAGTAGAGCAGTGCAAGGTAAGGACAGGATGAATGTCCCTTCCCCAGCTCCCATGGAATTGCCCACTTGTGCAGCTGCAAATCATGTGGCTGTGGCAGTGCCTGTCCTGGGGGCATTTCATGCCAGCTGATCTCTGGATTGCTGTAGTTCAATGAGGAACTCCATCCAGGCTGTTCCTAGGTTGGGTATTGGACATTTTCATGCCAGCTGATCTCTGGATTGCTGTAGTTCAATGAGGAACTCCATCCAGGCTGTTTCTGAGTTGGGTGTTGGACATTATTTTCAGTTTCAGTCTGAGCCAGCTGTGTCCTGGCCATGAATGGATGCTCAGGGTGCCTGGGTGCTCCAAGCCATGGAGCAGCTGTGGCTGGAGGCACCTGGAGGAAACTGAAGCTGGGCCATCCCAGGACCTGTGACACCCCTGAGCAGCTCACATTCATTTTCACTTCTCAGCAGCAAATGCTCCATTGAGTACTGAGAACTGAAACCATTTTTATTAGTACTTGTCTTGGAGTGCTATAAATAGCTGGACTGAATGGCAATATGTACTTGACTGAAGGAGGCAAAGTCTGCTTTGCTGCATAAACCAGAGTTAAGATTCTGAAATCAATTTGAAGAAATGATTGAGGCTTGAAGAGCGCTTGGAGCAGAGCAGGTGCATTACAGCTCCTCAGTTCAAACTTCCTGCAGGCAAAATAAACACAATGAATGAGTCTGTCTGATTTGAGATGAGTAAATGTGCTGTCCTGTTCCCCAAGGATCAGCTGGCTGCAGACATGTACAGCTTTGTGTCCAAGGAGGGGGAGTACGCCCGCTGCTTTGTCACGGTGAGTGCTGCCCCTGGGCTCTGCTCCTGCACAGCTGGGCACACACACTGGGCTCTCACAGGTGGCATTTGTGTGCTAAACCTTTAGTCTTGTCTTATGTGCTCATCAGAAGCTAATGCTCTTTTTGTTTTTAAAATGTGGCTTCTGTTCTCAGTTATTAGAAGCACAAGCAGATTACCATAGAAAAGCATTAGCAGTCATAGAAAAGGTCCTCCCCGAAATTCAAGCCCATCAAGGTAAAGTAACCTGTGCTCTGGCTGATGCTTCTCCTTGCCTGTGCCACCTATGCACAATATTCTCCTCCTCTATCTTGATTCCCTTGCATGCACACTGATTTAATGAGGCCATTTTGATCTGCTTAACAATTTTACATTCCCGAGCATAATTCCATCTTCCTGTTCTCCAGAGTTCTCCAGCCATGTTTAACACACTAATCAAATATTAATTAAGGATCTCCCTGGTACCCACCAGGGTAAAGGAAGGATTTTTCTGTTTGCTTACCTGTTTTCCTTGTGCCCTTTTTCTGGTCACAGCTGGCTCTTCAGGCCAATGGAGGTGTCACTGTGATTTGGTTCTTGAGTGATTACAGGTGATTATCAGGAAAACTCCATGGATTTTAAAGAGCTGGATTTTCCCCCCCCTCATTTTGGGCAATCCTCTTTCCCAGCGTGCACTGCATGCAAGGAAATGGAAAGTTTGGGTTCTTGTGCTGATTATCAGCTGTTAAAAAAATGAATTGTACAGCTTCATTTCTTCCCTAAGAAGAACTGGGACTGCTGCTAAGCTTCCACTGCCAGGGGACTTCCAGGTGTATCACTGGTGACTTGGGATGAAGATGCACTGTGTGTTTTGGAAACTACTCCCCAAAATATTGGCTGTGCTGTCCCTGAATCTTTGGAGCAATAGGTGAACAGAGTCTGAGGGAAATACAGTCTGAGCTGAGGCAGGCTCAGGTACCTTCAGCTGATGCAGGTTGTTAAAGATGAACCAATTCAATACAGAAATCAGTGGGAGCATTGTGTAAATGGTGTGGGATATATGTACACTGTGGGAGAGGAGGTGGTGCTGCTACAGCTGCAGGGCTCAGCAGGGTGTGCAGAAGGTTCTTTGTGGATATGGCTGCTTGAAATTTGTTATTTTTTGCATGGAAAGTTGGGACAGAGCAGCTGAGCAGCAAAGGCTTCAGATCTGGCCTCCCTAGAAGGGGCTGGGAGCCATGGTGGCCAAGTGCTGAATGTAGGGAATTCTCACCTTGTGTTCCTGGTGTCAGTTAGAATCCCATAAAGGTTTGGGTTCAAGGGACCCTAAACCCACCCAGTGCCACCCCTGCCATGGCAGGGACACCTTCCACCATCCCAGGCTGCTCCCAGCCCTGTCCAGCCTGGCCTGGGGCACTGCCAGGGATGGAGCTGGCACTCTGAACAAGTGCTGAGCTTTCCTTTCCTAATGTTTGCTGTAATTTGCAGAGGTTGGGAAATGCCTTGTACATCTCATGGCTTGTTAACAAATGAGAGGGACTAAAACAGGACAAGGGAGGTGATTGATGTGGTTTTGTAAAGAAAAGGGGTGAATTAAATCCTTTGCAGAAACACTTTGCCTTCAGAGCACTCTTTGAAGTCCTCTGAAGTTTTTGTCCTTCTTGGTCTCTTTTCCACATAAAAGAAATAACACATCTGTACTAACAATAACCTTTTACATCTGCATTTTTTCAGTTAAAGTAGCAGAAATGGGTCAGAACATAAATTACAGGAAAGAACAAATTCACATTCAATTTGGAGAAATTTGTGCAAATTGGAGTTAAACGAGAGTTGAAGAATTAAATTGAAAATTTGAATGTTATGGTTCTGGGCTGTTACCGTGGTAGTTCTGATGTGATACCCTGGGGCTGTTAACACCCATTGTAATTTGCTGATTTAAGGAATCAAATTTAAGGAATAAAACAGCTCAATTTTTATTCACTTTAAATACAGTTAAAACCAAAATCAGCCCAGGTCATGCAGTCTGGACAAAATTTGCCTCACAGATTCTTGCAGAGCCAAATCAGTGTTACTGGAACATGCAGCCTTGTGCTGGCACTTGCTGAGGTTTGTTATTTATAATTCCAGTTACACACAGAGTTTGTATGTGATATTCCATCCAGAAAGATGCAGAAGTATTTTTTTCTTGACCACCAGCAGCTCATTTTCTCTTTGCTCATGATCCAAGGGACTTTACCAATCAAGGGCTGTAAAACTCCTGCTGTAGCCTGAACGTTTCTGTGCTGTACTAGAGGCTCTCCTCTCTTCTTGCCTGGGCTGTGATTCAAGGCTTTGGTAGATATCCTGCTCAGTGTTTTGATACTCTCCAACTTAGACAAATGGACTGAGAAGCCAGCCTTTGGAACTCCCCTGGAAGAGCACCTGAAACGCAGCGGGCGGGAAATCGCAGTGCCCATCGAAGCCTGTGTCATGATGCTGCTGGAGACTGGCATGAGAGAGGAGGTGGGTGATGCCAGGTCTCAGGGGTGAGAGAGGAGCTGGGTGATGCCAGGTCTAGGGGTGAGAGAGGAGCTGGGTGATGCCAGATCACAGGGGTGAGAGAGGAGCTGGGTGATGCCAGATCACAGCCCAGGAGCAGGGGAAAGAGAGCCCAGTGAAGCTCATAGACTGAGGTCTGCTTGTTAATATGTTGCTGAAGTAATTTCTTCATTCAGTAGTTGGTAAATGTTTTGCAGCAGGATAACCTCAGCACTGTGTGAAGTATTTTGGAAGTGGATGCACATACAGTGAAATTAGGGTGGGCCAAGGGTGGGACAGAGCTGAACCATGGTCAGGTGGCAGTGACAGGGCACATGAGGGGCCAGCTGGGTCATAGCTGTCAGGGAAGGCACCAAAGCTGGAGGAGTGTTCTGAAAGAGGCTGTTGTAAAACTGTGCCAATGTGTGGTTACCAATCAATGCATTTTATTTCTCTGATGCAGGGCTTGTTCAGAATTGCTGCTGGAGCTTCCAAGTTAAAAAAGCTGAAAGCTGCCCTGGACTGTTCCACGTCCCAGCTTGATGAGTTTTACTCAGATCCCCACGCTGTGGCAGGTATTGGGGTGTTCTGAATGCAAACCAGGTGTAAATTACACAACACAGGTTCCTGCTGTTCAGGGGGTATCTCCACACTTACACTGGGAGAAGGGACAGCTAGTGGAAGGTTCACTGCACAGTTTGACACAGATAAGTGTAGGGTACCCTTACTGATCACAGCTGCTGTATTTGTGACAATGGTGTGTAAAATTCAGGTGATCACAATGGCCCAGCTGCCATGACAGTGTTAACATGGTCAGGGTAGGTTAGAGCTGTGTGTAGACCTTCAGTACATCTTTATAAGAAGTCCTTTGTCCTGAAGAGATGATTCAGAGTTTTACAGCATGTTTCTGTCAAAGTGCACCAGTTCCTGACAGACCCTTTGTGCTGAGATCTGAGCAAGTGTCAGGTCTGGCCACTTTCCCTGGTACTTGGAATTCCCTGCACAGATCAAACTGCAAAGTGAGGGCAGAATTTTCTCTGAAGTGTGCAAGCAGTGGCTGAGGAGCCAACCTGTCCCTGTCTGCATTGCAGGTGCCTTGAAATCCTATCTGAGGGAGCTGCCAGAGCCTCTCATGACCTACAACCTGTATGAGGAGTGGACACAAGCTGCCAAGTAAGCATGCTAGAAATAGCTATGGAGGAAGTCATGCTGCATATTTCTGTTAAATTTGATTCTTCATAGATGAATTCAGAAGAAACAGCCAAGCTCACACAGTTATTTATTATTGCACTAACGGGTATTTTGTGTAACAAATAATTTTGAATAATAAATAGCTTAATAAAAATTGCACAAAATGTGGTGAAATATGTGCCTTTTTTAGCTATTAGGGCTGCTTCAGGCTGCTGGCTGCACAGTATTGATGCTCAAGCAGTTTTGTTGCAGGTAGAGACAATTCAGGGATCTGACAAGCAGGTTACTGAGTACAAATCATTTCTTTGGCATAAATGGAAGTTGATACCGTCATCTCTTTGTCACTGCAGGAACCAATTCCTGCCCTGAAAGTAAGATGCCATGGCATTTTTTGTCCTTTCAGTATTCAGGACCAGGATAAGAAGCTGCAGGAGTTGTGGAGGATTTGTAACAGATTACCTGAGCATTACCGAGTTAACTTCAGGTAGGTGAGAGCATCTCTTAGCTCAGCTGCTTGGCACCCCAAAGCCAATTAAATTAAACTCTAATCCAGGTGTGCTGTTCTGGCCAAATTCAGTGAGATTTATAAAATACCTCTTGTTTCGTGCAGCAGTGGCCATGCACAGGTGGTGTCCTCAGATTGATTACATATTGGCCTTCAGAAAATAGTGATGCACAGAGCCTTTCTGCTTATGGCTCATGCTCTGCTCTTTGCTGTAGTTTCCAGTCTTAGAAATCACCTGGATCTGTCTTAAACATCTCATTTTTCCTTTTGGTTTTGTGTTTTGGAAATGAACCGGAACAAAACCAGCTCTGGTGATTCCTAGAAGCATGGAATTTCCACCACAGGACATGAAACTAGCTGAAATGAAGGGTTTTTCTCTGGAAGTATAACATTTCTGTGGTTCTGTTTTGCTAAGATGGGAGCTGCTTTCTTTGCTACCCAGTTCAACTTTTATGAGTCAGGAGCAGAAGCTTTGGGCAGCTGCCAAGCAAGAAGGCTGCTCATCTCATTTCCGTCTTGTTGGGAGCTCTCTGTACAAGCTCTTGGATTTTTATTTACTTGTTTTCAACAAGAAACGCTCCTGGTTCCTGCTCTTTAATGACTTCTTTCCTTTTTGAAGGTATTTAATCAAATTTTTAGCCAAGCTTGCCCAGAACAGTGACGTTAACAAAATGACGCCGAGCAACATCGCCATAGTCCTGGGCCCCAACTTGCTGTGGGCAAAGAATGAAGGGTGAGTTCTTTTGAAAAAGCTACAAAATAGAATGAGGGGAAGCTGGAGAATTGATAGGGTTAAATCCTTTAGCAAGGAATTCAGCAATTCACAGCAACAGACTGTTTACCTACGAAATACTTCAAGTGTTCTTTCAGCCCATGCCTCGAGGTCCTTTGAGGCAGGAGGGTTTTAGGAGTGTTTCCCCTAAAGGTTGTGGATATTACTGAATGGTCTGGAGTCCAGCAGAGTTGCTCTTTCTCTGGTACTGAGGAGCTGATCCATCATGCTTAGCCTAAGTTGTTATTTAGGTAGTCTGAGTTGGTTTTCATTTTCTCGCTTTGATGGAACTCTGAATAAAGCGTTGTTCACATCTCTCCTGCAGATCCCTGGCTGAGATGGCAGCGGCCACCTCGGTGCACGTGGTGGCAGTTATTGAGCCCATCATCCAGCATGCAGACTGGTTCTTCCCTGGAGGTGAGTTCTGCCACAGCCCAGCAGTGTCACACTCCCCTCCAGCTCAGCCTCAGTGGCTTGTGCAGTGGGGCACCCTTGGGATGTGTGTGTGTCTGAGCAGGCATTCTGTCTGTCCCTCTTCAGATGAAGATTTCAATGTGTCTGGGGCCTTTGTGGCAGTTCCTGCTGTAAATTCCAATCACTTGTCACACACTGGGAATGACTATGAATGTGGGACCCTGGAGAGGAAGAGGCCCCTGAGCATGACTGTGATGGAAGGGGATTTGCTGAAGAAGGAAAGGTAGGTGTAATTCTCACCTTGGGGGTCCATTACAGCCCTCTTCAATGAGGCTTCAATCAGACACCTTCACTGGTGTCAGGAGAGGAATTTCATGGAAATGCTGTAGATAACAATAGTGATTTATTCCCTGTTGCTGCAGCCTGAGGATGGCTCAAAGGTAATGTACTGTTACTTCCTTCCAGTTACACTCCATGCATGACAAATCCCAAGCAGATATTGCTGCTCCCAGTGTCCATTCTCCTGCACACACTGGGGGTGGTGTGAGATTCCCTGGAACAGAAGTGTCTGCAGTAGCCGCTCTAGTCTCTAACTTCTGGTATCCCATGGCTTCTCTTTCAAAGCCCATAAGCTGAGGTGGTGTTACCTGGTGCCTTCATGATAGGACTCCTGAGTTGGTGATGGTACAGTATTGCCACAGCAAGCAGTAGAATGCTAAAAACCCCCAGTAAAACGTGCTGTTTCCCATATAACATGTAGTGTACCGTTCATTCTTATCACTCATCATGAGTATTCAGGTGATGTGCTTGTTTCTAGCTGTTGATGCAAATGTTGTTACCTGTTAGCTGTGACCAGCCACATGCAAATTTGTCAGCACTCACAGAGGAAGAAGGAAATCAGTTCAAGATTCAGTGTTTAACACAACAAGAATAAAATTATTTCTAGGATGAATGTGCTGTATGCATTCTAAAATCTCTTAGAGTTGGGGTCTGTTTCTCCACTGTTCTCCTTGAAACACAAATAGAACAATTTGGGTTGGAGAGGACTGTAAGGATCTCTCATTCCAGCCCCCAAATCACAGCCTGTATCCAGTAGCTTTTTTTTAAATCTCTGCTGCAACTTAGTATGCGATAGAAACAAACTTCATGTGGCAGAATACATGTAGTGAGGAGCTGCCGTGGTATGTGAGGAAACGTCTGTATTTACATGTGAGATCCCAGTGCTCTGACCTCATTGTCATCAGTGTTTGTCTCCAGATGTCATTGAGTCGTTTGTTCTTATCCCTCTGTGGGGAGAAGCCAAATCCTGTTGCATGTCTTAACCTTGCTGGTGTTGTGCAGCCACTGGGGGCTCAGTGGGTGCTCTAACAAACATCGTGGTGTGGTGCAGCCAGTGCAGGCTCTAACATCATGGTGTGGTGCAGTCACTGGGGGCTCTAACACCATGGTGTTGTGCAGCCAGTGGTGGCTCTAACACCATGGTGTGGTGCAGTCGCTGTGGGCTCTAACAAACATCGTGGTGTTGTGCAGCCAGTGCAGGCTCTAACAAACATCCTGGTGTTGTGCAGCCAGTGCAGGCTCTAACAAACATCCTGGTGTTGTGCAGCCAGTGGGGCTCAGTGGGTGCTCTCACAAACATTGTGGTGTTGTGCAGCCAGCTGTTCCTCGTCGCTGCTTTGCATGTGGGGTTTGTCTGGGGGTGGGACACCCCGAGTCCTGCTGCTGCAGCCCCGGGGTGGCCGCCTGCTGTGTTCACTCTCTGTTCTCTCTGTAGCTTTGGTGTGAAGGTGCTGGAGCTGTCAGTGACCCCGCGGCGGTGTGGCACAGTGAGCAGAAAGCTCACCTCGCCCGCCTTCCAGCCGCCCCTGCCGCCCTGCGAGCCCTCGGGGGCCGAGCCCTGCCCGCCCTCGGGGGCTGAGCCCGGCCCCGGGGCTGGCCCCGCTCCCTCTGCTGCCCCAGCAGAGCAGCCCCCGGCCCCAGGCACTGAGGATGCCAGGTAAGAGGCACGGCTTCACTGGCAGCAGCTTGGAGCGGCTCTGGCAGCGACCTGGTATCACCTGTGGCCCTGGGATGTGTCCTGCAGCTGTGGGCAGCATCACTGTCACCTGTGTCTCTGGGATGTGCCCTGCAGCTGTGGGCAGCACTGCCCTGGTATCACCTGTGCCCCTGGGATGTGCCCTGCAGGTGAGGGCAGCATCACCCTGGTGCCACCTGTGTCCCTGGGATGTGCCCTGCAGCTGTGGGCAGCATCACCGTCACCTGTGCCCCTGGGATGTGCCCTGCAGCTGTGGGCAGCAGCACCCTGCATGTCACCTGTGCCCCTGGGATGTGCCCTGGCAGGTGAGGGCAGCAGTGCCCTGCAGAAGCTCTCTTGTTCATGGGTATGGCTCCACAATTTGGCTTCTGAAATAACACACAGAATTGGTTTTACACACAGAATTGGTTTTACACACAGAATTGGTCTTACATAATAGCATCCATGGTTCTGGGTGTTCTGCAATTCATCTGCTAATACAACATACACAGTTCTGTCTGTTTTGGAGCTCATCTTCTAACACACTGCAATTCTTGGGGGAAAAAATGATGATGAAAAATACACTCTGTTTCTGCTGCCCACACTGACCCTCCCAGGTTAATGTTCTGGAGATGGGCACACAGGTGATACCAGTTTGCTGCTGAAAGAGCAAAACTTACAGTGGTAATACCACAAACCTGTTGGTCCTGTTTGTTGTTTCTTGTTTGTTGTTATCTGTTTATGTCTTGTTTTGTTTATTTGTGTGTAGCAGGTGTTAGTGATGAGCAGACTTGCTTACAGGAGAACTGGCAGTCAGTTTATCATGTTTCAGGATTAGTTCCTTTAGGACAAGTAGCTACACAGGCTCTTTGCAGTTTAATCTCTCTTGAAGCTCTGTGCTCGTGTCCCTGAACTCCAGGGCTAATTGCAGCAGCCTGAGTTCCTCCTGTGAGGGGTGGAAGCAGCACTTTGCTGTCAGCTCCCCAGTGCTCTGAGAGCTGTGACAAACCACGTGTGAAGCGTGCAGTGCCTCCAAATGTCAGCCTCAGGGTGAAGCCCCACCGTGGGGTTGGATGCAGCACTGGCTCTTGTGCACAGAGCTCGTTCTCAGGTGACATATTTACAAAACCTGCTCGTTTGGAAATCCCCTGCACACCAGTGTTTCCTCCACAGATGGTTTTTGTGGCTGAGGCTGCTGAAACAAAACCTCAGGGGTCACGTGTGAAAGTTGCACTTAAAATCTGCACAGGCTCGATGCAAGTACTCACAGTTTGTTAACAGCACCTGGAGAAACAGGGACTGCACAGTGCCAGTGGAAGTGAATAAAGCCAGTCCTTTGGAGGGCTAAATTGCTGCAGGTGGCTCTAAATACAAAGCAGTGAGAGAAGCCTGCAGGTGCATGGCCACAGGAGGGACCCTGCCCAGACCCACCCCAGCAGGCTCATCCTCCATCATCCCCATCAGCCAGCACTGCCTCAGCATCCACCACAGTGCCATCAAGTGCCACATCCACGTGTTTTTAACCCTTCAGGGGCTGTGACTCCACCCCTTCCCTGGGCACCTGTGCCAGGGCTTGACAACGCTTTCCATGAGAATTGTTTCCTCTGTCTGATCCACAGCACGGATTGTAGGGGAGCAGCTGCAGCTGAGGCAGACAAGGCATCAAGGTTACACCATCTCTAACGTGGGCTCTTTCCTTTGCAGCCCCTCCAAGTCCAAGGAGAGCACGAGTGCAGCCACTCCTCCCCCGGTGAGGAACGGGCAGGCAGCCCCAGCCCCGGGCCAGGCAGTGCCCGGCAGCTCCCAGCTCTGTGTCAGCCAGCCCCAGAACGCTGCTGGGCCCAGTCCCCACGCCCTGAGGAGAGGTGGGTGCTCATTGCTTTCCAGGCAATGTGTTCCAAGCCTTGAGGTAGTGCAGAAATGCTGCTGAAATCACTTTATCAGCATCTCTGCCCTTGCACAGGCAGCACTTTAATCTGTTGGCTTGGCCCCAGGGCCTGGCTGTAAAGCAGCTGTGACTTTTGGACTCTCTGAATGGTGACAGTGTCACCAGTGCTGTTTAACAAACTCTCAAAAGCTATTGATCAGTAAATGCTTGTACTTGATAATGCACCACTTCATTTTGATAACACAGCTGGGGGTTTTTCGTGCTGCTGATTGTTTTCTTTGGCAGCTTGGTTTGGAATCGAAGAATCCCAAAACGCTTTGGGTTGGGAGGGACCTTAAAACTCATCTTGTTCTGTCCTCTGCCATGGGCAGGGACACCTTCCACTGTCCCAGGCTGCTCCAAGCCCTGTCCATCCTGGCCTGGGACACTGCCAGGGATCCAGGGGCAGCCACAGCTGCTCTGGGCACCTGTGCCAGGGCGCAACAATTCCTAATTCCCAATATCCCATCCATCCCTGCCCTCTGGCAGTGGGAAGCCGTTCCCCACGTCCTGTCACTGCCTGTCCCTGATGCTGACATGTCCCCTCTTCTCTCCACAGCTATGAAGAAGCCTGCACCAGCCCCCCCCAAGCCAGCCAACCCCCCCCCGGGGCAGCCAGGCAGCCAAAGCTCTTCCCCAGCTGCTCAGCCTCCTTCTGTCTCTCCCAAACCCCCGGCCAGGAGCTCCTCTCCTCCTGCTCAGCACGCAGCCCCAGGAGCAGCCCAGACCCCCTCTCCCTGCCAGGTGTCTGCCCCTCGCAGGTACTCCAGCAGCCTGTCCCCTCTCCAGGCCCCCAGCCACCCCCCCCCGCAGCCCCCAGCCACGGCCACTCCTCCCCCGCAGCCCAAGGGCGGCGGCAGCGGCAGCCAAGCATCTCCCGGTGAGCAGGGCCCGGATCAGCCCCCCTGCTCCTCGTCCGTGCCCCTGCCGCAGACCCCCACCCCTCCCGACACGCCCCCGCTGGGCAAGCACGCGGGCAGCGCCCCCGCCGTGCCCCCCGAGCCCTGCCCGGCCCCGTGCCCGCCCCAGGGCGGCACCCTGCC
>JAWWMS010000043.1:15526425-15537882 GCA_035048045.1 Chlorospingus semifuscus | reverse complement strand
GGGGGGGCGGCGGGGGCGGGGGGCTGAGCGGAGGCGGGGGGATGTGGTCCGAGAGCGTGGAGTAGGTCAGGGAGCTGCCCTCGTCGCTGCTGCTGATGTACTCGCTGCTGCTGACATCGTTGGTGACGTAGCTGCCCTGGTCATCCTGGAAACTCATCTGGGGGCACACGGGGCAGGGGATGAGGGTGGCATCCTGTCCTCCACTCCTCATCCTCTATCCTCGTCCTCCATCCACAACTTCCATCCTCCTTGTCCTCCACCCACATCCTCCATGCTCTTTGTCCATCCATCCATCCATCCATCCATCCATCCATCCATCCACCCATCCACCCATCCATCCCTCCATCCCCACCACCGCGCTGTGTCCAGCCCCTCATGCCACCTGCAGAGCCCAGGACGTGTCCCCTGAGCCCTCACATGGCCATCTCCATACCCAGGACACCACAGCCGGTGCTCTGGTGAGCCCGTGGCCCTCTCACCTCCTCGTAGTCCTTCTCGGGGGTGAGGAACTCATCCACGATGGTGACGCGGTGCCCCAGCTGCTCACTGAGGGTCCTCCACCCACATCCTCCACCCACCATCCTTCACTGTCCTCATCCTCCACCCTCCTCATCCTCCACCCTCCTCATCCATCCATCCATCCATCCATCCATCCATCCATCCATCCATCCATCCATCCATCCATCCCCACCACCCCACTGTGCCCTGACCCCTCACATGGCCATCTCCATACCCAAGGCACCTACACTGATGCTCTGGTGAGCCCGTGGCCCTCTCACCTCCTCGTAGTCGTTCTCGGGGGTGAGGAACTCATCCACGATGGTGACGCGGTGCCCCAGCTGCTCGCTGAGCGCGTCCAGGAAGCGGTCGGTGTCGCGGCTGCGCGGGGGCCGCGAGAAGGTGAACAGCTTCTTGCGTCGCGACAGCGGCGAGCACGGCCGGCGCGTGGGCGACGGGGCCGGGCTGCTGTCCAGGCTCACGTAGGGGTTGGACTCGGTGCTGCAGGGCGAGGCCACGCTGCTGTGCAGCCGGTAGTAGCAGGGCTGGCTCGCCAGCTCGCTCGGCCACGCCAGCCCCGGCTTGCGGCCACCTGCGGACAGAGCCGGGAAGCTGCGTGGGTGGGGGTCCTGCAGCCCCTGGTGTGACCGTGCTCACAGGGGTGTCAGGGTGAGGGGAGAGATGAGGATCTGACTCCATGGTCCAGAAGGCTGATTGATTATTTTAGGATATATATTACATTAAAACTATACTAAAAGAATAGGAGAAAGGATTTTCTCAGAAGGCTGGCTAAGCTAAGAATAGAATAGGAAGGAATGATAACAAAGGCTCTGTCTCAGACTCTCTGTGCGAGCCAGCTGCGCTCTTTTTGTATATATAATATATATTTTAATATAATATATAATATATATTTTAGTATAATATATAATATAATATATATAATATAATATATAATATAATATGTATAATATATATAATATATATAATATATATAATGTAATGTAATGTAATGTAATATAATATAATGTAATATAATATATATCATTAAATAATAAACCAACCTTCTGAAACTTAGAGTCAGATTCTCATCCCACTCAGAGTGCCTGAAAATTCCACACTGCAGAGCCAGCCCTGCAGGTTCCCTCACCCGCAGAACCATGGCTGCTGCCTTGTGAGATGGCACCAAGGGGACACTGCCCTGTGCAACGGCACCAAGGGGACACTGCCTCGTCCCCCACCCGCCTGGCCAGCACCCCCACGGTCCCCTGAGGTCCCCAGAGGTACCTGCAGCAGCGTGTGGCAGCTCGGGGGCAGGGGGGGATGTCCTGTGCAGGGCAGCGTTGCCCACCTTGCCCGCAAAGCCCCCGATCAGGCGATTCTCCAGCTCCGCGTACACAGCTGACATCTGGGGGAGGACACAGAGCTGCTGCCATGGCCAGGCCTGAGGAGCCCCAGAGAGCTGCCCCAGTGACCCGCCATGCCCTGGGGACAGGACAGTCCCCACAGACCCGGCTGCCCAGAGCTGGGGCTGCCCTGGATCCCTGGCAGTGCCCAGGCCAGGCTGGACAGGGCTTGGGGCACCCTGGGACAGGGGAAGGTGTCCCTGCCATGGCAGGGGTGGCACTGGGTGGGATTTAAGGTCCTTCCAACCCAAACCTTTCTGTGACTCTCTGGCCCACCAGTACCCATCTCTCACTCTATAAAGGGGGCTTCCCCCCAGCCCAGGCTGCTCTGCCCTGTCTGAGTCCCACCAGGAGCCTCTCACTGATGAGGCTGTACGGACACTGGCAGACATCAGCCTCATTAGAGGTGACTAATTGCCCAGGGAGGTGACCTCAGAGAGGAGCAGGGACACCCTCAGCCCCTGCAGGAATTCACCCACACACACCCCATTCCCTTTTCCTGCTGCCCTGTGCTCACAGCAAGGGAACCAGGAACCTTCCTGTGCCCACACCACCCCACACAGGCGGGCAGAGCCCCACAGAGGTGCCCCCTGCCCCATCAATCACACCATTTTGGGGTTGGGTGTCTCCGGGAGGGACGTGCCATCTCCAGCCTGTCTCTCTCCAGGGATCAGGCGCACGGGGACCTCCACGGTGTCACTGCCTGCAGAGGGAGAGAAAGTCACTGCTCTGTGTGTGCCCCAGCCCCACAGCCCTGACCCACACGGGGCCCTGCTGGGACCCACAGTGACCCCCCTGCCCCAGCTCCCGGCTCTGGGGGTCCCCAGGGAGCAGTGCAGGGTGGGTTTGGGGTCAGCAGGCAGCTCCAAGCTGCTCTGCCCTTCCCTCAGGGCAGCTGAGGACAGGGCTGCTCCCACAGCTGGCCAACATCTGCCCAGCCACGGCTCCCCTGCAGCACACACAGCTGTTGGCTGCTCTCCAGGCTCTAATCCCCTCCAGAAGAGCTCCTCAGAGCCAGGGCAGAGGATCTTCCTCCCCTGGGAAGTGTCCCAGAGCCCCTGACAGCTGAGGGACACCACACGGCCAGGAGGTCCTCAGGGAGGGCAGGGGCAGGTCGTGGTCAGGAGCACAGCTCAGGGCCCTTTGGCATCAGCCAGGGGAGATGGGACAGGCAGGGCTGTGTGCCTTGGAGGGAGGCAGGGCTGGGGCCTCCAATGGGGCTTGTCAGGGTCTCAAAGGGGCCCTGAACCATGATCTCCCTCCTCACGTCATTTCACAAGTGTGGTTTGCCCTGTTAATTGGATGGACTCTGAGCATGTTCAGAGGGAAGCCATAAATTTTACCCCCGCAAGGGGTGGGGGGCCCAGACCAGCAGGACCAGCTCACATCTGAGTAATGGAAGGGGTTGGAATTAACATTCAGCCTTATGATCAAGTGGTCTCCTATTGAATTGGTTCTTTCATTATGGAATTGCTGTCCCTGGAGGTGTCCAAGGCACCCCTGGATGTGGCACTCAGTGCTCTGGGCTGGGTGACAAGGTGGGGATCAGTCACAGGCTGGACTCAATGATCTTGGAGAGCTTTTCCAACCTTAATGATTCTGTCTTTCTATAATTCTGTGATTCTCTTTCTGAAAACATAGATTCCCAACCAATACCTCACTGCTGGCCCTACTCTGACCTCCCTCCACCTTTGCCTCCATCTTTTCCCATCTTTCTTGCTTAGGAATCGGTCAGGAATTTGTCTTGGGGCAGAGCAGCACACAGCAGGGACAGCCCCATGTCCCTGCCCCAGTCACCCATGCAATCCCCTCCTCAGGACAGGGAATCCATCCCAAATCACCCACCCTATCCCCTCCTCAGTGCAGGGAATCCATCCCCTCTCACCCACCTGCTGCCCCCTCCCCAGTGCAGGGAATCCAGCCCCCCTCACCCACCTGCTGCCCCCTCCTCGGGCCGGGGGGTCCTGAGGCTGCCCCGGCACAGGGAGGCCCCTCGGATGGAGCTGCGGTACCGATCCTCAGCCTCTGCCTCGGCTGTGAGGAAACACCTCTGTGAGGCACAGCCAGACCCACAGCTCCCACTGCTGCTCCTCACCCTGCACAGGCACCCCCAGAGCCCCCCAGAGCCCCCCAGGGCCATGGGACCCACATTCCCAGGTAGCTGCTGCCTCCATCCCTGGAGCTGAGCAGGTTCCAGGTGCTGCTGCCAGCACAGGGCAGGGATGGATGCTCAGGGATGGGACATCCAGTCCCTTTTTCTATCCAATCCCCTTTGCCATCCACCAGCTCATGGCCCACGTGGAACTGCAGCCCTGCTCTGGGCTGGTCCCAGTAAACCCTTCCTGCCCCCAAGGAAGGGTTTACTGGGATGCTGTGGAAGGAGCACATGGCCCATGCACTGTCCATGTGCAGCTCAGGGAGGCTCACAGGATGGAGGGATCCATCCCTGAGGTACCCAGCACTGGGACATGGGAGATCACCCAGTTTGGAGCCCAGGGGAAGGGCCAGCCCAAACCCAGAGATCTCTGGCCGTGGTGCTGCAGGGCACAGACACAGAACAGACCAGAACAATGAAAAATGCTCATGCCCAGAGACTGCCCCGTTCACCTGAGACACTGAGAGGAGCCAGGGACCAGCCTGGGGCTGGGAACAGCAGCCTGGGACAGGGAGATCTGCTCCTGTGCCTCCCCTGGCTGGGGATTGCTGCTCTGCATCCCTGGAATGCAGCTGAGAACTGCACACCGATTACAGGACATGAATTCCTGGGGATCCACAGCCCGTGGCTGAGCTGTGATCCTGCACACACACAGGGCACAGGAGCCTCAGTGCAAACCCAGTGAGCAGATCCAGGCTGCACGGAGCACATGGAGCACAGCATCCCATGCACAACAGGCAGGATTTGCACCAGGACTTGGCGCTGTTCTGTTTCCTGCTAAAGTCACTGTGTTCCTCCAAAACAACACTTCTTTTACCTTTGCTGGGTCTAAAATTAACACATCTGTGTGAGCAGCTGAGAACAGCAAAATTGGAAGCAATTAAGAGCACAAACACACAGATTAGGACATTTCACTTCAAACCTGCCCTCCTGAGTCCACCACTGGCTTTGTGCTGCCACACAACCGGGTGAGGGTGATGCTGAGGGGGACAAGGGGATCACCAACTGCCTCTGTGTCTTCCTGGGAGAGCAGCACCACCTCTTCCAAGCAGGGATGCTTCTGTGGCATCCCAAGGGATGCTGTGTCACCCTTATTTCACCTCTCTGATCTGAATGCTGCCCTTCCACCAGCTGTCCTGGACTTGCTCACCTCTAACACCTGAGCAGCTTCCAAAAGCCCCCAGAGTGACCCTCTGAGGTGCCATCTCTCCTCTCCATCCAAAACTGCACCAGCACAAGGGACTGAGCTCCCAGCACCCATCAGGACACAAGGTGTCCATCCTGGAGCATGGGACTGCCTCTCACCTGCCAAGGCCTTGCACCCCAGAAACCTGTCCAGCTTTTGCTGGCAGTGCTCCTGCTCCTCGTAGCTCAGCAGCTGGTAGATAAACTGCCAGAGGACTTGCTTGGCTGGGGTGTCCAGCACCGGGTACACATCCACAATGAGAGTGTCAATGGTCCTGCAAAACAGGAGAGGGCTGGGCAGTGAGGGTGACAATGTTCCTGAAAAAACAGGGGGAGAGGGCAGTGACAGTGTCAATGCTTCTGGAAAACAGGAGAGGGCAGTGACAGTGTCAATGGTCCTGGAAAACAAGAAGGTGGCAGCTCCTGGGGCCAAAGGCTCCGTCTGATTTTGGTGTGTGCATTGGGGAAAAGGGCTGTTGGGAGGAGCTGAGCACCCCATCATCCCATGAGGATAGAACAGCCTGCAACAGGATGAAATGCTGCCCTGGCACAGGTGCCCAGAGCAGCTGTGGCTGCCCCTGCATCCCTGGCAGTGCCCAAGGCCAGGCTGGACAGGGCTTGGAGCAGCCTGGGACAGTGAAGGTGTCCCTGCCATGGCAGGGGTGGCACTGGGTGGGCTTTAAGGTCCCTTCTAACCCAAATATTCCATCATTCCATGGTTCTGTGACAGCCTCTGACAAAGCACTGCTGGGAGACCAAGCAAGGGCAGGAAAGGAGGTCACTGCCCAGGTGTGCCCTGCCTGACAGTGACCCTGGCAGTGCCCCAGGTGTGCCCTGTCTGACAGTGACCCTGGCACTGCCCCAGGTGTGCCCTGCCTGACAGTGACCCTGGCAGTGCCCCAGGTGTGCCCTGCCTGACAGTGACCCTGGCACTGCCCCAGGTGTGCCCTGCCTGACAGTGACCCTGGCACTGCCCCAGGTGTGCCCTGTCTGACAGTGACCCTGGCACTGGCCCAGGTGTGCCCTGCCTGACAGTGACCCTGGCAGTGCCCCGTGCCAGGGCAGGGGTCCCAGCTGGCAGGAGTTACCGGTGGTGGAAGAAGCCCTCCAGGGCCTTGCAGACGCTGAAACGCTCAGGGGGGGTCAGCAGGTGCTCCAGCTGCTGCGTGAACGTCCTTCCCTGGATCTTGATGCTAGAGGGGAGAATCTCTGCCACCCACTGCAGGGAGGTGAGGGCCGAGGAGGTGCTCGGGGACTCAGCAGAGTCAGAGTCTGCAAAATAAATATTCCATCTTTCCAAATAAATATTCCATCTTTCCTTGGCTTCCCTCGAGGCCGGTGGAGCACTTTGAGGGCCACTGGCTGCGTGCTTTGGAGTAGGTCAGGTTGGATGGGCTTTGGAACAGCCTGCTGTGGTGGAAGGTGTCCCAGCCCAAGGCTGAGGGTGAAATGAGATCATCTTTAAGCTCCCTTGCATTCCAAGCTGTTCCAGGTGCTGGGATTGGTCTGAGAGCACCTGCAAACGAGCTGGGGCATCCCAGGGCTCCTGAGGTGGGGCTGAGGGGAGCCCAGTGCTGCTCCAGAGGGAACAGCCAGGCCTGGCTCCCAGCTCTGGGCATTTGGGAGCAGCACAGGGCCCCTCCAGCCTCCTCAGGGCTGTGCCCAGGGGTGGATCCTCCCCTCCATGGGCACCCTGCCCTGCCCCAGCACGCTGGGCTCTCACCAGGCACTGATCCCTGCAGTGGGATAACAATCCTGCACAGCTCAGCCCCGAGCACAGGGCTGGGTTACTGCAGACAAGGACAGCACACACATTGCAGGAAGGACACTGCAAGGGACACCAGGGACAGCCACACAGCAGGATGAGCCCTCCTGGAGAGCGGCCAAGCCTGGGATCCAGCCTGATCCCACCGTGCAAGGGCCACGTGCCCTGGGCAGAGGAGCATCCCCAGGCAGTGTGTTAAACCTGCTCTGCCCATGGGGGTGCCCAGCAGTGTTAAACCTGCTCTGCCCATGGGGATGCCCAGCAGTGTTAAACCTGCTCTGCCCATGGGGGTGCCCAGCATGGTTAAACCTGCTCTGCCCATGGGGGTGCCCAGCATGGTTAAACCTGCTCTGCCCATGGAGGTGCCCAGCATGGTTAAACCTGCCCAGCAGTGTTAAACCTGCTCTGCCCATGGAGGTGCCCAGCAGTGTTAAACCTGCCCAGCCCATGGAGGTGCCCAGCAATGCCCTCCTGCCCCAGGAGCCGGGCAGCTGGCTGGGCTGGCTGCTCCCCAGGCCCTCCCTGTGCACTCTTACCGTTGGAGAAGCTGACAATGCCCTCTTCCACCACCAAGGTGGGCATGGCCCCGCTGCCCTGCAGCATCGACACCACCTTGTCGTGGGAGCAGTTCCTGCAGCACAGAGAGCTTGGTCAGAGCAGCCCAGGGCAGCAGGGAGCACACACAGCTGGCAGCTCCTTCCTCTGTCTTAGGAACGCCTCCTGGTGCTGCTCAGGGCCCCACTGTGATTCCCTGGATTCTCTCCACCTGTGCTGCCCCAAGGCAGAGCCTGGGTCCTGCCCCACGAGTGGGCACCAAGGAATAACCATGGCAATGCCTCTGCCCACCCTGAGGAGTGCCATGGCAGAGTTAAGCTGCACCCAGACCCAGAAAATGATTTTTCCTTTAAATAACACAGCGCTGCAGGTCTGTCCTCGCCTGCCCTAATTCTGCGTGAAAATAAAAGGCAAGGGGAACGTGAAGTGTAGTTTTGTAGGTGAAAAAATCTCGGGATGCCCTTGGAGAAGGGCATGGGCCAGGCTGCGACAATGCCTGCCAGAAACAGGGCTCAGAGGACAATCCTCAGCCCGGTCTCCTTTTCCTGGCAGTGCTGCATCAGCCGAGAGTTCGCTGGATCAGCTGAAACGTGAGAACCCGAGCCCTGACAGAAGCAGCATCGCTTTAACCTTTAAATATTCATCGCTCCCTCTTGTCCTGCAGCCTCCTCTCACCCTTTGCTCTTGGTTTTTATGCAGAAAGACACCCCCAAGGACACAGCACGGGTGAGGGGCACAAGTCCCTCTGGTGCCACTGCTTTGGTGCACAAACAACACACAGAATTAAACTCTGGGTACAAGTGGGATTCCCACCTGGGGAATGATCGTGTTAAGATTATGATCCCGTTGTGGGAGTGACTCCTGGGCTGGATGGGGCTCTGCTGCTCTCAAAGCAGAACTTCAAGAGCAGATTAACTCAGAGTGCCTGAAATTGGGGACTGGGGTGGGCTGCAGTCAGAAGCAGGCTACACAAACTGTCCTGCACAGAGAACCCAGAGGAGGAGCAGGGCTGGAGAAAATGCTCCTTTAGAGCCAGGTGTTGTACAGCAGCACCCAAGGAGCTGTCCCCAGGTGTCCCCTCAGGGCAAACCCCTGTGCATGGCAGCACACAGGGACAGGGCAGCAGCTCCTGCTCCCCTTGCCCAAGGGTGACCACACCAAGGGAGCTGTCCCCAGCTGTCCCCTCAGGGCAAACCCCTGTGCATGGCAGCACACAGGGACACAGCAGCTCCTGCTCCCCCTGCCCAAGGGTGACCACAGCGTGTGCCCAGCCCCTGCCCAGCCCTGGGCGCCCTGCCCAGCTCGTACCTCATGTCCAGGCCGTTGAGGAACAGGATCCTGTCTCCAGCTTTGAGCGCAGCCTTCTCCGCCGGGCTCCCTGGGGGCACAAAGGGGCTCCAGCTGCAGCTCCCCTGCCTGGGATGGGGGTCCAGGGGCATCCCCAGGCAGGGCACCCCTGCTCCTGGCTGGGCTGGCTGGGCTGGGACCCTTCACCCAGCTGGGTGCAGCACGGGGAGCACTGGTGGCATGTCAGGATGGTCACTGAACACATTTCCCACTTCTCCCAACAAGGAGTGTGTGTCACTGACATATTTTCTGAAAAATCCCTTTGCCAGGGTCTTTTCTCCTGAGAAGCTGGGAAGTCTCAGCTTCTCCATGTTTTGCTGCTTTGGAATGTGATTTGGAGAATTGCTTGCCCAGCACGTGAATTATTTTTAATTAATGGCCAATCACACCAGCTGTGTCGGACTGTCTGGTCAGTCACAAGATTTTATTATTCATTCCTTTCTAGCTTTCTGATGTCTCCTTTCTCTTTCTGTAGTATAGTTTTAATATATCACTTTCTTTTAATACAACATATATCATAAAATCATAAATCAGCCTTCTGAAACATGGAGTCAAGATTCTCATCTCTTCCCTCGTCCTGGGGACCCTGGTTCACCACCACAGGAGTGGATAAACCAAATTAAATTGTACCAAAGATGCTCATTATCCCACTGGAAAAATTCCATCACTGGGCCTTGGGAAAGTCCCTTTGGCTCTTTCCTAGCAAACAGCACTCCACATTTGGAGTTCAGAGCAGAGGTGAGTCCCTGGTGCCCCAAATCTGGTGTTCCTACCTGGCAGGACAGACTCGATCCACACGGGGGCATGGCCGCGGAGGGTGAAGCCAAAGCTCCTGTTGCCTTTATAAACTCGCACGGTTCTGGGGTGAAAAAGGCAAACAGGATGTCAGAGTACAAGATTCAGCCCTTGTTTCCTTCCCCAGCCCCTCCAAACCCTGTTAGCCCTGGTTCTCCTTAGTGCCCAAGTCCCCAACGCTCTCAAGGCCCCCTTTGATACCAAAGTGTCTTTCAAATGTGCAATATGTGATAAATATATAGATTTAAAGAATAAATATATGTGTAAAAGCTAAAATCATCTGGTTCCAACCCCCCATGACAGGGAGTAGGAACTGGATGATCTCTAAGGGCTCTTCCAACCCAAACCAGTCTGTGATTCTTTATCACAGAGAATTAGAGAGACAATGTGCTTCAGGGAGCAAAGGTCTCCTCGGCTGATGAGAGAGGAATTAAATTCCTCCAGGAAATTTTGGAAGGAGCATTAGGAAATCTCCCTGCTGGGAGGCTGATTGGAGCTGGGGGCTGTTCCTGCAGGGACCTCGGGGAAGGCAGCATTGCTGAGATCATTTCCAACCAGTGGGAATCTGTGCTGGCAGGGAGGGACACTGGGCTGGGAGTGCATTTGGGACCAGCCACAGGGAAGATCAGCCTGGCAGCAGGGTGGGCAGGAGCCTGGATCCCTGCTCTGCTGCTGGCTGGGTGGGGCAGGGTCTGCAGGAGCTCCCTGCCCTGGGGCACTGCAGTCTGGCCATCTGGGCACAGAGGGAAGTGGGTTAATCCCTGTGCAGTGGGACAATCCCTGTGCTGGGGATTGTGCTGCCTTCCTCCCACAGCCCGGCACACAGACACCTGCTGGGGCAGGGCAGGGCCAGGCGCCCACTCAAATCAAGGAATCTCAGCGTTGGAAAAGACCTTTCAGGTTATGGAACCCACCTGCAAGCCAGCACCACCCATGCTCAGCGCTGACCCATGTCCCCAAGTGCCACATTCACATTTCCTCAGCATTTCCAGGGTGGGGACTCCAGCCCTGCCCTGTGACAATGCCTGACAGCCCCTGTGTGAAGGAATTTCCCTGATATCCAAACTAAACCTGCCCTGCTGCAACTTGAGGCCATTTCCTCTCATCCTGTCACTCATTACCTGGGGAAAGAGACCAACCCCAACCTGGCTCCATCCTCCTTCCAGCCTGCTCTGTGCCCTGAACCCTGCTGGCACAGCCGGGCACCCCAAATCCTGCTGGCCCAGCCAGGCATCCTGAATCATGCTGGCACAGCTGGGCACCCCAAATCCTGCTGGGACAGCTGGGCACCTCAAATCCTGCTGGCACAGCCGGGCACCCCGGATCCTGCTGGCACAACCAGGCATCCCAAATCCTGCTGGCACAGCTGAATACCTCAAATCCTGCTGGCACAGCTGGGTACCCCGGATCCTGCTGGCACAGCTCCCTCCACCCAGGGAGGAGCAAACATCCCCTCTCAGCCTGCAGGTGCCACCCCAGCTGCTGACACAGCTCATCCAGCCAGCCCTGCAGAGCTGAGGGCACACAGAGCTGGGACAAGGGGCACAAAGCTGCCCAGCCTTCCAGAGGGAGAGATCTTCGTTCGCTGTGACCCCAACGGACCTGCACACTGAGCGCCCTTCCCGCACTCCATCCCGCACTCCATCCATCCCGCCCTCCATCCATCCCGCACTCCATCCATCCCACACTCCATCCCGCACTCCATCCATCCCGCACTCCATCCATCCCGCACTCCATCCATCCCGCACTCCATC
>JAWWMS010000043.1:15508461-15526325 GCA_035048045.1 Chlorospingus semifuscus | reverse complement strand
CCACGCTCCATCCATCCCGCCCTCCATCCATCCCGCACTCCATCCATCCCGCACTCCATCCCGCACTCCATCCATCCCGCACTCCATCCATCCCGCGCTCCATCCATCCCGCCCTCCATCCATCCCGCACTCCATCCATCCCGCACTCCATCCCAAAGGCAGCAGGGCAGTACCTGCGGGCAGCCCCTGAGGCCACGTTGCTGCTGACGAGCGAGGTGCTTTTGCGGAGGCTCTTGCTGAGCTCCTCGTGGCTGCGGGGCACGGAGCTGGCGCGGGTGGACACGAGCAGCCGCTCCTGCTGGTCCTCGCTGCGGCTGCGGCGCAGGCGGTTCCCGTGCTCGCTGCGGGAGCGGCACAGCTTGCTGATGAGGCTCTGCGACACCACCTCGTCAAAGCGCTGCCGGTGCTTCTTGGGGATGAAAATCCTGGGAAACGAGGCAAGGGAGGGAGTGAGGAGCGGGGCATGGGCAGGTGGGCACAGAGCTGCGGGCCCGGGCAGGTGGGCACAGAGCTGCGGGCCCGGGCAGGTGGGCACAGAGCTGTGGGCCCGGGTGTCCCTGGAAGGGAAAGAGCTGAACTCCTCCTGTGAGCCTGGTCTCAGTCCTCACAGAGCTGAGAATGATGGGGCTGGGGACACCGAGGGGTGCTGGGGACACTGAGAGTGCTGGGGACACCAAGGGGACACCACCTGCATCTCTTCCCCCATCCCATGCAGAGCTCAATTGCAGCAATGATGTTGGAACCTTCCTCCAGCCCTGCTTCTTCTGGGACCCCAAAACGCTGCCCCCGTGTCCT
Source organism: Chlorospingus semifuscus (assembly GCA_035048045.1). Taxonomy (NCBI): domain Eukaryota; kingdom Metazoa; phylum Chordata; class Aves; order Passeriformes; family Passerellidae; genus Chlorospingus; species Chlorospingus semifuscus. Next base: position 15,525,530 of record JAWWMS010000043.1, on the reverse strand, counting down.
GCCCCAGACTCTGCTCTCCTGGGCTCCAGCCGTGAATATTCCCTCATTCCAGCTCCCCCCACAGCCAGGCAGGAGCCTGGTGGCCCTTGGGAGATGACGGCGCTGCAGGGACGGGCACGGTGATGCTGCAGGCAAGGGGACAGCCCTGGAACTCGCTCTGTTTCGGGTCACCTCCCCTCTGCCTGGTGGGAGCAGCCAGGTGGCCTTTGTGCCCTGCAGGGATGCCCAGGACGCCCAGAGGATGCACAGGGAGTGCACAGCAGGATCCCAGCAGGGAGGAAGAGGAGGCACCGCTCCCACCTGGGCCCAGGTGAGCTCCATAACCCGGCAGACCCTTCATCTTCTCCTTCTCCTTCTGCCTCACAGCAGGCGGAGCCGACACCTGCTCACCTTCCCCTGCCCTCCTCTCGCACGTTCAGGGCTTCTGGAGGAGCCGGCACCTCCGAGTGTTTCTATAGCAACTCCTGCAGCTGCGGCTCGCTCGCTCAGAACCATCCCGGGAGATTCGGCAGCGCCGCTGCGATAGCGCCGGCACCTCGCGGGGGTGAGGGGAGCGGGGCCGGTGTTATCACAGCCCCGAGGGTGTTATCACAGCCCCGAGGGTGTTATCACAGCCCCGAGGGTGTCAGCACACCTCACCCCGGCTGCCTGGGGACCACACCTGAGCAGCAGCTGGGCCAAACTGGTGCCACAGGAGCTGCTCCGAGGAGCGGCACCCGGGACGCAGCTGGGGATGGCAGGGGATCCCACAGGGCTCCCTCGGGCAGCTGCACCACGGGAACACAAAATCCTGGGTGGAGACAGGAAGAGAGGCTCCAAATCCCAAATCTACTGAGACCAGGACATCTCTGTTTCCCCCAGCCAAAGGCAGAGCTCAGAACAAGAGCTGGTGCAGGAGACAGACCACATGCCACCCAAAGCTGGCAGATGCTCATGCAGAGCATCTGGTGACAATTTAAAACAAGTGACACATTGGTGCAATTCCCAGGTGATTTGTGATTAAGCAGCAACCAGAAAAGAGTGACATTTTGCTAATAAATAGTTCATCCTGTGGGACAGGGGTGGATGTGGATCCCCCAAGCCTCTGCCCCAGGCTGGGCACCCACCAGGGAGAAGTCCGGGTTCCTCACAGGAAAAATGAGCACAATCCCATTTAATTGGCCAAATTACATCTGCTCGTTCCAGCAGAGCTGTCCCACTTTGCACCAGCCTCTGCTTCAGCCCTGGGCTGAGGAGCTCAGTCCCAGACCCAGCCCAGGACCCAGCACTGGCTCAGAGGAGCTCAGCCCCAGCCCAGGACCTGGCACTGCCCCAGCCCCAGCCCAGGACCTGGCACTGGCACTGGCACTGCCCCAGGCCTGGCTCAGAGCTGGGGCACAGCAGGGACCAGGCAGGAGAGATCCCACTCACTGCTACAATCAATCCCGCCAAAGCAGGCAAAACCATTTCTGTGGCTGTTCCTCAGTGTTCTGCCATCCCTCAGGACAAACCTGCCTTTGGGCACTGCCATGGCACCAAGGAGCAGTGCCCAGCTGGGGTTTCCCTCTGCCAGCAAATCCCACTGGGATTCACAGAGGAGGAATGTGCCCACCCTGCCTGTGGAGGTCAGGCAGGGCCAGGGTGCTACAGTGCTGCCCTCGTGCCTCCTGCCTCCTCCTCCTCCTCCTCCTCCTCCTCCTGGGGTGCTCCAGGTCAGCCCCAGCTCTGTTTCCTGTTGGACAGGGGATGGGAAAGGCACCCCCATCCCCGAGCCCTGTGCCAGCTCCCATGCCCGATGCCACTGAGGGCACCAGCCTTCCTCTGCAGCAGCTCTGCACTCACTTGGGAGAGCTCAGTCTGCTTGAACACACGGATGTGAATTCAGGGCATTTTCCAGGCCAGGAAAAGTCCCAGATGCTCTGGGCTGTTTCACCTTCACCCCATCCCCAGGGCAGCCCAGCCAGGATGGTGGCAGAGTGGCACTGTGCCCGTCCCCTGCCCAGGGCTCCCTTTGGCACCTCTCAGCCTGTGCCACACTCCCATCCACAGCTGCCAGGTGGGTCACTGGGCACCCAGCACTGGGCAGGCGGTCCCGTTCCTGCTGCCCACCCTGCTGGGAGCTGCCTGCCCATTCCTGCCAGCCCCTGTGCCACACACACGTGTCCTGCCACACACACATGTCCTGCCACACACGCATGTCCTGCCAGCCCCTGTGCCACACACACACACGTCCTGCGGGGGACACCGAGCTGTCCCGGCCGGTCCCACCCCGGATGGCGGTGCTGGGGCTCAGCAGGACAGGACGTGACCCCGGGGACAGCAGCAGGGCCGGCTCCAGCCTGGCGCTGCTGCTGTGAAGCTGCCATAAGTTTGCCCAGCCAGGGGAGCGAAGGACACCGAGCCTTGCCCATCCCATCCCAGCCCCTCATCCTCATCCCCCGGGCTGCCCCGCAGAGCTGGAGCCAGAGCAGCCCCACTGGGGCTCTGCCCACCGCTCCCACCCCGCTCCCATCCCAGCATCTCCCGACCGCCCCAGCAGCGGTGCCAGGGCTGTCCCGGGGACACAGCGGGGTCCCCCAGCCCCCAGAGGCAGCCGAGCCCCCCAGGGACACCCATGGCTCTGCCAGCACCGCCCGGGCGGGCAGCGGAGCGGGGACACGTACCGAAAATGCCGCGAGAAACTCCGGTCCTTTCCCATTTGTCGGGGTGCGGCGGGAACAAAAGGGAGACGCTTCAGATCCTCATGCAGCTGAGCCCCGGCTCACGCCCACGGTGCCAGCCGGTGCCGCCCCGCGTGTGGCACCCCCGCCGTGCCCGGGCAGCGCGGCCAGACGGGCCCGGGCACCGGCACCGGGCACCGGCACTGGCACGGGCCCATCCGGCACGCTGCCAGCCCCCGGTGCGCCCCAGCATCGGCCGGGAGCCCCCCTGGCCTGTGCCCGGCTCAGCCCTGCCTTCCCTGCCTCCCTCCTCTCCCCAAAACTGCAGCGCTGTGCTTTCCAGCCGGAACGAGCTCGTCGCTCCTCAGAAAGGAGGGCACGGCTCGGCGCCCAACTCCGGGGGGATGCCTCCCTGGCGCTAATTAGTGACTTCTCAAGCGCTTGTGTTTAAATTGCGTGCTGCGGGAAGGGGTGAGAAACCTTAAAGGCAAACGGCACCAGGGGTGGGGAGCTGGAGCTGCCAGGCTGGACCAGGACCAGGAGCAGGACCAGGACCAGGAGCAGAGTCAAGGGCCCAAACCTTCACATAGAGCATCCTTTACCCCAAGGGGAACACAGCAGTACCTTGCACCAGGAATAAAAGAGAAAACCCTTCTTTAATTTAAATAACGCATATCACTGGTGTTTGATGAAGGGGATGTGAGGCTTCCCAGAGCTGCCAACATCACACACAATCCCCAGGTAGCAGCAAAGGAAGGAGAAATGAAAAATGGACGGTTTGGCCCCAAAAGAGCCAGCAAAGACCTGACCTTGAGTTTGTCAGTTGTGCAGAAAACCACGTCCCAGAGTGGATTAAAACACTGAGCTACACTTGGATTATGTCTGAACTGTGCTGTGGAAACCACTACCAGAAAAACCCTGCTGGTCCAGCCAAGTGCTGAAACCCAGGACAGAAACTCTTGCAGGCCTTACCCCCAGAACAGGAATTCTGCTTAGGGACCCCAAATTCCCAAACCTCATCTACCCGTATGTGTGGGATGGGGGCAGAGCCCGGGGGATGAGGAGCCTCCAGACCCTCATGCAGGAGCAGAACTGGCTGCACCACGGAGCTGTGGCTCCATTCCCGTTCTCCCTGTGCTGGGAGGCTCCACAATCCCTCCCCGAGCTGCAGGTGCTCTGCAGATGGGACCATTGTCACCGGTTAGCAGGGATGGAGGTGCTTTTCCACCCGGGAGAGCAGGCTGGGAGCCCCTCTCAGCCCTTCCCTGCCCACCCTGCTCGTCCCTGGGGACAGCCCAGAACCCCCCTTTGAGCTTCTGCAGAGCTTCAAACACCCTGTGCTGCCACATCCCTTCAAACACCCTGTGCCGACACATCCCTGCCCCAGCCCCAGTAAGGATCCATCAGAGTGCCCTGGGGTAGATCCACACCCGTGCCTGGCCTGTCCCTTTCCCCATCAGCATCGGGGTGCCCTCAGCTGTCCCAAACCCACTGTTCTTGTGCCCAAACCACGCTGGGCACCACGACCTGCTGGCTCTGTCCTTGCCCTGGCAGTCCCACAGCTCCGGGGACACAGAGACCCCCAAAGAGACCCCAGAAAGGCTTTTCTGCAGCTCCAGCCTGCTTTCCCCGCTTTCCAGGCACTGGAAAGCTCATCCTAAGCAAGCCCTTCCCAAAATACAAGTTGTGGCTCCAGCAGGATGCAGGGGGCCGGGCTGATCCCGTCTGCATCCCAGCCGGAGTTTGATTCGCCCAAGGAATTTAATCTCCCATCAGGAGATTTCCCACCGAGGCATTTTGGTCATGACCTATTTGAACTCCGCCAATAAAAAAGGAACTCGCTCCCAATTGTCTCACTGCTGGCACGTTTTGTTCCCTGCTGCCCTAATTCCCCTCTTTTTTGGGCAGTTGAGCATATGCTGGGCCATCAGATTAGGGATTTCTTTTTTAATGGAAGCGAAAAAGAGCTGCTTTTCCTCCATTACCATCCTGTGACCCAGGTGGATTTCCAGTGGGAATGAAGGGACCGTGGACAGGAGGAGCGTCCACATCAGCACCAGGGACTCAGGGGCTCTCTCGTGCTCCATCCACATCCACAAGAGCCGGGGAGCTCCCCCAGCCCTGGAGGGTGGGCACGTGGAGGGGCTTGACAAGCAGGGAAGCAGCACAATCCATAATATTTGAATCCTAATGGCTGAAATGAAATTTCTGATCCAGGGCCGGTCACAGATGGCTGGAGCAGTTTAATACAGGAGCACGCCAGGCACTTTTATTGCCGTGAAAAACAAGCTGAGACGAATAGATTGTGTCGGGAGCGTTATTAACTCGGCCTCGGTGGGATTTCTGCCGCGCCAAGGGAGCCCCCGAGGGCAGCGATTTCAGCTGTGCCGGCGATCGGGGGTGAGAGCGGGCTCAGCTCAGCTCGGCTCAGCCCAGCCCAGCACGGCACGGCCCCCTTGGCTTTATCCCGGGAGCAAACGGAGCGAAACCAAAGCAGGGAGGAACAAACCGCCCCAAACTGTCCTGCCCGCAGCCCTGAACACAGCACGACTCACAGAGAGCCAAGAGAACATCTCACAGCCCAAACGGAGCCAGAGCTCTCCCCTAAGGATGCAGTGGGGAACACACACATCCCCATCGCAGCCCGGGTAACAGGACACTGCCTGTGTCACCGTGTCACCGGCTGTGCCTGCTGCTGGCCCCAGCACTGGGCTCGGGAGAACGGGATCTGAATTCCCCCAGTTCCACTGCAAACAGAAGTTTTTAACCCAAACGGTGCTGCCAGGGGCTGGCGCATCCCTGGCACGGCACCGCCGGGAAAACGCGCGCTGCAAAGGGACACGGAGCCCCGAGTGACACCGAGGGCATCCCCCGTGTCCCGCTCGGCCCCGAGGGTGGCTCCTGCCCCCAGAGCCCAGGGATGGAGCTGGCAGAGCTCTGCAGAGCTCCGGGTGCGGGGCCAGCACCGCCGAACTGCGGTTCTGCCCTGCTTTGGAACCAGCTCAGGAATAGGAGCAGCACCGAGGGATGTGACCCCCTGAAACCGGCCCAGAATAACCCACCCGGGGCCAGCCCGAGCGGGGACAAACCCCGCGGTGTGCCGTGATGGAATAACCCAATTAGAGCCTCCCCCTCCTGGATCCCTCGGGCGGAGCTGCTCCTCGGATGCTAAGAGTTAATTAACTTCCAGCACACCTTGCTTTCGCGGTGCCAGGGGCTGCCACATTCCGGGATGAACCTGATTTAAACCCGTTTCCCTCACTCGCAGCGCTCGTTACTCACCCGAGACAGCTCATCTTGCCCCCTGGCAGCCGGCTCTCAGCATCCTCGGGCACAGCTGTGCACTTTGCCTGCTCACATCAGCCATACGGGCAGGGGATGGGAGCGGGGAGGACGCGGCGCAGCACGAGCATCATCCCCGCTACCCACTGCCCGGCAGATGAAAAAAATGTCAGCAAATTGAAATCTGCGGGAGCTTAATTCCGGGCAAATGGGATGGAATCCATTCGAGATCAAAAGAAAGGGGGGGTAAAAATCCAATACTGGGAAAGGCCGGCTGGAGGGCAGGGCAGAGCAGAGGCGGCTGCAGCGCCGGGAGGATCCGAGTGCCCAGCCGGGTCTGGGGTTACACTGAGCCGCAGCGCTTGGCCGGGAGCTCGGCAAAGCCCGGGGGGAGCCGGGGGGACAGCGGGGAGGGGACAGCAGAGACAGGCGGCAGCAGCACCACCACAAAAATAAATACAGCTGGTGCACAGGGAAGATCCAATCAGGGCAGCGCCAGGGTCAGTGGGAGACGGGGACGGACCGGCGGCTGGCCCTGTGTGACAGGGGACACAGGGGCACACACCGCCTGCCTGTGCCAGGGGACACACGGACACACACAGCCTGCCACCACCAGTGCCAGGGGACACACGGACACACACAGCCTGCCTGTGCCAGGGGACACACAGACACACACAGCCTGCCACCACCAGTGCCAGGGGACACACGGACACACACAGCCTGCCAATGACAGAGGACACATGGACACACAGCCTGCCGGTGCCAACCTCACAGGGATGCACGGCAGGTACTCCTGAGGTCCCAAGGAGGTCCCAAGTCTCCCCTGGGATGATCCCACAGGACAAGCCCCAGGACACCTCTGGGTCAGGTCTGATGGGCCCTTCTGCCCACACTGCACCTCCATCAGTGCCAGGGGTGGCTGCCCTATGCCCAGGACAGCACCACAGCCACAGCAGCACCCCCACACTGCCCCCACCCCAGAGCCAGCGCTGGAACCAGGACACCCCTGCATGAGCCCCCCATGGCCCTGGTGCTGCTTCAGGGCACAGAGCCCAGACCCCTCCTCAGCCACAGACAGACTGAACAGGCTGGAATCACCCTGAATCACAGCCCCCTGAACCCAGAGCTGCTGGAGCTCACACCCGCAGCGAGAGCAAAGGCAGGGACAGCCCTTGCCTGGCAGTGAAGCCATCAGAGAGACCCCGGGATCAGCAGCTGGGATCAGGCCCAGTCTGGCACTGCCCCAGCACCCACAGCTGGGAAACCTGCTCTGCAAGGCACCTCTTTTATTTCTTTTCTTGGCTTCCTTTCATCAAGATTAGAGGGTAAATCTTTTTCCTGAGCTAAATATTTCATTTCCATCAAAGCCAGATTAGCTGCCAGATCCATGGTGCCCCTTGCCCCAGCCCTGGGGTTAACCTTTCACAGGGGGCAGGGGGCAGTCAGGGGCTGTGACCCTGTTTGGGGGAGCCATAACGTGGTGCTGCCCCTGGCATCCATCACAGGCTGGCATGGGATGCCATGGGATGATGCCCATCCATCTGGGGATGGCAGCACCAGCTCCAGCCTGTCTCTCCTCACTGGCACAGAGATTGCTGGGACAGGGACATGCTGGGGGGAACCTGCTGTGCCCCCCACAGAGGGGCTTGGGTCCGGAAGAAGATTTGGACACTTATTCAAATCCCCTCTGTGAGGGGAAGTAATCCTGCATAATTCCCCAGGGCTGATGGCAAAGGGGATATCCGAGGCATTTGAGGTATTTTCACAGATCCTGCTGGGGGAAAGAATTTTCTGAATTGTGGGTGGTGGGGACTCATTTTGTGGTTCAGTTTGGGGTGATGGTGCAGGCCTGGCTCGGTGCCATCCATCCCTCCCCAGCCCCAGCTGCTGGCACTCAGCTCCCCCCAGAATGCCCAGTGGGACAGGACAGGCTGGCATGGGCACCTGGACAAGGTGACTGCGGGCACTGGCTGTCCCCTCTGCACCCCGGCCCTGCAGGGCTCTGTGCCCGCTGTCCCCAGGTGTGCAGGGCTCTGGGGACCCAGAGCAGCCCCAGCACGGCAGGGGCACACTGCAAGGCCAGGGCCCTGGGCCACCCCCACCCTGCCACGGTGGGGCAGGGCACAGACCCCGCACGGGGACGTTGTTATGGAAACTGTAAAATCCTGCAATTGCTCTGATTAAACAGCAATTGGAAAGCTGGGCCCGGAGCGAGGCCAGATGGAGACCTGATTCCCTAATGGCCATGGTCTCAGCCTGGCTGTAATCCCAGCACGTGTCCCTGGGCCAGCCCCAGCCCCAGCCCAGCCTCACTGCCAGATTGGCTGCTGTGGCACAGGGGCTCCAGAGGTGCCAGGCACCCCGAGCCCCAGCAGACCATTGCCAGGGCACCCTGGGGTGGGTGACCACCCCCTGGCACCCCGGGCAGCCCATGGGCCCCAGCAGAGACCCCCCAGCCCCCAGTGCCAGAGCTGCTGGCAGCGCTGGCCAAGCCCTCACCTGCACCAGCCCTCACCCTGCAGAACTCAGATTATTTCTGGCCAGGCGCCTGGAGAATCTCCAGTGGCTCTGCAGCTAATCCCATCTCCCTTCCACATCACAGCCAGGAATGGGAGCCACATCCCCTGCTGCAGGCAGAGGCAGTGGGTGCAGGCTCCCCACACACCCTGGGCTGGGCTGAGATGCCACCAAGCTTGGCTCAGATGTCCCTTGGAAACCTGCTTGGCATCTTCCCTGCAGGTCCCTCCCAACCCTTCCCTGCAGGATTCTCCAATCCCTTCCCTGCAAGATCCTCCCAACCTTTCCCTGCAGGACCCTCCCAATCCCATCCCTGCAGGACCATCCCGACCCTTCCCTGCAGGACTGTCCCAGTCCCTTCCCTGTAGGATTCTCCATCCCCTTCCCTGCAGGACCATCCCAATCCATCCCTGCAGGACCATCCCAACCCGTCCCTGCAGGACCATCCCAATCCTTCCCTGCAGGACCCTCCCATCCCCACCCAGCCCTGGCGCCCGGCAGCAGCAGGCACAGGAAGCCATGGTTTGGTTTGGTTTGGTTTGGTTTGGTTTGGTTTGGTTGGTTCAGTTCGGTTCATTTTGGTTGGTTTGGTTTGGTTCAGTTCGGTTTGGTTTCGTTCAGTTCGGTTTTGTTTGGTTCGGTTCGGTGGTCCCTGGGCAGTGTAGAGATGCCCCCGGTACCTGATGCTGTCCATGAGGGGCTGGTGGCACTCGTGGGTGAGCAGCAGGCACAGGGAGCCGTGGGTTGGTTTGGTTTGGTTTGGTTTGGTTCGGTTTGTTTTGGGTTGGTTTGGTTTGGTTCGGTTGGTTTGGTTTGGTTTGGTTCGGTTCGGTGGCCCCAGGGCAGTGTGGATTTGTCCCCGGTACCTGATGCTGTCCACGAGGGGCTGGTGGCACTCGTGGGTGAGCAGCAGGCACAGGGAGACGTGGGTTGGTTTGGTTTGGTTTGGTTGGTTTGGTTTCATTTGGTTTCATTTGGTTTGGTTTGGTTGGTTTGGTTCAGTTTGGTTTGGGTTGGTTTGGGTTGGTTCGGGTTGGTTCGGTTCGGTTTGGTTCGGTTCGGTTCGGTGGCCCCAGGGCAGTGTGGAGGTGTCCCCGCTACCTGATGCTGTCCACGAGGGGCTGGTGGCACTCGTGGGTGAGCAGCGGGCTCAGGCCGCGGGCCAGGCACTCCACGCTCCTCTGGGCCGCGTACTGCTTCAGCACCGCGAACAGCTTCTCCTTCAGCTGCGGCTGCTGCCCCAGGATGGCATCCACCTGCAGGGGGACAGGGGAGCCGAGGGAAGGGACACTGAGCAGGAGGGCGTGGGACCGCGGCAGGGGCACTGGCACACCGACAACGTGTCCCGCTTGCTCAGCCAAGGTGGAGGGAAGCACGCAGGGAGCAGAGGGACACCTCAGGGGTCAGCCATCACACAGCTCTGCTCTGCTCCCACACACAGCCCTGGAATTGCTGATCCAGAGAGTCCAGCAGAACAGGGGTGCGACCCCAAACTCCCAAACTCTGCTGGGATGGGATCAGCTGGAGCCTGCCTGGCAGAGGACGCTGCAATGGGCTTTTGGAGCTATTGAAGCTTTGTGCCTCAATCCTTGATCCCTCTGGGCAGCTCCATCCTGCCCTGAGCTCCGGGAAGCTGCTGGGAATGGGGAGACAGAACATGAAGGTGAGTGCCAGCCCTGAAACCAGCACTGACATCTCCCAGCCATGGTCCATCCTCTCCAGCTGAGACAGGCAGAGTAATTAGCTAATTACCATCGAGCCAATTACCCTGCATGGGACCCTCCTTATTCACCTCCTGCCGCACTGGGGCATTGCCCCCTGTCCCTGGGCAGTGGGAGCTGGTTCCTCACCTGGACCTCTCCAGTGGGACGCAGGAACTCCCTGTGACCCCTCTCTGTACCTGTGAGTGCTGGGATTTCCTGCAAGTGATGTTTTTGTGCAGGTTTGACTGCAGGGTTTGCCTGCAGGAAGGGGAGAGGAGCCCCTCGCCCTTCCCTGGGCACTGGGGGTGTGCAGGGCTCTGTGTGCACCCCTGTGGTGGCACTGCCAGGGAGCCACAGGTATCCCCTGCCTGGGGAAGAGCCATTTAGAGCCATTTTTGCAGGTGTTGTCCCACCTGTCCCTCCCCAGGGAGGGTGACACCGGCACCAGGACCCCGGCAGAGCCCCCAGTGCTGCTGGCTCTGCGCAGGCACTGCAGGGCTCCCAGCAGCAGCAGCAGCACTTCAAGGTTACCAAATCTGGGGCAGCCACAGCAGCAGTGTCCCCTGGGCTGGCTCGTCAGCACGGCCCCCAGGCCCAGCACAGGGCTGACACACTGTGGTGCTCCTGGTGGGATGGATCCCAGAGGGCTGCTGTGGGATTTCTGCCTGGGCTGGGATTGCAGGGCTTGGTGGGTGGGAATCACAGAATCACAAATGGTTTCAGCTGGAAGAACCTCTCAGATCCTCGAGTCCAAGCCATGCCTGATCCCACCTTCTCCCCCAGACCAGAGCCCTGAGTGCCACATCCCTGAGTGCCACATCCAGCCCCTCCTAGGACACCTCCAGGGATGGGGACTGCACCAGCACGGGGGTGCTGCCAGCCCTGAGGGGTCCCCAGCATGTCCCTGAGCACACAGGGGACAAGAGAAGGCTCTGCCCTGGAACTGGGACCATGAGTACCTCCCTGGTGATGCCCCAGGACGTGGGACATTGGAACTGGGACCCTGAGCACCTCCCTGGTGACGCCCCAGGACGTGGGACACTGGCACAGCCCTGCCCCAGTGCCACGGACACCTCTGTCTGTCTGTCTGTCTGTCTGTCAGGCCATTCAGTCTGGGCCCCACCAAAGGAAAGAAGCTGGGAAAAGGTGACCCGTGGGCAGTGCAGTGTGAAACACAAACCAGCAGCACCCTCTGACCCTGCAGCCTGGCAGCAGCACCAGGAGCTCACAGCACCGGCAGCACCAAGCAGAGCTGGAATCCCGGGAAAGGAGGGGGTAAAACACCCTGCTGGGTTTAGTGTTTGCTACATCATACAGAAACTGAAGCCACTTCAATTACTGCGCTGTGAATTCCCTTGGAGAGAATCTGCCAGCTGAGCCGTGCCCCAGCAGCTCTGCCTTCCTGCCCCTGCCCACGCTGCTGCTGGGGCTCTCCCAGCTGCTTTTGGGGCTGGGGAGGGAGGGACAGAGGTGCTGATGGGGTGCTCACAGCACCACAACAGACTCGCTCTCCTGCGACCATCCAGGAATCTTTCACTCGGCTGAATGTGCCTTCAGAGGCGGCCCGGAACAACCGCCCCTCCTGGTTAATCTCCTGTAATCAGCAGGTATCTGTTTCCCACGCCCATGAATCCAAACCTCAGAGGGTATTCGTGAATCTTTAATGGAGACGCTGACCGAGGGGATTCGCCTGATACCCACAAATCTCTTTATGGATGCCTTGTTCCTTCATTAACTGGGGATCAAAAAAAAAAAAAGCCCTACCAGCCTGGTTATTTTCATAACAGCATTTTAAAAGGCTACTTTGAAATGGAAATTAGAAAGATTGAAAAAAAACAACTGTGATCAAATTTGTAATTAGCACAAGGCGAGGTGTTTGCTAAAATACCCACTAGGAAGCTTTCAGGAGCACAATGAAGATGTAATCACATTGATGTTTTCCCTTTTGCAACAAAATAAGAACTAAAACGTCTGCAGGGTGACAGGCTCAGACTTTGAAGGGACATGCAGGGACCACCAGAGCAGGATCTGCCCTGTGGGTCTCTCCACGCTTTTATAGAACAAGGGAACAAGAGCTTGGGGTCATCCCTAGGGACTCTCCAAGCCCTTTGCAGCACCCATCTCTTCTCCCAGGTAATTTCCAGACCCTTCTCTCGGGTGCTCATGCCCCACATGACCAAGCTGGGAGCATCCCCCATCCGTGTGCCAAGGCTGGAGGTGGCAATCCCCAACTCTGCTTGGCACAGGTGGTGCTCAGCGCCCCAACCCCTTACCCCACACCCCTTACCGGCCTCACCTTCCTGCTGAACTCCTGCGCCTTCTGCCTCCTGTCCCGGTGCGCGGCGCCGGCGCTGGGCCCGGGGTCCCCGGCGATGTCCCCGGCATTGTCTCCGGCGGTGTCCCCCACGATGTCCCCGGCCGTGTCCCCCGTGATGTCCCCGGCAATGTCCCCGGCGGTGTCCCCGGCAATGTCCCCGATGGTGTCCCCTCGCTGCGGCCGCAGCAGCGCCAGGCGCAGGCACCGCCCGCGGCACGACCCCACGAGCGCGGCCGCCGCCTCGGGCGCTGCCACCGGGGTCCCGTCCACCTCCAGCAGGAGATCCCCGGGCTCCAGCCCGCAGGCCGCGGCGGGGGACGCGGGGCTCACGCTGGCCACCCGCGGGGGGCTCTCGCTGCCCAGCTCGAAGCCGAAGCAGCCGCGGGGCCCCGGGGGGATGCGGGCCCGCTGCAGCCGGGACACCACGCCGATGCTGGGGGGCACGCTGCCGCAGCGCCGGGCCAGCCCCCGCAGCGCCTCCCGGCCCAGGCGGGACACGGGCTGCCCCTCCAGCTCCAGCACCTCGTCCCCGGGGCGCAGCCCCGCCAGCGCCGCGCTGCTGCCCTCCTGCACCCACAGGATGTAGCACGGCCCCGAGCCGCTTATCCCGAACCCGAACGACTCGGGCCAGCCCTGGTTGGTCGCCGGCATGGCTGCGACTGGAAAAGAAGCAGGGAAAGAGAGGAGTTGTGGTGGCTTTTCCGTCCTTAGGGGTCGTTCCTGTAGGTGCAGTGTGGAGCCCATCGGGTGGGGGTTTCAGTGTGTGCTGCGTCCCCCTCACCGTGGGAAGAAACGCCCCAAGAGCCTGTATTTCCTGTAAATTTCCTTAAAATAACTGCTTTAACTCTATCTTTGGCTGCTGGTGGGGCCATTGAGGAGGCCACATTGTCTGGAAAGGCTGGGGCTACACGTGGCACTCAGATGTGACCTGGCACAGCCCTGGTCTCACCTGGGGCACCCACCTACCCCTTCCCCAGGAGCCTCACTTACCCATCTTCTTGTATTTATTTGTAATCTTCTTGTATTTATCAAAATGATTAGTTCATTTCTCTGACATGCTACATTAATGTTGTATTAATGTTACATCTCTTATGTTACATTAATGAATTGATGATCCAAGGACTTAAACCAGCTTGATTTTAACCAGCCCTTCTCAGCACTCAGTATTTTAGCTGTTTGCAACTAGAAAATTACTGTAAATTCATTAGAATTTGCCAGATCCTCTCATCTCTCCCGGGATCATTTCTTTGTGCCTCACAGTCCGTGTATGAGTTCTCCTGACAGCAGCATCCTGAAATGGCAGGATGATGGGTTTCAGCAGGACTTGTTTGTGGCTCACGTGAAGGGTTTGGAGTGGCTCCAGGATGCCCAAGGAGAAAGGGGCACAGCAGCCCTGAACATCTGCAGGAGCTGCCTTTGCCCGAGGTAACCTGCCCAGCTGATGGGCACAGTGCCCTCGGATGCCCTTTCCAAGCTGTGCTGTCCCGATGACCCTGCCATGGTCCCTTCCAGCCTCCCTTTCCGTGACTCTGTGGTGTGTGAGTGCCTGCACTGTCCGCTGACACTCACTAGAGTAACCCACACGGGGTTTTCCTCTGGGGCTGATCTCAGCTGTCTGTGAAGACGCTTTTTACCCCCGTGTTTATTCCATCTGAGTCGCTGAACACACACTAAGCACTTACAGAAATGAAACTCAGACAATTTTACCTGGGCAAAAATGAAACTCAGACAATTTTACCAGGGCAAATCACCCTGCAGAGACCACGAGACTCAGAGGGGAAGAGCTGAGGGTGAATCTTGGGACAGCAGCAGGATGAAACACATCTGTGCCCAAATCCACCCCCGGGGCTGCTGAGCGCTAGTTCTGAGAGCTCCAGCGGGAGCCCTGGGCCGGTCCCAGCGCTGCTGCTGCGGGCTGTGCTGCAGGGAAAAGCCCGGCAGACCAGTGTGAGCTGCACCCTGCACCTCTGTTTCCACTCTGGACAATTCCTACTCTGTCGCACCTCGCCGCCCCGGGCCCCAGCACTTACAGAAATCCGCGGCCATCCCGGGGCTCTCAGCGGCGGCAGCTCCGTCCCACCGGGGGCTCGCAGCTCTCCTGACTCTCCTCCATCACCACCCCTGCAAGCGCTTCCCATGTACCCGCAGCGCTCCAGGGAGCATCCTCCCGGTTCCCCCGTGCTCCCCGGGGCTGGGCCCGCTCCGGTGCTGCCGTGGCACCGGGACACAGCGGGCAGCGGTGGCCGCCCCTTCCCGGCCTTCTCACGGCAGCCCCGCGCCCTTCCAGCGGCTCCAGCTCAGCGCCACACACGCACTGAGGTCCTTCTGGCTTTTTCCTTTCTTGATTAACCTTATCCCCATCGCACAGAGGAGCGCGGGCAGTCTAATTGCCGTGCTCGCCCTGGCTGAGCCTGGCGCTGACCTGAGCCTGCAGATCTGGGGGGAATTAGGAGCTGGAAGGAGGGAAAACAGATTAGTGCCCGTGGAGGGAAATCCTTCAGGCACAGGGCAAATGCGGAGCGACAGCGCCGTGCGGGGCAGGGGACAGCGCCGGGGACGAGCCGGGACCTCGGCACAGGTGAGTGACACACCGAGGTTTGGGGACTGCACGTGGTTTGCTGCAGCGATTTGGGGGTCGAGGGCTTTGGGGCTCACCAGGAGAGCCGTCCCCAGCCAGGCTGCTCCGTGTGTGGGGTCCTGGCAGGGGGAGCAGCCGAGCCCCGTTTGCCCGCAGAGCCCCCCACGCTGGCACCGACTGTCCCTTAAGCTGCTATTTCTGATTTTGTCCCCGGCTTCCTCGGCACTGAGGGATCCCAGGGCTTAGCACGCTAAGAGGTTTTAGGGAATTACACGTCCTGCTGCGGCACGGGCGGGAGGGGCGGCTGCATCTCTGCATGGAGCACTCTGTGATCAGCCTCCCCTCGGCTCCGGCACGGGCTGTGCCGCCAGGAGTGATGGATGGGCTGGGAAATCCTCCCTGAACAGCTGGCACAGCTGGCACGGGGCTGGGCACAGCCTGGGCAAGGACAGCTGCAGGGTTTTCCTCCTGCTCAGGACCTCTGTGGTCATGTCACTGCCTCGGGGGATTGAAACCCTCTTCTTCCTCCTCTTCCTGCTCCTCCTGTCCTCTGCAGCTCCCTTCTGGTAGGTTCTCCTGCACAAATCTCCTTCTGAGCAGCACTCCCGGGGCTTTGGGGCATCTGTCCTCCCATGCTGGCACTGACACACACAGCTCCTACAAACTCAGGCATCTCTGTTACTATTCCCTGCCCAAACAGTCAAAACTGCAATTAATTCCCCTTTTTTTGTTGTTGTTCAGCCAGTGAGGGAATTGCTTCCTTTCCCTCCATTTTTAACCGACTTGAGCACTTTAAACACTGACAGTGAATTTTAATCTTTGAAAGAGCTGAGTTCTGGGATCCCAAGTGAATGGATGTGCCTTCCATTAAGACCTTCTGCCAGACTTTGGCCAGATGAGACTTTCTAAGTGATTTTCACAGTGCTTGGACTGAATGAGCTCCATCCCTCTGAGTCTCAGCCTCTGTCCAGCTGTTTGCTGGCTGGCTGTCCTTGAGCACAGCCTGTCAGGGCACCGAGAGCGGCACAGCTCCCCTGCCAGTCCCAATGTGGTTGCTGTCCCTGCAGCTCCTGGCCTGGCTGTGGCACACACAGACCCTGCCTGTCCCCCACAAAAAACCCCTTTGTGCCCACCCCAGCCCCTCCTGTGCCACCAGGCTTGCCAGGTGACATCCAGTGACCCGAGCCAAGCTGTTTCTGTACCTGCAGAAATTCTGCTGTCTCTGTAGGATGGGGAAATGGCTTTTTCCCCCCATCCTCCATCAGGACCCAAGAGCCTTGGGCTGCACTCCAGGACAGCTGTGCCCCGGGAATATTTTGGCCGCATTTCTCCCTCTCATGTCCTGTTCGGTGCACTGGGCTTACCAAGGGAAATAAAAAGAGACTCTTCCTGAAACTCAAGCTCCTCTCCTGCCTCCCACCAAGACGGTTCATCTGCTCTTTGGCCGAAGCCCCTGGAGCATCCCTGGAACGCTTACCTGTGCTGTCCGAGCTCCGGCCAGCGGCACAGCGGGACCCGGGGCTGGGCAAACCATCCCAGCAGCTCGGGATCCGGTGGATCGGCGGCACGGCCGGCCCCGGACGGGTTTCTCTGGCAAGTTCCAGGCAGGCCCGTAACCCAATCGGCCCCGGCGGTTTCAGTTGTCACACAACGGCTCGGAGGGCCGGGCTGGGCTCAGCATCCCGCGCGTTCCCGGCTCAGCCCGGCCCCGGCGGCACCGGCAGTGCGGGGACACCTGGGGCACGGTGGGACCGGGGGGATCGGGGCTGCCGGGGAATGTGCGCTCACAGCTCTGCGAAACCACGGGAATTTGGCTTTAGGGACTTCACCAAAGGCCACCAGCCCGCCGGAATTTCTGGCGATGGCTAAGGAATGGCACAGGACGGGTGAGAGCAGCGGCAGGACGGAGGCAGCATCAGCCCGCACGGTACCGATCTGCCCGGACCGCGGCAGCGCCGGGCCTCGCGGGCTGATTTCAGCGATGGTTTTACCGCTTCACCGCCGCGCCCCGCTCCCCGCCGGGCCGGAGGCGC
>JAWWMS010000043.1:15493936-15508383 GCA_035048045.1 Chlorospingus semifuscus | reverse complement strand
TGCAGAATCCCTGAGGGAGCTGGGAAGGGGCTGCAGAATCCCTGAGGAGCTGGGCAGGGGCTGCAGAATCCCTGAGGGAGCCGGGCAGGGGCTCACCTGGAGCACAGGAGGATCCTCAGGGATCTTTTCCCTCTCTGGAATTCCCTGCCAGGAGGGCACAGCCGGGGGTGTCGGGCTCTGCTCCCGGGAACCCGGACAGGAGCAGAGGGAACGGCCTCAGGCTGGGCTGGGGAAGCTCAGGGTGGATATTTGGGAGAATTTCCCCGTGGAAAGGGTGCTCGGGTCTTGGAACTGCCCAGGGAGGTTTGGAGTGCCCATCCCTGGAGGTGTCCCAGGAATTCCTGGAGGTGGCACTCGGTGCTCTGGGCTGGGGACAAGGTGGGCATCGGGCACAGCTGGGACTCCATGGGCTGGGAGGGCTTTTCCAGCCTAAAGGATACGGGGATTCTTGCAGAGATACATAAAGCTGCCCTCATTGCTGGCTGCTGCTGGAGGGGCTGCTCCATCCCTGGGCTCAGGGAATGCCAGGCTGTGCTGCAGGATGGCACCCAGGGCTCCAACAGCTGCTCCATCCCTGGGCTCAGGGAATGCCAGGCTGTGCTGCAGGATGGCACCCAGGGCTCCAACAGCCGCTCCTCTCCCCTGCAGGGCTCGGGATGGATTTCCTGACGCTGTTCCTGCTGTACCTGTGCTCCGTGCTGGCCGTGGCTGCCCTGCTGTGCCTGTGCTCGGGAAGGCAGGAGAGCTTCCTCACCAGGAGTGTCACCAGGGCCAGCCAGGTACAGCACTGCGCTGCCAGGCAGGGAATGAGCTGCCAGGGGAACCAGCAGCTGCCCTGCTGGCAACCTGCCCTGCTTTGTGGTGCTAAAATTAGGGCAACTGCTGTATTTGTTATCCAAAAAAACCCAACAAAAGCTGGTGTGTGGTCAGAGTGATAATATATTTCATCCTGTTTTAATGTCTGCTCTCAAGGAAGTGAGATAGGAAGCAGAAATACCCTCCTTGGAGATGGTTAAATCCTGCCCAAGCAGGTTGTAAAAATCATTTGGATCTCCCATCCCTTCCTGTGCCTATCTGGGGTGAGGATGGAGCTTCTCACCATGCCAGAAGTGATTCTTCACTAACACCACAACATATCTCAGAAAAAATAAATAAGAATCGGGCCCCAGGGATTTGCAGTTTTGTGGTGTTGCTGCTGTCATCGAGAGGGAAAAGGTGGGGGAGGTTTGAGGATTAAAATAGGGAGAGAATTATGAGTGGTGGCAGATATTTGAGGGAAAGCTCTTTAATGTGTGTACTAATGCTGCAGGCTCTTGTTCACTAAGAAAGAAGCAGAAATGAAGAGCTTTAAAAGAGGATTAAGAATTGGCATTTTATTGTAAAAACGGGGAATTGGGAAAGCACCAGTTCATTTTTCTGTCTGTTGGGCTGTGTCTGAATGAAAAGGAAAAAAAAATTGCTGTAATATTTCCGGAAGGTAAAGGATGAGAAAATTATCACTTAAATTGTAAATTATGTTTAGTGCTGTTCACAGGAGTTCAGACAGACTTTTTTATTACTGGCATTATACTTTCTTTTGGTTTATAGACACACTGTGCAGAGAAATTGATTTTTTTCCCCCATATCTTAATAGCTGCTGCTATGAAGTGTTTAAACAGCAGAAATTAAATTAGTGCTGTGGTATGAAGCCACTGTCTGGAGGAATCCAATCAATACTTGTGCCTGGGAAATAAATACATGTGAATACAATCAATATTCTACCTGGGATATGAATACAGGCAATGCTAAATGTAAGGTCACAATAGAAGATAAATGATTATAAGATAAGGAGCAATAGAATGCAAACCCCAGAGTATCAGAAGGGTCTGGAGCTCTTAGAGAGCATCCAGGGGATGGACACGGGGTGGTGAAGGGCCTGGAGGAGCAGCTGAGGGCACTTGGCATTAGGCTGCAGAGTGCTGAGGTTTCCTGCAGGCTCTTTTCTGCTGGGTTGTGTTTCCTCTTACAGCACTTGGAAAAAAAATCTCCTTTTTGCAAACACTCATCCCTCGAGCCGCCGAGCTGAGACGCACCAGTTCACACCAAAATATTTAGCATCTTCTCAGCTCCACATATGCTTTTTGCCTCCTGGTCTTTCACATCTGAGGCAAGAAGCTCTCACTGCATATTTTCCCTCTGTGTCAGCTCGAAATAGGCACAGCCTGTCTAATTGCTGTGTTGCTATAGAGATGTGTCAGCTCAGAGCAGGCAATTCCTGCTACAGAGATCTGTCAGAGCAGGCAATTCCTGCTACAGAGATCTGTCAGAGCAGGCAATTCCTGCTATAGGGATCTGTCAGCTCAGAGCAGGCAATTCCTGCTACAGAGATCTGTCAGTTCAGAGCAGACAATTCCTGCTATAGAGATCTGTCAGAGCAGGCAATTCCTGCTCTAGAGATCTGTCAAAGCAGGCAATTCCTCAGGCACATCCCTGCTTGAGGTATTCACTCTGTCAGCAGGGCA
Source organism: Chlorospingus semifuscus (assembly GCA_035048045.1). NCBI lineage: Eukaryota > Metazoa > Chordata > Aves > Passeriformes > Passerellidae > Chlorospingus > Chlorospingus semifuscus. The sequence continues at coordinate 15,505,882 of JAWWMS010000043.1, read as the reverse complement.
ACTCCTCCTTCAGCTGTGCTTGGAAGGACAATTAGATGTAGAGCCATGGGCTGGAGCTGCACAAACTGCACTTTGGGGGTTTGGCTGGCTCGTGGGGTTTTTTCCCCTCTCTTTTCTGGAGGCCACAAGCTTTATCCCTTTGCTTATCTCCCCCTGATCAGTCAGATGGGCTGATGGAGCATATTGTAGCTGGGGAATTGCTCAGTTCTATCCCCTGCTTAACCCAGCCCCACCCCACACCCAGCCTAAGCTCCTTAGAACTTTCACACATTAACCCAGATATGTTTGTTTGGGCCTGGGGGGAGTGTGGAACCTCAGCCCCCTGTGGAAAACCCAGCAGCATTCCTGCCTCTCTTCCTCCTTCATGGAGAGGGGGCTCAGGAATGGGAACTGCCCCGGGAGGTTTGGGGTCCCCATCCCTGGACGTGTCCAAGAACACCTGGAGGTGGCACCCAGAGCTCTGGGCTGGGACAAGGTGGGCATTGGCCACAGGTTGGACTTGAGGAGCTTGAAGGGCTTGTGCAGCCTTCTGTGATTCTGTTTGTTATGGCTGGGCTTCATGGCCTTGAAGGTCTCTCCCACCTTTGATTCTGTGGTGAGAAGCTCATGAGAAGGAGCCTCCTCCCCAGTGCTGGGGCTGTGCAGGTCCAGAGCTGAGGGAGGAGGGTTGCACTTCAATCTGAGCCTGCCCCGAGGCAGCAGTGATGGCCAGGTAACATTTCCTGTGATTTCCTCGATTTCCTCAGGTGCTGTCACTGGTGATCCCCAGCCAGCTGCAGAGGGTGGCACAGCGGGCACTGCACAGGCTCTTCCACACAAGGTATTGCACTTTTGTGCCTTTGGCATTGGTTTTACTCTGATTGCTGGCTACTGTCAGGATTCCTGCCACCATCAGAGCTCTAGTATTATCCTTAGGTGTTCTGTCTGCATTTGGGATGCCTGTCAGGATTCCAGATTCCCTTTGAGGGTTGCCACGCTGCTGTCTCTGCCTTCCTCGCTCGCTGTTTGGAGGGTGGTGCCCTGAAATGTTGGAACATATTGACAAACGGAGATAATGTGGCTCAGTAGCAGATGTTGGTCCCACTGGTGGGATCCCACAGGAATCACCAAGCCTCTGTGGCAGCTGCAGATGGAGCCAGACAGACTCATCTCCATCCTCTGCCTCCAATCCCATTAGTGCCAGCCCGGCAGCCCGGCTGTCCAGGTGGCTGGGGGGAAGCTGCACAGCAGCCTGCTGGCTTCAGGTGCATTCTGTGTGTCTGTGAACTCGGGTGCCTCAGGAAGGATTTAAACACCTTTTCTCTGGGGACAGCAGCTCGCTGTGCCAGTGACTGCAGGGCTGCAGGTCTGCAGCTGTGCTGGGAGTGCTGGGGTGGTTTGGTGCCTGTTTGCTGCTGCCCTGCTCTAACACAGCCTGGGACAGAGAGGTGGCACTGCCAGGGGTGCTGGGGGCACTGGCAATCTCCACATACCCTGGAACTGGTGCTCAGTGCCCACCTCCTGCCACCCTTACTTCCTACCAGCTATTATTGCAGAGTTTTTAAGATTATTTTCTTTGCTTTCAGAGCAGCAAACGCCTTCTGGCAGAATGTTTTGTGGCCTATTGCTGTGGCATATTTTGTCAGCAGCAAGTGATTATAGGACTTTGTACTGACAGGGGAAAAAATCCAAAGTACATGTGAAGAAAGCAGGGAATTGAGCTGACATATTTAAAGGAGCATATGTGGGAAGAAGAGAAGGAGAAGGCAGTGGATGGAGAAAACACTATTAATATGCAATCCAAGCTGGCCTGAAAACCTAAAAGAGGTGTCTCCTTGCATTTGGGAAGTCTTTGATCACCTCTGGGTGTACTTGACCTGTTAATCAGGATGCTGGGTATTAAGCAGCCTGTCCCCTTTGCTCGGCAGGAGCTGTTTGTTTGTGGTCCTGCACGTGGCCCTGCAGGCTGCAGTGTTTGGGGAGTACACCTGGGAGGTGTTTGTGTACTGCTGGGAGCTGCAGTTCCACCTGCTGCTGCTGCTGCTGCCCTACCTGCTGCTGGCTGGCAACCTGGGCTGCTTGCTGCTCTGCTCCCGGGCCAACCCTGGTGAGATCGCTCCCCTGCTCCCTGAAAACACAAAAACCTGCTGCAAATCCCATGGTTTAGTTCTTTTCCTGTCTCTTTGGCAGGTACAGTGACGAAATCCAACGCTGCATCCCTGGCTAAGGTTTATGCCTATGATGGGGTGATGTTCCAGAGAGGCCTCGTGTGTCCCACGTGCAGCCTGGAGAAACCAGCCAGGTCCAAGCACTGCAGTAAGGATCTGAGATTCCTTGCTAGCCATGGCAGTAAGAGCTTCCCAAAGGAATTCTGCCCCAGGAGCTGCAGTTCCCACTACAGCTGTCCTGTTACCAGCTCAGGGCTCACAGGGCTGGGTTTGTGTTCCTGGGGTGCCAGGTCACAGCTGCATTTGCCCATCCCTGGAGCTGGTTGGGTGCTGTTTCTTCTCACAGAAATTACCAGTTCTGAGGGATAATTCAGGGCCAGGAACAGTTGATAACAGAAATTGTCACCTGTCAGGACCTCAGATCAGGATTTTCTGTTTCAGTCACAGAACCCTGTACTGGTTTGGGCTGGAGGGATCTTTAAAGCCCATCTCATGTCACCCTCCACACCTTCCACAAGCCCAGGGTGCTCCAAGCCCTGCCAGCCTGACTGGAACCCTGCCAGGGATGAGAAGCCCACCACCTCATTTTATCATCTAAAATAAAGGTGGGAGCCCCAGTCTCTGTCTTTCAGGTGCTTTGCCAGGCAGTGCTGTCAGAGAAGCCAAAGTCTTGGAGCTGCAGTCTTGGGGAATAAAAGAGGAAATGGAATACGTTGTTTTCCTTAGCATACACAGTTGAATTTATTTGCTTCAAAAGCTGCCAGCTAAACCCTGACTGCAACTCCCACATATTTTCAGCTTAAAAAACACCTAAAGATCAAACTGCTTACTTAAAAACCAAGTGCCAAGAGCTCAGAATCTCTGCTGGTCACAGTGATTCTGAGATACGTACAAGCCTCTTTTTCCAGCCTGGCAGTTGAAGAAGGAGTCAGGATTCCTCTGTTCTCCTTCTCAAGGTTGTTTATTATTTCTTATCTATAACATTCTTTCCCTGGCCTGCTGAGGTCTGTCTGGCAGGTTGGGTTGAGGCACACTGGTATTATCTTTTATACTAAAAACTACATTTACATTATTTACAATAACTTCCCAGTACCTATCAGCTATGTTAGACGGTGAGCTTCTACCTTAAACCAATCCAAAAGTGCCAGCATCACCCAGAACACGGAGGCTAGGATGGAGAAAGAAGAAGGAGGACAGGGCACGCCCAAATTCCTCCATCTTGGGACCCCAAGCCCCCATTCTAAAAACCTCAAAAATCTATTTTTCACCACGTGACAGACTAACTATTATTCTGCTTAAACTTTCTTGACTTTAATTCTTCATATAAAGGTGGTAATGTGCTCCATGGATCAAAATCAAAGCACAGGGGTCTGGGGCTCTGTGCCAGGGTCTCTGAGCCCCCCGGGCAGGGTCTGGAGCCCTCCAGGGCACTCAGAGGAATTCCTGGGTTCTGACCCCAAGGCTCTTGTTTTGCCCCTGCCTCCTGGAGGCGTGTGCAGGACGTGTGTGCACCGCTTTGACCACCACTGCGTGTGGGTGAACAACTGCATCGGGGCTGGCAACGCGGGGCTGTTCCTGCTGTACCTGCTGTCGCTGACGGCCACCGCGGGCGCCGTGGCTGCGGTCACTGCTGCCCTCCTCGTGCACGTGCTGCTGCTCTCCGACGCCGTGCACGGCACCTACCTGGATGCCCAGGGCCAGGAGCAGCCCGTGGGGATCCCCCTCCTCGTTCAGGTCAGTGCTGTGCAACGTTCTGGCTCTCTCTGCTGTCGGGAACCGCGTCCTGTTCCTCCAGCACGGGGGCAGGCTGCGGGGTTGGGGACAGGCTGCAGGGCTGGGGACAGGCTGTAGGGTTTGGGGACAGACTGCAGGGTTTGGGACAGACTGCAGGGTTTGGGACAGGCTGCAGGGTTTGGGACAGGCTGAAGGGTTTGGGACAGGCTGAAGGGTTTGGGGACAGACTGCAGGGTTGGAGACAGGCTGAAGGGTTTGGGGACAGGCTGCAAGGTTTTGGGGACAGACTGCAGGGTTGGAGACAGGCTGAAGGGTTTGGGGACAGGCTGCAAGGTTTTGGGGCCAGACTGCAGGGGTTGGGGACAGGCTGCAGGGTTTTAGCTGCTTTATAACTAGATTTAGAAAGCTGCCACTGCTGAATACTTTAGCAATGGGGGGTTTTTCTCACAGCACCTCCGATCCTACAGGTTCTTGTCTCCAGGATCTGTCACTCAGTTCATATCTGGTTCATAGAGAAGGATTTCCCATCCCAGTGACTAGCTGATGTAGGAAAGTTTAGGAAACAGCTGAGAGTCCCTGAGGTACCTTTGTGGAGGTGTTGAAGCAGGACAACCCCCTGGAATGCAGATACAGTTCCACCTGCACATGGGTGTGCATTCCAGCTGGGGCTGTGCAGTGCCCGTGGGATTCAACCCTCCCACATTTTAATTTACTTTTCTCTCTCTCTGCAGCACCTTTTCTTGACTTTCCCCAGGATTGTCTTCATGCTGGGGTTTGTCATCCTGCTCACCGTGGTACTGGGGGGATATTGCTCCTTCAGTCTGTATTTGGCCCTCACCAACCAGACCACCAACGAATGGTGCAAATCCCGAAGATTTGGGGGCTCCCCCCCTGTCCCCTCGCAGCCTCATGACAGACCCCTCGTCTACAGAAACATTTATTCCAAAGGGATCTGGAGGAACTTAAAGGAAATCTTTAACCCTCCTACCACGTTGGAAAGGAAGAAGAAAACATGAAGATATTCTTGTTTCTCTGGGCATTTTTAAATGTTTTCTAAGACTCAGTTCAGCAGTGGGCTTGGCTGCCCCAGGCAGATTGTGGAACAAGATTCTGGAACTGCAGATTTGGAACTGAATTGGAAGAAGATTACTGCAGAATTCACATACTGGTGCCTCATTGGAGCTCCCTCCCTCAGTGAGACTCAGGGCCAGCTCAGGCCTGGCCCCTGAATAAGGATTTGGTTCATCTTCCCAAGGTGAATCTTTCTCTCTGAGAAGGGCCAACACGGAGCTCCTGTGAATTTTGAGGAAGCAGCATCTTTTTGTATCTTTCTTTGGGAAACAATTAACCCATGACTGTTAACAATGACTACAATAGGCTGTGTGTATTTAGCTGCAAGAATTTCTGGCAGGATCTTACCTGCAGAAACCATGTCCTGCTGCAGCTTTGGAGCACTAACTTCAGGAAGGAAATTAAAGTGTCCCTGTTCACCTCTCCTTCCAGATAATAGAAGAGAAATTGAAAAAAAATGTAGTAAGAACTTTAAATAACTTTATTTTTAAAAATGTATTTATTTACATGCCAAATCTGTACAATATGCAATTAAAAATCCAAATATAGTTTAAAAAAAACCAAATTCCTATACAATATGGCTTTCCAGCCCCCAGGCTGGCTCTCAGAGCAGCCTGGCTGGCATTGCATGGTACAATGATGCATTCACAGACCAGTACATAAGGCTACTTGTCCAGGATACCAAAGAAAAGAGAAATACTGCAGTACCGTAGGCCTGAAGGAGTGAGGTTAAAGGCATGAGAGTGTTTCAGTGGTGCTCAACACACACCACAACTCCTTAGGTTTGGTTTTCTCAACTTGTTTTAAATGCATATATTGAAATAATCCCTTGTGAGACCCCCACATACTTGCTAGACTTTCTGAATCCTTTTAAAAATCAGACCACTGCCATCCCAGTGGTGGGCAGAGTGGGCTGATTCCCAAAGGATCTTCCTTAATTCGAGGCTGCTGAACAGAATACTGAGTGCCACTTGTGACCTGTCAGTCTCCTCAGGGTGACCAGGCCAAGGCTTTAACTCCTGGAATTGGTTTTAGACTGAGAACACCTCGGACCTGCCCTGTCCTATCCTGTTTTAGACCTGCACTATCCCATTTTAGACCTGCACTATCCCGTTTCAGGCCTATCCCGTTTCAGGCCTGTCCTATCCCGTTTCAGGCCTGTCCTATCCCGTTTTAGACCTGCACTATCCCGTTTTAGACCTGCCCTCTCCCCTTCTGGGGGCCTGCACTGCCGGTGAGTGTTCCCTGGCTGTGTGAGCAGCCCCAGTGCCCAGGTGGGCACTCCCACCCCTCACACGATCACAGTCTGCACCTCCACGTCTCCCTCCTGCGAGGCGATGACGAACTCCCCGGCGTGCTCCATGATCTCGATGTCCTCGGATGCCACCATGGTGACGGTGGCCTCCTGCGCGGCCAGGCCGCCGTCGGTGGCCAGCACGGCGCCGTCGCCGATGGCCGAGGCCAGGGTCATGGCCACCTGCTCGGTGAGGCTCTCGGGGGTGGCGATGGTGATGGTGTCGGCGGCGTCGGCGCCCGCGCCGCCCTCGGCCACCGTCACGTTCTGCACGATGATCTGGTGGCCCGAGTTGGCCTGGTTCACGATCTGCTGCACCACCTTCATGATGTGGCTGTCCACCTGCCAGGGGACAGGGGCTGCATTTACTGACAGAGTTAAGGGCAGTTATCACTGCTCCTGTTACCCCTGGGGCAGTGACAGGAGCAGCTCTGCTCCAGCTGTTCACCCCAAAACAGACTCTGCAATGTGTCACCCCTCCTGTCACCCAAGGACTGCCTTACCTCATGTCTTGTTCCCTCTATTATTTCAGTAGCTTCACTGGTCTCCATGTCTTCGGTAGAAGTCTGGAAGACAAAATAAGATTATTCTCTTTTTAGGTTCTTATAAAAAGAATTTTATCACCAAGATATAATTCACTTTTACACAAGCCTTTGTGTTCCCCTCACATGCAGCAGCTGCTCCAAAGACAACTCCTTGACATTCCCTCCCAATCCCATTATCAGGAACTACTTAAAATGAATGCACAATGTTCACAAATAACTGAAAGAGAAAGTCCTCCCTCAGCAGGATTTGGCCACGCAGCAGATTTTTCTCCTACTGGAGAAGAACTACGGCAGCACTCAATAACTGAGCTGTGTTACCCTGCTGGGATGAGAGCTGGCTCTGTGTGACAGAGGAGAAAGTGAAACGCAGAATTCATTGCTTTTGGCAGCCTCTGTTAGAAACAACAGAGATTATCTGGGACAAAGTAAGATAGATAGAAAAAAAATGGGAGGAATGGGAGAAAATAGGAGAGAAAGCTGAAGGACTTAAAAGTTGTGAGGACTTAAAATCTGGTGTGGTCAAAAGTTCTCAGGCTCAGCCTCCTGGCACACACAGCACTTTGGGAGGGTGGGGAAGCTCCAAGTGCTTTCCTTCCAAACAAGGCTGATCCCACTGGCTCCTGGGGCCATGCAGGCAGGGCAGAGCCTGTTTTACCTTCTCCCAAAAGCCTGGAGCAGGAACATGAACAAGTGCAGAGTTTTCCCTGACCAAAGCCTGTGCTCAGTTCCCAGTGGGCAGGCTGGCTGCCCCTTCTCACCTCGATGATGTACTCCTGGGTGTCTGCCACCACTGAGGAGAACTCCACCAGAACCGTGTGCGGATCCTCCGAAAGGACTGTGGCTGCCAAGTTGTCAGCAGACTGACTCTCCTCTGACACCATCACTTCTTCCACCTCCTTCATAGCAAGGAGGCAGCCACCTGCAGGGAATTCCAGAAAAACAACGTTTGTGTCCATCTCCAGTAGCAGCTGGAAGGTGCTTTGCAGCACCAGCAAGGGGATGCTATGGATGAGTGACCAGTGCCACTTGAGGGGCTCTTGGCCCACCAGGACAGGCCAAGGAACAGCCCAGAAGAGTCCCTGTGACACCAGGAGCAGAGCAGCTCTCCAGTACAATTCCAAACATGGGTAAATGCAGGTGGTAAAACCACTCAGGGTTTTCAAGCCATGTGTGAAGAACATACAAGAAGAATTTGGGTATATTTTAAATCATCGCTCTTTTCTGCTGATACATCTCAGTATCTCCTACAAAAGTCCATTTTTTCCTCCAGTAAACTTGTATTATTCCATTGGAATAACACCATCAGCACTACCTGAAGAAGTCTGGAAATCCCTGCTTAGGAGCTCAAGGAGCAGCAAGCCCAGTGCAACTAATCCCACCAAACCAGATTATTGCTGAGAACTTTACCCAGACATTTCCTTCCCAGAACATGCCCACTTCCATGTGAGTCATTAAATCCACAGAACGACCAGGTTGGAAGAGACCTTAAAGATCATGGAGTCCAACCCATGCCCTACACCTCAACTAAACCATGGCACTGTGCCACATCCAGGCTTGTTTTAAACACATCCAGGGATGGGGACTCCACCACCTCCTCGGCAGGCCATTCCATTTCTTTCTGTAAAAATAATCTGATATCCAACCTGTATTTCCCTTGGTGCAGCTTGAGGCTGTGTCCTGTGGTTCTGTCAGTGGCTGAGATGCACCCTCAGCACCATTGCCAGCCTGCCCAGCTGCAAGCCCTGCTCACCTTTGGTTCTGAGGTGCCTGTTGAGGGTGCCGTGCTCACCTTTGGTTCTGAGGTGCCTGTTGAGGGTGCCGTGCTCGGCGAAGCCGCGGCCGCACTTGTAGCACTTGAAGGGCTTCTCGCCGGTGTGGTGGCGGATGTGGCGCACCAGGGAGCCCTTCTCCCGGAACCCCCGGCTGCAGAACTGGCACACGTAGGGCTTGTCCTCCAGGTGGGTGCGGAAATGCACCTGCTGGGCGTTCTGCACGCACAGGGAGGCAAGGCAAGCGCTCAGAAAGGACACAGCCAACTCACGGATGTGGGGCTTTGCTCCCATGGTACAACTCAGCGTCTTTTATAGGATGATTTTCTTGGGTGGTGGTTTAGGAATGGTACTTCCCCAGCCAGTGCTCACACCATGACTCACCAAATTTATGAGGCACTCACTTGTTCCCCCTCTCCCTCTCCCCCTCCCCTCACAGTGGGCAGGAGAAAATTGGGAGGCACAAAAGGTGAAGATCATGGACTGAGATAAGATCAATTTACCAGAAACAGAAATAAGATTAAAAACCACTACTGATGACAGAGGGTACAAGAAAGAGGTGAGCAACTCACCTGCCCTAATAACAGACAGAAGGAACCTCTTTGCCTCACAACAGAATACTCTGGCCATGCACCCTCCTGTCTACTGCAAAAATCAACCTCATCCTGGCCAGAACCAGGACACTGTTATTACATATTTGCTCCACACATAAAGGAACAGTTTCTTCAGAAATGTGATGGTTTTACAAAGACTGTCCTTTTGCCCACTAAATCAAAATGCCTGTCTGGAGTTTCAGCTCACAGAATCACTGAATGGTTTAGGCTGGAAAGAACCTTAAGGAACATCTTATTCCACCCCCCTGCCATGAGCAGGGACACCTTTCACTGTCCCAGGTTGCTCCAAGCCCTGTCCAACCTGACCTTGGACACTGGCAAGGATGGAGCAGCCACAGCTTCTCTGGGCTATAAGAGACAGGTGAGCTCTTTGAGGAGCAAAGCCTTGTGCCACAAGCTGGCTCTGGGGAGGCAGTGAGGGGTTGGTGATGGGGCCCACCTTTGTCTTGTAGCGCTTGCTGCACCTGGGGCAGGCAAAGCCTCCTGCCCTGTGCCACAGGCTGGCTCTGGGGAGGCAGTGAGGGGTTGGTGATGGGGCCCACCTTTGTCTTGTAGCGCTTGCCGCACTTGGGGCAGGCGTAGGGCCGCTCGTCCGAGTGCACGCGCCGGTGCCCCTTGACGTGGGCGATGGTCTTGTAGAGCTTGCCACACTCCCCGCAGCGGAAGCGCCGCTCGTTCACGTGCACCTCCTGGTGCTTCTTCAGCAGGTAGCCCTTGGTGAACTCCTTGCCACACTCCTCGCACTTGAAAGGTTTGTACTCTAGAGGGACAGAGAGAAAAGGTGTGGTTGATCCAGGGCAACCTGCAGTACAAGGATGTGGTATGGGTGCAACTGAATTGTCACAAAAAGCAACCTGGAGAAGGGGAGGAATTGTATTGTCACCAAGTGTGTGGGCTTTCACAGAACCCCAAAATAGCTGGGCTGGGAAGGGACCTCTGGTGATCATCCAGTGCAGCCTCCTGGGCAGGCAGGGTCACCTGGAGCAGGCGACACAGGAACGTGTCCACAGCTCTGCCACCCTCATTGCAAAGAGGTTCTTCCTCATGTCAACACGGAACTTGTGTTTTGATTTCTGGGCAGTGCTCCTTGTGCTGTCACTGAACAGAGTCTGGCACCATCCTCTGACACCCCTGGGAGGGATTTGTATGGATTGATGGGATCCCTTCTCCAGACTGACCAGGCCCAGCTCCTGCAGTCTCTCCTCATCAGAGGAGCTGTACCCAGCTGAGGTCACTGAGCCTGTGTCACACAGCAGCCCCAGCAGCCCTTTACCTGTGTGACTCTTGCTGTGAGTTTCCAGGGCAGCAACTTCATTGAAGGCTTCATTACAGTGAGAGCAAACATAACGTTTGTACCCGTTGGTTCCTTCTGCAGCTGTCTGCTGGAGAGAAAATGGGAAAACTGCTTTTCTATTTTTGTACTGCTGTGTCCAGTTAGGATTGCTACCCAAATTCCCAATTAAACACTCCAGCTTTGACAGGAAAGAGATCTCCATTGTGAAAGAGACAGCACATATGTGAAGGAACATTTCCCTTAAATCACACCTGCACAATGTAACTCTAACACCTGACACAAAGCCACAGGCACAGGCAGACATACATGAGGACAACATGAGGACAACAGCTGCCCAAAACCAAATACAGACAAGGAAAGTTAAAAAATTAATGTGTTGATGGAATACAAACATACAGACTCTGCTCCTTCCAGTTTAACACACTGCTCCACACACGGCTCCTCTTCCACTTCCATCCCTTTGTTCTCCAGCTCTTCTGGAGCAGCTGCCATAGGTTCATCTGGCTTCTGCACTTCCTCCAGAGCCACTCTCTCGATGACAATCCCCGAATTCCTCATGGCCTGCCTCAGCAGGTTCTCACTGTTCACTTCCCCCTCGCAGGGCAGCTCCTTGGGATGCGGCTGCTGCAGGAACAAAGAGAAGTTGGGCACAGCAAACCCACAATGTCCTACAGCAACACTGCTGTGAGTGCAACTCTGTCTGAGTGTCCAGAGCTATGGGGCTGAAAGATCAGCCAGGGAATACCTTGGGCTGAGGAGGAGGATGAGGTGGATCTATACTCTGAGAACCCAAGGGATGACAAGCCCAGAAGGAAACCAACCAAAGGAAGCCCTTCATTCCCCACTCAGATTTACTGTCAGTACCCCGGACACCTCTGCTCTGAGGTGAAACGTTCTTTGTGTAAAACACACGGAGGGTGTTTGAACCAAACAACACTCACATCTGCCTCCAGGGGCTTTGCATCCACCACGGGCAGTCCCTGCATCTGGACATGGACCTCATGGAGCACGTTGCCTTTTGCATCTGTCACGAGGTGGATGACAGGGGAGGCCTCGATGGATTCGCTCGCTATGGAGGACACTGTGTCTGCGGTGGAGCTGCAGGGTCCTGCAAGAAATGAACCTGCAAGAAATGAAGGGGTGGGGAAATGCACCCCTCAGCAACTCCCTGTGCCCTAAAAATCTGCCTTAGACCACAAGGTGCCTGTTAACATCACCTTTGTACCAGATTCTCAAACATTCTTGAGTTCACACCTGGCTTTGAGGTAATAACTTTGCTCTATAAATTACTTTTTTCTGGTATAAAAAATATAAATTCAAAACCATGGGATTATTTCTTATCATGGAACGGTTTGGGTTGGAAGGGATCTTGCAGGTCATCCAGTTCCACCCCCTGCTATGGGCAGGGACACTTTCCACCATCTTAGGCTGCTCCAAGCCCTGTCCAACCTGGCCTTGGGCACTGCCAGGGATCCAGG
>JAWWMS010000043.1:15473742-15489190 GCA_035048045.1 Chlorospingus semifuscus | reverse complement strand
GAAGGGCATGGAGATGCTCTCTGTCTGTCCCTAACCCCTCTCTCTGTGTTCCCCAGGGACAGGATGCCTGGTGAAGGGCATGGAGATGCTCTCTGTCTGTCCCTCACCCCTCTCTCTGTGTTCCCCAGGGACAGGATGCCTGGGGAAGGCTATGGACACACTGTCTATCCCTCACCCCTCTCTCTCTGTTCCCCAGGGACAGGATGCCTGGTGAAGGGCATGGAGATGCTCTCTGTCTGTCCCTAACCCCTCTCTCTGTGTTCCCCAGGGACAGGATGCCTGGTGAAGGCCATGGAGATGCCCTCTGTCTGTCCCTAACCCCTCTCTCTCTGTTCCCCAGGGACAGGATGCCTGGTGAAGGCCGTGGAGACGGCGGCACAGCGCGAGGCGTTCATCGTGGGCAAGCCCAACCGCTTCATGTTCGACTGCGTGGCGCAGGAGTTCCCGGTGGACCCCGCTCGCACCATCATGGTGGGGGACAGGCTGGACACGGACATCCTGATGGGCAACAGCTGCGGGCTGACCACGCTGCTCACGCTGACCGGGGTGACGGCCCTGGACGAGGTGCGGGGCCACCAGGACAGCGGCTGTCCCGCCAGGCACAGCCTGGTCCCCGATTTCTACGTGGACAGCATCGCCGACCTGCTGCCGGCCCTGGGGCAGTGAGGGGCTCAGGGCAGCCCCGGCAGCAGCCCCTGGCAGTACCCCCCGCACTCACTAGGTACTCCCCGGGGTTAGAACCCTTCGCTTGTCTCCTCTCTGTCCTCTCGGTATGATTCTGTTTACATCTCAGTCTGAAATGCACTTTGAACAAAGGGGGCGTTACAGGGGCTGGGCTTGGGGCTGGGTTTGGTTATCATGCATCGATCCAGTGCTAGATCCACAGCACAGCTCCTCTGGGCTGGGCTGGAGCTGGTTGATCTGAGGGGAAGGATCATGTCCTGGCCAGGCTGGGCCATGGCTCAGCCTGGTCTGTTCAGGGAAACGACTCTTGGGATGTGCAGTAACTCTGGTTGTGCTTGGAAGCACTTGTGGAGCTGGTGTTTGCCCTTGGGGTGACTCTTTTTCCCAGCTGGGGCCCTGTTGAGGGGCACAGCCCCACGTCAGGTCACACAAATTCATCTCCTCTGTTTGACCACTGCACATTGCACTTGTGATGCAGATTGGGATGATCCCACACAATTCCAGACCACGTCTGCTGCACGGTGTCTGTCCAAGGTCGAGAGTGTGTAAAGCACTTGTACACACTGGCACTCCCTGAGCATAAAGTTAGAATATATTTAAATTATAAATAGAGTCTATGATAATATATCTTGTTTCCCAGGAGGGAGGATGAGAGGAATGTACTTAGCACTGATTTAATTCTCCTGAACGGTTGCATTTGGTAATACAGAGGGTCTGTAGCCACACAGGACTGTCTGTCATTCCTGCTGCTTCCCAGAGATCCCAGGATCAATGTGTACCGAGCTCCTGCACTTCCCTCAGCATCACTGAGCCTCTTGCCTTGGCTTTAGTGCACAATTCCAGTTCCTGCTCAGTCCGTGGATGGGTGTAGTGCCCAGGACAGCTGTCCCCAGGGAGCCCTGTGGCTCTGGCTGGCTGTGTGTGACAGCAGCTCGTGCTTCCTTCCCATCCCTGAGGTTCAGATCTTCCGTGTGTGCCGGCTGGGGCTGGGCACGCTGGGTGGTGAGGAGTGCTGGCTCGCTCAGGGATGATTCTCTTTGATCTCCAGGTGGGATTGGGCAATGAGGGGCTCACCACAGGGTGGTTTTTGTGCTGCCTGAATCCCACAGTGAAAGCTTTTGCATTACAGAATTAATTGAAAATTATATATGCAAATAACTCGCTTTTATTGCATAGATTCCAGTACCTACAGTTCAATTTAAGCACTGGTTATCCTTCCTGTCCAGCTGAGGAGCTCGGGCAGTGCTGATTTCCTGCCTGGTAACTTGTCACCTCCTTTGCACAGCAATAACCCTGCAGTCCAGAGGCTCTCGGTGTTCCCAGAGCACTGGCTGAACCTCTGCAAGGCTGTTTGTTTGTAATGTGGAGTTGTGGAAGGAAGTGTGAATAATCTCTCCTGCAAAGTCCCAAAGGCAGAACTTACCCCTGGTCTGGGTAACATGGATATGGACATTGTGGACTCACTGCAGGTCGTGTCTGATGTAACCGTGTGGGTTTGGATTCAGTCTCTGTTTCTGGTGCTTTTTGTGTCAGGAAAAGGCCAGGAGAGAGTCCAGCATCCCTCAGGCAGCTCAGTCCCTGCTGAGGGCTCTCGCTGGCCAGGGAGCCATTGCCTGGGCTCAGGGGTGCTGGAATGTGCTGCTGGCGCTGTCAGTCGTGCTTCAAATCTCTGTTCTGACTTCCAAACTGTTCCTAATCCTCTACTTGAATTCCCATTAAACTCTCAAACCTGCTCTCCCCAGCATTGTCTCACCGTGTTTTCTGGTCTCCTGAGCATTGGGAATCCTGGGGGTCAGGGATGGTTTGGGAAAGGACCTCAAAGCCCACCCAGTGCCACCCCTGCCATGGCAGGGACACCTCCCACTGCCCCAGGTGCTCCCAGCCTGTCCAGCCTGGCCTGGGCACTGCCAGGGATCCAGGGGCACCACAGCTGCTCTGGGCACTTGTGCCAGGGCTGCCCACCCTCACTGGGAAGAGTTTCTTGCTAACATCTCATCTCGCCCTCTGCCATTCCCCTTTGCCCTGCCCATGCCCTTGGCCAAAGTCCCTCTCCTCCTTTCTTGTGGGCTCCCTTCACCCAGTTTGTTCAGCCCTGGGCTGGGCATGACAGGAAAATGTCCAAAACCTGCATTTTCCCTGGGTAGACATCGCATGAAGGGATTCTTGGCTTTTCCTTGCCTCCACACCTTGGTTATGTCTGGCTGGCAGGTCTGGAACGTTCTGGAGGCTCCTGGACCGCTCAGGATCAGGACACAGGTGGCAGTGTGAGAGCAGTGCAGGCTGTGGCAGTGACTTGGTGGCACAGCCCTTTTCCCTTTCCCTCCAGGGTGGCCCAGGTGTGTCCGTGTGTCTGTGCAGCCCTGCAGGGACAGCAGGATCAGCACCTGGCTCCAGCCCAGGAGCTCCCGTTGACATGTGGGAATTGCCGCTGCCACACGGGCAGCCTGCCACTGTCCTCTGGCCATTTGATCTCTCAAGGAGCCTCACCTGGGCCGTGCTGGGCCGTGCCAGCCCCGGGGCACACAAAGGCCCCCATTGTGGTTCCCGCCTGCCCCGGGGCTGGGCAGGAAGAGCCGCGCCCGGCACTGACAGCGGCGCTCAGCTCCCGCTCCCGACTCGGGTTTCCGTCCCACAGAGCCCCCGGGCTGCCAGGGACAGGTGTTTGTGGGCACAGGTATTTATGGCCCCCGCACACACGGCCAGGTTCCCCCGGCGTGCCTGGAGCCGGGACCATGCCCAGCCTGAGCGTGGGCAGCAGGCAGAGGAGCAGCAGCCGGGTCCTTGTCTGAAGGGAGGATGGAAGGAGGGGACGGTGCTGGCCCTGCTGCCCCTGCAGTGAGTATTGCTGAGTATTCCTGAGCATTCCCTGTCCTGCAGTGAGCATTCCCTGTCCTGCAGTGAGTATTGCTGAGCATTCCCTGTCCTGCAGTGAGTATTGCTGAGTATTCCTGAGCATTCCCTGTCCTGCAGTGAGCATTCCCTGTCCTACAGTGAGTATTGCTGAGCATTCCCTGCCCCTGCAGTGAGTACTCCTGAGTATTCCTGAGCATTCCTGAGCATTCCCTGTCCTGCAGTGAGTATTGCTGAGCATTCCCTGCCCCTGCAGTGAGTACTCCTGAGTATTCCTGAGCATTCCCTGTCCTACAGTGAGTATTGCTGAGTATTCCCTGTCCTGCAGTGAGCATTCCCTGTCCTGCAGTGAGTATTCCTGAGTATTCCTGAGCATTCCCTGTCCTGCAGTGAGTATTCCCTTTTCCTGCAGTGAGTATTCCTGAGCATTCCCTGTCCTGCAGTATTCCCTTTTCCTGCAGTGGGTATTCCCTCTTTCTGCAGTGAGTATTCCTGAGCATTCCCTGTTCCTGCAATGAGAATTCCTTTTTCCAGCAGTGAGCATTCCCTGTTCCATCAGTGAGGATCCCCAGCTCCTGCAGTGCTCTGTGCTTCCTGATCCCATCCAAGGGGCAGAGCTCCTGCCATTCCCACGGGTCCTGGGAGGGTTCTGTTGATCCCCAGCCCAGCTCCTGCCAGGAGCTGCTGTCACCTGGGCTGAGGTGCCTTGGAGGTGCTCAGGTTTACCTGGGATGAACTGGTCAGGTTCCAGGGCACAGGAGCCACAGCCAGGCTGCTCAGGATAGGGGTGAGCTGTGCCCTCACAGCTGGGAGCTGCTGGAGTTCTTTATCTGCACCTTTCCCACCAGAGGGAATTCCATTGATTATTGAAAATCTGCCAGGCACTGCAGGGCTGGGGCTCTGCTCTGCTGGAATTGACAGGATTTCACATAGGTGCAGTTTTACCTCACTGCTTTTCTCAGGGAATAACCTGGGAGTTCCCTGTTTCCAATAGAGATCCATCACTGTCCCAAGGATGGGTGAGCCCATCCTCGTGCAGCTGGAGCACATGTAATCCTGGGCATGGATTGAATTTCTCTGTCCTTCAGAGGATTGAGAAACAGGTTATTTTTTAAATGTGGGCTGTGTTTGAGATTATTGAAAGCACATTTTCTGCTTTGTAAAAATCCCGTTATGTGCCATGAAGTTAAATTTAATTGCTTCAATGTAAGACTTAAGAGTAAATTAATAGAGCCAATAGAAATGTCACAGCGCTGCCAAGCTCTTTTCCTTGGTCTCATGGAAAATAATTTAGCAAGAAAATCCAGCAGAGCCCAGCACAGGGAGGGGACAGAAGCAGGATCACTCCACATGGGTTCTGATTCCAATGCTGACTGTCTCATGGGGATTTCTGCTGTAAACCACAATAATTTAATTTGTTGTTCCCTGTGTCTGGAAAGCTGCTGCTCCAGCCCTGCCCTGGGGCTTTGCAGCTTTGCTGGCTGTGCCAGTGCAGGGTACCAGGATGCTGGATCTGAATTCCAGCACTGTGGGGTTACTCCAGGTGCTGCAATGGTTTGGCAGCTCTGCACTCCAACCAGTCTGCACAAGGGTTTGTGTCATGAGCTGGACACTTGTTTGATGAGGAAGAATTGGCAGAAGAGTCAATTTTAACTCCTATTCCTCCTTCTTTTGCCTGGCTCCCAGGACAGGAGGGCCACAGCACACCTCCCAGCTCCCTCCAGGACCTTCTGGATCATCTTGTCCGTTGCCTTGTTGTTTTTTGCAGTTGTTGGTGTCAGTGTCGTGGGGGTTCTCAGCTTCTCCCCCAGCTCTGCCCAGGTAAGGGATGCTGATCTGGGCAGGCAGCCTGGGCTGTGTGGGAAGCAGTTCCAGGAGGGATGGGTGGGCTGAGTCTGGCTGGATCAGTCCCTGGACAGAGCAGGGAGGTGCAGGCAGGGCTGGGGGTCCCCTGGCCCTTTCCTCCAGCCCCTGCTGCCCTCGGCACGAGGGGCACTGGGGGTGAGGATGGAGTGGTGGATCACCCTTCCCCTGGGTCAGAGCCTGCTCCTCCCCACTGCTGAACCAGCCAGGAGCAGGGGGAGCACGGGGCCAGCCGGGGCTGTTGGTGGGAGATGGCACACACACACATACAGAGCAGCTGCTGGTGGGTGCTGCCCTCCCTCTCCTCGTGCCCAGGCTGGCTCCCAGCTCCTCCGAGTGACGCTGCAGGGCCAGCAGGACCCGCTGAGGAACCAGACAGCCGTGGTGGACAAGGCCAGGAGCACTGTCACCTACTACATCACCTCCCGGAGCAACCTGAGCGCCGTGGTGCTGTACGACAGCAGGAACGTGAGTGCTGGGGCAGCCCTGCCTCCCTCTGCTCCTTTAGTCATGAACCCAGAGCAGGGGAATGGGAATGGCCTCTTCAGGGCTCTCCCGGGCCAGGGTGGGCGTGTGCTGCCTGCTGCAAGGGCACATCTGTCCACATCTGTCCATCTGACAGGGCTACGTGTGCTACAAGCCGCTGGAGCAGCGAGCCTGCTACCTGAGGAGGATGGAGCCCTGGGACCTGCAGATGGCTCTCAACACCTCTGAGCACAGCGTGAGCAGCTGCTGCAGCACTCCCGGGACAGCTGGGGGGGGATTGGGCTTTGCACAGGGTCACTGAGTGCTCTCCCTGTGGGGATTTGCAGGGGGGACTGTTCCCCAGGGAGCCAGGGCAGGGCTCTCCCAGCCCCTGTTGTGGGGCATTCATTGCTCACAGGAGCAGAGCTGTGCCCCAGGCTGGGCTCCCAGCCAGCTCTGAGCAGCAGCTCCCGGGTTTATCCATGCCCTGGTTGCTGTGGGAAGCAGCCTGGGGCAGGGGATGTGTCCCATGGAGGTGAATGGCAGGGCTCCTGCAGGACCTGCTCCCACCGGATTCTGTTACCTGCTCAAAAATCTGGGGGAGGAAGAACAAAGGGGGTTTGTTACCAACTGCCAGGGAAGGACAAGGTTGGAGGCAATCATGCACAAGGACCCTCAGAACAAAGTGGATGCCTGGGCAGGGGCAGATTCCATTCCCAGGAGACAGAAAGCCCCATGGGTTTGTGTCCCTGCCATGTGCTATCCATTTCCATTTTCCTCCTGGGGGCTCCTTGGTCCTTACTCCCAGAGAAGTGTAGGAACACAGGCTCCCAAAAGGGATGCAGGGAGAGGAAAGCACCTGCCCAACCCTGAGGCCCCTAAATGGAAGTAAAGCCTGGCAGTGCTGGGGTTGCCAGCAGCCCACAGACAGGAGATGAGAGCTGGGAGCTGGACTGGGCAGCTGGCAGGAGACACCTGCTGGGGCACAGAGCACTCCTGGGTGCCCTGGGAGCTGAGCAGGGCTCTGGGGACACACACAGTGCCTGCCTTGGAGGAACCAACAGGGACATTTCTTTCAGGCTGAGCAGCTGCTCCAGCCCAACAACCAGACCAAGTTCTACAGGGAGTTCCTGGGCATTGTGGCCGGGCAGCAGCTGGAGCCCAGGGCGCTGGGGGAGGCTGTGCAGAGCCTGTGTGAGCACTCCTCCATCTTCTGGGTGCGCAGAGCCCAGGGTAAGTGGGGCACTCCCCTGGCAGGGCAGGCAGGAGCTTTTCCAGCACCTCTAAGAGGATCAGGCTGTGCTGCACAGCAGCTGATGCACCCCAGGACAGGCTGCCAGGACAGGGACGGGGATGGGTGACCTCTAGTGCAAAATCAGACCATCGTCCACCACCCCTGAGTGCTGGCTCGTACCCACCCCGTCCTGAGCCGTGGCACTGGGATGGGCTCAGAGCTGCCCCAGCAGCACAGCACAGCACAGCCAGCACCCAGAGCTGTCCCTGAGACATCACTGCTTAATCCCTGTCACCTTCATCCTCGGCCAAAGCAGCCTGCTGTGCTGTCAGCCTGCTCCATCTGACTCCAGCTTGAATGAGAAAGGTCATTCCCTGAGGCTTTCCCCTTGCTCAGCTCCCCAGGGACTCTGCAGCAGTCCAAAGCATCAGGGGGACTCAGCAGGACCAAACTGGGGTCTGTGCAGCTGCAGGACCAAAGCATCCCTGGGATCTGTGCAGCTGCAGGACCAAAGCATCCCTGGGGACCACAGCACTGCTCTCACTGCTGTCCTTGCTCCTTGGCAGGGCCGGGGAGGCAGCGCCTCATCTACCTGTGCATTGACATCTGCTTCCCCAGCAACATCTGTGTCTCCATCTGCTTCTACTACCTGCCCGAGTGAGTGCTGCAGCCACAGCCTCTCTGCCCTCACACTTGGTCTGGATTCCTCAACAGCCTCTGACTTCCACGAGGAAGGGAACACCCACAGCATCCCCAGAGCTTCCTGCTGATTCCGCGCTGCAGGTCGGGAGTTTAGAGAAGCAGCATCAGGAGTTTAGAGAAGCAGGAGGCCTCTGCTCAGCACTGTCAGCACAGACACTGCAGCTCTGCTCCAGGGCTGTGCCTCATCCATAGGACTTAGGAGACCCAGAGGAATCCCAGGAAGCAGCTGGAGTTTTGGGGCTCCAGGCTCTGCTCAGAACAAGGTGGTTGTGGTTACATCTGGGGGTGGTTTAGGAGAGCAGCTCTCCAAGGCACTCTGTGAAACACTTTGAATAAAGGGATTGCAAACCAAGACAAGAGCTGCTTCTCCTCTTTGCTCAGCCTCTCCCATCACTGGCAAAGGCTGAGGTTTATTTTGTTCCCACTCTGGGGTACAGGAACATCCAGAGCTGTCAGCAGCCGATGCCCCAGGGATTCCTGCAGCTGAGCTGTACCCGTGTCCCTGCAGTGGGACCGTGCCTCCCTCTCCCATTCCCTCCCTCAGGGCCACACACATTTCAGCAATGTCCAGCCTGGAGCTCAAGCCTGGTCTCAGCCCAGGCAGCTGCAGCTGCCCCTGTCAGAGCCCCAGCCCTCTCCACACAGGAGGAGATGGGTACAGAGCGTGTCCCAGGCTCTGGAGAGGGTCTGGCAAGGCAGGGGCAAACAAGCAGAGGTGCTGTCCTTGCCACACGTTACCCCAGGACGCTGTCATTGAAGGCCAGGCAGACCACGGCTTTCTGGTGGCCACTGTACTCCCTCTTGATCTCCCCTGTCTCCACACACCACAGTCTGGCCAGGTTATCCGAGGAGGCTGGAACACAGAGTGAAAAGAAGAGTAGGATGTATATTACCTTTTAAGTTTCTCTTTCACTATTATTCTAAGAAATACTTTGCTCTTGCTTCATGCAGCCATCCTTAGGGCTGGTGATGACCAGCAAGGCAGAGCAGCTCAGTGCACTTCTCTGCGTGTGGGGTTTAGCTCTTTTGGAGAGCAGTGAGTGTGGAAATTACCAGAGGTGTTTTCAAGGGACTAACAGGCTGTGAGCTGTGAGATGAACAGCACACTGGAGATCTCTCCAGCTCCAAGAGCTGCCCCAGTGCAGCAGCACAGAATGCTCCAGCCAGAAGTGGCTGCTCCACCTCACAGCCCCTGTGCCCCAGGCTCTGCCATGTCCCAGCCAGGGTCACTGCTCAGGCCCTGGCCCAGCCCAGGTGGAGCCTGACCTGTGACAATGTACTGGGAGTCCCCGGAGAAGGCGCAGTCCCACATCCAGCCCCGCGACGTCTCCCCGGGGTTGTTGCTCTTAATGCTCAGCTCTGTCATCAGAGAGAAGTTTGAAGTCCTCCAGATCTTGCACGTCTGATCTGCAGAACAGGTGGCCAAGAGCCTGCAGAAAGGAGACATCTGAGGGCAACCTCATCAGTCACTGTCCCCCTGTGGGCCTCTGGTTACACAGACCTGGGCCAGGGCCAGGGCCAGTGACAGCCTGGAGACCTGTCCCCACTGCCATCAGATCTCCTTACACCTGCACTGTCAGACTGAGCAGATTCCAGCTGAACAAAACCCGTGAGGGAGCTCACACTGCAGCAGCTGGATCCCAGCTGGAGAACAGCTCATGGCTGCAAACCTTGCTGACCTCAGGGAGCACGAGTGGGACACCCCTGACAGCAATGCTGTGGTGCCACATGCCCTGCCTTGTGTCCCACTCCTCCCTGGGGAGCTGCAGTGTGCAGCCAGCAGCAGCCACGGCTGGAGGCACAGCTGGAGGCACAGCTGGAGGCACAGCTGGCCCCTGCCCGCCCTGGGAGGGCACTGAGGGCTCCACACTCACGTGGAGTCGGGGCTGAACTTGCACTGCAGGGCGTAGCGGTTGTGAGCCGGGATCTTGGTCTTGGGGATGAGCTGCGTCACCTCCTCGCCGATGCCGCCCGTCAGGTTCCACACGTAGCAGCTTCCCTGCAGCAGAGGCACAGAGGGATCTGTGCCCAGGCTGTGCCCGGGCTGGGGGATGCCCATCCAGCCCAGCTGCCACCCCAGCAGGGCTCACCGAGCTGTTGACAGCTGCCATGTAACTGGCGTCGGGGTCGATGTGCACCGAGTTCACCGACACCTCGGGCTCGGGGATCAGCTGCTCGTTGTGGTCAGTCTTCAGGTCCCAGATGTGGATGGCCCCGCTCTGGTCACCCACGATCAGCTCTGCCTGCAGGGCACACGGCTCTGTGGGCACCGTGAGCTGCAGCATGGAGCTGGCACCCACGCTGTGCTCCTGCAGCCTGGAGCTGGTACCCACGCTGTGCTCCTGCAGCTGGCACCTACGCTGTGGCCCTGCAGCCTGGAGCTGGCACCCACACTGTGCCCCTGCAGCTGGCACCCACGCTGTGCCCCTGCAGCCTGCAGCTGGCACCCACGCTGTGCCCCTGCAGCCTGCAGCTGGCACCCACGCTGTGCCTCTGCAGCTGGCACCCACACTGCAGCCCTGCAGCCTGGAACTGGCATCCATGCTGTGTCCCTGCAGCACCACTGCAGCCCTGCTCTGGGGTTAAGCAGCACTGTTTAATCCTGTCCTGCTTCCTCCCCCCCATCTCAAGGCTGTCCCACAGCCTGTCCCAGCCAGGTACTGATTCCTGTGGCACTCTGCAAAAGGCAGTTTCTCTCCCCAGAAGGGTTTGCTGATTTCCTAAACCCCAGAGCAAAGAGAGCTGTCCCAGTTCCAGGTTTGTGGCACAGCCATGGCTCCAAACGACAGCCACAGCAGCCAAGTGGTTTTCAGCACATCTGAGAGGCAGCATTAAGGGGCAGGCTGGCCGCTGAACAACTGAAGCACTCAAGGGTGCAGATAGCAGAAAACACAACCTGAAGTGGGTTTTTCTCTGTCTGTCTCCTTCTCAGGGGAAGGACAAGAGCCAAGGGCAGGAGTCCTGGCTCTGATCCCATGCTCAGAGCAGAAGACAATGCTGGCATGTCTCCACTCCAACCAGGCCTTTATCGACAGCCCTGCGCTGTCCATAATTTTAGCAGGATCCCTAGAGGAGATCAGGTCATCAGGCACAGCTAATCCTGTCCCTGGGAGCACAGGCTGCTTCTGAGGAGACAAACACCATCAATGCATTTATCTGGCTGCACAAAAGGCTCTTCTGGGCTCCTCAGCCCCTCTCAGCAGGTGTAAATGCTGAGTCCAAAGTTTTCGTGGCTTTACTCAGGCCATGAGGAATCCCTGAATAATTGGATCAGCATCTCTGCAGAGGGAACTGCAGAGCCACGGAACTGCCCAAACAAATGCTGCCACCTTTGGTCTAATTAACCACCTTCTGCTCACAAACCAGCACTCTGCACCTCAGTAGCACCGTGGTCAGGGATTATTTCACATCTAAGGCCTATGTTAAGCAATATTCATTTAACACAACACACTCTCACAGCACTGACACTACAAGAGCATTTGGACAGTCTGGTCCAAATAACTGATCTCAAATTTAGCCTGAAATTCCTGATTTGCAATATGAAATGCAGGGGACATTTCCATCACTCAGGACTTCACAGAGGTTTGCACAGCCCTGTCTGCAGGCAAAACCACAGCCCTGCAAGCCCAGCCCAGCCATTAGCACTGATTGATCCCTATTGATTTCCCTGCTCCTGCTCCCTTCAGCCCCTTCAAGTGCCCCCACTCTCCCTCTGCTCAGCAGCACCTGCTGAACCCACTGGGGAACTTCAGCAAACCCCACCTGAAGGAAATCACAGCCAAAGGCCCCAGGATGCTCTTCCTTGGCACTGTTGTCACCCTCAGGCTCCCCAGCTGCTCCCACTCTTCCAGCTTTGCTCCCATGCCATCCCCAGGGATGCTGGGGGGCAGAGCCCGCTCCAAGGGCATGTTTGCTGCCATGGGATGAGCTCAGTGCAGCCCCTGTGCTGTTCCTTTGCAACAGCCACCAGGTCATCAGCACAAACACACTGTGTGAAGCCCCCAGGCCATTTCTGTGGTACCCCAACTTCTGCTGGGATACATGTCTGCAGCCCCTCAGAGAGGAGCCACAGGAACAGGGTGCCCAGGGTGCCCCTGCATCCCTGGCAGTGCCCCAGGCCAGGCTGGATGGGGCTTGGAGCAGCCTGGGGCAGTGGAAGGTGTCCCTGCCATGGCAGGGGTGGCACTGGATGGGCATTAAGCTGTTCCTCAGGATTCTGAGCTGGGAACCCCAGAGGAGGCAGCTTCCTCACCTGGTTGGGGTGCAGGCAGACACAGTTGATGGGAGCGTTCACCTGGAAAATGCGCTGGCACTGCAGGTTCCGGGACCTGTGACAGAGAGGGAGGGGTTGTGGCACCTGTGACAGTGAGGGAGGGGTGCTCAGGGGTGGTGGCACCTGTGACAGTGACTGAGGGATGCTCAGGGCTTGTGGCACCTGTGGCAGTGACTCAGGGATGCTCAGAGCTGTGAGCTCGGCCCTGCAGGCCGGGGCAGCCCCGGTGCCCACCTGAGGTCCCAGATGCGGGCCATGCAGTCCTCCCCGCCCGTGTACATCCAGCGCCCGTCCTCGTGGAACCCCACCGAGGTGATGTTCTTGCTCACGCCGTCGTAGTTGATCACGGGGTTGGGGTTGTTGGAGTTCAGGTCGTACATGCGGATGTGCTGGTACCCTGCGGGCACCGGGCACCGGCTCAGCACCGGGCAGAGGCTCAGCACCGGCAGAACACCGGGCACCGGCTCAGCACCGGGCAGAGGCTCAGCACCTCAGGCTCACCTGCGGCTGCGATCATGCTCCGGTCCGGTGTGATCTCCAGGGCGTTCACCTGCTGCGGGCGCCGTTAAGGTCGGTACGCAGCATCAGCGGGCCCGAGCGGGGCCCGGTGGCGGTGGCGGGGCCGGCCCGAGCCGCGGGGGCGGCGGGGCAGGAAGGAAGGAAGGATACGGAGTCCTGGTGCTGCACCGTGCGGGTGCAGATGCCGCTGTGCGCCTGCCAGAACCGCACCGTGTGGTCGTAGCCGGCCGTGGCCAGGATGACCGGGTCGCTGCCCACCGTGCCCTGCGCCGCGTTCATGGTGCCGCCGCTCCCGGAGCCGCCGCGCTCGGGGCACTCCCTGAAGCCTGCGGGGTCTGTGTCACCCTGCGGGTCTGTGTCACCCCGCGGGGTGTGGGCCCGGCCCGCGGCTCTCCCTCACCCCGTGTCCCCCCAGCCCCGCTCTCCCTCCCGGTCCGCTCCCGGTTACCGGCTCTGCGCGTGCGCGCGGCCGGCCTCAGCCGCGTCCGGCGGGAGCGCGCATGCGCGGGAACGGGGGGAATGGACCATATCCCGGACGCGGGGGGAACGACGGGCGAGACCACGGAGCGCGGCGGGGGGAGAGCGCGTGCACAGCGTGCCGCCAGGGGGCGCAGGGCTGGAAACGGGACACGGGACTGGGATATGGGGCTGGGACATATACGGGATATGGGGTGTGGGATATGGGATATGGGATGTGGGGTGTGGGGTGTGGGATATGGGGTGTGAGATATAGGGTATGGGATATGGGATTGGGATATGGGGTATGGGATATGGGATTGGGATATGGGGTATGGGATATGGGATATGGGATATGGGGTGTGGGACAGGGGATATGGGGTATGGGATATGGGGTGTGGGATATGGGATATGGGGTGTGGGATATGGGATATGGGACAGGGGACATGGGATTGGGATATGGGGTGTGGGATATGGGATATGGGGTGTGGGATATGGGATTGGGATATGGGATATGGGGTATGGGGTATGGGACATGGGATTGGGATATGGGATATGGGATATGGGGTGTGGGATATGGGATATGGGATATGGGACAGGGGATATGGGATATGGGATATAGGACAGGGGATATGGGATATGGGATTGGGATATGGGATGTGAGGCATGGAACAAAGGACATGGGATGTGGGGCATGGGATACAGGTCATGGGACACGGGACACATGCTGGACACAGGGCACAAACGGGACGCCAAGTATGGGACATGAAACACAAGTATGGGACACGGGAAATGCACAGGGCACACACTGGGCACAGGACCTGGGGCACGGGACACGGCACATGGGACACGGGACACGCACAGGACACGGGACACGGGACACGGGACACGGGACACGGGACACGGGACACGGGACACGCACAGGGCACACACTGGGCACAGGACACGGGACACGGCACACGGGACACGGGAAACGGGACACGGGACACGGGACACGCACGGGGCACACACTGGGCACAGGACACGGGACACGGGACACGCTCCGGCTCCAGGCACAGAGCACACACCGGGCATCGCTGGGCGGGGGCGGGCACCGGGCACGCACCGAGCCCGAACGGGCGCTGGGAACCGACACCGGGCACGCACCGGGCACTGCGGATCCGCCCCTCGTGCCGGGGTCAGGGCGGGCGGCGGCTCCGCGCTGTGCCGGTGCTCCCCGCCGTGTGCCTGTGCCACGGGGCGCTGGGCACGGTGCCCGCTGTGCGCGGCGGTGGCGGCGCCCGGTGCATCCCTGCTCGCTTGCCGCACCGGCGGGCACCGGGCCCTTTAAGAGCGGCGGCGGCGGCGGCCGTGCCCGTGCTCGTGCTCGTGCCCGCTCCCGGCGGTGCCCGCGGCCGCCCCGCACCTGCCGGTAAGGGCCGGGGGAGCGGGGGGTGCTCGGGGCCGGGGGATGCCCGCAACGCGGTGGGCGCCGGTACCGGGAGGATGCGGGGGCATGCAGGGGCCCGGTGCCGCAGGGAAGCCCGGGGAGGATGCAGGGATGCTCGGGGGATGCAGGGATGCTCGGGGGGATGCAGGGATGCTCGGGAAGGCGCAGGGATGCCCGGGGGGATGCTCGGGAGGATGCAGGGATGATCAGGAGGATGCAGGGATGCAGGGATTCTCGGGAGGATGCAGGGATGCTCGGGTGGGCACAGAGATGCTCGGGAGGGCACAGGGATGCTCGGGGGGATGCAGGGATGCTCGGGAGGGCACAGGGATGCCTGGGAGGATGCAGGGATTCTCGGGGGGATGCAGGGATGCTCGGGGGGATGCAGGGATGCTCGGGGGGATGCAGGGATGCTCGGGAGGGCACAGGGATGCTCGGGGGGATGCAGGGCCCCAGTGCCGCAGGGGAGCCCAGGAGGAGGCAGGGATGCTTGGAAGGATGCAGGGATGCCCTTGGATGACGCACGTGTGCCCGGGGCCGCAGGGGTGCCGAGCAGAGCCCGGAGGGTGCCATGGGGTGCGGGAGTGCCCCAGGGATGTCCTTGGTGCCAGGCGTTGTGGGGTGTGCCGGGTTTGGGGGTGTGGGTGGGCTGTGGAAAGGGTCCCTTGTGCCCAGTGGCTGCTCCAGGTGTGCTCCAGCAGCCCGGGAGGGAACGGGAAGGGACAGGGACACCTCTGCTGGTCCTGGGGGGTGGCACGGGCTGGCAGCACGGGCTGGTGAGGGCCAGGCGGGCTATGGAATGCTCTGGGAGCACGTGAGCGTGCACACGTGTGTGTGAGCGTGCCCTCGAGGTGTGCAGGGAGCAGCACGGCCCCCCCAGGGCTGCACTGCCGGGGCTGCCGGGGCACGGCCCTGGTTGTCCCCATGGGGCAGGGACACAGCCCTGGCTGTCCCCGTGGGGCGGGGACACAGC
>JAWWMS010000043.1:15453051-15465778 GCA_035048045.1 Chlorospingus semifuscus | reverse complement strand
GAAGCGCCGGGGCTCGCTGCCCGCACAGCCCGCGTGTGTCCGCGCTGCCGCGGGCGCGTGTGCGGCTGTGTTTGGGTGCGTGGGGTGTTTGCGTGGCGGTGTGTACCCTGGCATCTGTGCGTTTGGCTGGGCTGTTGGTGTTCCTCGCTGAGGGGGTGTTTGGATGTCGCTCCCGGGTATCTCCCGGAGCATCCCTGCGGCTGGCTGCGCTCGGCGCCGCGGTGCGTGGCCAGGTGTGAGGCTGCGGGGGCGTGCGTGTGCCTGTGCGTGTGCGGCTCCGGGCGTACGTGTGTGTAGCTCCATGAGTATCTACTCGCTGTAGGATGTAACTGCTCCGTCGAGGCGTTCCGCCCGGGACTGAATAATTCATGGTGCTGATGCAGCCGCAGGTTTCAGGCCTGGTGCCGGGGACGAGCTGGGCGGCCGGGGACCGTCCCTGGGTACGGACAGGGACCACGGGGAGCGCTCGTGTGGCTCTGGGTCACTGGGCACACGGTCCCTCCATTGCTGTGCCCACTGTCCCTCTCTGCAGGCTGGCACTCCCCAAATGTGGGCACCCCTGGAACTGTGCAGGGCTGGTGAGCTGTCCCCTGTCCCTGGTCGTGCAGGGCTGTTTCTGGCCAAGCAGGGCCAGCGTGGTGCTCCATGTCCTGGTGCTGAGCAGGGTTGGCGTGGCATTCCCCATGTCCCTGCTCTGGTGTTGCATCCACCATGTCCACAGTGCCACAAGAGGCCAACATGTGTTTCCTCATGCCGTGCAGGGCTGGCATGGCATGGTGTCCCCCCTGTCCCCAGTGCCATCGTTGCTGTCACTGCTGAGGGACTGGGCAAGAAGAATCTCCAGCTCAGAGCCTCCTTCATCCCAACCCACCCGGGACACTGCTGCTGCCGTGGCCTCTTGGGGCAGTGTGTGGGTATGGGGACAACGCCTGGCCTGTGCCCAGCAGTGTCCCCACACACCCCTCTCCAGCTCCTGCTGGCCTGGGCACGCAGCTGGCGTTGCTGTGGCAACAACCAGAGGTGCTTGAGTGCCACCACCTTCTCCTGCATCCCTGTCCTTCCCAGGGCTCTGCTGCATCTCCCACAGCTGAGCCCACCAGGCAGGATGGCCACGGGTGCCAGCAGTGCTCCCGTGCCAGGGTCACAGGTTAGGGACACCCAGTGGGGCTGAGCCTGCTGTTGGGGTGGATGTCACCCCATTCCCTTGCTGGGCTGCCCATGCCCAGCTCTGCTGGACCCACAGTGCCAGTGCCAGGCTCCTCTGGGGCCATTTCCCCACCGGACCTTGCTCTCCCCTGTGCCAGCGGGTGCCACGTGTGCGGTGGGTGCCGTGCTCCCAGCCTGGGCTGCTCAAGCACCTCTGGCCATGGCAGCGGGGCTGGGGTGGTGCATGGAGTGGCAGACAGCGGGCACGGCTGTCCCCACGCTGTGCCCACGTCCCCTCCGAGTTCCGGTCCCACGCACGCCTGCGGCGCTCCCCGCGCGGCACCGGCGAGATTTGTAACTTAGCTCTGTTATCTGATAATATCCTATTCATGTGGGGTTTAATACACGAGATTTTAGAAATCCTTGCGTGAATTAGCGCGGGTTGCCATGGTGACAGGGGCCCGTTTGTGTGAGTGTGGGTTCGGGCCGGGCCGGCCGCAGCGCATACCGCGCCTGCTTCCCGGCCATCCATAATTGATGAGGTTGTCTGAAAGTTGCGCAAATCAGATGCAGGGATTTGGCAGCAAACTGTTTCCCTCCCTGTCCCCTCCTTCTCGGTGCTACCTCGAAGAAATGTGGTGACTTGGCGTTTTCCCCTCGGCTCCAGTGCCATGGCATGGGATGGGACCCTGGGGTGTCCCCAGGAGCACTGTGCCCACTGTGCCATCCCTGTCCTGGGCACCTGGGGCTTCGGGCAGTGGGAGATGAGCTGTGCCGTGCCATGCAGATGATCCACAGCTCCGTGGCTGTGGAGGGTGGGAGTGGGCTGGCTCCTGCCCTGCGAGCCCTGCCAGGGCTCATCCACATTGGGAATGGCTCCTGTGTGGTGCTGCCGGTGCTGAGTGTGGGACTTCCAGCCAAAGGTTGGACCCTCTGCTCCAGTTTCTCCTCCAGCCAGGCTGGGGGGCTCTGTAAAGCACTTCCACACATGGCAGCTTCGTGCGGCCAAGGAGATGTCCCAGCACGTGGCCCTGCAGTGGCAGGACAAGCACCCAGCATGGCAGGAACTGGTTGTGTGGGTGGAATCCAGGGCTGTGACCTGTGGGGCTGTGCTGCCCTCCCCATGCCTGGTCCTCAGTGCCACCCTGGTCCCCCAGGTTGCCGTCAGGACTCGTGTCCTGGTGTGCTGTTGGGGCTCTGGGGCCACCCAGGGCTGGGTTAGCCACGCTGCCTGGCTGGGATCAGGGCTGGGCACAGGGCTCTGCATCCCCTGTGTCCTGCCACGTCAGGGGAGCCCTGGGTAACCCAGCCCAGCCTGGCCCCACTGCCCGGGGTGCTGGTGCTGAGGCCTGGGCAGCTCTCAGTGTGCCCCAACTCTGGGCAGGAGAGCCCTGTTCCTGCATTGCCACCTGGGCAGGGCTCTGAATGCTGCCATGTGTGTCACTGGCAGCAGCTCTGGCATCTCAGGTTTGTCCCATCAGTCCTGGCCCTGCTGCCCTGCGTGTCACTGGCAGCAGCTCTGGCATCTCAGGGCTTGTCCCATCAGTCCTGGCCCTGCTGCCATGTGTGTCACTGCCCTGTGTGTCACTGGCAGCAGCTCTGGCATCTCAGGGCTCATCCCATCAGTCCTGGCTCTGCTGCCATGTGCAGGGAGCAGGTCCTGCCCTGCCTAGGAAGGGACCTCAAAGCTCAGTGAGAGCCCCCAGGGTCCTGCTGTCCCTAGGGAGCCATCCTGGGATGTGAGTGGAGCTGCACTGGCTGGGTGGGGACATTCCTTCACTGGTGCTCCAGGATTTGGGGACAGTGGGCAGCAGAGCCAGAGCACCTGGGGACATGGGCTCCGGGCAGGGCCTCGCCAGCTGCCTCCTGCCCTCCGGTGTGTCCTCCTGCACAGCGGTCAGTTAATTCTGGCTTTTCTTGCCTGCACTTGATTGCATTCATAATCTGCTCTGATAACAGTATTTAATAAAACCGGGCTAATATGGCGCAGTTAGGAAATGTCTTTGACATTTTACAATTCAATTTCCATGCAGTAAAAGGCAGGGCAGATGCAAATCCAATTGTGGTGCAGTGCCCAGGGCACACGTGGCCAGCAGCCGCCGGAGCTGCCCGGTTCCCCCGGCCCTGGAGGAGAGCAGGAGCCTTCCCTGGGATAGCAGGAGCGTTCCTTGGGAGTGCAGGAGCCTTCTCAGAGAGCAGGAGCCTTCCCTGGGAGAGCAGGAGCCTTGCCTGGGATAGCAGGAGCCTTCCTTGGGAGAGCAGCAGCCTTCTCAGAGAGCAGGAGCCTTCCTTGGGAGAGCAGGAAACTTCCCTGAGAGGCAGCCACCCCCAATGGCCCCTGCTGCTGCTCCCTGGGCACTGGGCAGAACCTCCCTGCCCACAGAGAAAGCCAGGCAGGGATGAGCAGATGATGCTCACTGGAGTGCTGAAGCCCCTGGATGCTGCTGCCTCTGGAGCCATCAGTGCTGGGCAGCACATCTGGACTGGGGCAAGGGGCTGTGGGGCCAGATCCTGTGGCCAAAGGGGTGCTGGGCCCGTGCATCCCCCATGGCATGGCCAGGCACTGCTCCCATGCCCTTGGCAGGGATGGAGGGGCAATGCCCAGGGGATGGGCTGGGGCACAGGGGTGATGCTGGTGATTCCCAGGCGTGGCCCAGGCTCGGGCTGTGCTCCCAGGCCTGCTCACAGGCAGGTTCCCCCAGCTGCTGCCCGACTCCTCCACGTGTCTGCGTGTCCCCCATCAGCCTCTCGGGGTCCCCAGCCCGCGTGCGAAGCCTCGCTCCCAGCAGGACTTGGCAGGCAAGTGTGGGCTGGAGTGTGCCAAGTTCCCTTCCACAGGGGCACCATTGCTCAGCCTGGGGTGGCTCCTCATGATTTTACATTTCTTGCCTCTGTGGCTGGGCCGAGCCGTGCGTGCACACCCTCTGTGCCCCCATGCCCAGCACAGCCCCATGTCCAGGCTGGCTGCAGGGTCCCTGCCCCTCAGGACAGCTCTGGGGACCGGGGACATTTGGCCACTGCCATGGAGGGGCAGTGAGCCACGGGCCGGCGGCCCCGTTCCCAGCTCCCTCCCTGGCCTGGATTTCCCTCAGCAGTCCCAAATGCACCTGGCTGGACACCAGCAGCCCTTTGGCAGCCCCTGTGCCGGGCTCTCCCACGGCCGTGTGTGCACCAGGACCTCGCTGCCCCTGTGCTGGGGGTGGCACTGGGGGGGACGTGGCAGGGCCAGCCTGCACCCGAGGGTGGCAGGGCTGGCACTGAGCAGGTCTGAGTGCTGCGGGTGCCCTGAGCTCCTCTCCACAGCCGTCCCAGTGGCTGCCAGCCCATGGTGGTTTCCAGTAGCCAGGCTGGCGTCTGGCTCCTCTCCTCCTCCCTGCACTCTGTTTAACCCTTTCTTCCCCTTCCCAGCTGCTGGGAATGGCTGTGATCAGTCCCCTGCCCATCTCGGTGTGCCCAGGTGCCCCCAGCCCCTTCCCCTTCCCCACATGTCTGCAGAGGCTGCAGCAGCAGTGCCTGGGGATGGCAGCTCCGTGCTGCTGTGCCAGGGCCCGGGTGGGTGCCACAGCAGTGCTGGGAGCTCAGTGAGCACATTCCTGGCTCGTGGCAGGTGGGAGCTGTGGCACTGCTGCTGGGGTGAGTGCTGGAGGGGACAGCCCAGCTCTTGGGTGATACCTGAGGTTGTTTCCCACAGTGCTGTCTGTCCTAGTGCTGGTGCTGGGGCTGGTGTGTGCTGGGAATGGTGCTCAGCACTGTTGGGAGAATGTTGGAGAATACATTTGCTGATATTTAATGACTGGTGCTGGTCCTGCTGGGCCAGGCTTCCCTTCCAGTGAGGGAGAGGCACTGGGAAGCAAAGCTCAGGGGTGCCTGCATGGACACTGCTGTTCTGCCACTGTTTTGTGTCCTGTCCCTGGCCAAGTGTGCTGCAAGGGTGGGCCATGGCCAGCAGGTCACCGAGCCAGTGTGCACTGCTGATGTCACCTGTGCCCTGGCTCACCATCCTGTCCCACATCTGGGGCACTGGGGCTTGCCCTCCTGGTTCTCCCCTTCCCAGTGATGCCCCCCTGCCTGGCAGAACGAGGGCTGGCTCATCCTGCCGGGCTGAGAGGGATCTTTAAGCGCTAATGAAATGTTAATAGTATTTTCCAACTCAATCCGGGAGTAGAAAATGAGGTGTTTAACGCTGGGCTCTGCAGCGACAGGAGCAATCAGCCTGAGAAATGGGAACTGGGATGCAGAGCTGGCCTGGCCTCTCCCGACAGCCGGGACTGCTCCATGGTGATGGATGGGTCCCGGTGCTGGCACCAGCCACCCCGTGGGGCAGCACCGTGCTGGGAGGGAGAGCAGCTGGCAGGGAGTGCCAGCTCTACCCGGGTCTCCTTGGGTGTCCCCACAAGGTCACTGCCAGCACCTGGAGAGCGCTGAGCAGGTGGAGGTGAATGTGGGGCTGGGGTGCTCCGGGGTGCAGCAGGGTGAGGGGACCCCAGCACCGTGCCCTGCCATGGTCTGTGTCAGCTGGAGATGGACCAAGCTGGAGATGGTGCCCAAGGAGCCACCACAGGCTCTGCTCCTCGGCGCTCGGGTGGTTGGGTGCTCCTCCCATGTGCCCACGTGTGCCCTTCTGCATCCCTGGGCATCCATCGCTGTGCACCTGTGCGTGCCCAAGCTCCTGTGCATCATGTGCGTGCCCCAGCCCCTGTGCATTCTGTTCATGCCCCTGTGCATCCTGTGCATGCTCCTGTGCATCGTGTGTGTGCCCCAGCCCCTGTGCATGCTGTGCGTGCCCCTGTGCATGCTGTGCGTGCCCCTGTGCATCCTCTGCGTGCCCCAGCCCCTGTGCATCCATGCGAAGGCCTGTGCATGGTGTGCCCATGTGCCTCTGCCCCGTGCCCCCCTGCGCCTCTTGCCTGCCCGGCCATGGGGCCGAGGGGCCGTGGGGCCAGGCCCCGGGCACGGCGGGCTCGTGGCGGCGGCAGCAGCCGCTGATCCCTTCCAGATGTGGCTGCCGGAGCTCCCCGAGAGGCCCCGCGGGTTCCCGGCCGCGGCAGTCGCTGGAGCAGAGACAAAGCGGCGGCTGCCCGGCTCCTGCATTGCAGCTGGGCTGTTTACGGCAGCGCGCTCCTCGCAGCCCTGCAGCAGCACAGCCCCGCTCCGGGTGTGCTCAGCGGCTGCCTGAGCATCGCTCCTGCCTGCCCCTGCCAGCCCCTGCCAGCCCTGCCAGCCCCTGCCAGCCCCCTGCCTGTGCCCGCCTTGCTGGGGACACTGGGGGTACAGGGGGTACAGGGGGTACTGGGGGCACTGGGGGCACTGGGGGCACTGGGAACAGGTCCTGCCAGCCCTGTGCCTCCCCTGCAGCACTGCCAGCCCGCCCGGAGCAGTGTGAGGCCTCTGACCATGCTCCCTGTGCTCCTGGATGATGCAGGGCATGGCCTGGCTGCACATCCCCGCTGCCCACCCACCCCGGTGGTCACTGGCACACGGCTGAGCTGCCAGGCCGCAGAGCTGCCCGTGCCTGTGCCCGTGCTGCCCCTCCATTCCTGCCGGGAACGCAGCCCTGGAGCAGAAGGTGGGCACAGTGCACCGGCTGTGGCTGAGGACAAACGGTGGCTCTGGAGGCACCAGGTTAAATAGAACCCAGGGCCTGTTTAGCTCTGCATGGCTGGGAGCTCAGAGACAGAGCTGGAACAGCCCCCGGAGCCTCTGAGGGATCTGGGCTGCCTGCACACAGATGTGCACACACTCAGGGCACATCAGAAACTGATCTGAGCTGCCTGCACACAGATTTGCACATGTGTGCACACACTCAGGGCACACCCTGAGGTGATCTGGGCTGCCTGTTCACAGATGTGCACCCGTGTGCACACCAGGAACTGATCTGGGCTGCCTGCACACAGATATGCACACGTGTGTACACACTCGAGGCACACCAGGAGCTCCCACCACTTCCCAGTGCTGCTGCCCCGTGCCGGGTTCATGGGAGGCCAGTGATCACCGCCTGCCTTGGTTAATGATGCTTTAAGATGCACAAAGCTCCAGGTCCCGCCCTGCAGCCAGCGTGGACAGGGTCCCTCCTCCCAGGATCCCTGGCTGTGCAGAGGAGGTGAGAAAGGGGAGGAGCTGGGGAGGATGAGGGTGAGGATGAGGATGAGGATGAGGATGAGGATGAGGATGAGGATGAGGATGAGGATGAGGAGGAGGATGAGGATGAGGATGAGGATGAGGATGAGGTGCCGGCCCTGGGGAGACCCCCGGTACCCCCCGGTACCCCCCGCACCCCCTGCCTTCACATTCCTCCCAAATTTCCCTTTCCCCCATGTCCTGTGCACCCCTCCACAGCTCCTGCACCCCTCAGCTCCCTCCTGTGCATCCTCCTCTCCCTTACCTGCATCCCCCAGCTCTCCCCACCCTTGGTATGGAGCAACCCTGTGGGCACAATCATCTCCCATTTCCTCTCCCAAATTCCTCCCCTTCATCCTCCCGTGCCCTTAGCCCACCCCCTCCTGCCTTGCCTTCCATCTCCCAAACATCTGGATCTCGGGGCTTCCCCCACACACATCTGGATCTCGGGGCTTCCCCCTCACATCTGGATCTCGGGGCTTCCCCCACACACATCTGGATCTCGGGGCTTCCCCCACACATCTGGATCTCGGGGTCTCCCCCAGGCCCAGCCCCTCGTGGGTGTTGGGATCATTCCTGCACCCCCCACACCACAGGGATGCTCCTGGGAGCTGGCATGGGCAGGGAATTGCAGCCCAGCTGCAGAGAAGGAGCAAACTGTTGGGAATTGAGGCAGGGGGATGTCTGAGCAGCTGGCACATCAGTGCCACAGCTCCACAGTGCATCCATCACAGCCCACCTTGGTGAGCACCAGGGCTGGGCCTGGCTCCATCCTGTGGCTCTGTGCTCGCTGACAGCACAATGCTCCCTGCCTTGGAGGGAATCCTCCAGGAGGAGATCCAAGCAGGAGCAGGACCCATGAAACCACAGCTGTGCTGAGCCTGAAAGCACCAGGGGGAACTGAAGCACCCCAGTGTTGAGAGACCCTTGGTCTCCCTCCCATGTGCCAAATCCTATAGAGGGGGGCTGTAAATTACATCCCCAGATGTAAGTACACTCCAAATTACACCCCCGTGACCAGGGGCCCCAAAAAAAAGAGGAGAGACAAGGCTGAGAGAGGATTCCAGCTTCCCACCTCACATCCTGCCTCAGCCCTGCCTCACGTTGGGTAACACTGGCGGTTTCCTCAGCCCCACCACAGCCCCAAATCAAATCTCCGGCTTCTCTGAGGAGCCAAATCAAATCTCCAGCCTCTCTGAGGAGCCTCTGCTCCCGTTTCCATCCCCCCCCCGCTCCCTCCACGGCCTCGGTGGCTGCAGCCCAGGGCAGAACAATGGGGCCGGTCCGAGGCTCCGTGCGGCCCCGTCCCCCTGCAGCCCCTGCCAAGTGGGAAATCCGGGGCAGAGTAACCTACTTTCAGCGTTCTGTGCTCACAAGGAGCTTCTGTCCCAGCCAAGCAAGGTGCTGAGCACAGCTCTGCCCTGCCGGGGCTCCCCTGGGCTGCTCTGGCCATGGCAGAGGCAGGTAAGGAGGTCCCAGCAGGGCAGGATGCTCCTCAGCCTTGGCCTCAGGGATATTGGGGTGCCCCGGGGATGGTGAGCAACTCCAGGGCTTTGGTTTTGGGGGGTTTCTTGCCTACAGCCAGCCCAGAGCAGCCTGGGTTAAGGATGGAATGTTCAGGGGAAGATGGGTTTGGGGAACAGCTGGGGGAGATTTGTGGGGCTGCCCCATGGGGCTGTTTGTGGGTGCTCTATGGGGCTCTTTGGAGGTGCTCCATGGGGCTGTTTTGGGGAGCACTGCTCCCCCCTGGGGGTCTGGTTTTCTGGGTGATGCCTGTCCCCATTGGGCTGTTTTGGAGTGTCCCATGGGGCTGTTTGGGGGTGCCTCATGGGGCTGTTTGGGGTGCTTCATGGGGCTGTTTGGGGGTGTCCCATGGGGCTGTTTGTGGGTGCTCTATGGGGCTCTTTGGAGGTGCCCCATGGGGCTGTTTTGGGGTGCCCCGTAGGGCTGTTTTGGGGAGCACTGCTCCCCCCTGGGGGTCTGGTTTTCTGGGTGATGCCTGTCCCCATGGGACTGTTTTGGGGTGTCCCATGTGGCTGTTTGTGGGTGCCCCATGGGGTTGTTTGGGGGGGCTCCATGGAGCTGTTTGTTGGGGTGCCCCATGGGGCTGTTTTGGGGTGTCCCATGTGGCTGTTTGTGGGTGCCCCATGGGACTGTTTTGGGGTGCTCCACGGGGCTGTTTTAGGGTGCAGGTTTTCTGAGTGATGCCTGTCACCATGGGGCTGTTTTTGGGGAGTTTCTTGCCTACAGCCATCCCAGAGCAGCCTGGGCTTGAGGATGGAATCTCCAGGGGAAGATGGGTTTGGGGAACAGCTGGGGGAGATTTGTGGGGCTGCCCCATGGAGCTGTTTGTGGGTGCTATATGGGGCTGTTGTGGGGGTGCTCCATGGAGCTGTTTGTGGGGGTGCTCCATAGGGGGCTGTTTGTGGGTGCTCCATGGGGCTGTTTTGGGATGTCCCATGGGGCTGTTTTGGGGAGCACTGCTTCCCCCTGGGGGTCTTGTTTTCTGGGTGATGCCTGTCCCCATGGGGCTGTTTGGGGAGTGCTCCATGGGGCTGTTTATGGGTGTTCCATGGGGCTGTTTTGGGGTGCTCCATGGAGCTGTTGTGGGCTGCCCCATTAGGCTGTTTGTGGGGTGCTCCATGGGGCTGTTTTGGGGAGCACTCCTCTCCTCTGGGGTCTGATTTCGGGGTGATGCCTGTACCCATGGGGCTGTTTTGGGGTGCTCCATGGGGCTGTTGTGGGCTGCCCCATGAGGCTGTTTGGGGGGTGCTCCATGGGGCTGTTTATGGGTGTTCCATGGGGCTGTTTTGGGGAGCACTCGTCCCCTCTGGGGTCTGATTTCGGGGTGATGCCTGTTCCCATGGGGCTGTTTTGGGGTGCTCCATGGGGCTGTTGTGGGGTGCTCCATGGGGTTGTTTTTGGGTGCCCCATGGGGCTGTTTTGGGGTTTGGTTTTCTGGGTGATGCCTGTCCCCATGGAGCTCTTTTGGGGATGATGCTCAGGCCTGCTGTTGGCCTGCACAACCCAAGGAAAAATACCATTTATGTTCCTCACCCCAAAGCCTTCCCCAGCGAGCAAAGCCAGGCACATGGGCACATCCTTGTCCCCCACTTTGCCACCCCCTGGGCAGCCAGCTGGAGGAGCAGAGCTCCCCATTTCCCATCCCGGTTCCCATCCCGGTTCCCATCCCGGCCGCCTCCGCCAGGCTCCGCTGCTCTCCCCGCGGGGATGCGAGGCAGGAGAGGCGGGCTCAGGCACCCACTGCCCCAACCTGCCGGGGCTCGTCCTCTTCCAGCAGGACTTTCAGGTTCCCGGAGCCACGCGGGGCTGGGCTGGGCTGGGCCGGGCTCAGCAGAGCCGGGCTGGGAGCTCGGAGCAAGCCGGGCATGGAGCCGCGGGACACTCGTGGCCGCAGCCCCCGGGGCTCGGGCACCTGCCCGGGGCTCCTGTGCCAGGGCTGGAGGTGAGAGGCTCCGTCCTGGGCTGCCAGAGAGGTAATGCTGCCCGCTGGGGACGCGGTGGCCATGGGCAAAGGGGTTTGGGCACCGCCGGGTTCTGCAGATGTGGCTCTGTCCCCAGTGCTGCAAGAAGGGGTTCCCGTGTGTGTTCCCCACCATTTTGTGGATGTTGTGATCACTGATGGAGCCAGGCAGAGGGATCGCTGGTGGGGATGGGCTCTGAGGCTCTGGGGGCAAAGGCAGGAGCCTCTGGATGCCTCTGTGCTGGGGCCCTTGCAGGAGGCCCAGAGGGTGAGGGGAAATCTCTGAATGTACCAGAGATTGTGGTGCAGGAGCACAGAGACCGAGGGGACATCTCTGTGCCAGAGATTGTGGTGCAGGAACCCAGAAGGTGAGGGGACATCTCTGACTGTGACAGAGATGTTGGTGCAGGAACCCCAAAGGGTGAGGGGACATCTCTGACTGTGCCAGAATTTTGGTACAGGAGCCCAGAGGGTGAGGGGACATCCTGACTATACCAGAGATGTTGGTGCAGGAGCCCCAGAAGGTGAGGGGACATCTCTGACTGTGCCAAGAGATTGTGGTGCTGGAATCCAGAGGGCAAGGGGACATATCTGTGCCAGAGATGTTGGTGCTGGAGCCCCACATGGCGAGGGGACATCCTGACTGTAACAGAGATGTTGGTGCAGGAACCCCAGGAGGTGAGGGGACATCTCTGACTGTGCCAAAATTTTGGTAGAGGAGCCCCAGAAGGTGACAGCATGTCTCTGACGGTGCCAGAGATTGTGGTGCAGGAGCCCAAGGGGTGAGGGGACATCCTGACTGTACCAGAGATTTTAGTGAGGAGGCCTCAGAAGGTGAGGGGACATCTGTCAAGATTTTGCTGCAGGAGCCCCAGAGGGTGAGAGGACATCCTGACTGTGCTAAAATTTTGGTACATGCCCAGAGGGCATGGGGGCATCTCTAAACGTGCCAGAGATGTTGGCGCTGGAGCCCCAAAGGGTGAGGAGACATCTCTGACTGCCAAAATTTTGCTGCAGGAGCCCCAGAAGGTGACAGCACA
The DNA here is from genome assembly GCA_035048045.1 of Chlorospingus semifuscus. NCBI lineage: Eukaryota > Metazoa > Chordata > Aves > Passeriformes > Passerellidae > Chlorospingus > Chlorospingus semifuscus. The sequence continues at coordinate 15,453,991 of JAWWMS010000043.1, read as the reverse complement.
TCTCTGACTGTGTCAGAGATTGTGATGCAGGAGTCCCACATGACAAGGGGACATCTCTGACTGTGCCAGAGATGTTGGTGAGGAGCCCCAAAGGATGAGGGGACATCTCTGACTGTGCCAGAGATGTTGGTGCTGGAATCCACATGGCGAGGGGACACCTCTGAGTGTGACAGAGATTGTGGTGCAGGAGCCCCAGAAGGTGAGGCAACATCCTGACTGTGCCAGAGATTTTGCTGGAGGAGCCCCAGAGGGTGAGGGGACATCCTGACAGTGCCAAAATTTTGGTAGAGGGGCCCAAGAGGTTAAGGGGACCTCCTGACTGTGCCAAATTTTTGGTAGAGGAGCCCCAGAAGGTGACAGCACATCCCTGACTGTGCCAGAGATGTTGGTGCTGGAGCCCCACATGACGAGGGGATATCTCTGTGCCAGAAATGTTGGTGCTGGAATCCAAAGGGTGAGGGGACATCCTGACCGTGCCAAGAGGCTGGTGAGGAGCCCAGAGGCCCGGGGCACCTCTCTGGGTGCCGGCATGGCAGTGGGAAGTTCATGCCCAAACTGGGGGGGGCACGTGGGGACTCGAGGTACGGCAGACACCCCCTTCCCCCTCCCTCTCTCGGGTACCGCTTCCCCCCTCTGGTTTCCGCCGGGGGCGGTGACAGGCAGCCAGCCCAGCAGCAGCGTGTGACCCTCTCCCTGCCCGCAGGGATGGTGGTGGGACCCTCGTGGGGCGCAGCCCTGCCGCCCCCAGCCATGCCCGCCGCCCTCCGCCTGCTCTGCGGGGTGGTGGTGCCGGCTGCCCTGCTCTGCTCTGCCGAGCCCCTGCCCCGCCTCGCCTTCCCCAGCGGTGAGTACGGCATGGGAGAGCTGGGGAAGGGGGTACATAGCTGGGGAGGGGGGCACACAGCTGGGGAAGGGGGTACATAGCTGGGGAAGGGGGTAC
>JAWWMS010000043.1:15402795-15435809 GCA_035048045.1 Chlorospingus semifuscus | reverse complement strand
CACACGCACACACACACACACACACACACACACACCCACACATACACACACACACACACACGAAAGATGCAGTTGCTGGTGGTGGGGAAGGGGCTTCTCTTGTACATCCTGATCAGAAACATGAAGGAAAAATTTCAGGGCAGCCCTCCTTACCCTGGTGGGATGCCCGTGGGGGAGCCCAAGGGATGAGCAGCTCCTGCGAGCCTGCCTGGCAGGTGGCAAGGCCAGAGGAGTAGGACCAGAGGATTCTGGGCACAAGAGCCCCTCTGGCTGCTGCCTGGGCTCCAGGGACAGTGGCTGGGTCCCACTGCTCAGGGCTGTGCTGGGTGCAGCAGCTCTCCTGCCCCTCCCCGAGGAGCAGCACCCTGTCCGGGGCACGGCGGGTGCTCCGGGCTGCTCTGCTGGGCTGGGTGTCCCGTGTGCCCTCCTGTGCCTGCCTTGGCCCTGCCAGCCTGTGGCTGTGGCACCCGCCCGGGCAGGGCTCGGCTCTCCCTTCCCTCGGCCGGAGCCGGGGCCGGGCCGCGCTGACCGCCGCCCCTCCGGCAGGTTCGTCGCGGTCGCAGAGCGTGGCCAGCTCCCCCTACGCCCCCCAGCCCCCCGCCGAGCCCCAGCTGAAGAAAATGGAGCCTCCATCAGAGGGGAAGGTGAGCGGGCAGCGCTGGGTGCCGGGGGGAGCGTGTGGAGGGGACAGCTTGGGGGACAGGGGCAGCACTGGCGGGTCCCCATCCCCAGGGCGGGTCCCCATCCCCAGAGCTGCCCCATCCATCTGTCCCCTCTCCGCAGAGCTCGGAGGCCGTGTACCAGTGGCTCTGCAAGTTCCAGCTGCAGCTCTACGCTCCCAACTTCATCAACGCCGGCTACGACATCACCACCATCAGCAGGATGACGCCGGAGGTGGGGCCGGGGGCGGTGGGAGGGAGGCGCGGCCGGAGCAGGGCGGCACTGACCCCCCTCTCTGCCCCAGGACCTCACGGCCATCGGGGTCACCAAGCCGGGCCACAGGAAGAAGATCGCCTCCGAGATCAACAGCCTCAGCATCCCCGAGTGGCTGCCCGAGTACAAACCGGTGAGGGCCGTGCAGGGCCGGGGGGACAGAAGCCACAGCCGTGGTGGCAACGAGTCCCGTCCTGTCTTTCGGGGGAGGGTGGCACTGGAGAAGGGTGGGAGCTGGCTCCATGGTCCCAGAGCTGCCCATGTCCCCTCCTGGCAGCTCCCCAGGGCCCATCAGGCTGCTGCCAGCTGTCATCCCCGTGGATGTGGCACTGTGACACCCCTCCTGCCCCAATGTCTGGGCACAGGGAGAGGCTTCCCAAGGGAACAGGGCTGGGAATGGCCCAGGATGCTTGTGGGGCACAGGGACAGCACAGGGACAGGGAGAGTCCCCTGGGGCTGCCATCCCCCAGCAAGATGGGATCTCTGTGTGCCGTGGGTGCCTGGGGTGGCAGGGCCAGACCCTGGTGCCAGCTCCTGAGCCGTGCCCTGCACCCATCCCAGGCCAACCTGGCGCTGTGGCTCTCCATGATCGGCCTGTCCCAGTACTACAAGGTGCTGGTGGAGAACGGCTACGAGAACATCGACTTCATCACCGACATCACCTGGGAGGACCTGCAGGAGATCGGCATCACCAAGCTGGGTAAGGCCCCGCGCACGTCGCTGCCCGCGGTGCCCTTGGCGGTGACACTGATGGCATGTGCCGCCCGCAGGCCACCAGAAGAAGCTGATGCTGGCGGTGAAGAAGCTGGCGGAGCTGCAGCGCGCCGAGCTGGGCAAGTACGAGCCGGGCACGCTGAAGAGGAAGGCGTCGGGGCCGAGCCCAGAGGTGCTGGCCATCGAGTCCCCGCCGCCGGAGCCACCCGAGTGCCAATCGCCCAAGATGACCACGTTCCAGGACAGCGAGCTCAGCAGCGAGCTGCAGGTGGCCATAACGGGCGAAGGCCCCGAGGAGCCCCCCGAGAAGGCGGCGAACCCCGCGGCCCCCGGTTACCGCTCGCCGCCGGGGCTGGGCGGCCGCGCCCGGGGGATGAGCAGCTCGCAGGAGCTGCTGGGGGACGGCCCGCGGGGCCCGCCCGCCGCCGCCATCTCCAAGAGCCAGGAGTACCTGGCGGAGGGGGCCGGGGAGAGCCCCCCTGCGCCGCCCAAGGAGAGCCGCCCGCCCCGGCACGGGCACCCCGTGAAGCGCGCCAGCGTGCCCCCGGTGCCCGGCAAGCCCCGGCAGCCCTTCCCCGCCTCGGCCGGGCAGCTGACGCCGCCGCAGACCCCCGGCAAGGCGCGGCCCTCGTCCCCGCAAGGCCCGGCGGCCCCGCACGCCACGGCCAAGGTGAAGCCCACCCCGCAGCTGCTGCCGCCCGGCGAGCGCCCGGCCTCGCCCCGCTCCCTGCCCCAGTCGCCCACGCACCGCGGCTTCGCCTACGTCCTGCCGCAGCCCGCCGAGGGCGAGGCGGCACCGCCCGGGGTGCCCGTGCTGCCCGTCTCGGTGCCCGTGCTGTGCCTGCCGCCCCCGGGCGAGGGCGAGGAGGAGCCGGGCAGGCCGAAGAAGCGGGCGCACAGCCTGAACCGCTACGCCGCCTCCGACAGCGAGCAGGAGCGGGACGAGCTGCTGGTGCCCGACGCGGGGCCCTACGCCACCGTGCAGCGCCGCGTGGGCCGCAGCCACTCGGTGCGGGCCCCCGCCGGCGGCGACAAGAACGTCAACCGCAGCCAGTCCTTCGCCGTCCGGCCCAAGAAGAAGGGACCCCCGCCGCCCCCTCCCAAGCGCTCCAGCTCCGCCATCTCCAGCGCCGGCATGGCCGAGGACTTCCCCAAGGAGGGTGAGGGCGAGGCCGCCGTGGGAGCCCCGAGCGCCGAGGGCGAGGGCCGCCGGGAGCAGCGGCGGGCGAGCGACCTGGGCGGCAGCGTGGACACGGGCAGCGCCGGCAGCGTGCGCAGCATCGCGGCCATGCTGGAGATGTCGTCCATCGGCGGCGGGGCCCGCGCCCTGGCGCTGCAGAAGCCGCACGTGGCAGCCGGGCCGGGGCCGGCGCCGGCCAAGGCGCCCGAGGGCTACTACCTACAGCCCGGGCCGCCGCCGGGCAGCCCAGACCGCGCCCGCGTGGCCACCGTGCTGGCCACCGTCAAGCACAAGGAGGCCATCGGGCTGGACGGGGAGGTGGTGAACCGGCGCCGGACCATCAGCGGCCCGGTCACCGGGCTGGTGGCAGCCGCCCGCCGAGAGCGCGCCGACAGCGTGCGGTCGGAGGCGGCCGCCGACGGCCCCGGCGAGCGGCTGCGGGTGGAACGCGGCGGCTCCCCCGACGGCATCCCCTTCGCCGAGGACGGCACCCTCACCATCAAGCAGCGGCCGCGGCCCCTGGGGCCGGCCCGCGGGGAGACGGGCGAGGGGCTGTCCCCGGCCCACCGCCACGGGGACCTGGCCAAGGTGGAGGCCAGCGCCACGCTCAAGCGGCGGATCCGGGCCAGGCAGAGCCAGCAGGACGGCGTCCGCTTCGTCCTCACCGAGTCCGACACCGTCAAGCGCCGGCCCAAAGCCAAGGACAAGGAGCCGGCGCTGGAGCCGGCCACGCTCGCCGTGTACCAGAACGGCACCGGCACCGTGAAGCGGCGGCCGGCCTCGGAGCTGAGCGGGGCCGAGCCGCCGCCCACCCCGCCGCCCGCCGCCCGCCCCGACGGCCCCGAGTTCGCCCCGCCGCCCGCCGAGACCAAGAAGCCCTTCAAGCCGCCGGTGTCCCCCAAGCCCGTGCTGACGCAGCCGCCTCAGAAAATGCCCGGGCCGCCGGTGCCCGTCCCCAAAAAGGTGCCCATCCCGAGCCCCGGCAGCCCAGGTAGGTGCCCCGCCATCCCCCGGGACGGGCGCTCCGCGGGGCGGACGCCGGGGGTCGCAGCCGGCCCCGCCGCCCTCCTGCCCCTCTCCCTTCTCTCCGCAGAGGTGAAGCGGGTCCATGGCACGCCGCCCCCGGTGTCCCCCAAGCCCACGCCGCCCCCCACGGCGCCCAAGCCCCCCAAGCCCCACGCCGCCATCCAGTCGGTGAGCGCCAGCTCCACGCCGGCGCCGTCGCCAGCCCGGCAGCTGAGCCCCGCGGCCAAGCCCTCGAGCACCCCGCCCTCGCTCTGCTCCAGCCCCGCCAAGCCCCTGTCGCCCGGCGCGCAGCCCCAGCAGGTGCCCGTGAAGCCGCCCCGCTCCACCATCGCCAGCCCGTCCGTGGACAGCGGCGGCCCCGAGCTGGCGCAGCAGAAGCTGGAGGAGACCAGCGCGTCCTTGGCCGCCGCGCTGCAGGCCGTGGAGGAGAAGATCAAGCAGGAGGACAATCAGGCGGCAGAGTAAGGGCTGCAGGGGTGGGTGGTGGCCCCCGGCAGGGTGTGAGGCCACTCGGTGCCACCGAGCACAGCAGGCCATAAGGAGCATGCACAGGGGTCAGGCTTGACACCATGGCGGGACTGGGGTGGTGCTGGGGGACAGTGGTGGGGCACCAGGGGACCCTGGCTGGAACCGGCCTGGGGAGGTGACGCTGAAGGACATCTGGAGCAGCATGTGCAGGGGGACTTAGGCATGTGGGTGGCCTGAGGCCTGTCTTAGAGAGGGGACACTGGGGACATGGAGGCAGAGCACTGTGCCATGGCACTGGGGACACAGTGCTGGACACCGCAGCACAAAGGGGCAGGAGAGCCGTGCCATGGGGCCCAGGGGGCTGTTCCATGTGCCCATTCCATGCCCTGCCCTGACCCATCTCTGTCACTGCCCAGCTCGGCCGTGGAGTCGAAGAGCACCGTGAGCATCCTGGACGACATTGGCAGCATGTTCGACGACCTGGCGGACCAGCTGGATGCCATGCTGGAGTGAGTGAGGGGCGCCAGGGCCCCGAGAACCTCAGGGCTTACGTGGGCACAAGGGCACAACGATCCACGACCCCCCGGCCCCGCCGCCCTCCCCCCGTCCCCTTTGTACAGCCGTCCCCCCCCGGACATCCCGTCCCTCGGGGTTTGCACAAAGAAGAAGATACCTCAGGATTGTGCTCACGGACTCGGCGCCGGCTCCGGCAGGACTCCCTTTTGCAGAAGCAAAAAAAAAAAACAAAACCACAGAAATAAAACCCAACAGAAGAAACAAAGCAACACAAAGCTCCGGACCGGGGCTCGGGGGGCTCGGGGCTGACCCTGCCAGCCGTGGTGCCGCGGGTCACCGCCGCCCGAATGTAGCACAAGCCCTGCCCGGCGCGGTGGCTCCGCCGGCCGCGTGTCACCGACGGCGTTTGCTGGTGGCGGGGCCGGGCGGGCAAATGCACTTGGGTTTCTTTGCTCCGTTTTTAATTTTGATTTTTAAACTTTTGTTTTCTTTCTCGGTCGGCGTTGGCGGGGGCGGGCAAGGCTGGCGGTGGCCCTGGGGGCAGCGGGACGTGCCCCTGCCCGGCCCCTCCCCGCCTGGGGACAGGACGGTGATAAGCTATAAAAAAAAAAAGTATTAATTTATTGGAGGGGGAAAAAAAATAAAAAGAAGATATAAAGCAGATTTCCCCCAACCCCAAAATAATAAAAAAGAAATAAACTTTAACAAATATATATTTAAAAGATTTAAAAATATTAGCAATTATATATAAAGCAGTTTAAAAGAAATCAAGAGAAAACTGAATTTTAGCTTGAGAAAAACTATTAGATTATACTAAGCTGTGTGTCTTGTGGCAAACTCATTCTAAGAGTAGCACAATATTTACCTTTTCTCTGGGTGGAAGGTACGTGCGAGCGGTTCTGGTCGGGTTTTCCGTTGGGATTCAGTGTCGCGTCTTTCTTTTTCCACCGTTACGAACTCAAAGGATGTGCCTTGTTTTATGGAGGTTTTTGTTAATTCTTACACCGGAGGTGTTTCATTTCTTTTGGAGTGTCTTCAGGGTTTGGTTCGGTTTCTTTTCCTCGCTTTTGTTGTCGGTCTGCGTCTGGGTGTGTGTGGGTGTGCGTGGGTGTGCACGCGGGGTGCGTGTGCCCGGCGTGTCCCGCGGGATGCGCCGCTGTATATTCCTGTACAAACTGGAGTTGGAGTCTGGTTCAGTCGCTTGAGTCCTGATGAATGCATTTTTTGCTTGTGGTTTCCAAACAGAAGTGTTGCTGTTCCTTTCTCTCTCTCGAGACGTGGAGTGGTCTCTCCCTCCTTCCCTCTCCCCCCCTGCCCTGTCTCCCCCCGTCTCTCCTGTTGTGGTCGCTGATCCAGATGTGTTTGGCACAACTTTGAAATTTCTTTTGAAAAAAACAAAAAACCAACAAAACACAAAAAAAAAAAGACTTTAAAAATAATTTAAAAAAATAAATAAATCACCCGCCTGAAAATATCTGTTGAAAAGAAAAAAAAAATGTATCTAAAAAAAAAATCCATAAAGTTCTACATGATGGATATATACATATATATATTTTTTATGATTAAGTTATGGACTCTGTATCGTATCCCATCTGTCCAGCTCTGCATCTTGGTGCTGCTCCCTGCTCTTCTGTGCTTAGATTTCACCTCTACTCGTCTTTATTCTTCCTATTCTGAATTGTAGATGGCTCGTGGTGCTGTGAAGACGTTTGCTCCTATACCAAGTCTGGCAACAAATATTTAAACAAAAATAAAAACATAAAACCCCTGCCGGGCTGCCACCACTGTTTGTGTCCCCAAGCCCTCCCGAGTCCTCGTGGCGTGCTGGGTGTTTGTGCTGCACAGTCTGAGGGCACCCCTGGGTGTCTCTGTGGGGTGCTGGGGCCTGGCTGGGAGCTGTTCCCTGTGGAGTGTAGGGCCCAGACACTTCAATTTTCACCCCACGGGGCCAATGCTGGCTGCTGGCTCCCTGCAATAACTCACACCGGGCGGGAACAACTCTTTCTGCTTTTATTGTCAATGAAGAAATAATCAAATCTATATTACAATCTTAAAAACAGTAGAAAATGTGAGTAAAAATGCAACGGAGGCTTTTTGTCTTTAATGTGGAGACCATTATTACAGGGTGGTGAACAATGGGCTTGTGGAACTTGATTTGAGAACTAGCTGTGGCATAAAAATCGTACCTGGCTACTCAAGGAAACACCTCTTCCCAGCTGGATCGGCCCGGCGCCTTGGCAGTAAATTAAATACTAGAGACACAAAGGGGTCGGGTGCCCACCCAGGGTACGGCCTAAAGCTCAGTCCTGCCACGGACGGGCCCAGCCTGTCCCCACAGGACACATGGATCTGTCCAGTCCTGGCACTGAGCCCCCAGGCCCAGTGTCACCCCAGCGGCAGCCTGGGGGTGTCCCCAGCTGGGGGGACACAGGCAGAGGAGGGCACTGGCACTGGAAGAGCTTCCTCTTTCCATCATCTGGGGCAATCTGAGGGAACACCTGGAGCGTCCGTGGGGCAGAGCTGTCCGCAGAGCTGCCGGCCGAGGGGCAGCAGCAGCAGGCAGTGGTCGGTGCAGGAGGAGCTGCAGCAGTCGTTTCAGTGGTGTGGTCACCCACAGGCCGATGGAGGGGAGAGTTTTTGGTCTTTCAGTGTGCAGGGCTCGTGTGACGCTCTCGTTAGCACGTCCAGACCTGTGGACAGACGATGGCACCGCAGGCAGTGACTCCTGAGCAGCCCTGTGGGCTTCTCCTCATCCCCACAGAGCTTCCCTCTGCACTGCCAGCATCCACAACACTGTCAGCCGGGAAACCTCCTGCACCTGGAGAACCATCCCCTTCTTTCAGAGAATCCCAGAATCATTAAGGTTGGAAATGACCTCCGAGATCATCAAATCCAACCTGTGACTGATCCCTACCTTGTCACCCAGCCCAGAGCACTGAGTGCCACAGAGTCCAGTCACTTCCTGGACACCTCCAGGATGAGGACTCCAGCACCTCCCTGGACAGCCCCTTCCTTAGCAACCCTTTCCATGAAGAAATTCTTCCTGATGTCCAACCTGAACCTCCCCTGGCTCAGTATGAGGTTATGCCCTCTTGTCTGGTCACTTGTTCCCTGGCAGCAGAGCTGAACCCTCACCTGTCCCCACCTTCCTGTCACTTTGACTCCTAACTCTTTAATGCCCTAACTCCAGCACTGGCTGAGCCCAGACCAGCAGGAGCAGACCCACCTTTACAGTGCTGTCCACAGCACCGGAGAAGAGGCGGCCGCGGGACACGGCCAGGGCGGTGACACTGCCCTGGTGGCGCAGCAGGGTCTGGGTGCAGATCATGTTGTCCATGCTCCACACCTGTGGGGACACACGGGGAGGTGAGCCCAGCACAGCCCGGAGCACCGCGAGGGACGGGGGGGATGCTGCATGTCACGGGTGACACAGGTGACATGGGTGACACGGGTGACACGAGTGACACATGGGGGCCCCTGGGGTTCCCCCCACCCTTCCCTCGAGGCCCCTGGGCTGTCCCAGGCTCCGTGTCCAGCCCCACACACGGCCCCACACGCACCCTGAGCGAGCGGTCGTAGGACGCGCTGAAGACTTTGGTTTGATCGGGCGTGGAGATGACGGCGAGGGCGTAGACTGTGCCCACGTGCCCGGTCAGCGTGCGCACCTGCTCCTTGGTCTCGATGTCCCACACCTGTGGGGACAGCTGGGCTTGGGCATCACGCTGTGCTGAGGCCACCCAGCTCCCCTCTGGGAGCTGCTCCTGCCTCCATGCACAGTACTAGGTGCTGTGCCCAAGGGGATGGGCAGAGCCAGGTGCCCATGCCATATGTGGAAGAGGTTCTCTCCTGTGCCCATCTCATACGTGCATGAGGTTCTCCTGTGCCCATCCCCAAGCCCTGTGCCCATCCCCAAGCCCTGTGTCCGCCCTGTGCCCATCCCATACGTGGATGAGGTTCTCCTGTGCCTATCCCCAAGCCCTGTGCCTGTGCCATACATGGATGAGGTTCTTCTGTGCCCATCCCCAAACCCTGTGCCCATGTCATACGTGGATGAGGTCCCCCTGTGCCCATCCCCAAGCCCTGTGCCCTTCCCTAAGCGTGGATGATGTTCCCCTGTGCCCATCCCCAAGCCCTGTGCCCATCCCCATGCCCCTGTACCCATCCCATACATGGATGAGGTTCTCCTGTGCCCATCCCCAAGCCCTGTGCCCATCCCATACGTGGATGAGGTTCTCCTGTGCCCATCCCCAAGCCCTGTGCCCACCCTGTGCCCATCCCATACGTGGAGGAGGTTCTCCTGTGCCCATCCCCAAGCCCTGTGCCCATCTCCAAGCCCTGTGCCCGCCCTGTGCCATACATGGATGAGGTTCCCCTGTGCCCATCCCCAAGCCCTGTGCCCACCCCCAGGCCCTGTGCCCGTGCCATACGTGGATGAGGTTCTCGTAGGTGCCACACACGATGTGGTGGTTGGTCACGGCGATGGAGTAGACGCTGCCTCCCGACGTCTGCAGCACGTGCACACACTCCAGGTTCCGGATGTCCCAGATCTGGGAGAGATGGAGCAGAGGCAGGATGAGACCCTTCTCCCAGGGGAGATGCCTTGCAGCCAGGATGAGACCCTGCTCCCAGGAGAGATCCCTTGCAGGCAGGATGAGACCCTTCTCCCAGGGGAGATCCCTTGCAGCCATTCTGCCATGCACAGAGCCAGGCTGGCTCCCCGTGTGCCCAGATCACACCTTTAGGGACAAACCCATCCAGCTGGGAATGTCCAGCACTGCAGAGCAAATCCCTGTTATCTTATTTAGCTGCCCAACTTTAAATATGCAGGCTGGAAAGATTGTGTGGAGACTTCACACCCTTTGTGTGTGACTGCACACATGTGCACACACAGCCCAGTCCTTGACAGCACTAAACCCCAACGCAGACAAATTAACAGAGGTTCATTAACACTGAGAAGGGCAACTTCCAATTTTCCTGTGTCCCCCAGCCAGTTCACCCCTGAGAGGTGACCTATTCATCAGAACCTGAGCCAGCACAGAGGAGGGAGGGCACTGGGAACCCTCACACGGATTTATGGTCGCTCTGCAGCCAGGCAGTGACCTTCCCCCGTTATCAGCAGGAGTGTCAGTGCAGATAAGGCTGCAGCAGCCTCGAGGCGCCAGGGCTGAGGCCCCAGTTTGTCCCAGTGAGCCTCCCCAGCAGCTCCCAAAGCCCAGAGATGCAGTCAGCACAGGAAAACCCCACGTGTCAGCAGTGCTCTCACATCCCAGCAGCTGCCTGTGGTGCTGCTGCCCCAGAGCAGAGCCCAGAGAGGGACAGGGAGAGGGGGCTCAGGGTCCCACCTTGATGGTCTGGTAGGATCCACTGTACAGATAATTCTGGGAAGCCACCAGCGCTCGAACCCAGTGGTTGAGACCTGTCAGCTCCTTCTTCAGCTTGAGCTCAGTTCCCACAATATCCCACACCTGTGGAAAGCAGGGACACACACAGGGGGAGGAAGATCAGTGGGGCTGGGGAGGACACAGCAGTGCCCACCCTCCCTCACAGCCCTTGTGGGGATCCCTGTGCCAGCTCTCCTGCCTGATGGGAACTGCCTGATCCCACTGACTTGCAGATAAAACCCAGAAACTGCTGAGCAAGCACATTCCCTGAGGGAGCCAGCCTGGAGCCTGCATTACGGCTGGCAGAGACCCTTCCCTAGCAGAGCCATGCTGCAAAGCCCAAAGCACAGCTGCAGCAAGGAACTGCCCTGCACTTCCCCTCCCACCCTGGCACACAGGGACTGGCAGAGCTCACTCCCCCCACTCTGAGCCCGCCCGGCTCATTGGCAGCAAGTGGCCAGGGATGACAAACCCAAAAGGCCCCAAATTCTCCTTGTGCTGTGTGGCTGCTCCAGCCTTGAGCCCTCTCCAGAGCTGAGCCACTCCAGGCCCCAGATAAAGAAAAGAGCACAGTCCTCTTACAGATGGACGGGCCCATAAGCTGTCTCACCAGGAGCTGGAAGCACAACCACAGGAATCTAGCCAAGGCTTTAAAGGGCAGCCTGAAAAGCTGTTCCTGATTCCTGCATGTTTTAGGTAGGGAATGCAGACTCAAGATCCTTTGGAGGTGGTTTCAAAACAGACAGCCTGAATCTGCAGCCAGCTCTGGTGCCCAGACACAACTCCCAATGGTCTGGGCAGATCTGTTGAGGACCTGAGGACACACATGCTCAGGAACTGCCAGGATACTGCAGTTGCAGCCTCAGGTTTAGAGCTGGAAGAAATACAGTGCTTCTGCAGCCAGAGAACAGCTTTCCCTTGAGCACAGAGCATGGCTAAACCTCTGCAGCGCTGGCTGCCCTGTGGCTCAGGAGACCTTAGCAACAAGGCCACCCACAGGTCAAAAATGGCACTTCCTTCCTCTTTGGGCACTTCTGCCTCAGAGTTTGTGCCCCTGGTCCCCAGGGAGCCCCAGAGGAGCCCTGGAGCTGCACCTTGATGGCTTTGAGGGAGCCACTGAAGAGCATGTTGTGTGAGGAGACCAAAGTGCAAACAGGATTGTCGTGTGCTCGGATCGTGTTCACCTTCTGCAGGTTCTGTATATCCCAGACCTAAAACAAGAATCATGGAATGGTTTAGGTGGCAAAAGCCTCTAAGATCACTGTCAAGCCCACCAAAGCAGAGCCCATGAGGGGCTGGGCAGGCCACCCTGCCCCAGCCCAGAGCAGCAGCCCCCTGCTCCCAGGGAGGAGCTGGGAGTGGGAAATGCAGCCTGCAGGAAAGCCCCAAGCCCACCCCAGGAATGGAGCCAGCACAGGAGGGTCACCAGTCCCCCCTGGCACAGGAGGGGCAGTCCCTGCTGCTGTGGGTGCCCTGTACTCACGATGATGGTGCAGTCAGCAGAGCCACTGTACAGCTTGTTCCTGCAATGACACACAGGGGGTCACCGAGGGACAGTGCCATGGCACAGGCAGGACGGGATGGGGAGTGTGAGGGCATGCTCAGGGGCCCCAGGGCTGTCCCCACTCTCCCCAGGGACAGGTGTCCCTCCTCACTCACCCCTGGATGCAGAGAGCCAGCACAATTCCATCGTGACCCTCCAGGGTCTTTTGGCACTTGTACGTGGTACAGGTATCCCACACCTAACAGAGAACACGGGGCTGGAGCCTGGGCACTGCCTGGCACCTGGGCACTGCCTGGCACCTGGGCACTGCCTGGCACCTGGGCACTCACCGCCTGGCACCTGGGCACTCACCGCCTGGCAGCCCTGGGCATGCAGGCCTGGCTAGCACAGGGAAAGGGCTGCAGAGGGCCAGGCTGAAGCTAATGAGACACAGCCCAGCAGCTGCTCCAGCTCTGCTCCCTCAGCCCAGGCCAGCACCACACTCAGACACACAGGAGCAGCTCTCAGGCTCCTGCTGCAGCACTTCCCACCCATCCCAGGGCTCCAGTGGCACAGCACAGCTCCCCCTGCCACTGCAGAGGCTTTTCCCTGAGCACACAGGGCTCTCTCAGGAGGAATGCGGTGCCCAGAGCAGAGCAGGGGAGAATCTGCTTTCCTGCCCTAATGCACAGCAATATCCCTTTCCCTCCACGTGGCTCTACAACCAAAGCTCTGCTCCTGGCAGGGTTAGCTGTGGCAGCCATGGGGTCCCCAGCCTGGCCAGCAGCCACCAGCAGCCACCAGGGTGACACTGGGCAGGGCTGCTGAGGCTGCACTGGGGCAGTGCTGTCAGCCCGAGTTACTGAGAACAGGACAAAGGAAAACAAACATGCCATAAAACAGGGAAAGGACACATCGGATCAGGGACGAATGTTTTGTTCAAAGATGACTTTTTATGACAAAGGAACATAAAATCAGAAGCTGAAATAGTCCTGAATACCCTAAATGCCACATACAGCAAAACCAGCAGCTGCAGGAATGAGACTCTAACCAGGGCCTTGCAAAGATCTCTGCTTGTCTCTCAATTTCACTAGCACATAATGTTTCCTTGCAGATAATTTTGTCCAGCTATAATCATAAAGAATCATTTGATTCTTGGGAGGAAACTTTAGGAAGCAACATCCACCCACCCCACAAACGAACTCAGCTTCTGTTCCACGTGCAAATGCAGAAGGGGCATGGAAGAGGGAAGCTCTTACCTTAATGGTTTTGTCTGAGGAGCCACTGAAGAGCAAGTCTCCTATGGAGTACACACACAGACACCACACGGGGCCCTGGTGGCCCACAAAGGTCCCCTTGCACTTGAAGATCTGCTGAGGATCATAGGCTGCAGAGAGGAGAGCCAGGTGAGGGAGGGAGGGAGGGCAGTGCTGCTGCCCTGCACAGCTGTGAGAGCAGCCAGGAGGGCTCCCTGGGCTCCCCACACCAGCCCAGGCCATAACGGGGATACTCACATCCAAGGATGCCCATGTTGAGCCGAGCATTGATGTGGGAGAGCTCATCCTGAAAAACACAACAGGCTGTGTGAGCTGTGGAGCCATCCAGGCCAGCCTGCCCTGGGCACGGCTTTAGGACTGTCCCCTCCACTGCTCCAACCTGTCCCCTCCACTGTTCCAACCCCTCTGGTGTTCTTGACTCCCACAGGGCCCTTCCTGAGTGGCCAACTCATCCCCTGACCAGAGGTCTCCGCTCTACTCCGTGACTGCCACCTCCCTCTGTCGCCTCCCTCCAGAGGCCACAGGGCTCTGACAGCACCTCAGACCAGCACTAAACTCTCAGTATTCAGAGAGGCCCGAAATACCTCTCAGAATACACTGTCCTGTCCTCGCTCTGCAATTCTCCACACTGCCTGGATCTGCTCATCTCCCTGCTTTCTGGGGGGAGTGCCCTGTAAAAGGCCCAGGCTTTGGAGCAGAAGCTCTCCCCAAAGCCTCCCCCCACTGCAGGGAAGCCCAGGCAGGGGCAGAGCCAGGTAACTCCAGCCCAGGGCCCATCCTCACGTTCAGCATGGAGGCGTCCCTGCGGAATTCCATCAGGTCCTCGCTCAGTTTGCTCTGGTTCTCATCCAGCACATCTGTGAGACAGGGACAGGCCCACAGTCACTGCAGAGCCACTGCTGGCACCCCAGGGAACAGGCAGAGGGCACCCACTGCCCCCCAGCCTGGGAACACACCGCTGCCATCAGCAGGGAGAGCAGCCCTGGAACGCAGCACAAAGAGCTGCCCTGTCCCTGCAGCTCTGAGCACAGAGCTCGTGTGCTGCACACTCACCAAACTTCAGCTCCAGGTTCTTCTCCAGCTGGTCGATTTTCTCCGAGAGCTTGCCCAGCATGGAGCGCAGGAAGGCGATCTCCTGGTCCTTCTGGGCCATGGCCACCTGCATCTCGTGGAAGCGATCGTCCGTCTGCTGCAGGAACTCCTTCAGCCCCTCGAACTTGCACGTCTCCAGGTGGGTCTCATAGGTGTCCTGGTTCCCTATGAATGCACACCTGGGGGAAGGCAGGTGCTGGCTGGAGCAGGGCTCTCCTGGAGACTCCTTGCTCAGCCTGTGAGGGTCCCCAGCCGTCCTGCTCCTCCTGCCAGCAGCAGGGATTCTGTGGTTCCTGATCCTTCAAAGGGTGGACTTGATCATCGTGGAGGTCCTTTCCAGCTTTAATGATTCTGTGATCCTGCTGGGAGAGGCAGCTGCAGGACAAGAGAGGCCAAGCAGCTCCCACTCTTCCAGCCAGGGCACTGGCCCCAAACTGGACTGACTGTCTGTCTGGGAAGGAAAAGCAGATCTTGGGCAGGAGACAGAGGGTGGTGACAGTTTGTTGGGCCCACCAGGAGCCATCAAAACCAGTGGAAAAAACTGCAGCTGACCCCAGCAGATGCTGCCTTGGACCTGCAGCATGGCACAGAGTCAGGGCTGCTCTGCCAGGACTTGCCTTGCTCTGCCTCTGCCAAAACATAGCTCAGGATCATGGAATCACAGAACTGCTGAGGTTGGAAAAGGCCTCCAAGATCATCGAATGCATTTGTTCCCCAAGGCCACCACTAACCCATGTCCCCAAGTGCCACATCTACATGGCATTTAAATCCCTCAGGGATGGGGACTCCACCACTGCCCTGTGCCAGTGATGGAAGAACTTTCTGTGAACTCTCCCTGCAACAGTAAACCCAAGCAGGGGCTGCCCTGGGGCTCGGGTGACAGGGAACCCTCTGGGGTGGATCAGCACTTCCCTTGTCTGGGACAAGGCCTGGCTGGCAAGACACAGCCATGGTGCTCAAATTACTCTTGTCCTCATCTCCTTCTCTTCATGCTCTGACTCTCCTCCAGCTCTGCTGCCTGTGCACTCACCCTCCTCATCCTCCTCCTCACCATGACCTGCCTGTTCCCACTCCAAGGCTCCAGGGCTGCCTCCTGCCACCCCTGGAACCCCCAGCTCAGCCTCAGGCCACTGCACAGCACTGGGGAGAGCTGCTCAGAGCCTCAGGCCACCCCAAGGCTGCAGCAGCCAAAAGCAGCTCAGTCATGAGCTCAGTGCAGTTCCCACCCCAAACCATCAGCTCCTTACCCGTATTTGGAGTGGGGACACTTGATGTGCTCACACTCCTTCAGGTGAGCCTCCAGGTTCATTTTGAGGAGGGGAGGGCAGCTGGGGTTGTTGGGGCAGCGCACGGGCCTGTAATCACAGCTGCTCTCATGATCCCTGTGCACAGAGAGAAAAATAGGCAGGAAAATCAGCAATGAGCAAAAATTATTGGGAACAACACAGATCCTCAGGAGAGGAGCAAAGCAGCCCTGTGAGGCTGTCAGATGATCCAAAGCCCCCTGCTCTGAGGCTGCAATTCCAGCTTTACATTCTCATTTGGCCAGAAAATTGAGAGTAATAATAGGCCACATTTTCACAGGGCACATCTACTTCTGCAGCTGATGGGCTGAGCCTTCAGGGCAGCCATCAACAACAGGAATGGACAGGGAAAACAGGGATGGGGAGG
Organism: Chlorospingus semifuscus; assembly: GCA_035048045.1. Taxonomy (NCBI): domain Eukaryota; kingdom Metazoa; phylum Chordata; class Aves; order Passeriformes; family Passerellidae; genus Chlorospingus; species Chlorospingus semifuscus. Next base: position 15,420,068 of record JAWWMS010000043.1, on the reverse strand, counting down.
GAGACAGAGTTCAGATTCATAGGATATAATGAAGATAATAAAAAGAATCCCAAGTTCTCTACTTGACCTCAGCCATGGAATTTCATCCCAGATGTGAGGTGGCAGCTCTCAATGCACCCCCTGTCCCAGTGCTGGCACTCAGGGAGCAGAAAACAGCGTGCTCCTTCTCACACCAGCTCTGAGCTGTCCCCTGAAGCCACCCTGCCCATTCCCCAGGCACAGCCAGACAGAGTAGTGCTGGCAGGTGCTGCACAGCCCTGGAGCTGCAGGGCAGGCTGGGCTGGCAGGGCCCTGGAGCCACAGGGCAGGCTGGGCTGGCACTGCTCTGGAGCCGCAGGGCAGCTTGGGCAGGCTGGGCTGGCACTGCCCTGGAGCCACAGGGCAGCTCGGGCAGGCTGGGCTGGCACTGCCCTGGAGCCACAGGGCACACCAGGCTGGCACAGCCCTTTCCCTGGGGAGGATCCCTGGAAGGAGCACTCACTTCCTGGCACTGAGTTTGATGGTGAAGGGGCAGCCACGGGGGTCCACCTCGAAGGCAGGGCTCTTGCTGCTGGCGGCGGGCCGGCAGCCGTACTTGCAGTGGATGAACAGCTCCCCGATCTGCTCGGCCACCGCGATGTTGTTCACCACCACCGTCAGCTTGGCGTTGTCCACGGGGCACTTCTCTGCCAGGGAGGGAAGGATGGCACAGTCACTGAGGGCTGAGACAGAGCACCGGCATCTGCCAGAGCCCCTGCATTGAAACTGTGGTTTGTGCCTTCCCTGGTGGGGTCAGCCAAGTCCCAGGTGAGTGGCCATGGAAAGAGCCAGGAATATTCACCCAAGGCCTGCCAGCCTTCTTCTTTGGTTTGTCTTGGGGTGTGGGAAAGTTACAGTTTATGTTAACCCATAATGATTGAGGGAGCTGCCAGTGAAAGGAGCCCACACTGATGCCTTGTGCTGGCTGAAGGGTGAGTGTTCACAGGCAGTGAGCACCAATCAGCAGATGCCCCAGCCATAACCTGCTCCTCACCCAGGCCTGGGCTCAGCTCCTGCTGCCAGCAACCACTGAAACCCAGGATCCTTCAGGTTGGAAAACACCTCCAAGATCATCGAGCCCAAGCCTTGGACTGATCATCACCTCACCAACTGAGCTCTGCCACATCCAGCTGTTTATGGAACACTCCAGGCATGGGGATTGCAATTGCAAAGCCTTTTGCCACAGATCTGTGGGCTGGGGTTGACATAGCAGAGCACAGTGAGAGGATTAACATGCAAAGCAGAGGGACCTCTTGTGTGTGGAACACAAAAATCTTAAGGCAGAAAGAGCTGCTGCTTTGCAGGACTCTCCAGGGAGCCTCCTTAGGGATCGCTGTTCTGGTAATGCCAATGGCTTGGCTCTGTGCTGAACAACAGCTTGCCAAGAGGGCTCGTGCCAAAAAAAGTCTTTTCTTTGCAGCCAGAGTCCAACCCAAGTAGGAGCTGGTTAGCCCAGGCCAGCAGCCAGGGGCTTGGGCTCTCCCAGGGCTCTGGAAGAGCTGGGTGAGCTAAAGCAGCTCAGTGGGGCTCAGTCAGGGGCCAGAGCCCTGGCACTGAGGGGATGGAGAGAAGGGGTTGATGCCAAACGTGGCCCCTGCTTCTTTATCCAGGCAGCCACAGAAAGCTTTCAGTTTGAAATCAGTGGGTCAGCTCTGGGCGAGACATGTATTATCCTGGGATTATCCTCTGCATTTTCCAGGATCTGAGAACATCCTGTGCCCAGCCCATGCTCCAGAGTGCACCACTGGCCCCCAGCCCCTCACTGCTGCAGTGGCACACCTCACTGACAGCTTGTTTTAAGCCCTATGGACATTTTTCTGCAGGTTTCTCTTTAGGTGAAAGCAAATCAACCAGGAAATAAGAGTGTTCTGGCTGCATCACACAAGAACAGCCCTGTACTCACCAGATGTTAAGGCACATCTCCTGCAAAACGTGTGCTGTGGAGACAGAGAGCAACAGCAGCGTCAGTGTAAAACCAGTGGGCAAATGATTCCCTGTGGCTACCCCTGGGAAAGGTGGGACACAGCACAGCCTGGGGCTCAGAGCCTCAGCAGCTGCTCTGCCTGTTCTAGCTCAGCACCACAGGGCAAACCCCAGCTGCTTGCTCAGGGTGAAGCACAGGTCCTGAACACAGTCTGGAGCTCTGACCTTCTGCCTGCTCAGGATCAGGCCATGATCAAGGTGAAAGCCAAAGCCAGTGGCATGTTCTGCCACACTCTGATACTCACGAGATCACAGAATCCTGGAATGGTTTGCGTTGGAAGGGATCTTAGAGATCATCAAGTTCCAATTCCCTGCCACGGGCAGGGACACCTTCCACCAGAGCAGGGCTCAGAGCTCCATCCAGCCTGCTCTTGGACACATCCAAGTCTTTCCTACCCTCCACATCTGCACAGGGTTTCTCTATGGGTTTCACCCTCCCCTGTAGCCCATGTCACCCCTCTCACTCCCCTGAGAAGTCCTTGGGGCAGGGGAAGCCTGGACTGCCCCCTGTGCCTCTCCCTGTCCTAGCCCAGCCAGCCCATCACATCCATCCCTCTGGAGCCCTCTCAAGGCAGCAGAGGCAGCCCTGTCCTGCTGCCAGGCAGATGGAACAGCTGGTTTGTAAGCCCATTAAATGCTCTGTAAATTTGAGCACTTTAAATAGCTCCCCTCTCCGTTCTGACAGTTTAACTTGACAAAGCAGCAAGCACAGTCTAACACACTAATGAACACAAAGGCTGCAGCGTTTCACTGGTCCTGATCCTGCCCTGTGCATTCCCTGGAGCCTCCCCAGCCACGTTCCCTGGCCAGGGAGCCAGCTCTTGGCAGGGCTGTGGGTCCCCCTCTGGGGCTGTTATCTGCTGCCCTGCTCCCATGGCCTTTTCCTGCCCGGCACAGCTGCACTGAGCTCCCTCCAGAGCAGGACTGCAGATGAAGCCAGGCTGCTTCCTGCAGTGGGCCTTTTTCCACATTAACCACTACATCTCAGTGTCTCTGTGCAGAGCTGCTCACTGGAATGGTGCAGCCAAACTGCAGCAGCTTCCAGCACTTTTGGGGAATGGCACCCTCACTGCAATAAACAATCCTGAGCTGTGCTGCTGGTGCTACAGCCCCATCCTGGTGATCAGGTCACGTCACAAGCATTAGAGCCATCTCAAAGCCATCTTTCTTCACAAGGAGCACAGGAATAATATACAGCTTCTATTAAACCCCAGTAAAATGGAATCCAGAAGAATATTCATAACACCACGTGCCTTTCATTTGAGGATCTCAAATCCCTGTGCAAGCATTAACTAAATGAAGCTTCAAGCCATTCTTGTTTTATAAGCAACACTTCCTTCACAACTGAAGCACAGCCATTCCTGTGGTGCCCAGGAGCTCCAGCAGAGCCCTTCAGGAGGAGTTTTTGACCTCATGGAAGCCACAGCAAGGAGACTGAACATGGCCAGGATGGGGTGGCTGGCAGTCCAGCTCTCCTGGGAAAAGCCATCCCACCTTAGTTTTGCTTGGCAGTCCCCAGGGAGAGACAGAGGGGACAGTCCAGGCTTGAGTGTGGCTCACTCAGGATATTTGGCAGAGCCATGCTTACCCCACAGGTTGTGATGACGGGATCCTTGAAGACACTGCAGCACAGCTGGCAGCACAGCTTCACAGATGGCTGCTCTGCAAACACCAGGGGCTCCTGCAGGGCACACACAGGGACACACACAGCGGGGGTTAGTCCAAACCAAGAGCCTGCAGCTCTGCAGGAGGAACAACACAATCCCTCAGTGCTGAGCCTCGGGGAGCCTGGGGCACACTGAGGGTTTTTCATGGTCTCAACACAAAATTCTGTCTGGATCTGCTGAGTTCCAGTAGGGGAAGAATGAACTTGGGAATGGCTGGAGACCCTCACTCAGCTCATCACAAACTGGGGGCCACCAGCATCTGGCAGGATCAGCACCTGACAGCAAACTGCACAGACCAACTCCTTTGCCTGTGATTCAGTCACCAGAGCTGCATGAGCTGCACTGGCTGAGACTTTCTCCTTGGCTGGCCTAAGCATAGACTTGTCTAAATTACACTAAGTCTGAGCTTAAGAGCAATTGCAAAGCAGCCTGCACTCTTGTGCTTTTGAAGCATTCTGAAGGAAGGGCTCCTTCAGTCCTCAGGAAGCAGAAACAGCATTGTTTCTGCTGCAATGGGCCCATCTCTCCAGTTTTGTTTACCAACTAGGACAGGCAGCACAGGGCTCCAAGCACGTCCTCCCAGAGCACCACGGCTCTCCATGCTCACATTTCAGAGCATTTCCAATCAATCTCTGCAGTTCCCTCTGTCTTTTCATCCTGTGCTGCTCTCAGAAATGCAAACACAGCCCCCTGGGTTCCCAAATATGAAACAAACTCTTACCCTAGATCAGTGGCAGAATGCCGCCTGACCTCTTATTCATCCAGTTTGGGGTTGGTTACTGGGTCACAAGCTAAGCTCAGTTTAAAAGTATCCTCCCCCAGCATGCAGACAATTCCTTGCACCCTCCTGGGGCTTACAATCAAGTCTGTGGGGTGCCACACAGCCCTGAATGGGGATGGGGCTCCAAATCCATGGGGAATTGTATTTTTTTGCTGCCTGGGGCCAGGCCACCAGCCTGAGCCTTGCAACCCGCCCTGCTCTGCTGCAGGGCCAGGGAATCAAGCAGGACTTTGCACAGACTTACAGTTTTTCTGGGAAGCAGAAAAGCCTCACCATTGTCCTCGTTTTCCAGGCAGGGAAATGGCACACGAGGAAGCAAAGTCAGTGGTGGAAACAAAGTGAAAAGCAGGAGCCTAAGGCAGGCACCGCACAAAATCTGCCCCTGAGAGCTCTGCCTACTCACAACAGCCCACTAAGTTACTCTGACACTGAGCTCCCTAATCCTGCTCCTGGAGACAATCCCAAATACCTACTGGCTCCTCCTCTTCCTCGTGGAGCGAGAACGTGGAGCGCAGGGACATGTTGGACTCGGAGTGCAGGGAGCGGACGGAGATGGCGGAGTCGGAGCGGCGCGGGGTGCTGATGGGAGGCTGCGGACACAGGGCAGCTCTGGTCAGTGCCATCACTCCCAAACTGCAGGCAGAGCCCCCAGGCTCAGTCCTCCCCCTCCACAACACCTCACTGAGTGGCCCTGCTGCTGTGTGCCCGTCCCTGCACCGTGCCCACAGACAGGACTCACTGGGGTTTAACTCCCTAAGCCAGGCTGACACCGACATTCCAAGCACATCACCTCCTCCAAGGTGCATCCCCTGCACACTTACCGTGCACACCCACAAAGCAACGGCCTGCAAGATTTAATCCTTCGTGGAAAGCTCTGTAAACCTCCCCCAGAGACCGCTCCAGCTCCTGCAATGCCTCTAATCTCTGCAGCAGCACTTGTTGTTGCACTCACTATCTAACTTCTGCCAAATTTCTTTGCGTAAGTGCGGAGACTTCCTTCTATTGAATTCTCTGTGAGCCCGGCTCTGCCGCTTCCTGCTCGGGAGGGGAGAGCGGAGCACACACTGAGCACCAATCCAGAGAGATCCTCTGCCACGGCAGCCCTGGGATTGGCTTGGAGGGAGTGCTGCTGCTGGAATATTAACCACAGCACGTCTCCCAGGGTGGAATGGCAACCACCAGCACGTAGCCAAGGTGCCATTCGGTGTCAAAGCACCACTGGAGGCTGCAGACCAGGGGGAGGCTGGATCTGAGGAGCCAGTGCAGCTGGGAGTGCAGACACTGAGGGGTTACTCTGGGAGAGATGCTGCTGCTGGACTGCAAAAGGTGCAGAGAGGAGGAATAAAGGTCTCCAATGAGCAGAATGCATGCTTGGACAAAGAAATGGAAGAATGAAGCCAGAAGCTTCAGACACTTCACACGAGGCATGGTGCATGAGCATCTGCACGTGTCACACTCTGCAAGGCCTGGCTGCAGCCCCTGTCAGTCCCTAGCCATGAGGAGTGCTGGCTGGAAGGAGCTCTGGAGATCCCTGGCTGCCCACTGGAAAAGGGACTCCTTCCCTGGCCCTGGCCCAGGCCTGGCACTGCCCAGGGAACAGGGAAAGCTGCATGACCAGACTCTGCTGAGCTCCCGTCCTGCACCTTGTGGGAAAAACACTTTTCTTCATGTTCCACGTGAGCCTCAGGAGCTGCCTGCCCTGTGTGAAATGGGTGATATCAGAGCCAGGGCCAGACAAAGGCAATGCAGGAGGGCAGAGGGGCAGCAGGAAATTCAGCAATGAAAGCTGCAAGGTGAGGTTCAGAGGCTGCTGCCCTCCCCAGAGACAAAGCATGCTGCAGTCCCTACAGCCTGGCTGGCCTGCAGGAGAGCAGCAGACCAGGATCCTGCTGCTTCCTCACTCTGCTCTGCTGCCTCATTTTTATGATCCTGGGCTCTGAGGAACTCAGAAATGCTGCATCTGCTTAGAAGCCAAAGCATAAATGTCTTTCCCTTAAAGACAGCATATTTATTGACTAAATACATAAACCTTAAGGAGGAATGGTTATAATGAGGTAAATCCATTTTATGTGTATCCATTCATTTTATTATTTTCCTCCACTAGTAGCAGAAATTATTAAAGTAACCAGGATGACTGTGCACAGTTCCCACTCTGGAGGTGACAGGGGGTGAGGGCAGCAAAGGCAGGCCTGCAGGGAGGCAGGTTTGTCACCAGCAGCATCCAGAGAGGATCACCAACAGGGAAGGGGACTGCAGCATTCCAGGGGTGTGAGACACAGAAGGTTTGTGTAGAACTCTACAGCTCCCTGTGCCCTGGTTTGGATAATGCTGGTGTTAACAGCAGAGAAGGGGATGTGCTGAGAAGGATCCCTCACTCCCCCCAGGCTGGGGGGAAAACACAGAATAGCAGAGGGTGTGCTGGCAGTTCCAGACCCTCTGGGTATCTGCAGCCTTGGTTTTGCCAAGCAAACAAGGATAAAACTCAAGGGACCTCATTTCTGCACTAAACATCAGGCACACCTTCAAAGAGCCCAAGGATGGAGCACTCAAACATCTGACGGAAGATGGAGAGTTTCCATTTCTGGCTCAGATTTGGACAGGCAGGCAGCCTCCATCCATGGTATCCAATGGTCCAATATTCAGCTGCAATCTACAGCTGCAGTTCCCACCACCTCAGCAACAGGAGCAGCCTCCTGGTTCCAGCTCCATGCAGGCACAGCAAGGTGGGGACCTGTGGCACTGTGCCCAGGCAGGATGACAGCAGCAATGCTGCCCTGCACACACAGCACACTGCTCTGCTCCTGTTTCATTAACAGCAATGCTGTCCTCCACACAGAGCACACTGCTCTGCTGCCTGCCCTGCACACAGAGCACACTGCTCTGCTCCTGTTAACAGCAAACCCTGCCCTGCACACAGAGCACACTGCTCTGCTTCTGTGTCATTAACAGCAATGCTGCCCTGCACACAGAGCACACTGCTCTGCTCCTGTTTCATTAACAGCAATGCTGCCCTGCACACAGAGCACACTGCTCTGCTCCTGTTTCATTAACAGCAATGCCTGCCCTGCACACACAGCACACTGCTCTGCTCCTGTTAACAGCAAACCCTGCCCTGCACACAGAGCACAGTGCTCTGCTCCTGTTTCATTAACAGCAATGCTGCCCTGCACACACAGAGCACACTGCTCTGCTCCTGTTTCACTAACAGCAAACCCTGCCCTGCACACACAGAGCACTGCTCTGCTCCTGTTTCACTAACAGCAGCTTTACAAGGAAAGAAAAGGGGCGGTGGAGGTCACAGAAGGGCTCTGACTCCTCTCCAGCTGTCTCTCTGATGGCTGAGAAGCCCTTGGCAGCTTCTGGAGGAGGGAAAACTCAGTGATGAGGAAGGGAAATCCCAGATTATTCCTTGACAAAGCAAATGAAGCTTCCTAAGAGGGTTAGTGAGTCTGCCTGGAGCAGCAGGCAGAGCAGGACCGAGGCGGTTCTGGTTTGTCAGCACCTCACGCTGCTTCCTGAACCACTCATAATCCTCTCACTGGTTTTGCTGAAGAATATTTAACACTCCAGGGGAAGTGGGCTGAGGCTGTCCAAGAGGACTGAAGCTGGCTCCCAGCAGAGATCTCCTCCATTCTTGGCTGCACACCCCAGTTTGTGCCAGCAGGGTTTCCAAAGGAGTCAGGGAGTTTCTTCATCAGACCTGGCTCAATGAAATATTCACAGCCTCCCCTCCTCAGGAAAAATCCTCCCCTCTGCCCTGTGAGAACTGCCCAGCTTGTGAAAAGGGCCCAGAGGGTCTGTGCTGACAGCCAGGGGTGGCCTGAGCCCTGGCCCAGCTCGTGGGGTCAGTGGTGGGCTGGAGAGCTGCACTTGCCAAGGACACCAGGCACATTTTCAAAGGGCTTGTTAGAGAAAAGACCAACAGCAAACAAAACCCCCATGGGCTCACATAAAACACAGCAAGATCTCTGAGCAACAGAAGGAACTTTATAGGATGCTGACAATAAAATTCTTTGCAATCTGGTGTCAAATTTATTTTAAGAAGTGCTGCAGCTCCACACTGTTGCTGAACCCAGTCTCTAACTCCAGCAGCAATGATCCATTTATGCCTGGCTTGGAAATTGGGTCTTGTAACCTAAGTCTACAAATACTTCATTTGAAGTTTGTTACTAACATGCTTAGATCTGAACAGAGCTTGTGGTTGTGAGATGTGGCAGGAGCACCAGGGACAAGACAAGGTCCAGCCTTAGAGCTGTCCATCCTTTCTGTCATCCTTGCTTTGCTGTTGCTGTTCTTGATTTAATTGATTTACCTAATTTAATTTCTCTCCAAGCAGCTAAGCCTGAAGACTGTTGAATCACTAAATTCCCCAAAAAGAACTTACTCAGAAGTGAGTGATAAAACTGGATACAAAATTGGGAACTGCTTTACCACCAAGATACTGGGAGACACAGGAATGGTTTGTGTGGGAAGCCCAGCACAGCCCTTAGTGTCCAACATCCCAATCTGCAGGTTTCAAACCCTCTCCCCGTGGTCAGAGGCCCCATCTGGAGGTGGGAATAGGAATGGATTCTCTGCCATAACTGCAGAGCCAGCTGGGATCCATCCAACACAGCACAGAGAGTGCCTGCCCCAGTCACAGCCCAGACATCCTGGCAGGGCTGCTTCTCCCTGGAGCCAGGTACTGCCTCTCAAGGAGGCTCTGGGATTTGTAGTTCCCAGGCTCTGGACCCCCATAACAATCTCTAGCAGTGTGAAAAGCAGCAGCAGCAGCTCCAGCCTGAAGCCCCAGGTGAGAATGAGCTGCTTCCCCAGGGCAGCAGCAATGCTGAGGCTGACCCTGCCTCTGGGGCACACATCACACAGACAATGATGAGGGAGGCAGAGGAGTCCAGAGCAGCTCCAGACACCTCTCACTTCACTTCTGCTCTGCTAAGCCAGTCAGGAGGGTCCTGCCCACACCTACCATGCCATCATCCTCGTCCCGTGGGGAGTACGTGAGGGTGCTGGAGGAGGACGGGGTCCGACGGTGCTGCTTGAAAGTGTTGGTCCCGTCAGCTTCACAGGGAATTCAAAAAGAAAAACAAGCAGTCAGGCTCCTCAGAAACACTGCCAGGCTATGGGACAGCCTCTGCAGCTGTAAGTGTTCCTTAGAAAAGGAAGGGACTAGGGATTCTGCAATGCTGGTTCATGACTGGACGTATCAGCACAGGCAGAACAACCCTGATCTCTGAGAGCTTGCCCAGAGAAGAGCACAGGTAATATCCTTAAAAATACTACTAAAAGGAAACTTTATACTCCCATGTATCTCAGTCACCAGTAAAAATTGCCTGGATCCAGGGAGGTCTGGATATCCCTGAGACACAGGGGAGCCATGCTAAATTAAATATGAAACATTTGTATAGAGATCATGTAACTGACTCTGATACGTATAAAAGTCTGAATGTAAATATTTGGGAGTCCAAAACCATCCAAGTCCAGGACAAATGTAATCCAAACATTTTTCTCGGGCAGATGTTCATATCCTTATCAAAATCAGTGTCAAGTCTTTCTGTTTCTATTAAAGGAAGGATATTTGTATCCCAAAATGAAACCAGGCCTCTTCCTACATTCCCCCCACATGCCTCAGGCTCCCCTCACCTGCTGAGCTTTGAGGAACCAGGCACAGGAATTGTAAATGAGCAGGGACATCTGCATCCCCTCCTGTCTGAGCTGAAAGCGGCCACGGGGTTTTACCAAAGCTCCAGAGTGACTCACAGTCAGGCACAGAGGGAAGATGGAAATTTTCAGCATTGGTGATGATTGTCACAGGGATCAATAAGATTTGGTGCTGAGCTCAGCATCAGACCCTGCTGTACTACTCTGCTTTCAGCAAAGGCTTCCCAGTGGTACTGCTCAGTCTGCCTGAGGAGAGAAAACTCCTGTGCCTGCTCATTTCCATCCTGTCAGGACACATCACACCAAACCCAGCCCCTCAACACCTGGTTAATGACCAGAGAGGTTCTCCCAATAGCTTCATGATCTGTAAAAGGACTACAATCACACTCAGTATATTAAACACCCACCCTTTGTGATGGTGGTCACAGCAGAGAAGGCTGGTCCAAAAGTAGTTTCCATTCTTGTCTGAAATATTGAAAAAACAATGTCAGGGCATTTAAAGCCTTCAGGCTTTGCCTGGGCTGCTGAAACGCTGCACACACAGTGTGAATAGTGAGGTTTTAAGCGGCAGGCAAACAGCCTGTTTCAAAAGGAGGATGGGAGCCCAGGAAGCAGGGCTGTGCTGTGTGCCAGCAGCAGTGGCCTTACCCCGTTAGTGTTCTCAGCAGTTGTGATGTTTGTGGTGCCACTGGAGAAACGATTGTAGCGAGCGCTCTTGTTTGAGCTCATAATCTAGGCCAGCATCTGTTAGTCATGGGAAGCGTGCTCTGTGGGAGAAAAGGACACAAAGGGAGTTAGGCTCCTTCTGGGTATTTCCCTGGCTCAGAGAACACTGTCCTCCAGCACAAAGCACAAGTGTTTACCTAAACTCACATAAACCTGCATTTTCAGAAGCAAGAGGACAAAGATTCCTTCAAATCGTCCCTGAGTGAGTGTTCAGCATTTTTAAAATATATGATTATCTTTTAATAAGAGCCTCATTCCTCTCCCTCCACCGGTCCATTAGGCTCAAGTTTGCCAAGTCAAGAATTCCACAACAGTAATCTGCAGAAACACATGGAATTTGTTTTCTTTAACCTCTGCTGAAACCTGACACTGCTTCAGGGCACAATAATGCTGCTGTCCCAGCAAATCTGACAAGATGCTCTCAGTCTCCTTCAGAGCCAGGAGAGCCTCAGGAAGGAGCTGCAGCTCCTCTGCCATCACACAGAGGTGCTCCTGGCTCAGGCTGGAGCTTCCCTCAGAGAGAGGTGAAATGTCCCAGGTGTTTCCAGCAACTGGTTTTCTCTTACCTGGGAGTGACCAGTCCTAAATCTCCAAGCTCTTTATAAAAACACCACCGGGATTTCTGCACTCTACAGAAAGGGAAACTGAGGCTCAGAGAGAGCCAGGATCCCAGCAGAGCTGTGAGCTGGGATTTGTGCAGGGATTCCCACCTCCCTGAGAGCCCTGGCACACAGGGCTGGGCACATCCTGCACACATATTCTGAACACTGCAAGGGTGACTCTGGGGCTGTCCTCGGCCAAGGCTCTGCCCAGGGTCTGACACAGCAATTCCAGGGCTCCTGCAGCTCTGGATCCAACAGCTGGCAGGCAGCCACGACAGCAGAACCCTCAGCAGGGGATTGCTGCTCAGGTCTGAACTCCCAGAAACAACCACGGTCAGAAATCATAAAAAATCCAAAATTCCAAAGAAAAGCCAAACAAACGGAAACCCCGAAACTAAGCCCAAACCCATCTGAAAAGCAGGGATCTGGATCATGTTTTCCACACACGTGACAGCACTGTCCTGGCTGCTTGCAAATGCCAGATCCCTGAGGAGATGCTGAGCACAGAGTCTGGAGCTGTCTCAAAAGCAGCAGCAGGAACGAGCAGAGCTGTGCTGCAGCATCAGGAGAGCTGCAGAGTTTTACGCTGCGCTCCAGCAGCCACAGGGCTGGCTCTGGCCGCTGCATCCTTTGATTCTGTCTGTGCTCCCGAGGGCACAGAGAGCAGAGGGAGGGAGGGAGGGAGGTGGCAGAGGGCAGACAAAGGGTTTGGCCACTGGGCCCAGGATTTCTGAGCCCCACTGACTCAGCCCCTCTCCCTCTGGCAGCCCTGGATGAGCCCTCGGCTTACTCCCAGCAAAAACTCCCCCCTTCTGCACAAGGCTGAGGATTCCCCTCTCCAACCACAAAGGCTGAAGATGAGAGGTCGCCAGCTGGGGTCTCCAGATGATGCAGTGCTCATAAATGAAGCAAAGCAAGCACTTCCATGAGCAATGGCAGGAACTGCTGCATCTCCTGGGATTTCCCACCTCAAGGCTGCATTATCTCATGGCCAGTAACATGTATATCCCTAAAATCCAGGTTCCCTACATCCAGCAGTACACCTGGGCTCACCACTCTCCTCTGGAAAAGGGATTCAGCACTCTGCTCCTCCCACAATTGGCTGGAAATAGAGAAATATTCAAATTTCCAGGGATATGAATCCATGTAACACCTACCCACACCCCTTTATCCTGCCCTGCTCAAAGGCAGGAGCAGGGATTTGCTCCCACCTCATCAGCCATGGCAGTGAGGGTTAAGGGAACCTGGCATATCAAATATTCCTCATGGGGTTTAGGGCAAAGTCATTGCCAGATGGAAAGAGAGGAAAGTCACCCTGATGGAGGATCAGGGCTGTCTGGAGACTCAGGCACAGCTCCATTCCCTCTCATTTTCAGGGTATGTATCACCTCCAGATGAACAGATGGAGACTCAAGCAATGGGAAACACTCAGAGACGGGGAAAACAAAAATGGGGATAAACCAACAGTGTGAGGAGTTCTGTGATATCATCAAAGGTTGGATCAAATGTGCCACAAACAGTGACTGCAGCCACCTGAGCCACTGCAATGGTCCTTCAATCCCTGCCTGGAAGCTCCAATAAACCCAAAGTGGGGAAGGAATGTGGAATTCAGGGATTCCCCACTCACTGGTTATGAGCTTGGCCTGTGCCTGCAGCTTGGCTGAGCAGGTACCTGCAGCAGCAGGAGGGAGCTGCTCATGTCTGCTCCAAGCAGAGACCAGAGGAATGTGAGCAATGGCAAAAATCTCCAGCAGAGTATCAGCCAGGCTGCACAACCCCAGCAAGATGTGATTTCAGCCCAAACCTCTGCACCCACCACAGACAGGAGCATTTCAGCACAGCAGATGCCTCTCCACGGCATTGTCTGACAAGCTCCTCACACCCTCCTTTCCATCTGAGAACCTTTTCCAACTGATAGCAAAGAATTTAAAAGGAGGCAGAAAAGAGCTGATGGTGCCAACATTAATACCAACTTCCTACAGCACTTGCAAAGATCTCTGCCAGATTTCTGCACCTTTACTTGGATCTGAACCCTGCCAGCTTCACTGCCCTGTGCTCCCAGCCTCAGTGTCCCTCTTGGGTGGCTGCTGCTGGGAACCCAGCCTGTGATCCACATCCTCCTTGCCTGGACTTCATTCTTTTAACATGCAACATCAGTGTTTTGTACAGTAAACAAAGAGGGGGGGAAATCTAAATCTCCCCTGGAAAAAGGAAGCTGTGGGGAACCCAGCATTCAGTAAATCCCACAGCTGATCATAACCAGATGTGAGGGGGGGCAGGGATAGGTTTCAGCATTTGCACATCGCAGGGATCAACTCGAGGCTTTTGAGACTCAATGAGAGGAAAAGCCTTAAAATCCTACTTTAGTAATTCAGGCAAGGAAAACCCAACCAGCAGCAGCTGCAGAGGGAAGCAGCGCTCCCTGTCCCACTGCTGAGGGGAGATCCAACAGGATCAGCCACACATCACCCCGTGACTGCACCCCAGAGCTGGCAGGAGAACCAGCACCAGTGGCCTGGCTGATTCCTCTCTCTGAGGTTATTCACCCCAAGGAAACTGCTGGGCTGGCAAATTGTGCCAGAGCAGGAGTGCCTGGCAGTGGGAGAGGCAGGCACGGCTCATCCTGCCCTGCCTGAACTTCCTTATCTCACTTCTTGGGTATTTATGGCGTAAGACAGAGCTCCCGTTCCTCTTGCAACAAACACTGCACTCACAACAGAAGGGCTACACATCCTTGACAGTGCTGGCACATCCCAGGGAAATACTCCCACAAAAGCACAGGCAGGTGCCAAGGGCACAGGGTGATTGTGGGGTAATTAACTACTCTGGGGTAATTAACTACTCTGGGGTAATCAACCACTCTGTGACCAGCAGCACCTCAGGTGCAGCTCCTGACGAGGGCTGTCAGCATCTGGTCTGACCTGTACAGCACAGGGTGTGGGAATGCAGAGCTACAGCAGCTCCTGAGACAGACACCTCTCTGGGAACACCTTTCCATGGACACTTCTCCATCCATGGACACCTCTCAGAGCACACCTCTCCATCCATGGACACCTCTCAGGGGACACCCTTCCATGGACACCTCTCAGGGGACATCTTTCCATCAACACCTCTCCCTGGACAGCAAACCAGAGACAGGCAGTGGAGCCCCCTGGTCACTCCTCACTCAGCCCAGGAACACCAGGCCAGGGCTCCCAGCAGCACAGCTGAGCCAGCCTGGCCCAGCCCCAGGTGAGGATGGGCAATAAAAGCAGCAGTGAAACCACCAGGGCTGCAGGTGACACTCAGCTCTGCCCAGCAGGCAGTGCCAGCTGGTGGTGAATGCCTTATGAAAAACCTCACAAAACTAAGGAGACAAAGAGGTTGTAGATGAGGCAAAATCTAAACCACCTGAGCCAGCAGGACATTTCTTACACTCCTTAGATGTCAGGCAGTGCAGGAAGGACATAAAGCACGTACAGAAGCTCAGCTTTACTGACAGGACGTGGCACCAACACCTGATGAATCTGTGGAACAGGCTTTTTACTGTTTGTGAGTTTTTCTTGTAAGTCACACCAGCTTTTCTGAGTGTCTTACAGTGGGACCATAACTGTACTGAGCCGTCATCAATAAAAATAAAAGGGATATTTTTAATTGCTGCTGCTTTTGCCAGCGCTTGCACTGACTGCAGGACTGAGAGAGAACATTCAGCAGCTGTTTGAACACTGCCGTGCCTTTGAACAAATGCAGTTCAGAAAGGAAAAGCATTTCATATGGCGCTTTTCCCAAAGGATAATGAAGCCTTGGGATAGGAGAATATTTGCAATACTCCATGGTAAAACCTGAGGCTCCAGCTTTCAAATGTCCCCACAGCTGGATCTAAAGCGATTGCTCTGCTGAAATGAAGCACCTCAATTTTCCCAGAAAAATAAAATTAAATTAGAAGTTAGGACAGAGGCCAATATTCAGCGCTGTTCCGTGACACAAAAGCTCCATTTGAAGTTTTATTTCCAGTTCAGGTAACCTGGGAGGATCCACCTGCAGCACCATTTTTGTTATGCAGCCCAGCTCTGACCCTGCAACCGAAATTGTCCTGTGTGGGCTCAGCAGCTCCTCAGGCACTGCTGGGCAGAACAGGCACATGCACAGCTCTGCCACACAAGGCCCTTAATCAAAAGGTGCTTTAAAAGCTGGCCCTGGCACTGCACAGCTGCGTGCTGTGCCTCTCACAGCCTGTGCTCTTCCCCATCCTCCCTCACAGAACAGACCCCTTCTGAGAACATCACACTGCTAAATTATGGATTTGGTGAAGGAAAAGAATAAAACCCCAGCCAAGCCCTGAAACCAACAACATCCTCCCCTCCAAGGCAAAAACCTCAGTGCTGCTGCAGTTCCTTGGGAGGGAATGGCCAGATCCTGATGGAAGATCCCACACCTGAGAGCTGAGAGCAGCCAGCCTCACCACTCACACCACAGCTGGTGCTCACTGGTGCTCCTCAGACCTGCCTGACAGAGAACAAGTGGCTGCCAGGGCTGCCAGGGGTCCTGTGGGCTGCTCAGCTCTGCTCTTGGTGTCCCTGCTGCAAATCTGACAGAGAGAGGGGCTTGCAGCTCAACTGAACACATGGCAGGGCAGCAGCAAGGACTGGGGATGGAGAAACTTGGCCTCTGTTCTTCCAAGGAAGCCAGAGCAATGTTTGTGTCACCTGGAGTTCTGCTAGACCCAAAGCAATCGAAGCTCCTCTCTCCTCTATTCCCCAATTCCTGTGCCATGGCTGAGGCCTTTTCCAGCTGCTTTTCCTTCTGGCTGGCTGCACTGCATCCTCTGGGAAGCTGTAACTACCCCAGCACACGATGGGATTCTTCCAGATTGAAGTCACAGCAAACCTGAGCCCATAGCCATGACTCAAACAGCACACAGTAGCACTTCCACCCCCTGCTCCCCCAACATCCTCCAAAGCTTTGACACCTTGTGACACACACTCTTCTCTGCCCTCTGGATGCAGCTAGAACATTTCAGAGATCCAGCTGAAGTGCATCATCTCCTTCAGAAAAACAAAAAATCCAGCAAATTCCAGTCACCTGCTCTTGTTTTGTACAGCTCCCTTGGGTTCTGCCACCGAGAACAAGCAGGAGGCACCTGTGGACACCAACACTCATCAATCAAATCAGTGATCCTGGGAGAAACAGCACCAAATCCTTGACTCCAAAAGAAACCAGGGGATGGGGACACTTCCACCATGGCAAATCTGCTGACAGCTTTGAGACAGAAGCACCACTCAGTGTCCCACAGCCCCAAACACCATGCACTAAACTCTGCCCCAGGGTGACTCAGAATTCCAGGGGACACAGAATCCTCCAGCCTGGCTGCTGTGCTCACAGCTCTGCCCAAGGAACACGGAGGATTTCCCACTTGTGGAACACCAGAGCAACCTCAGACACACTGGGCTGCTGCCATCAAACACTCCACACCCTTGCAAAGGTCACTCTGAAGGATCAGAAAACCTGCCCAACACAGCTGCAGCTGCTGGACAGGCCACAGGCACCCCTGGCAAAGTCTGCAGGGCTATAGGTGACTCCTGGAGGGATGGAAACAGCTCCTCCCTTATTCCCAAAGGGCTGCAGGATCCAGGTACCTCCTAGAGGAATGGAAACAGTTCCTCCCTCACTGCTGCAGGGTTCCAGGTGCCTCCTGGAGGGATGGAAACAGCTCCTCCCTCACTGCTGCAGGCTCCAGGTGCCTCCTAGAGAGATGGAAACAGCTCCTCCCTCACTGCTGCAGGATCCAGGTACCTCCTGGAGGGATGGAAACAGTTCCTCCCTCACTGCTGCAGGGTTCCAGGTGCCTCCTGGAGGGAT
>JAWWMS010000043.1:15379873-15393110 GCA_035048045.1 Chlorospingus semifuscus | reverse complement strand
CATTGTTTACATTTTGTTCCTGAGGCCTCTCAGCTTCTCAGGAGGAAAAATCCTGAGGAAAGGATTTTTCATAAAATGTGTGTGCAACAGCAGAGCCTCCTCCATCCACAGCAGCTGCTTCCCATGGAAAACACTCCAGTGATTCCTGGCTCACCTGGAGGGCTCCCCAGAGCTGCAGGAGAGACTCCCCAGGAGCAGAGGTGGCCGTGCTTACCCACAGCAGCAGAAGAGGTGGCCGTGCTTACCCAGAGCAGCAGCAGGGGCTCCACAGGAGCTCCCCAGGAGCAGAGGTGGCCGTGCTCACCCAGAGCAGGATCAGAGGTGGCCGTGCTTACCCAGAGCCGCAGCAGACGTGGCCGTGCTTACCGTGCGCATCCCGGTAGTAGGCGTGGGTGACGCTGCGGAAGCGCTCCTGCCCGGCCGTGTCCCAGATCTGGAAGGCAGACAGGAGCAGAGGGATCAGACCTGAGCAGAACCCACCCAAACCAGCCCAAACAGAATGGTGCAACCCCAGGAAGCTTCTCCAGGTTTTGCTCCCGGGGATATCAATAGGAAAAATGAGCAGAGCAATAAATACGGAGGCAGCGCCTTCCCGCTCCTCGGTGTGGGGACACGGCGTGGCCAAGGGCTCCCAACACGGCCATTAATTGGAAAATCCATGGAGCAGATGGATGCATGGGGAGCTGCTAATGTGATTTATCAGTCCTTAATGCAGCAGGAGGTTTGCAGAGAGCGCGCTGCTGCCTGGGGGATCTCTGTTACCGAGCTGCAGGCAAAGGGCTCGGAGGAGCTGTCAGGTCTGAGGGGGCTGGAGCAGCTCTGGCTGCAGGGGCACATGGGCTGGGATGGGATCACTGTGGCCAGAACAGCCCCCAGCCCCGTGCAGGCTCCTGCCAAGGGGACAGAGCAGCCGGAAGGGTCTGTAAGGCTGACCCAGGGCAGGAGACACGAGCACAAAGGATAGAGGTGGGGCCCCATTCTGGGGATGCTCCTCTGCTCTGTCCTCTGAGGGGCTTTGGCCATCTCTGAACTCCCAGGGCAGCAAGGGACATGCTTCCAGGGACATGGGGACATACCTGCAGCTTCACCTTCACCCCATCCACAGTCAGCACCTTGTTCTGAAAGAGAATGGAAAAGGTGGTGCGGGGTGAGTGCAGCTGCACAATGCCAAGGGAGACACAGCCAGCAAATTAAAAACAATTCCTGCTCCTGCCTCTTGGACCTGTTCTTCTCCTGGTTTCTCCCTTAGTATGTTTTCCCTCCATTTTGCTTGGTTTCAGGAAAGGTGGAACCAAGAAGGAGAGGCGGAAGTGTCCCTCCACAATGGGTTTTTCCAAAGCCAAGGGGACATTTTGTGTGGAAGGATGCCCTGGCAGAGCTGGGAGCTGTGTGGGAGCCCCTCAGGGTGGCTGTGCCAGACAGGGAGGGCAGCAGATGGATCCTGCCCATGTCCCAGAGCAGCGACCATCCCTGCAATCTGCACCAGCCTCTCCAAACATGAAAGGAATGCAAGCCTACAGACCGGGGTCCCAGGGGAAGGAGCAGAGAAGAGATTAATTTGCTTGCCAGATCTATAGAAATTAGCACAGCAATCAGTGGGACGTGCTGGAACAGCACAGCAGTGGGACGAGGCAGCTGGTGGCTGCTCTGCTGATCATTTAAATCCCATTTCGTCCAATTGCTCTGGAGCTGGTTTGGGATGCTCCCATCTCCCGTCTCCCATGGCATGGGATGGGCAAGGCTGCTGTGACCCCAGCTGGGCTCTGCTGGCTCACACACACCCTGGCACTGGACGTGCCACCAGCCGCTCCAGTGCCACCAAACCCCCAGGGATCCATGCCAAGCCCTATCCCTGCACATCCCACACCCCTTCAGGGGCTGGGGAGGCTCTTCATTGATAGTTTCAAGGAGGACAGAGGGAGCATCTCATCTCCTGCACATCTCCACGAGGATGTGGAGAGGAGGAGAGGGCAGGCGGAGCCGGAGCGCTGAATCCTCCTCTGCTCAGGCAGCGCAGGGAGACGGCCCAGGGTTATAAATACCTTCAAAGGCAGCGACTGAGACGGGGGAGAGAAGTGATTCACAGCCCAGGAGCTGTAAAAATAGGCACCAGGGACTGGGGTGGGGGAGCAGGGAGGGACTCAGGGAGCAGCCAGGGCTTGGGGAGCCGGCCGGGGGTTTAGGGCTCCCCACATGTGGAGCTGAGCCTCCCCAGGATGTGACACCTGGGCTCCTGAAGTGCCTCAAACCCAGCGTTCCCACTGCCACAGAGTGCTCCCTGGACCTTGGTGCTTCTGCCCAGGGCTCCCAGGTGAGCAGGGACAGAGCCATCCCCAGGGCACAACCACAGCCTCAGCAAACAGCGCTGAGCTGCACGTCCACCTCATCCCAGAGGATGGGGAACAGCCCTGTCCTAACCTGAGCCACAGGTGAGCTTTATGCAGGGGCAGGTTTATGGTCTGTAGGAGATGGACTCTCTGAGCTCACCTTGCTCTCCAAAACCCTCCATGCTCCTCTGTGCAGGTGCTGGACCCGCAGGTTCATCCCGCAGGTTCATCCTGCAGGTTCATCCCACAGGTTCATCCCATCCCATAGGTTCATCCCACAGGATCATCCTGCAGGTTCATCCCATCCCACAGGTTCATCCTGCAGGTTCATCCCACAGATTCATCCCACAGGTTCATCCCACAGGTTCATCCCATCCCATAGGTTCATCCCATCCCACAGGTTCATCCCATCCCATAGGTTCATCCCACAGGTTCATCCCACAGGTTCATCCCGCAGGTTCATCCCGCAGGTTCATCCCATCCCACAGGTTCATCCCACAGGTTCATCCTGCAGGTTCATCCCACAGGCTCTGCACCAGCACAGTGCCTCTCCAAACACCATTCCCAGCTGCCAATAGCACCTGCCAGGCACCGTGCCTCTCCAAACACCATTCCCAGCTGCCAATAGCACCTGCCAGGCACCGTGCCAGGGACTGCAGAGGAAGGCAAAGGCTCTGTGTTCCACCATCAGCCCCAGCTCTCGGCACGAGGGGCTGAGGACACTTGCTGTGATGGATGGTGACAAGAGACAAGGACACGATGAGTGTCACATCCCCATGGCCACACTGTGAGCACCTCCAGCTCCCAGCAGAGTGTGGCTGTGCCCAGGGACGTGGCCATGTCCCCAGTGTGGCTCCCAGGCTGGCAGGACACCACGGGTGCCAGGACAGACACCATGGCCCCAGCCCTGAGCATGGATCACCCGGGCCAAAGCCACCTTGAAGCACCTGGGGAGCAGCCAAAAAGGCTGAAGCTCCAGAGGTGCCCCACATGCTCTGACCTCCGCTTCAGGAGTTAATTAACACGGAGCCAGCAGCAACAGCAGTCACACTAATTATTGCTGACCTACATTTTAGGGAGGTAAATGCTTAGGCCTAATTAAAGTCTGCACAGGGTTCCAGGTGCTGCTGGGGAAAAAATTGATTTTCTGAGGATTGGGTGTGGAAGAGAGCAGGGTTCCAGGGTGAGAAGCTGTAGAAGTGCTCCTGCAGGCAGGAGACACAGCCAGAGCATCACTGGTGCTGGCATCCCTGCCTGCATCCCAAGGAAGTCGTGGCTGCCCCATCCCTGGAAGTGTCCAAGATGTTCAGATGAACCAGATGCCCAGGTCTCCCCACACCACAGCTAAGTGACTTTCCAGCCTCCAATTTTTTATTTTTTTTCAAGGAGATGCCTCAATTCCCTCCTGTCAGCCCTTCCAAGGCACAGCTGGGGGCTGAGCTCCTGATAAGCATCCAAAGACAAAAGCTGTGGTGTGTCAAGGCACTGGGATGTGAAATGTGCTGCCAGCCCTGCTGGGAGGGAGGGCTGTGCTGCTCAGGGCTCCTGCTCATCTCACTGTTTGTTGGAGCAGAGGTAACGCTCTCAGCAGCCTCCTGCCACAATTTGGGCAGCAAAACCAGCCCTGCACCTCAGCTCTGCTCTCACCCTTCCCAATTTCAGTTTTGTGTCCTTTTTCCTGGGGCAGTGCACATGTTATTGAAACCCCATCTAGCAGGGGCAGCAGTGGAATGCCTGCAGTGCCCAGGGTGGACAAACACGACGCTCCCAAGTTAAATGATTGTCAGAACATCAGATAAACAGAGTTGGAACCTTGCAGATGCAGGAAAAATTAAATTACCAAGCGCAGATGGTCCTCAATTAGGAGCAGCATTATCACACAGCGAGGCCCCTCTGGCTGCAGCCCTGGCACCATGCACAGCCACGAGTGCCCAGGGCAGCAGAGGGGAGGGAGGGGAAGGCAATGGGGTGAAAGCACGCTGCTGCTGCTGAGATGTGCACAGACAGTGCTGCCGCACAGAGCCAGCACTGCCAGCCATGAGCAGCTGCAGGATGGGCAAATGCCACAGCCCGGGTCACAGGGTACCCATACAGTGCCCACAGGATGGGCAAAGCCACAGCCCGGATCACAGGGTACCCACAGTGCCCACAGGATGGGCAAATGCCACAGCCTGGATCACTGGGTACCCACAGGATGGGCACATGCCACAGCCTGGGTCACTGGGTACCCACAGGATGGGCACATGCCACAGCCTGGATCACAGGGTACCCATAGAGTGCCCACAGGATGGGCAAATGCCACAGCCTGGATCACTGGGTACCCACAGGATGGGAAATGTCACAGCATGGACCACAGGGTACCCACAGTGCCCCAGGATGGGCAAATGCCACAGCCCGGATCACAGGGTACCCACAGGATGGGCAGATGCCATCACAGTGTCCCACAGTGCCCACAGGATGGGCAGATGCCATCACAGTGTCCCACAGTGCCCATAGGACAGGCAGATGCCATCACAGGGTCCCCACAGTGCCCCAGGATGGGCAGATGCCATCACAGGGTACCCACAGGATGGGCAGATGCCATCACAGTGTCCCACAGTGCCCGTGAGCCCCACCAGGAGCAGCTGGCACGTCCCCAGTGCCCGAGCCCCTGGCACTGAAGCTGCAGCACAGCCCAGGCTCAGCATCACCCACAGCCCGGCCTCTCGCAGCTCTTACACGCATGGACTCATTAATTAAAGCCTTTAAAGTTAAATTGGATACACGGATCAATTTGCTCTGCAATTATCTGGACAAATGGGGAGCTGCTCAGGGGCACCACTCAGGCTCCAGCCAGGGGACCCCTACCCTGGCTCCTGGAGCTGGGACTGGTGCTGTGGTGCTGCCCAGGAGTGCTCCCCACTTGTACCATGGAAAAGGAGCCCCTCAAATGTCATTATTGGGCCTTGGAGGCATCTCATGCAGCTGAGGGGGGGCAAATTCCCGTCAGAACGGGGATAAATGGCGTCAGTGACTATAGATCAAAGCAGGCGCTGGGGCAGCACAGAGTTAATTAGTGCCAGTAATGAGCTGTGGGACTGACAGTGCAGCCACCCAGAAATGTCATTAGGTTGTGGTGTCACCGGGCCAGGCCAGCTGGGAGCGAGGGACAGATTGGGCTGTCCTGTATTGCAGGGAGCCAGGAGAAATCCACAGGGGAGGAGCGGCTGAAGGGGGGCTGTGTGTGACCGTGCTCACAGGGTGTGAGGGCGAGGGAAGGGACGAGGATCTGACTCCATGTTTCACAAGGCTGATTTGTTATTTTATGGTATATATAACATTAACACTATACTAAAAGCATAGAAGAAAGGATTTCATCAGAAGGCTGGCTAATAGAAAAAGAAGGAATGATAGCAAAAGCTTGTGGCTCAGACAGAGAGTCTGAGCCAGCTGACTGTGATTGGCCATTAATTAGAAACAAGCACATGAGACCAATCCCAGATGCACCTGTTGCATTCCACAGCAGCCGATAACCATTGTTTGCATTTTGTTCCTGAGGCCTCTCAGCTTCTCAGGAGGAAAATCCTAAGGAAAGGATTTTTCATGAAATGTGTCTGTGACACTGGAGCACCCCAGCCCCACAGCAAGGCCACACCAGGAGCCAAATTCCCACCTGGCAAAGCCCAGGGAGCCCCTGCGAGCACAAACACTCTGTGCCAGGAGGAAATGGGCTGAGTTGTGATATAGCAGGCACACAAATAACCACCTCCAACGGCGGCTGCAAAAATAGATCAGGGATCGATATGGAAATCTGCCCAAAACAGCAGGACACTGCATTAAATCTGCTCGTTAAACCCTGAGGTTGGTTTTGCCAGTCAGGGAGCTGCTCCTGGTGGCTCAGCATCTCTCCAGGCACAGCCCCTGCCCCAGGGACATCCCAGCCCATTGCCCAGGCCAGGATCCAGCCCCACTCTGCCCCCTCAGAGCTCCAGAATCCTGGGCCCTCGAAATCCAAGCAGTGCCTGATCCTGCACAGCCAGCCATGGAGAACACAGCACTCCAGCCTGGGAAACCCTTCCAGGAGCGCAGTGCCTGCAGGAGAGGGGAGGCACAGCCTGACGCTGTGCTGGGAGCTGCGGAAAGCCTCTGGGCATGGGGACAGCGGGGCAGGGATGGGGACAGCGGGGCAGGGATGGGGACAGCGGGGCAGGGATGGGGACAGCAGGGCAGGGATGGGGACAGCGGGGCAGGGATGGGGACAGCGGGGCAGGGATGGGCACAGCGGGGCAGGGATGGGGACAGCGGGGCAGGGATGGGCACAGCGGGGCAGGGACGTGGCTGAGGCAGGGCTGGACATGCTCCTGCTCCAGCCGTGCTCTGTGGGGCTGCAGGATGTCCCAAGGGGGACATGTCCTGTGCATGTCCTGTGGGGCTGCAGGATGTCCCAGGCACTGGGATCTCACTCAATGATCCTCATCCTCCTCCTCAGCTGCGCCACCACCAGAGACACCCATCAGAGGCCAGAACACCCCAGCACGATTCCCTCGGCCATAGATCTTCCCTTCAGAGAAGAATCCCAGCCATCCATCTCCCGGGGCAGGTGATGAATTCCTCAGCAGCTCTGTGCATTTGCACTGTGCAGCTAAAAATAGGAACTTCTGCCTTGGGATGTTTTCCTCGCCAGGCCTTGCACACTCCTGCCTGCAGCCGCTGCTGCCAAGATCCTCTCAGAGCCCACAGCGTGCTCGGGCTGCTCAGCCCCTGCCCAGCTGCTCAGCACAACTGGGAAATGCAGAATAACACCACACAGCACACAGCACCTGCAGCCTGCTCTGGCCCCAGAGCCACCCCACAGCCCCTGGAGGGGTCACCTGCCACAGACATCTTTTATGAAATAGCCTTTCTGTAGGATTTTTCCTCCTGAGAAGCCTCAGGAACAAAATGTAAACATTTATTATCTGCTGCTGTAGAATGCAACAGGTGCATCTGTGATTAGCCCATGTTGGATGTTTGTAATTAATGGCCAATCACAGTCAGCTGGCTTGGACTCTCTGTCCGAGCCACAAGCCTTTGTTATCATTCTTTGCTATTCTATTCTTAGCTAGCCTTCTGATGAAATCCTTTCTTCTAGTCTTTTTTGTATAGTTTTAATGTAATATATATAAAATAAAATAATAAATCAGCCTTCTGAAACATGGGACCCCTGTGAACACCATCACACACCATCTTCTCAGAGAAAGTGGCTTTTCATCCAGTGAGTCACAGACAAGTTGCTTTATCACTTCAGCTTTCTCTGGCAGCTCCTGGTCTGAGTGAGAAGCAGCATTTCTGTGGAGCTGGAGCCTCAGCAGCTCCCTGGGGTTCACACATCCCCAGATGAGCTCTCCCAATCCCCCACAGCTGCAGGAAACACAGCAAGGACCAGGCTCCAGGACAGGAATCCTGGATGCCACCACAGACTCCACACACACCAAGGATCTGAGGGAATGGGGGGATCTTTGTGGGGACAACATCTGGGGGGAAAGGGAGGACACCCAGGGAGGAGAGGGAACCCTGAGAATGCAGAGGAACCTGTGGAGACGAGAACAGTTCCCCAGGGCTGCTGCCACTGCTGCTGCACACGAGGAATCTCCTGTTGCCAGACACAGCACAACAAGTTCTGGACATTTATTACTTGCTCTGATCACTAAAGGCAACTGTTCTAAGGAAGCCATCTGCTCAAACTGGCCTCAACTTGAGGTGTTGCTTCACAAGATGTTTAAAATCTTAAAAAACTCCAAACACATATATTAACACTGTTTTCTTCCCCTCAGTTCCAAAAGGAATTATCCTTTTAAAAAAGAGATTGTTTTGCATTTTAAAATATTTCCATAATTAAAACAGCCATCCTTAGAATCACCTGGATAGAGAACAGCTCTGGGGCAAGGCAGGACAAAATCACCTCATTGCTGAGCCCTGTACTGACACAAAAAGGGTGAAAATAAAACTCAGCCAGTAAAGGCAGAGCTGCCAGAACACTCCCAACACCCAGTCTGTAACCACCCCCCAGCAGCCATGGGACTGAGTTTTGAAAGACAGAGGGAAATCAAAATAAAGGAATTTGAGGGTTTTTGTAAAATCTATCATTATCATTTAAGTCTATAACCACCCTCCCCAGCAGCCATGGGACTGAGTTTTAAAAGACAGAAGGAATACAAAATAAAGGAATTTGAGGGGTTTTGTAAAATCTGTCATTATCATTCGAGGCTTCAGGTTGTATCTGGTTTTTACTTTCAGTTTTTATAATATATCTTGCTTTTCTTTAAAAAAAAACTTGTGCCTCTGCTTTAAAAAATTATGTTCTGTAGGGAACACACTGAACATCAAACATGCCTCTATAAAAATCACACAACCTGCCAACACTGGGAAGAAATTATATTTAATATTCTCCCAGTTTTAATAATCGGTGAGATGATTAAATCCTGATGATTAGTCACTATTGCACTTGCAAAATTAAGGAGCTGTGGAATTTATGAATTGAGTTACACAGTTTTTAAGCAGAGATCCACAGAGGTCCTTGGTGGGCTGGAGGGGTTTGGAGAGGCTCGTGGGTGAATTTTGTGGTGGAGTTTGGTGACCATGGTGGGATTCAGCAGAAGGTTGGATTCCAGGATCTTGAAGATCTTTTCCAACCTTAACAACTCTACAATTCTGTGATCCCCAAGCACTTTGTAAAGGTTTTACACTGTCCATGGGCACATTTCAGCCAACATTCATAATTCCTTTCTTTCATTTGCTGCAGCTGGCCCAGGAGTCTTTAGGAAAAGCAGCATCCCCACAAACAGCTGGAAAATGACAGCTCCTGGGAGAATGGCAGAGCCAGAGCTGCACCTGCCTTCAATTGATAGATTGGATCACTCAGGAAAAAGACGTACAGGCAGATGAATTGCTCCATTTAAATACTACTGTTAACTAGAGGAATTAAAGTAGCAGATGATGGATTATTTACAATCTCTCCCATCCTAGGTTTTGAGTTGTATTATTCATACACTGAAGGTGTTATTTTCTGTTTAGCTGCCCTACCTGAATAATTTAACTCATAAGAAAAATCTCTACCAAGGTGAAAATAAAGATTTGATGGGGTTTGCCAAGCTTCAATCAACTTTCAATCCAAAAATGTTATTTTAACCCTCCTTATTTCTTTCATAAAAGCTGACTGACAAGCTCAAGGCACTGTATGCCCCTGTCTCCCTTCAAACTCCTCCTTGCTGCTTCTACATTTTAATGGGGACAGGAGGTGTGTAGAGCCTCACCACATCATTGTACAAACCCCCCCTGTTTATCTGCAAGGTCCCAGGGCATCACAGCATGTAGGGTGGACACCACAAGCAGTCTGATGAGTGATGGATCAGATCTCAGCACCTTTCTTCAGAAAATTTCCAGTGAAAAATCATAAATTGGGGGACAATGGCTTCAGCTCTCATCTCCTTCCTACCAGTGCGTACTTAGAGCCAGCTCCACTTGATGGGAAAGGTCAGTAACAGAAATGAGACTTAGTCACAATCTTTGTATTCTCATTGCTTACAGCCACCCACCATGTTTTCCTCATTTCGCCTGAGATGTTTCCCAGATGGGTTCATGTTGACATTTTCTCTGCATTTTCTAAAAAGGTTGTTCAAGTGGGTTTGAGAACAGGCCTTGCAAAGTCAGGCTGTTCTCCCAAGCCGTGCTTTCCATCTTTCCTCTTCACTCTTGGATGCCTCTCAGCAATCAGGGACACACAGCCAGAACCAGAAGCTGGGCATGGGTCCCCCAGGGCAGCTGAAAGATGGTATTTGTGGATTTCTGAAAACTCTCCTGGATTTGGTTGTTATGAATCCCAGATGGGCCAACACACAGCAAAACTGAAAGAGAAAATAAGTCCCATTTTCTGCAAGAATTCAGCTGGGGCAGCTGCTCCAGGTCTCCCTTGCTGGAAAGCTCTCAAGGTCCACTGCCTGCTGTGAATATTTCCTGCATATTTCTTCTCCTTACTGACATAGGGAGCCAAATGCTTTTTCCCTTCCAGAGGAATCTCTTGGAGATCAGACCTTCCTGGCCTCTCAGTTTTGAGGTCCTCAGACAGAACTTTTCCCCTTTCTTCAGTTTCTTCTCACAGTTGTGTTTTCAGGTGTCTGAGTAAAGGGCAGAGGGTGGCCCCAGGCTCCTGTTGGGGTACAGGGGTCCACTGCTGCTTTGAGCTCTCATTGTGGGAACCAAACACAGGCCATGAGAGCCTCCAAAAATGTCATTTAATGTTCCCCAACCCAGGGAAAGCTCTGGTTTTACCCCCAGGGTTCCAGAGGTCACTGCCAGTCAGAGTCAAGCTGAGCACTGGGTCTGCAATCTCCAGAGCTCCTCATGTGAACCACCACAGCCAGGGAAAGGAATCAGGGAGAGGGCTCTGGCACACACTGAGGAGCTCCAACAGGTCCTTCCGCACTGAATCAGAGAATTGTTTAGGTTAAAAAGGACCTCAAATGCCACATCTACATGGCTGCTCCCTCTCCTCCTGTCCCTGTTCTCTGGGAGCAGAGCTTGCCCCCAGCTGTCCCCTCCCGGCAGGACTTGTGCAGAGCCACAAGGGCCCCCCTGAGTCTCATTTTCTCCAGGCTGAGCCCCTTTCCAGCTCCTTCAGCTGCTCCAGCCCCTTCCCCAGCTCTGTTCCCTGCCCTGGACACAATCCAGCCCCTCAATGTCCTTCCTGTCCTGAGCTGTCCCCAGCACTGGAGGTGCCCCAGTAGTGCCAGCATAGGGGACGGGCACTGCCCTGGCCCTGCTGCCACAGTCCAGGTGCCACTGGCCCCTTTCCCACCTGGCCACACCTGGATTCATGTACAGCCTCTGTCTCCAGCCCCCTCCAGGGCCTTTCCCAGTTTTCCAGCCCCTCTGGTGTGACCCAAGGGCAGGATGCAGCTATTACTTCTCTTTCCTCCCATTTAGAGGGTGAAGAGGCTTTTATACTCCAAATGTTCAGCTGACAGCAGGCTTTGTGTCAGGGAGGATTGAGAGGGAAAGACAGAGGCTTAGAGCATCCAGAAAAACTCAATTTCCACTCTGCAATCAAACCGACAAAGTGCGTCCTTAAATATTTGATGCGATCACAATCTGTGCCATATTTCAGATAAGCATCAGATCGTTAGCCAGCAGGTTAGAAAAGAAAAGGGGAAAAAAAAAGGTAAAACCTTCTCAAGTAGCATTTCTGTGAGACATTGGGAATATTTCTCTGAGACTTGATACAGAGGACAGAAGAATGTCCTTAGGAAACTTCTAGATGAGAGCAGATAAATGCCCATTGAAGTGTCACAATCAATGTTTTCTATCAAAATGCTCCAAAAGGCTGTACATCTGAAGAACTGAGTTAATGGAAGATATTTAATTAAGACTATGATTTTCTTGCATAGTAATAATCCTGAATGTAGGAGGGAAGCTGTGAGCTGCGAGCCTTTCCTGTCTGACCAGCCTGATCAAAGGACATTGCATATGCACAGAGAGCACAATGTATGCAGCAGATTGTGCCACAATGAATCTTGGAGAAGAATGAAAAATTTTCTCATCTAAAAAGTGCAAGAAGTGAAAGTTGGAAGAGAGATTTTTTTCCTTTTGTCCAAAAAAAAAAAATCCAATCCAGTTTTCTTAAATGCAAAAGATATGATTTGGTATTTTATCTCCTAAGCCACATACGCAATCTTATCATCTGCATTCTGCAAAATTATAAATATGGAGTTAATATACGACTTTGTCTAGGGCTGTTCTCCTCCTCGAAAGCTGAATTCAGTATTTAGAGCTCATTATTCAACATCACATCTATTAAACAATGCCCTTTCAGTGGGGTTTTCATATCTACATAATGAAAATTCTTCCTCTTCAGAAAAAGATGAGGGAGATGATTGGGATGAGAAGTAATCCAGGCTGGCCAGGTGTACTCCTGCTGTGCATTAACTCACTGCACTCATCCCGTGGGACACATCTGCATTCAGCACTGAAGAGGCACTGCAGGAAATGTCACAAAGGAAATCAGGCTGGGGAAATGCACATTTCCAGCTCCTGGGAACAGCCAGACATGGGGACAGCCACGTGCACCACGAGGAGCCACAGGGGACCATGGAGGAGCTGGAGCTGGGAGAGCCTGGCATCCTGGGGTTCCAGGGAACAGCCTCAGAACAGCCCTCACCTCCTGGTTAGGGTCAAAACCAAAAAATTTTGATTTTGAAGACCACAAGGGCACAGCCAGTGGCTCCATCAGCAGTGGGGAAGCTGGAGGAGAGCCCAGCTGGCCCAGGGGATGCTCGGGTGGTCTGTGCCAGGCACACACCCAGGCTCTGCTGCACCCCTGGAATGCCCCTGGTGTGGGTAGAAGGTGGAACCCTGTGTGAGGCTGTGCCTGAGCCAGGGTCTAAACTCAGCCTAAACCCACACCTGCAGAGTAAGGCTGGGTCAGACACGAGCTGCAGGAGTTCCTGCTGTGGGTCTCAGAGCCCAGCACAGCAAGGGGAAGGTGCTGCTCCCTCCCTGCTGATCTGCTCCTCCAGGAGGTGACCAGGCGCAGCTCAGGGTGAGCCTCACAATTTGCCAGCTCTATCCTGCTGGCTCAGCCTTGGCTTGGGTGGACTCTCCTGCTCTCAGGAAATGGCTGGGCATGAGCAGGGCAGGACCCTGCAGGTGGCTGTGGTTTGGGAGCTCAGGGGAGTTTCACTGGGTGCACTCAGGGCAGCAAACAACTGCTGGCTCATCTCACTGCTGAATCTGGGTACAGTCTATGTCACAAACATTTTTTATGAAAAATCCTTTCCTTAGGGTTTTTCCTCCTGAGAAGCCTCAGGAACAAAATGTAAGCATTGATTATCTGCTGCTGTGGAATGCAACAGGTGCATCTGTGATTGGTCTCATGTGGTTGTTTCTAATTAATGGCC
>JAWWMS010000043.1:15353599-15364362 GCA_035048045.1 Chlorospingus semifuscus | reverse complement strand
CTCTTCCGATCTGCCCCGCCCGGCGCCGCCTCTCCGCCAATGGGAGCGCGCGGAGGGAGGGAGGGGGCGTGGTCTGAGCGCTGGCCCCGCCCCTCCGCCCCCCGCAGCGCCGGCACCGGGGAGAGCGGGGGGAGCGAGGGCAGCGAGGGCAGCGAGGGGAGCGAGGGCAGCGAGGGGAGCGAGGGGCACCGGGGAGAGCGGGGGGAGCGAGGGCAGCGAGGGGAGCCGGGGAGAGCGGGGGCACCGGGGGGCACCGGGGGGAGCGGCACGGCGAGAACGGGGTGCGAGGGGTCTGTGTTTGCGTGAAGGGAGGCGAGGACGGGGCCACCACTACCCGCGGTGCCCTGCACGCCCTGGCCCCGAGGCGCGTTACCGTGGGGGCACCGGGAGCCGCCTCTGGCGGGTGTGCAGGAGCGAAGGGAACGGCGAATGGAGGGTGGCACCCGCACCCCGGGGAGCAGCGCGGGGTGCACAACGGCGCACACGGCAGCCCCGCGAGCGGGGTGCGCAGCGGGGCCGAGGTGCAGCTCCACAGCCCGGTCTGGGGTCCGTCCCGCAGCCCGGTTTAGGGTCCGTCCCACAGCCCGGCTTGGGCTCCGTGCCGCAGAACGGTCTGGGCTCCGTGCCGCAGAACGGTCTGGGCTCCGTCCCGCAGCCGGTCCGTCCCTCTCGGTTTGCCGGCACGGTGTGGAGGCACCGCTCGAGGCAGTCACAGACCCTCAGCCGCCCGCAGCATCCCTCGGTGGTGCAAGGGTGGAACGGGGTCCAGACCACGGGAGAACGGAGCCTGGGGTGCGGGACGGGAGCCCGGGTTCCCCCAGCGTGTCGCAGCAACTGGTTTCTCTCTCTGCTCCCGAATGCCGTCTGAGGCACGGGCGGTCTCCCGGCTGGAATAAATGCCGTGGGCTGCCTGACATGTTCGGCAGCACGGGCACAGCCTGGCTGGGAATGGGGGCCCGGACAGGCACAGCCTGGCTGGGAAGGGAAGCCTGGACAGGCACAGGGAAGCAGAAGCGAGGAGTAAATCACTGTCAGGAGAAGCCAGGCAGGCACACGGTGAAGATGGAGTCAGTGACAGCGCTGGCACAGGGAGTGACAGCTGACAGGGCAGGGATCAGCGTCCCAGAGAGGCGGGGCCAGCAGCAGAGCTCGGGTGATAACTGTGGTGGTCCTGAGGGGTCATTCTCACTGTGAGCATGGATGAGATTTTCCCTCTGGGAGCATTTAAATCTATGGTTAATCCCTGAAGCACCCCGTGGGGAGGAGGAGGAGCAGGCAGCAGGGTTCTGATGGATTTATCCATGGACAAGGGAGATGGGCCAGGTTAGGAGCTCCTGTGCACGGCTCCTGGGTGACATCCCCAGCTGCCACCCCAGTCTTGGGCACGGGCACGGCTGTCACAGGCTCGAGGGGATGAATGCTGAGGAGCTCCGGGTCTGCAGCGCTCCTCAGACACAGCTGAGGCTGAAGGAAAAGCTGTCACGGTGGAGGCTCATCATCCCACTCCCTGCATCCCGGCCATCCAGCCGGGAGATGGAAGAGCTGCCTCGGCAGAGCAGACTGCATGCCACGGTTCTGCACTATAATCTGATTTTCCAGGACAGCTGCAGTCAATAGAGGCCGAGGCCTGGGAACAAAGTGCAGTGCAGGAACCATCTGCGGGCTGCAGCTTTTTCACCGGTCCCTGAGCCGCGGCCGTGGTGCGGCTTTTCCTGGCAGTACCCGCCGGGTGGAGCGGGTACACCCTGCCCCGGCACCTCCGGGGCACGCCAGGACTTTGCCCCGCTGCCATCCCCGGGCTAGGCTGATGGAAATCTCCGGAGCAAACAAAGCCAGCTGTTCATCGCCGCCGCACCGGGGCAACGCCGGAGGAGAGGACGCGGCTCCTCATCGGTGGAAGCGCTCCCGGTAACCCCGCCTGTGCCAGGGCCGTGCCCTCCCCGGCTGCCCCCGGGCTGCTCCCGCTGCCCCCAGCCCCAAATTCAGCCTGGCAGAGCTCGGAGCCCCGCGGCAGGAGGAGCATCCCCGGCAGGTTCCTCTCGTGGAGGAAAGGCGTGTGCACAGAGGCAGCCTGCTCAGAACCGCAGTCACGCCTGGAGATGTTGCTCCTCAGATAGTTACAGGAACTAATCAGATAACGGCAGCTGAACTAAGGGGGATATGTTTGCTAAAAATAGCGTAATGGAACAACAGGCGCCCGCAGATACGGCTGCCTCGGGGAAGCGGGGCTGCGGCATCTGGCACGGCTCGGAGCGGGGCCGGCACTCCGAGCCATCTACATATATGTAAATTTGTTCTTAGAGGCAGAAAAGCAGCTTGTCCCCGTCACGGTGGTCAGCCCAAGAGGGCCCTCGTGCTGCTGTACCGATGTGAGCACGGAGAGGCAGATGGTGCCACCAGTGCCACCTGTGCCAGCAGCCACGGGGATGGCACCTGCCCTTGGCTCAGCCAGGGAGCAGAGCTGTGCACAGGGCTGCAGACACCAGGAACCCACCCGGGGCTCAGTGCCGTGCTCTGCCCAGCTGCTCTGCACAAACACTGCGCCTCAGGGCTCCCAGTCTGCCTGTTTTCTTTGGCACGGAACCCGGCAGGGCTCTGTGTGCCAGAAGTTCCGTGCCATGCTCAGAGCCAGGGAGATATTTCGGTGGGAGGCCTTCCCTCCCCTTCCCTCCCTGCCTGCCTGCCTCCTGCTGCTGCTCGGGGCTGTTCCAAAGCTGGCTCGTGCCACGGCTGCCCCCACACTCCCAGCCTTGGCTGCTCCGTGCCCCGGGCCTGGCCAGGCTCTATCCATCCATCCCTGCCTGTCCCAGCAGCCTGCCCAGCCTGCTGCCCTCCCGGTGCCAGCTCCTGGTGCCAGCTCCGAGGGAGCAGAGCTGCTCCAGCAGGCAGCCTGCAAGGATGAGCTATTCCCACCAGGCGCCATGTCAGCTGTGCCAGCTTGGGAGATATTCATCTTCCTTGCATGGTGAGTGCAGGGAGGATGCTGCAGGCTCTTTCCACGTGCTGCTCTGCTCGTGGTGCCTCTGCTGTCCCCTGCTGCAGTGTCACAAGGCTTGGGGGCTTCTCTGTCTCTGCTGGGCGCTGGTGAAACTCAGCCTCAAATCCTGGGGGCAGTTTTGGGACCTTCCATGACATGGAGGGGCTGGAGTGTGTCCAAAGAAGGGAATGGAGGTGGGGAAGGGGCTGGAGCACCAGGAGAGGCTGAGGGAGCTGGAAATGGGCTCAACCTGGAGAAAAGGGGGATCAGGGGGGACCTTGTGGCTCTGCACAGCTCCTGACAGGAGGGGACAGCCGGGAACAGGGACAGGAGCACAGGGAACAGCCTCAGGCTGGGCCAGGGCAGCTCAGGGTGGGATTTGGGAGAATTTCCTCCTGGAAACGCTGCCCAGCCCTGGCACAGCTGCCCAGGGCAGGGGTGGAGTCCCCATCCCTGAAGGGATTTAACTGCCCTGTGCATGTGGCACTTGGGGACATGGGACAGTGCTGGCTTTGGCAGTGCTGAGGAATAGTTGGGCTGGATGGACTTCAGAGGCCTTTTCCAACCTAAACCGTTCTGTGGCTCTCGTGTAACTCTGCCAGCCCAGCTCAGGTGCTTTGCCAAGGGCACACAGAGCTCTGGCTCCAGGGTGGCTGCAGAGGGACAGCCTGAAGGCAGCAGTGGCATCACCTGGATGGCAGCTGTGGGAGGGCTCCTGGGGCAGGCAGGCAAGCCCAGAGAGCTCAGTTCCATCCTACAGAGGAGCAGACATCCCCCAGAGAGGTCACACAGAGGGGACAGCCCTGCTGCAGCCAGCACATCCCCATGGAGGGCACGGGGAAGCAGAGGGAGGTGCACAAGGCACGGGGCACAGCTGGAGCTGGATCCCAGCCCCTGCCAGGGCACAGCTGGAGCTGCATCCCAGCCCCTGGCAGGGCACAGCTGGAGCTGGATCCCAGCCCCTGGCAGGGCACAGCTGGAGCTGGATGCCAGCCCCTGCCAGGGCACAGCTGGAGCTGGATCCCAGCCCCTGGCAGGGCACAGCTGGAGCTGGATGCCAGCCCCTGGCAGGACACAGCTGGAGCAGGATCCCAGCCCCTGCCAGGGCACAACTGGAGCTGGATCCCAGCCCCTGCCAGGGCACAGCTGGAACTGGATCCCGGCCCCTGGCAGGGCGGGCACGGACTCTGCTGCCTTGGGAAGGGCGCAGCCCACGCAGCCCCGAGCAGGCACCGTTCCCTCCCTCGCCAGTCATTGTTCTCCCTCCCATCGCTCACTCACCTCTGAACGCTTCAATCTCATCCCTTTGTCAGTGTCGCTGGCTTTTAATTGAAATTCCTCAGCCATCTCCTCATCAGCGCAGCCCATCAGTGAGTTTTGTGTGGGAAGTCATTGTTTTCCTTCTGCAGCTGTGAAAGTTAAATTCCAGCGTTTTGCTCGGAGACTGCTTTTGTCTCTTCCCTTTCTTATGCTGCCAAGCCCAATCTTACAATCGCAGCCTCTTTCCTTTGTCTGGATATTTCATTTTCCACCTCTCCTCCTCAGAGCCCCTCTGGTTCCACCTCAGGCTCCTTCACTCCTCTGGCCCATCCTGAGGGGCAGCTCCCACCTGTGGCTCCCTCCAGCCGCGGCCAATGTTTGCCCTGGGGAGGTTTGGAGAGCCCAGCCTGTTCCTAACTCTTTATTTCTTGGTGTTCAAATCCATAAGAGCAGCATCCAGATCCTCAGGAGGGTTTGGACACCGTGGAGCTGGGCAGAGATGGAGCTTCCAGCATGTGCAGAGCCTGAGCCCTCCTTCCCCCCCAAAGTGCCCCTTTAGCCCCTTCTCCCTCTCCAAGGCAATGAAAATGCCAACCCAACAGTGTTCTAGAGGAGGACCCACGCTGGCAGCAGGAGGATGGGATCAGTCCCCATCTCTGGAGCAGAGTTTTCTCTAATGCCTGCCATGTCCCCATGGGCACCTCCAGGGAACCTCGGTGCCCCCACTGCCCCCTCCCATTCATAAAAAGGAGATTGTGCCAGGTCCTAACAGCTGGCACTGGGCTGAGGCCAGGCCATGAATTTTCCTTGTGCCAAGGAGCCAAGGCTTCAGGAGCAGAGGGACCGGTGCAGGGCAGTCACCCACGAGGACTTGGAGACAGGATGAAGAGTTGGATGCTCAAAAGGCCTTTGGAACAGAGGGAGGGCAGAGCAAGTGCCCGGCCTCCCTAATATGAGATATTTCCAGGCTATTTTGTATATTTTAGATGCTTTTCTGACGTGCCTCAGCGGCATCAAATATTTTAGGAGTATATGTCAGCTTGGAAATATCTGAGGTATTTTGTAGCTGTACACAAACACATCCTGAGCCAGGGAAGGGTTAGGCTGTGGTTGTGGTTTCAAAGCAA
Source organism: Chlorospingus semifuscus (assembly GCA_035048045.1). Taxonomy (NCBI): domain Eukaryota; kingdom Metazoa; phylum Chordata; class Aves; order Passeriformes; family Passerellidae; genus Chlorospingus; species Chlorospingus semifuscus. The sequence goes on along the minus strand of JAWWMS010000043.1, from coordinate 15,358,998 downwards.
GGGTGTAAATGTCACAGGTGCCTCTGTTATCCCTGCACACTTGGCCATTTCCATCCCACAGCGATTCACAGCAGCCAGTGGCCCTGAGCCTGGCACTGCCTGGAGCCACCACAGCACAGCCCAAGGAGCTGGAACAAATAAATCCCTGAAAACCCTCATCTTTGGAAATTAGTTTGGCACCGCAGAGCTCAAGAGCTCCCACGGGCCAGCCCTGGGATGTGAGCAGTGCTCTGGGCCCTTGTAAAACAATAAACAGTGCTAATGAGCAGCGTGGAAATGTGCAGAGGCTCGTAAAGCTGCTGCTCTGGAGAACGAGTCACCCTCTAGGGCCAGCTGGGGAGAGGCTCCCGAGGGACCCTGGGGATGGAGATGGATGTGGGACTGCTGCAATGTGGGCATATCCTGGGCAGGGAAAGGCAAAGCCAGCTCCTGAGCACAGGGAGGGAAAGGCAAAGCCAGCTCCTGAGCACTGGGGAGGAGGAAAGGCAAAGGCAGCTCCTGAGCTAGGTGGAGAAGGAAAGGCAAAGGCAGCTCCTGAGCTAGGTGGAGAGGGAAAGGCAAAGCCGGATCCTGAGCACGGGGAAGGGAAAGGCAAAGCCAGATCCTGAGCTAGGTGGAGAAGGAAAGGCAAAGCCAGATCCTGAGCAGAGGGAGGGAAAGGCAAAGCCAGCTCCTGAGCACTGGGGAGGAAAGGCAAAGCCAGCTCCTGAGCACTGGGAAGGGAAAGGCAAAGCCAGCTCCTGAGCACTGGGAAGGGAAAGGCAAAGGCAGCTCCTGAGCACTGGGGAGGAAAGGCAAAGGCAGCTCCTGAGCTAGGTGGAGAAGGAAAGGCAAACTCGGCTCCTGAGCCAGCCGAGGAGGAGCTGGGCACATGCAAATGAGTGCCCGCAGTGTGCCCAGACGTTCGTCAGCACTAATTGGCGGCAGATGGCTGATGAGACACGGGTGGGATCCAGCAGCTTTTGTCTTTCTGCTCTGGCGCACCTGAGGTGACATTCCCAACCTGAGGTGACATTCCCAACCCGAGTGTGAGCCACTCTGGGTAATTAGCAATCTGGGTGATGACCATGACCATGGAGCTCCAAGTTTAAGGCTGTTTGTTACAGTTTTCCGAGGAAGGCCGGACATTTCCTCTTAGCAAGAATCCATTGAGCTCGGGCAATTAGTTTTTATTTCAAAATGACAGAGTGCGAGCAGCACGGGCAGCCCGCAGGCAGGCACTTCAGGCACCCAGAGCTCTGAAGAGCAATCAGTTCCTAATTCCTGATCTCTCCTCGCTCTCTGTCAGCGGGAAACCGTTCCCCTTGTCCTTTAAAATCCCTTTGTCCTTTAAAATGTGGATGTGGCACTTGGGGACACACGTTAATGGTGACACTTGGGGCACGGATTAGAGGTGACACTTGGGGACATGGGTTAGAAGTGGCACTTGGGGATGCGTGTTAGAGGTGGCACTTGGGGACACGGGTTAGAGGTGGTACCTGGGGACACGGGTTAGAGGTGGCACTTGGGGACACGGGTTAGAGGTGACACTTGGGGACACGGGCTAGAGATGGCACTTGGGGACACGGGTTAGAGGTGGCACTTGGGGCACAGGTTAGAGGTGACACTTGGGGACACACGTAGAGGTGGCACTTGGGGACACAGGTTAGAGGTGGCACTTGGGGCACAGGTTAGAGATGGCACTTGGGGACACAGGTTAGAGGTGGCACTTGGGGACACAGGTTAGAGGTGGCACTTGGGGCACAGGTTAGAGGTGACACTTGGGGACACACGTAGAGGTGGCACTTGGGGACACGGGTTAGAGGTGGCGTTGGCTCTGCTGGGGGAGCAGCTGGACTGGCTGGTCTCAGAGGGCTTTTCGGACCCACGGGATTCCGTGGTCCCGGGCTCGTTCCGGGCCCGTTCCCGGTCTCTATCCCGGACGCGGTGCTAGAGGGCGCCCGGGGCCCGCGAACCGGCACCGGCAGCGGGCTGAGCCCGCCGGGACCGGGACCGGGAGCTCCCGGGGCTGCTGCTGCCAGCGGGGGAACGACTGGAGCAGCGGGATGGGAAAAGGAGAAGGAATATGGAGGATCCAGGATTGGGTGATGAGATGGTCCCTGTGGGGGTCACTCCTCCGGGAGTGTCGCTGCTCCATCCCCGGGGATGTGACAAATCCATGGATGTGGCACCTGGGGACATGGGTTAGCAGTGGGCTCGGCAGGGCTGGGTTGGACTCCGTGGTCTTTTCCAACTCCTACTGATCAGAGTGATTATGTTTCTTAAGGAACTGGTAGGATAGAAGAGAAAATACACTAAAATGTACTTAAGAAAATTGTTTATAAATAAAATGTTAGCTCAATTCAGCTGACTTGGCTAACATATACTCTAACAACGGGTTTTGATTTTTTGTTACAAAACAGGCTCGAAAATAAAGAAGTTGGTGTATCCTGCAGCTCTCATGGGTATTGGCAGCTCCATGTGTTATGCTCAGCAAGTGGTTTTCCAACCTGAATAATTCCATGACTCTGTGATCATGCAAGAAAGGGGGGCACAAAATGCAAAATGCAGCCACGTTTTGTGTAACAGCCTGCAGGGAGGGATGCAGCCACCTCCTCCCTGAGGAACAGGCATCCCCAGCTCCTCTGGATCCCTGTGTCCTGCTCCCACTGGAGATCTTTACCCCAGACACTCGCTGAGCACCAGCTGTGCTGCTTCCACCAGGTGAGATTATTGCTGAGCAGGGAAATAACAGCAAATGGGGCTGTTACTGCGGCCATACATAAATACAGCTGCTCTCCACGGGCCCACAGCTCTTGGCAAGGCACCTGAGAGGTCCAGAGGGGCATTGTCCCTGCCTTTTGCAAACCCACACGAGGTACAGTGGATGGGCGCTGCTGGGGGCAGAAGGTTCCCTGTCCTGGCTCCAATCCAATTTCCAGCTGTGCAGAGTTCCCCCTCCATGGGCTATGAACACACCTGGACAAGAAGGTGCCTGCGAGGCTGCTCATGGACCTGCACCTCGTGCTGTAGGAGCTTTTCCCCCCGTGTTTTCTGTGCAGAAATGGGTGCTGGAGAGGGGGGGCCACAGGGCTCCAGGGCTGTCCAAAGCCATCTGCAGCGGTTTTGGGATCTGGAGGCAGCAGGGACATTCCTGGTCAGCCACAGCTCTGTCACGTTTTGCTGAGCACGGTGTGTCTGGGATGTGAGGGTGCCTGCATGCAGGACGGGCAGAATGAGCAGCCCCTTCACTGGGGTTTGAATTCTGCTTCAAGTAAACAGTGTTGGGAAACTCTCCTGTTCCCGCCAGGGGGAGGATCCAGCAGAATCCCTTTCCCACAACGAGCCCTTCCCAGCCTCCCAAGCCCACAGTGCATTTTCCACTTCCATCATTTTCCCCAGCTGCTGTTTTAAAACCCATCCCAGCTCAGCGACAAGACTTGCCTCCAAGATGAAAAATCGTGATTTGATGTGAACAAATGATTTTCTCACCGCTGTGTCAAGGTTTTCTCTCTCCTTGCACACTCACTCAAGTATTTCCTTGCTTGCTGCCCTCATTACAGCTTGGCAGCCCTGGCTTTTGGGGGAGAGCCCTTAGCTTCATTCCATCAGCTGGATTCCATTAGCCAGCTAATCTACTGATTACAATCCACACACAGGATATTTTCTCCTTGCTGTTATCTGAAAGAATATGGGCATCAGTACAAAAGAAAGGGAAAAGAACCCCTACAAAAAGCAATTTACAATTGAGGGAGCGGAAATAAATATATCGTAGTCACACGAGGAAATAGTAACCATGGAGCTATTTTGGGCACAATACATCATGCAAAGGATGATGTGTCTTTCAAGCACATTTCAAGCCCAACATTCAAGGCACAAAATGTTTTTGGAAAGTAAATTCTCACATACATTAAGCACCATGCCAAGGAGAGGGGCTGGATGCTGTCAAGCTTTGCATTTCAGGTTTGTTCCGAGTTTGCATACAGGAAGTCAGAGCCTCAGCAGGGCGATCCCAAAGCTAAAACCACACAGGTAGTGACAGATTCTGGTGGATCAGGACCATCCTGGGTCAATCCCACTGGGCAGAGCCAGAGCTGGGGTCTTTTCCAACTTAAATGATCCTGGGTGGGATTCACAGCCCACAGTGGATGCACATGCAGTGCTGAAGGGTCAGTCCCCTGCTCCCTAGAGAATCCCATATACCCAAAATCACAAATGCCTTCAAAAATCCTACGTGATTCAAACCCAAACCATCACCCTGGCTAACCCTTCTCTGTTCTGAGTAAACGCAGCACAGGTGAAACACCGACAAACCAGGGTGCTGTCACTGCTGTTCCACCCTCTCCAAGTGGGGCTGGTTTTGGGGAGATGCCCTCTGTAATGATGCTTCCTTTGGTTGTATGGAGATTTTATTTTAGCTTATATTTTAAAATCAGAAACAATTTTATATATACATATTTTAAAATCAGAAACATTTCAGTTCCCTGGGAGATGTTGTGGGATGACGGATTGATCTCACCAGGTGTGAGCCACCGCCAGTGCCCGGGGCCATTGCAGGGTGAAAGTGACATTGAAACCTGACAGATTTGCGGTGTTTGATGCTAAAAAAAAATGCACTGTAAAGTACGTGCCTCGTTCTTCCTCCCTCTCCGAGGCACCCGAGTTACCTGCTGTGTTACCTGGGGGTGTGACACACACCCTGCAGCCCTTACTGCATCCCACAGCACAGCCTCGGGAGGGCTCAGGTGGGCACACCGCCCTGTGTGCCCTGGCATCGGGACACAATTCCCTGCCGCATTCTGTGCCCTGCCCGCGGTCTGAGCTGCCCCCACGGCGATAACCCGTGTTTGCCGAGATTCTCCTGTCCCGGGGATGCTCGTGTTCCCCGGGATGCTTCTGTCCTCAGGATGCCCGTAGCGCCCGGGATGGCTCCTGTGTCAGGAACCCCCTGCACCCGGGGTATTCTTGACCCCAGGGACAGCGCTGTCCCCCGGGCCCCTCGTGTCCCCCGGGATCCTCCTGCCCCAGGGACAGCGCTGTCCCCCGGGACCCTCGTGTCCCTCGGGATCCCCGTTCTCCCGGGACAGCTTTGTCCCGCGCCATCCCCCTGCCCTCAGGACACCTCTTCCCCACGGGATCCCCCGTTCCTGGGACACCCCTTTCCCACGGGATCCCCCTGTTCAAGGACACCCCTTCCCTATGGGATCCCGCTGTTCTCAGGACACCCCGGTCCCCCAGCTCCCGCTGCCCCCCGGGACACCCCTTTCCCAAGGGACCCTCCTGCTGCCGGCCCCGCTCGCAGTCCCGGTGCCCCGGGAGCCGCCGTGCCCGCCGTGCCCGCGGTGCCGGGAGCCGCGCGGTCCGGGCCGGAGCGGGGGCGGCCCGGCCTGGAGCGGCGCCGTGTTTCCGCCGGCCGGGAG
>JAWWMS010000043.1:15322679-15353499 GCA_035048045.1 Chlorospingus semifuscus | reverse complement strand
CCGCCCGCGGCCCCGGCGCTGCCGAGCGCGGCTGTCCCGGCCCGGCCCGGCCCGGCCCGGCCCGGAGCGAGCAGCGGCCGGGGTAGCAGCGAAGTGGTTAATCAATACCAGGGCTGCAGGCAGAGGAGGGGCGGGGTGGAAGGGGGATAAAAAATGCAGAAAGGAAGGAAATGGAGGGAGTGAGAATTAGACTCACTATAAAACCTCCTCATTCTGATTTACAAAAGAGGGAGGGGGGAGAGATGGGGGACGAGTAAAGAGGGGGGAGAAGAAAATGTGAGCCGAGGAGCACAATGCCCCTCTTTCCTCCAGCGGGGATGGGAGCCGGGCTTTGGGCTGGAGATGGGTTTAACTGCGGGTCCGCAGCCGCGCTGGGATCCGGGGGCAAAAGCACATCAATGTAAAACCGATGGAATTAAACTGATTTTTGCATTAGCTGCGTCCCCCTTTTTTTTTCCCCTCCCATCCAGTCCCTCATTCATAACTCGCATTTAGTGACTGGTTTTCTCATTGCCGCTCCCCTCCCTCTCGGACACTGTCAAGTCGAGCACAAGAGCCTGCTTTGTAGAGGTTTGATCAGGAGAGAGCTGAGCTCTTTGGGCTGGCTGCATTTCGGTTACATTCAATCACTTTTGAAGCTATCGATTGGATATATTTATGGAAACATGTAAGGTATTTTTGGTCATCTGCTAGCTAGGAAATTATTAAGATTATTTCTTTTTAGTAAAAGGTATGAGATTTCTCTGCCTTTCTTGTTTTCAATCCTGCAGATAGGAAAATATCCTGAAGAAAATATTGCATTTTTATCACATTAAAACGATTGTTCAGTCAAAATAAAGATGTGGTGGGCGGGAGTGAGTTTGGGTGCATTTTAAACTTTTAGAAATCGTTTCTGACAGCTTTTAAATTACTAAAATATTTCGAGGAATGCCTTTTTGTTGTGAATAGTGCTTTTGTTTTTTAGTTGGTTTTTGGTTTTTTGGTTGTTTTTTTTTTTCCCCTTGAAAAAGCTTTTAACAAGTTGTATTTTGAAAAACTATAAGAATCTGGGGGGAAATTAAGAAACAATTTGAATTTCAGTGGTATGCAGACATATATCTGGAGAGAGATATGCATACATATAATACCTTTAAACTGTTTTATTCTCATGTGTCTGAATGAAAGCCCATTCAAAGAAAACTTTTTTTTTGTAAACTACTTGGGTAAAAATGTGGGAATAGTAAAACCTCCCATATTTAAGGCACAAGTTTTAGGATCATTCAAATAAATGTTGAAATAAAAGGTCCACTTAATTTTTCATGTTAGTGTGTCAAAACAGAAAAGTCAAGGTAGCTGTGCTAAATGAGAAAAGAATTATGATTTTAGCTGATCTCAGAGGGTATTTGATTTCCAGCCCCTCTGAAGGAGTAGTACTGATTTTTTCAAGTTGAAGCAAACCTAAAGTCCAATCTGTTTAAGTTTAAACATGAAGAGTCAATGTTGCCCTGTGAACATTTTATGAATTTATTTGTTCCTGTCTCCCATGGAGTTTTATCAATTAGTTTTGAACTCAGCCTCATGGTTTCATCCACAGAAGCAAATGCTTGCAGCTCAAGAGCTGGGATAAAAGACAAAACACAAACCCCAAATCTATCCTTCCTATATGCAGCAATCTTCCACAAGGATGAAGTTTAAAGTTAATTTATAACTACTTCTGTAAATATCTTTGGAAACTTCTGCGAAATTTTCCTTGCCCTCCTCTCTTCTCTTTGTCTCTGCCTGTCACCCACACCCACAAAGCATATGCATGTTCAAGCCCTAATTAAGAGGGGTTTATATGAGTTTGTACATGTGTTTTCACACAGCCGGTGACGCTGGAGCGTGTTACTGTGCTGCTCGTGTGGGACTGCATTAACCTTGCAGATGGGGAGAGTATTATGAAAGAAATCGTAATTAATAGCATTAAGAAGCTGATTAAAATACAAAATGCGTTATTGCAGCGGGGGTCTCATTAAGGAATAGTCATGCCTGTCTGCCACAGATTTAAGAACTTTCAGCCACAAGGCCTTGAACTGAGGCAGCTCCAGTTTAAGCAAACGCAGCGGAGACTCCACCCCCAGTGACATCAGATTGAGTTACACTGCAAAAACACCCCAAGATCTGGAGAAAAAAAAATCAGCTTTTCTCCCTCCCCTCCTTGATGTTTAAAAATTATAAAACCGCCATGCTTCTCCAGCATTGGACAGTTGCAAGGAGCCCTTCTTGAAAGCAAACTAACAGCAGAACAAATGCCTTTCCTCAGCCTTCCTTTCCAAAGGAGGGGAGAGCACAACTGCACATTTGCAGCGAAACACCACCAAAAAAAAAATCCAAAGAATTCCCTAGTGTCCCCCAGCCCTGAAACACAAAAATTAAATCAATTAATCCAGCATTACAAAAGAGCAATCCTCCTTTCACAGAGCAGGAAGAAAATCGTGGAAGGGGCTGTGGCGCTCAGTGACAGATCTGGGGACAGAGGGTGGGCGATGGGGACCTTTCATTAATTTTATTTGCAGTTTGTTCAAAGTTAAACTGACAAGTCCGTTTGGAGTTTGCTGTAAAGTTACACATTTTTCACGTAAACATCCAAGGCAGTTGCCTTTCTCTAGGATGTGTCATTTCCTGTGTAGCTATAATAACATATTAAGTAAAGGGATAGCAATGAATTTACATATTTACATATGTATAGGCGCTATGCATATGAAAGATAGCACCAGAAATCGGCAGAAAGCATTTTGTTGCAGTTTGGGAAATGACCACACTGAAATAAGAAACAGGCTTCAAATATTCTTGGCATTCAAGACAGGTCTGGCAAGGAAAGATTTACAGAGAAGTGTGTGGGACAGGAAAGGCTCAGTGTTTAAAGATTCGGGGAGGTGGATGCCATGCTCAGGACATAGGTCACCAAAAAGAGCTACAAAACCAACTTAGTTCTTACCTGCTCCCCACGGGCTTTATTTTACTCTGAATCGTGCAATGCTAAACGTGTGGCAAGGCATGAGGAGACTCTGTGGCGACTGATAGCGAGCTGAAGGAATTAACTGCAGGAGTATAGAGGCTCACCTTTGCTCCAGGAAGGACATCTTTCTTTTTGCTGTAAGATATCTACTTTTTTCTTTTTTTTTTTTCCCAAGCAGTAAAGTGTCAAACCCACAAAGGAAGCGATATAATTAGTGCTGGTACCTACTACAAACTCGGATCTCTGAAGAGAGACCAGTGCAGCTTTTCAAATGCCTACCATTTTGAAATCAGAAAAACATTTTCTAACAGACAGAAGAATCCCTCTTGAATCCCCCCTGGCCCTTTTGAATTCACGCCCTGCCTTACATCAAACGCTTTTTTGCTGATTAACTGCACAATCAGGTCCCTGCAGATCAGGGGAAGAATGGAGAAGAGAAAAGCAACCTCTTTTCCAGAGAACAATACCATTATTTCAGCTCCATTGGACAGGAATGTGTGATTTCACAGCCCACTGCCCTTCTCTCCCATCTCCAAAAACACTGCCAGAGATCCACTGCTCCAAGTCCCCACCCATTAGTACCCAGATCCAGCATTTACAGCTTGGGTTCAATGTTTGTGCGTGGGGGGCTACACACATACATGCATACATATATGGAGAAAATATCCAAATCAGAACCAACTCGCAAGCCCAAGAATAGATACAAAGGAAGTTTAGTTTATTTTTAAAAATAGCTAATATCTTTCTTCTTGTATAATGTAAAATTTTAGTTCACACGGACACAAGTTATATTTTTGGGCAGGATTTGGTATGAAGGTAGAGAACAAATGAAAGGAAAAGATATTTTAAAATTAAAATAATACAAACATTTAGAAAAAATTACACCATTTTGTTTTGTTTTTAAAGACAGGCAACTTAATAAAATATCAGTAAATACAGTTGAAATTTTAAAAAAACCTTCATACCCACGAAAGTGTATGAAAGTTTAGTGCTTTCTCACTCAGTTTGCTGATAAATTGTTCTCACTGATGTATGGAAACATTTCCATTTTACAAACATCTGTTGAAATCAATTGCTGAAGAACTGAGGAACTGTGTATTTGGAAGGGGAAGCAACTGCACAGTCGTGAGTTTGTTAGTTAACAACATGGCAGAAACCTTTCCAAAAAAGACTCACCGAGACCTTTCCCTGTGAGAGGGACTCTCAGAGTCAATGACTCAGTCTTTTTTTGATTCATGTTTCAACGATTCCTGGTTTTTACAATTTGCAGGGCAAGAGAAATGGTAGAGATCTTTCCTCCCTAGCCCTTAAACTTTGATATCTCCTGATTTCAGCTCAACCGCGCGTACAAAAGGAAAAGCTCTTGTCATGAAAGTGCACTGAAGTGACCTGGTGTGTTTCAGTCGGTCACAATTAAATCCCCTGCTTGGCTCAGCCCGCGGCTGCGGGAGGAGCGGGAGGGGAGCGCGGCCGTCCCGGCCCTGCCGCCGCTGCGGGAGGGAGCGGAGCACCCACCGACCCCCCCCGCAAACGCTCCACACCCACTGCAATCATTACTATTCTAAATTTGACTAATTTAGCGGTTTCTTTTTCCCGGGCAGAGGTTGCTTTTCTAATTGCGGGAAAGAGGTTCATCTTTGAAACCGAAATAGACGCAAAATAGTTGCAACCTCTTGGGCAGAGCAGCCCCCACCCCCACCCCCCCCGACCACACCTCTCCGATCCGGGACGGCTGGGGATCAGTTTTGTTCCCCCAACACCAGCACTGCCGAACAAAAGAGAAAAGAGAGAGAAAATAATATTTGCTCAGGTCCCCCCTCTGTTCGCCTTTGATTTATCTGTTTACAACCGGGACCCCCTCAGTTGAAACAAAAAATCAATGAAAATGTAGTTGGAGAAAAGGCGGGCAAACTACTGAAAAAAAAAAATTTGTGAATGGAAGAATGTGTTTGTGCATTCATTGTTAAAATAAAGAGCGATCCGTGACGTGGCCGCCGGGGCGCCAATGGGCGGCGGGGTAATATTTTTAAACATCCTCCCCGGGAGCCAATGGCGGAGGCGGTGGCAAAGACTAGCGCAGGGCCGGGCCAATGGCGGGGGAGGTATGCTAATGAGGAGTTGGTCAGGCAGGAGCTGAATGTCAACTAGTCAAAGATGGAGGCTGGAGCGGGGAGGCCATGAGGTTGGTACCGGAGGATTTGCCCACGTTCGGATCGATCAGGGACCCGCGCCGAGGCGCGGCCGGGGCGGCGGCGGCGCGCCGGGGCCATGCCATGCCCGTAGGGAGAGATGCCTTTGGGAAATGGAGCCGCCGGAGCACCGCGCAAACATGGCGCCCCGCGGCTGCCGCTGCCGGGCTGGTGCCTGCTCTGCTCGCTGCTGTGCGGGGGGCTCGCCGCGACCCCGGCCCCCGCCTGCCGGCCCTGCGCCCCGGGCTGTGCCTGCGCCGCGCCCGCCTGCGCCCTCAACTGCTCGGCCCGCGCTGGGGAGAGCCCGGGGGCCGCCGTGCCCCCCGCCGCCACCGCGCTGTGAGTACCGGCCACGGCCGGGGCCGGGAGCGGCCCGCACCGGGACATGGGCAACCGCGGTGGCCTGCCGGGTGTATGGAGCGGGGAGTTCGGTGTTCGGGAGTTTGGTTTGCGGGGTTCCGTGCGGGGAGTTTGGTTTGGGGGGTTCCGAGCCCGGAGTTTGGTTTGCGGGGTTCCGTGCGGGGAGTTTGGTTCGGGCGGTTCCGCGCGGGGAGTTTGGTTTGGGAGGTTCCGTGTTCAGAAGTTTGGATTGGGGGTTTCTGTGTTTGGGAGTTTGGTTCGGGCGGTTCCGAGCCGGGAGTTTGGTTCAGGAGGTTCCGTGTTCGAGAGGTTCTGTGCGGAGAGTTTGGATCGGGGATTCCGTGCGGAGAATTTGCTTCGGGGGGTTCCGTGTTCAGGCATTTGGTTCGAGGGATTCCGAGCTGGGAGTTTGGATTGGGGGTTCTGCGTTTGGGAGTTTGGTTTGGGAGGTTCCGAGCCGGGAGTTTGGTTCGGGGGATTCTGAGGGAATAACGGGAGGGGGGTATGCGGGAGCGAGTGTTTGAATTAATTGGGGGGTTAAACACGCTTTAACGCCAACCCGAAAGACGCAGCTCACACGTAACAAGCATTTCTCCGAGGCTGGGATGACAGATGTGTTTGTGTCTGGTTGTTGTGGGTAGGTCAGTCAGGCGTGTTCGTGAGGGGCACTGCAGTGGTCCATGTGCTCTGTCACTGAAATCAGCTCGCTGCGTGACGCAGAAAACAGACGCAGGGGAAAAGTTTGGTTTTCCGTAGGGAGCAGCTTTTCACTTCTTGACGAGACAAAAGCATCGAGTGATTCATATAAGAAAGATGACGTGGGGCCTGGTGTGGTGCATAGATCTCACATGGACTAATTTCTGGTGGTATTTCGCTGCTTTAAGGGTCTGCTTCTCTATTTGGATATTCTTAGCTAAGCTTCCACTTTTAGTGTCAACACAGAGATACTGCAGAAGTTGTGGAGTACCACAGTAAACATACATTGTAGGTTTCGCAGGCTGTGTCTGGACTAACTTCAGGAAAATGTGCACATCTCTAAATCCAGCAGCCAAGGTGTTTTCCAGCTCTTTTCTTGCTAGATATATTTAGACTTCTGCAAACAAACCAGCCATTGTTTGTTGCAGAAAGTCCCTAACTGGAAAAGACTGGTTTTTATTAAGGAGGTTCTGGATTTCTGTTATCTGTTGTTGCTTTGAGATGGGGCTCTGCAGCTCCCCGGGCTGCTCGCTGCTCACTGTGGAGCAGCCTCCTGAAGGCTGTGATGATCAGTCCTTCATTTGGCTTTTTGAGGATTTGGGGCTATTACAAAGTGTTTCTGTGGTTATTAATGTTGGTAGTAAGTGTTTGAGACTATGTTATTGTTGTTCAGAGGCGCTGAGTTGTAAAAGCTCCCAGAATGTTTTGGGTATTGTGCAGTGACAGATGGAAGTGGGACATAAAGCTCTTGCAGGTGAACAAAACCATGGGAAGGGGAAATGCTCCAGAGTGATGGATGGTGTTTGTGGCACCGTGTTCTGATTGCAGAAGTGTTTGTGTAGGGCACAGAGCTCAAGTTTGGAATTCAGGCTGTGGAGTCATCCCTGTCAGGCAGCTCATCACTGTGTGTGCTGGCTGGAAATGTGTGCTGCTCCTGTTCTGAGGGCTGGGCTGAAGTGGGTTTCTTTCAGGTTTACTGCCCTGTTTTGCCTTCTGGTGATGGCAGAGAATGCAGGTGCACCCACTCTTGTTAAAACCATGAAGAGTTTACAGATTGATTTCTGTTGGGGTGGAAGGGACTCTGCTCATGGCTCCATGAGGTTATACAAGTGGTTTTTCCTAATAATTTCACGTTCCCCTTGTTGAACACGGACAGATAAATAACGTTTATATATTCTCTCATTAGAGGAAAAATTATTTTTTAATATCTCAACAACCCCTTTTTAAAAAAGTAATTATTCTGGAATGAAAGCAGCCTTTAGGAAGGCCGAGTTCTGAAAATTCCCAACGCCAGAATTCCCGGCCATTTGCTCGCAGCAGCACTCAGCAACCGCGATTCCGAATTTCTGGCTGTGGCAGTGAGGCCTAGGAAATGAATTCCTCTTGTATCCGACGTTTTAGACGGAGCAGCTTTGAGGAAATAAATGCCAACCGCGGCCGCGCTGTTACCAGGAGCACGGGGAAATGTCCCATCCAAAGAATCACTAAGGAAATGGGCTCTGCTGCTCGCAGACACCACATACCTCGCTGGAAGCGGTCTCCAGGCAGAGCGAGCGGCGATATTGGCCCCTTCCCATGGCCAGAGTCAGGTTCTTGGAAGTGTAACGCAAAGTCTGCCTGGAACCAGGAGCAAAGGCTGTTTTCCCAAAGAATGCGCAGTGCGCAACACGCGGATCTGAACTGGGGGAGCCAGGCTTGGAGTGGCAGCATTTGCACGTCTGAGCTCCTGCATCCCAGGAATGCTCTGATCCATCTCTTTTCAAGTGCTTTGCTCTCAGCGCCACCGGATTTTGTTCGCGTTTATTTGAGCCTGAGCTGTTTCTTGAGCTTTCATTGCTTATTTCGTTCCTTGAGTGGAAATAAATCTCATCAAGGCTTTCCGACTTTCCCTTGCAAATACTGATTCCTTCTGACACCTCTTCGATGTCGTGGCAGGTTTGAAGTGGAAATTAGAATCTCGATGTAAAAGGATGAGAGTGGAAACTTCCTTTATTTTCCCCTCATTAGGATGGAATAGTGTTTGTGGATGGGCGAGAAGAAGAAGCCGGGATCAGAGGAGCTCTACTGTCGCCAGGCTCCTGCAGAAGTGGGGATCAGAACTTTCATCCAAAACCCAGTGGGGTTTTTTGTGGATTTGGCAGTGAGCCCTGGGGTTGCACTGCCCAGCCGGTGACTTCACCTAAATAAACCTTAAAATAAACAGATCCTATGATTCAGGAGCCTGCAGTCTGGAATTTTAAATTTCAAGGGTCAGCAGCGATTGGTAGATTTTGACATTATTACATGATGCAGGAAAAGCCTTTTCAAGGCTTGGGGTGTCTTCAAAAGCTATCAGGGGAAAAAAATTTCCAGTTAAAATTAAAATCTAATTCAGGTAAACCCACAGGCAGTGGAGTGCCTGTACAGTAGTGTCCAGGCCACAAAAGCAAAATAGCTCTATTGCTGTTCCTAGAAAAAACTGAGACAGCGTGGAATGTCATTCTTGTAGGGAGCCATATCCCAGCGAAAACAAGGCTGCGTTTCTCTTTTGTAAGAGATTTTGGAGAGGGGAAAAAGGCCCAAATGAGGTGCTAGATAAATATTTTGCCAGCGAGATTCTTTCAGCCTGTGGAAGGGACCAGCCCCATAAGCAGCTCGTGGCTATAGTGTGAGTGTGAACAAGGAGGCGATTCTGTGGGGTGGTGTCGGAGCAGAACGGGCTCTGCTGTTAGAGAGGGCTGGGCTGTTCATTGTGCTCCTTCCTAAAGCTCCAGAGAGCTCTCAGTGCTGCTCCCACAGCTGAGAAACTTTTTAAAAATGAAAACTTTTCTTAGTGGTGTGTCAGAGTGTATTAAGAGAAATGTCCAGCTCAGGAAGAACAGGCATCCACCGGAGAGGCGGATTTGAAGGTGCTCCTGCTCTGTGCCGAAAGTTGCAATTGAATAATGCTGAGCAGCATCAACACGTCCCACTTTTGTGATCTGTAGTGTGGTGCAGCCAAACCTACAAACCCTGGTAGTGACAAACCCCCACGTGTTAAAGCACTATAATTAAACCTCTTGGAGCCCCACGAGGCAGGACGAGCTGCTGGTGGAACCCTCTGGGCTTCCTCTGACACCTGGTGTGTTTTTTCCTGCGCACTGTTTACACTGATTTTTCCCCGTGTTTCCTGACGTTTTGAAGTTTCCTGGTGGTCTCTTTCTGTGTGTTGCTTTTTCCTTGTTGGAGTGAAAGCGAGGGCTGCTCCTGCTCTTCTCCTGCTGGCAAGCCCCCGGCATGTCTCTCTGTGTCTCACTCAGCTGCTTTCATTCTGCTCTCACAAAGAGTGGATTTGAAAGAAAACCACTCACTCAGAAGGTAGAACTCATATGGTTTGTTAGTGCTCCTCTGCCTTTTATCCCGTTTTAATGGGATTCCTTGTTTTATCTCTTGTCATGCCATGTTTTCCACGCTGTGGTTTCCATAACGCGGCTCGGCGTCATCCTTTCCCCGTTCCTCCAAGCTTTGCTGTCCTTTGATTGATTGTTGCAGTTCAGCTTGATTTTGTGTTTTATTTACTCCACATGTCCCCAAACATTTATCTGAGTTGTAGTAAGTGAGTAGCAAAGTGAGCAGGGGAAGAAGGACAGCTCGGGAGCAAAGCTGTGCATTCCAGTGCCAGGGTGGAGCGGGCTGGGAGCTGCCTGCATCTTGCTCTTAGTGTGAGGAGAGTGCATGGAGCAATGTGGGGAATAGAGTGGATTTTGGGGGACGCAGCACTTGTGAGTTAGTCCCTCCACGGCCAACAGCAGGATTTTAGGCAGTCTCTGTCAGGCTCAAAGGGAAAAATTCCCCGTCTCTTCCCCAGTGGAAAGTTGGCAGCTCCGCTCCCGGGCTGTGCTCACGGTGCTGTTGCTCTTCAGAGGAATGGCTGCTGCTGCTCAGCAGCCCACCCTTTTCTCCCCCCACATCAATCCAGCCTCCTCTCCCTCCCCACATCCCTCCCTTCTCTCCAGCCCTTGCTGAAATGTGGCTCCAAGGCTGGAAAGCCGCGGTGGCTGCGGAGCTGCGGCCACGCTCCCCTTCAGCTGCATGGACGGGCTGTGCTGAAGGTCACTGTCCTGCCCCAAAGGAGGGTGGTGGTGTCCCACCAGACCTCTCCAGCCCTCATTTCTCAGCCTTCCTTTGCAGTAAAAAATGAGCCTGTTTTCCATATCGAATCACTGCTCTTTACGTAGACTCTGAAGCGAAGTTGGCGTCTCTGTTTGCCAAAACTAAAAATGTCAATTGAAACATAATGTTAGTTTTTTGCTTTGCAAAGGGCACAAAAAGCAAAACTCATGTGATTGCTGCCATCCACGTTTATTTAAAGGATAGCTGTCATCAGGAAAAGCATCAAAAACGTGCAAGCTGTAGCATTTGCAGTGTATTTATAGGAACTGTGACCAGTAAAGAGATTTTGTCATAGAATCACAGAATCCTGGAATAGTTGGGGTGGGAAAGGACCTTAAAGAGCATCTCATTTCTCTCCTCTGCTATTGGCAGGGACACCTTCCTTTAGACCAGGTTGCTCCAAGCCCCATCCAGCCTGGCCTTGGGCATTTCCAAGGATCCATGGCAGCCACAGCTGCTCTGGGCACCCTGTGCCAGGGCCTCACCTCCCTCACATAGAGGAATTTTTTCCATATGTCAAACCTCAGTTTTTCCTCTTTGGTGTGAACCCATTGCCACCTGTCCTGTCCCTGCAGGTCCTGATGAACAGTCCCTCACTGGCCTCCCTGTGGCCCTTTCAGATACTGGAAGGTGCTGTGAGCTCTCCGTGCAACCTTCTCCTCTGCAGGCTGAACTTCCTCAGCTTCCCAGCTCTTCCCTTTCCCTTGAAAGATCACATCCTTTTTGATAATGTGCAGATAAGCAAAACACGTAATTAAACAATTCCTCAGCCAGCTGTTTCTGCTGCATTAACAGCAGAACAGTTGCCCTCAGGTTAGGAGCAGGTAAATCTCCTCTGCTTCCTGGCATCAGGCCTTGGAGGAACCTCTCTGAGCTGGGCTCGGCAGGGAAGTTTCAGACGTGGCATATGGTCCTGTGTGACTGTGTTTAACCTGCTGTCATGTTGAATTCAATTAGCAGCCCGTGCTGAGGCAGTGTGATAGGCTGGGTTGTGACAGGACTGGATGTTCATTCACTCTGTGTAGCAGATCTCCCACCTACGGCATTGCTGGGTGCTGGAGCGTGGCCCTGCTGTTCCTGCAGGCTGTGGGTGCCCCCTGGGAGCTGGGGGGATCCCCATTCCTCACTGCAGTGGTGCTGGCAGATGCTCTGGGGGACCACGGGGACAGACAGGGCTGTGCTGGCTGTCCCAGCAGCCCCAGCCTGCAGCAGCTCGTTCCTGCAGGGCAGCCTGGAGTGACACGGGGCCTGGATCCAAGCCATGACTCCACCAGCCTGTTCCTATTCATCCAAAATTATCCCTGGCCACCACACCATGGCCTTGTTTCTCCTGGTGACAGCTGGCAGCTCATTTTCTGCCAGCCTGTGTGGGCAGCTCCTTGTGTGGAGAAGCACTGTGGGCTCTGTATCATGCAGTTTGTGTGTCTGTGATGGAGCCACAGGGTCTAACCCTGGTTTGGAAGGGACATTTCCAGGGTGGGGTTTGTAGCCCTCCCAGAGCCTGTGCCCACCTCTTTGAACAGACCTCCTGGTCCTTCAGAGAGCTCCAGGAGAGCTGGAGAGGGACTTGTGACGAGGGCATGGAGTGCCAGGACAGGGGGGAATGGTTTCACACTGCCAGAGGGAAGGGTTGGATGGGATATTGGGAGGAAATTGTTCCGTGTGGGGTTGCCTGGAGAAGCTGGAAGTGTCCAAGGCCAGGTTGGTGTCCCTGCCCATGGCAGGGGTGGCACTGGATGGCTTTGAGGTCCCTCCCAGCCCAGAGCATTGGGTGATGCCCTGGTTCTGTGGTGCTTGCAGATCCCCAGCCATGGCCTCTTCCCAGCTCCATTGCAACATCCCTGGCAGCCCCTCAGCCCTGGCTCCCTCAGGATCCCTGTGGCTGCTCCGGGCTCCTCTGGCAGGGACAGCACCGGCATCCAGAGGCAAGGGAGGGTTTTCCCTGCAGGGACAGGCAGTGGCTCCTCTCTGTCCTGCCCCTGGCCTGGGGAATTGGCAGGGATGCTGTGGAGCCCTGGGACAGGGCTCAGGGGCTCTGCTCCTGCTGGGAATGGGTTCTGATCCTCCTGGAATGGGTTAAGCAGGCTGCTCGGGGTTCTGTTCCTTCTGGAACGGGTTCTGCTCCTGCTGGGAATGGGTTAATTGGTGTCTTGGGAATGAGTTTACCGGGCTGCTGGGAATGGGCTCTGTTCCTGCTGAAATGGGTTAACTGGGCTGGTGGGAATGGGTTCTGTTCCTGCTGGAATGGGTTAATCAGGCTGCTCAAGGGGTTCTGTTCCTGCTGAGATGGGTTAACTGGGCTGGTGGGAATGGGTTCTGTTCCTCCTGGAACGGGTTAAGTGGGCTCCTGGAATGGGTTCTGTTCCTGCTGGAATGGGTTAAGCGGGCTGCTCGGGGTTCTGTTCCTGCTGGAATGGGTTCTGTTCCTCCTGGAATGGGTTCTGTTCCTGTTGGAATGGGCTAACGGGGCTCCTGGAATGGGTTGAGGGGCTCCTGGAATGGGTTCTGTTCCTGCTGGAATGGGTTCTGCTCCTCCTGCAATGGGTTAAGGGGCTCCCGGAACGGGTTAAGCGGGCTCCTGGAATAGTTTCTGTTCCTCCTGCAGTGGGTTAACCGCGCTCCCGGAGCGGGTTAAGCGGTTCCCGGCCGGAGCCGCGGGAGTGGCGCTCCGAGGAGCGGACCCGGGGTGTGGGCTGAGCCCTCCGGAGGGAGGAACCCGGGGAACAGCTAAGCCTGGGAACGCGGAGCCCAGCCGGGTTGTGTTGGCCAAAGCTGAGCGTTTCTCTCTCAAACCACGCCTCGGCCAGGGGGTGGAGTGAGGCCGGGCTGGAGCTGCGGGTTTGGGTTTGGGGCAGGTTGGTGACAGCATCTGTGTGCTGTCCTGGGACATTGCTGCACTGACAGCCCCAGGGTGGTGAGCTGGGGATGATCCCTTCATCCCTAAAACCGTGCTGGGAGCGCGTGGATCCCTTTGAGAGCTGGGGAAAAAAAAACCGTGATCTTTTTATTTTATATTTTTTTTTGGTGTGTATTTTTGTAGCACAAAAATGCTGCTTGAAGAAGCACTCCAGAAGTGCCTATTTTGGTATTTTTGTATTTTTGTACCTCTGCGCTCACCCGCTCGCCTCGCAGCTGGCTGGGTGTGTGTTAGGGCTTGAATGCAGCCTTTGCACGTGTGCCTTGGAAAACCCAGCTGTTCATTCCTGCCTCTGCTGTTGGTGCTCCCAAATGCCACATTTCCAAGAGCAGGATGCCCATCCTGGCACAGGGGCACGGGGGACCTGGTGAAAGGCTCTGGGCTCTGGTAGAGCCTGTGCAGGCAGTGTGGTGCTCAGCAGAGTTGGGTTTCACCCCTCCCCAGATGAAAAAAAGGTTTGGAGAGCTTTGTGGAAAGAGTGAGCTCGCAAAGGAGGAGTTTGGATATGGAAAGAGCAATCAAGTGGCACCTTCCATGTTTCCTATTGCTGTACCAGCTCTGGGGTCTCCTGGATTGGTGCAGGCACAGCAAAAGGGCAGCTCTTACCTGAGACCTGATGCAGGCAATCCTGTAAAAGCATCAGCTTGGAGCATGGGCACTTGCCTTTGAGGCTGGCAGAGCTGCTGCCATCCCAGCCTCCCCAGTGATTCACGGTGACTCCGCGGGGATCTGTGTCCCAGAACTGCCCCCACAGCTAAAATGAAATCTTCTCCCATTCCCTAAAGCCAAACACAGCTCTCGTCTGAAATATGCTGCAGTGATTCCCTGGGAGAAGAGTTTCCATTGGAAAATATCCTGGCTCCCAGCCAGTGCTCTGTGGAGCAGTTGTGCAGGGCAGCCTGCTGCTGCTACCTGGGTGATTTTCTGGAACAGGACTGCTAACACAAGCAGGAGTTGGTGGAGTTATTAGTCAGGATCCCTTCTGAGCTCCTTCACTACACAGCAAAAAGGAGATTCCCTTTCCTGCCAGACTCTGGACACAACTGCAAACAGAGAGCCACTGCCATGAGGAGAGTGGCGTTGGCCAGAGATTCATAAGTAATGAATTAAATCTGTGCAGAGCAAAGGTTCCTATCGGAGTGTGGGAACATTATTGTACTCCTACAGAGGGAAAGCATGAAGTCAGTGGCTTTATAGGCTGAGCTCTGCGACCCCTGATTGCATGGATCGGTGCAAAGGCTGGATCAGAAGTCTTAAAAAAATTACTGTAGACAAAACTGAGGTGGGAAAACACAAGCTGGAGGAGGCCAAGGGTTAGGCTTTGTTAGTCTCTGAGTTGTGTTAAGAAAATTCACTGTAGCTGGTATCTGTGGTGGGTTGTGTGAGGAAGGGCTTTATTTAAGGAAAATTAAAGGAAAGCTGCTTCTCCTGTGTGCAGGAAAGCTGTGCAGGGCACAGCACAGATCAGGCAGCGCCCTGGAGACAGAGCTGGAGCTGTCTGGGTGGCACTCGAGGTTCTGCTGGGCTGACACCAGACAATTGCCAAGGTTTAATTGAGAGGGAGGACACACCCTGCTTTCTGCAGGGACTGCCAGGAGCATCCCTGGCTCCTGGATCTGGGTTTTGTACAGCAGAATAACTTCAGTAGCCCAACAGCCAGGCCCCGAGCTCCAGAGCCCTCTGTGTGCTCCCTCCTGTCACTCCCTGCATCCAGTAATTAACCATTGCTTGCAAAGCTCTGAACCATTCCTTGGGAAGCTCTGAACCATTCCTTGGAGAGCTCTGTGCCTCTCCAGTGCTTGCAGCACAGTGAGCTGTCAAGGTAGCAGTGCCACTGAACTTGGGCAGTTGAATTTCTGGTTACAGGCACAGATTGCATCTGCCACAGCCTCAGATTTAAGTGGCATTAACTTGGGTTTGCTGTGCTTTGTGTGTAGTGCCCTGTGCTGTGCAGCCAGTGGGAATATTTCCCTCTGGATCAGTGTCTTTGCAGCAATTAAAGGGTTAATTACAGCTGGCCATCAGATCTCTCAAACAAGCCAGCAGAGCCCACTGTTGTGCTCTGTGTTCCTGTGGATTAGCCAGACACATCCAAGTCTGGAGCTTGGTCCCATCACTTCAGAGGGAGCTGGGAGAGTTTGGAAATTCCTCTCCCAACACGGGAGAGTTTGGAAATTCCTCTCCCAACACGGGAGAGCTTGGAAATTCCTCTCCCAACACGGGAGAGTTTGGGAATTCCTCTCCCAACACGGGAGAGTTTGGAAATTCCTCTCCCAACACGGGAGAGTTTGGAAATTCCTCTCCCAACACCCTTCTCCTGCAGGACCCACAGCTTCCCCTGAGCTAGCTCCGCTCTGGCTGCTGGGGAAGGACATTCCAGAAGTCACCAGAGGATCTTTCCACAGAATCCCGGGGTCATTTAGCTTGGAAAACACCTCTGATCTCAGTGAGTCCAACCTGTGGCCGATGCCCTGTAGAGGATGGATGCTCCTCTCACAGGTGGGTGCTCTGATCAGCGCCTTTAGCTCCGTGTGCACACTGAGCACAGTTCCCCTGTTCCCCGGAGCAGGGGCAGCTCCTGGAGCTGCTGTTCCCTCTCCTGCTGGCCCTGCAGCCCCTGGGAGCTGCTGGCTCCTGCAGCAGCCATGGGGGCTGTGAGCAGGGCCAGCAGGAGCTCCTGTGTGTGCCCTGGGTGCTCAGTGCATACCTTGGCTTGGGAGGGAGCCGAGCTACTGGGGGCAGTGTTGTCTAAGGGCTGGAACAGGATTCCTGCTTTTGTTTGCAGCCTGACCCTGCTGCTGCTGTGGGCTGGGCTCTCAGGGTTCCTCTGCATCCCTCTCCTGACTGAGCCGTGGGCTGGGGCTCCACTGGGTATTGTCCTGGTTGTTGAGGGGAATTGGTGCTTGTGGAGCGCTTCAGTGCTTGGCTGCCCTGGGTTTGTCGTTCCTGCTTGCCTGGTGCTCTGCTCATCCTCCAGTGAAACATCCCCAGCAGCTCTTGGGAAGGTGAATCTCCAGCCTGAGCAAGGTGAGCATCAGGGCAGCAAAATGGAGATGTGGGCTCCCTTTGACAGGTCCTTTGGGACCCTTGGTCCTGCCTTCCCACCCCTGCTTGGCCTTCAGCCTCTTCTTCCTCATCCTCTGCACCAAGCACAGCCTTGTGCTGGGGGAACATCCCCAGTGGCAGGTCCTGGAGCAGCAGGGTCCCACTGTGCTCCCACAGCTGGAGAACATTAATTTAGCTTTTAAGGCATCTGAAAAGGAAGCAGAGATTAGTTTTCTGCCCAAGTTGTACTTTGTGTTCAGGGCAGAGCCATCAGTTTCCCAAACAGAGACATCCAGCCCCAGCTGGGGGGTCAGAGCTGTGTGCAGTGCAGGGAGCAGCTCCTGAGAGCAGTGTGGCTGCATTTCAGTATTCCCATGGAGTTTGGGATGGCAGGGGTGGCTCCAGTCTCCTCCTGGCTGCAAACCCACCTGTGCACTTCTTGGAGTCCTGGTTCTGGCTGCCTCACAGGCTGTGTGACAGTGGAATAATGGAATAACAGAATTGTTAAGGCTGGAAAAACCCTCCAAGATCTCTGGGTCCAACCATTCCCCCAAGGCCACCACAAATCATGTCCTCAGCCTTTCCTTGGACACCTCTGGGGATGGTGACTCCATCACCTCCCTGGGCAGCCCCTTCACTGCCTCTCAGCCCTTTAATGAAGAAACTCCTGCTGATGTCCACCCTGAGCCTCCCCTTCCTGTTCTCCAGCAGGGTGAGGCTGCAGGAGCCCCATGCCCAGGGCTGGGGAGGTGCCTGGGGTCACACAGGCAGTTTGTGTCCCAGCCCTGCCTGTTCTGAGGCGCACAGAGTGTGACAAACACGTGGGCTGGCACGTGGGGCTGCTGTGATGTGGGGTCCTGTGGTGTGAGGTGATGGGCTGGGCCTGCTCGTGGACCCAGCTGGCCCTGGAGCATCCTCAGGGTGCTGGAGCTGCATCCCCAATCCCATCCTGGCCCCAAGGGGGGCACAGCACGGCTGAGGTGTGGATTGGTGTGGAGGGGGAATAGCAGCAGCTGGTCCCTGCATCCCTGTGAGGAGCTGGCCCTGCTCCTGTGTCCCTGCAGGTCCCTCTGTGGTCACCTGCAGGCAGCAGGACCCGTTTGGTGGCACAAGGGGAGCCAGGGTCCGTCCTGGACCCGTGCTGGGGCTCTGGATCAATCATTAGTGCCCTTAATGGGCTGCAGCTCAGAGCCAGAGCCAGCACATCACCTGAGAGCCTGCACAGCAGTCAGGGCGATCAGGTGCTGGCACAGCTCTGCTGCCCGGCTCTGGGGCTGCCAGGAGGCAACGGAGGCAGTGGTTAATAGGTAGGATGGAGTTAATCATCCACTGAATTCCTCAGCTACAAGCTCTCTCCTCAGTGTTTTTTCTGGTGCTGTTGCTGGAAAGGAAATGGGGGTATGTGGAGCAAAACCACACTTAGCAGCTCACAGTAGCCCTGGTGTGTGCAGGATTTCTTGCCTTGTGCTGAGGGTGGAGGTCCCCTCTGAGAGGAGACGCTTGGATGGTCTGGTGGAGCTGAGCAGGGCTGGGATATTTGATATATTTGATATATTTTCACCTTTCCCTTTGGGTGCCTGGACCAGGCCCTGGAGGAGGAAGTGTCTGCACTTTCACCTGCCTGACACCCAGGAAAGATCTCTATTTTTCTCACAGTAGTCAATCCCCAGCAACTCAGACAAAAGTGAGAGAAGTTATCTTAATTAATGAAATAGCAAGGATGCAATTACTTACCAAAGTCCAGCTCTGGCAGCCCAAACATGAGTCAACCACCTCTCATAAATCTTGAGATTAAAAAGAAACAAAAGAAGGCCCAATGCTGGTGCCTTTTGTGACTCCCGTGTAGGAGACACCTGGAAGCATCTGTGTCTCACTGAGGAGATACAGAGCAATAATAGATTCCAACAAAATAGGAGGGAAGGAAAAGGTAGAGATTATAATTTATTGTCATGATTCCAGGAGACAAGGGAACTCACCACTTCTTTTAGGACAAAGGCTGAGTGTATTTTCTAATTCTTTTTGGGGTAAAGATGAGTGATGTAGAGCCACGTACCATGGGACCAGGTGCAGGAATTTGTCACATGTGAGTGAAAAATAACCCAGTTGGTGTTAGTCATGCTGCAGAATGTGTTAGCAGCTCAACAATGGCCTTAAACACTGAGTGGGATCCAATTTAAACCCATAAAAGTGAGGAAGTCTGGACTTGGAGCCTGTTCTTGTACCTGTGTGCGCAGCTGTGCGTGGAGTTGCTGTGGCATAAACAGCCCAGGATGGTGTTGGGATTTCTTTTTACTCCATTAAACAGTTGTCATTTGTTTCCAAGGGTTGGATTTTATTGCTACTCCTGTTTCACACAGCAGGAAATTAAAAAAAAGCAGCCCAGCACACAAGAAACAAATGCAAATTCTTATTTGCTCAAATTCAGCTGAATGTAGGAGCTGAGGCCCCAGGTTGTTGCTTCACTAAAATGTTTGAATGTCTGATGATTCTGAATGTGATAAAAAGATGTGAAATCCATGCTCAGGCCTCTGAGATGGTGATTTAGAGGTCTAACCATGGTGATTCTGTGATTTGCCTTTTTGTGTTACATGGGAGCGCCATCAGGAGCACGGAACCCTTTCTGCCGTTCCAGCCCAGGCTGAGCATGGACAAAAGATGATTGTCTTGCTGCTGGTGCCTTCCCTTCCCTCTTCCCACCCTGGAAGGGCCCAAGGCCGGGTGGAATGGAGCCCTGAGCACCTGGTGTAGTGGAAGGTGTCCCTGCAGAGCAGGGCATGGATCAGCTGCATTGTGGAGGGTTCAGTTCTTGTGCCTGTGTGGGTTACACAACCCCTGTGCACAGAGCCTGCTGCAGGCAGCCAAGGCAGCAATGTCCTCTTGGATCTGACAGGAAGAGGGGTGCTATGGAAACCTAGCTTGTTGTTATTATATGGGAATGAAATTTATTATTTCTCTCTTCTGCCTCGGTTTGTGATTACGCCATGCAGCAGTTTTTAGCCTTGGCAAGAAGGGGGTTTAGCATCAGGCCAGAGGTGCAGCTTAACTCAGTGTCTGCTGCAAATCCTCAGTGCTGGGGCTGAGAGAGCAGGGCAGATTCTCCTCCTGCTGATTTATGAGTGTCATCCTTCTGGACGTTGCTGTGGTGGCCAAAGTTTACCAGGGATGTTTACCCAGAGCTTGCAGCGTGTGTGTGGAGCTGAGGAGGGATCAGGCTTTGGTGTCCTGCTGATCCCAGCCTGCGCTGGGGGTCCCTGCAGGGCTGGGAGCAGGGCACAGAGCACTCTGCACGCCCTGGCTCCTCGGGGCGCCCTGTCTGTGCCATTCTGTTTGTCTTGGCCTTGCCTTGGTGTTTCCTTGCTCTTCTTTCCCTTTTAAACAAAGCAGATTTGCTGGTGGTTTGTGTGTACAGCATCTTACACAATCACCCTGGTGGCTTTCTGCAGAATAGGGAAGAGTGATTTGGGATTTAATCATTAAACTGGCACGGTCCAAGACAGTTACCTGAGCCTGAAGTGAAGCATCAGCCTTGGGCTTCTGTTTTAACCAGCATGAATCAAAACAACAACAACAACAAAATCAATCCGTTTTACTGTAGGAATGACTTCCATGAACTGTAAGGGGTGTCACTTTCTCTTGTTTAAGATGTCTGTGTCAGCTCCAGGGACATCAGTCCTGGTGGGTCTCTCATGGTTTGTTTGCCCTTTCTTGGTGAGTTTTTCACTGTGTGATGTGTGGAGACTTTGATGTTGGACTTACACCTGGAGTTCAGGTGAATGAACCCAGGGATGTGCTGGGGAACTTTGGAAAAACCCTGAGCTGAGGAAGATTTGAACTGGCTAATCAAGAAAAGATTTCTGAGAGGAAGAATTGGTACCAGTGTCATTCCCAGCATGTGTGGAGAGTAGGCAACAATATAATATATTTTATATATTTAATATTGAATGTATTTATATATATTTATAAATATTGACCTGGGAAGGAAATGTTTCTTGGCTGTGCAAATGCAAAGAAAAAGAGAAGAACCAGCACAAACAAGGCCCATGGAGCCACCCCAGCCTTACTCTGAGTTCTCCAGAGGAATGGAGTGTTCCAGCCCTGTTCTGGTCCCCTAAACAAGGGAATGGGCAGCCCTGGCTGGCTGAACCCCAGCCTGGGATGTCTCACCAGCCCGTGGCAGATGGAGAAACCAAACAGGGGACTGTGGGATGTGCCCTGTCCTTGTCAATGTGATGAAGAAATCAGGGGGAAAAGTGTCACACAAACTGCAGGGAGGAGCTGCTGGCCAGAGAGATGGAATAATTAAAGAAAAGGGGTGTCTGTAGTGGAAGGGAAAGTGCTGATTGTGAATCATCAGCTGTCTGTGCCTTTCCTGCTGTAACAGGGTGAATGGCCAGGCTGTGTATTTGTGCTGGCACTGAGAGATCTCTGCAGTCACAGCCCTACCCTGTTCAGCTTTGCTGCTATTTGGAGGAGCTGTGCCAGGACTGATTGGAATCCCCCAGGCAGATGTTTAGAAGATCTTTTAAAACTGGTGGGGCTGTGGGATCAGAGATCCTTGCCTGGTCTCCAGAGAAATTGGCTTTGTTTGAAAACAAGGTGCACAGTAGGATGCTGGAGTGTGTGAGGTGTTCTGTACAGCAGCATTTAATGGGATCAGGAAAGGGATCCCTCCCAGTAGTATTTGCACGTATTAAATCATTAAGGAGATTAGCAGAGTTGCAAGACCTTTCTCTTTTTTCCCTCTAGACAGTTTATTCCCCATAATGATGTTCTTATAAAAGGATTAGAGGCATTGGTGCTGTGAGAGAACGGAAAGGCACGGTGGTGATCTTCCCTTTGACAGATCCCTGACAGGATTGTAGTCTGAAGTGAGTGGAATTATCCTTCCTCTGATTCCTCAGAGAAAAATCACAGAATCATGGGGGGCTTTGGGCTGGACCTTAAACACCATCTCATTGAGGGGCACCTTCCACTAGAGCACTGGTCAGGCCCCATCCAGCCTGGGCTGGACACTCCCCCTGAGTCTGGATTGTGTGTTTTATTTGAGGGACTGCACAGGAGCTGCCCAGGAGCTCTTTCACAGCCAGCACTGACAAGCCCAGCAGGGCTGGACCGACCAGAGGTCAGAGGGAAATTGTTCTTGTTGCTCTGGACAGGTGGGGATCGGTGCAGGCCGAGGGGAGCAGTGCAAGCAGCTTGTCTCCAGGTCAGCTGCATCTGTCCAGGGTAAGCTGATGCCTTGGTTGGAGCATTCTTCCAGAGCTCTTTCCAGGGATCTGTCCTTGGGTCTCCACCCCACACCCCCAGGTATGTTGCAGGGTGGATTTCTCAGCCCCTGATCCTTGGCAGAACCATGGACAATAACTCTTTCAGGCAGATCACATTATGGTTCTGGCTCTCTCCTCTCTGGAGCTCAGGTTTTCAAAGGAATGGGTAGAACTGGGTGTACAGGTCCTGCTGAACCAGGAGATCCTGACCCTTCCTGGCTGTGGTGTCAGGCTCGTGCCATTCCAGCTGTGTCACTGCTGAGGAGTCACTTGTGTCACTTCAATCCTTGGCATTTTAGGGGGCTGTTGGATGTTTTAGTGTACAGCACGTGGGAGTGGGTGGATCCTGCATGGGTCTGTTGGTCAGGCTGGGTCCAGAGCAGGACATGAGCAGGTTCTTGTGCACAGGGCTCCAGAGAGAACCAGAAATGTGCATCACCTACACGTGGTCTGACTTGAGGAGTAGATCTAGATGGGATATTGGGAAGAAGTTTGTCCCTGTGAAGGTGTGGAAGTGTCCAAGGCCAGGCTGGATGATGCTTGGGGCACCCTGGGTTAGTGGAAGGTGTCCCTGCCATGGCAGAGGGTGGAACTCGATGGGCTTTGAGTTCCTTTCCCACCCAAGCCATTCCAGGATCCTGTGAGCTTTACAGGGATCAGATGGTTTTCTGTCTCCCAAACCTGTTCTGAAGGTCTCCCAGAAGGGCAGCTGAGGCCCAGGCAAGCTGCTCCTTTCCTCTGTACCTGCTCTGGGCCTCTGAGCATCAGCGTTCTTGAAGCAGAAATATTCTGACTGCATCACAGAAGACTTCCCAATGCTGAAAGGAAGCAGCCCAACCACACACGTTATTAATGCCAGAAACATGCAAATGGCTCTTGTACGGGAACCAGCAGCTCTGTATTGGGTTCTAATTGGGTTTTGTTTTCAGAAGGAAGATATTTAAGGTTCTATACTGAACATGCTGCAAAAACATTGAGAGCAGAGCCCTCCAACCCAAACAACCACGTTTGAAAAAGGCTGGGGGAGCTCGAATCAGGGATTAGGGGAAGCCTGTCCTGTGGCATCTCCAGGCCAGGTCCCTGTGCTCTCTCTGTCCCTGCTCTGGGCTCTGCCCTGCCCTCTGATTTACAGCCCTGAGCATCCACCAGAGCTGCTGCTTAAGGAATTCCTTGAGTGTTTCTGTTCCAGTAGGGATTTGTGGGCCTGACTTTGAGTTATGGGGCCTTTGTGCTGGAGAGATGTTTACAGCTGAACTTGGAAGCCCTTTCTCCCTTGGATCCCTGGAAACGCTGTAATCTCAAGCTTCAGGAGGGACTTCTGCACAGAGACCACCCAGGACTGAGAGCTACCTGTCACCAGAGCACCTCCCTGCCCCTGCTCCTGCAGGGAGACTGGAATTGGGCATGGCTTGCACCTGGAAGGGCTGGAACAGCAGAGATGGAGATATCCTCATCTGCAACGTTTCTGCCTCATGTGTAGTACCTTCAGCCTGGTGGGCAGAGGGTTCTGTGCTTGTTTCTGGAGGGAGAACATCCCTCCTGAGGGCCTGCAGGATTCTGCCTGACACCTTTCCTTCCTTCCTGCCCTGGAGCTGGCTCTGCATCCACTGCTCTTGGTGCTCCTGCTTTGCTTCAGAGGCTTTTTTAAATTTTATTTTGTGCATTAGTTGCATTGTTATCACATTTGCATCCTGCCAGTTGGTGATGAATGCACGAGGAGGGGACAATGTCCCTGTTCTGTCACCTGCCCCGTGGCCGCGCCAGGTGGGCCACCACAAACCAGTTTAACCAGCAAACCTGTAGGGCCACAGTGGGAAGCAGCTCCTCTTGCTGCTGTGACAAATTGCTGCTTTTCAGAGGGGATGGAGAAACACCCCTGGTCCTTGTCTCTCCTGGGATTTCCTTTAGCACAAGAAAAAATTGGACACCTGGAAGAGATGTGGTCCCCAAGGGGATGTCAGCAGTGGGAGCCTGGCTCTGTCCTGGCTCTGGGGGAGGACAGGGGAGCTGGACAGAGGGATCTGATCAGAGCAGGATGGACAGTGGGAGGTGGCCAGAGCAGAACTGGACAGTGGGAGGTGGCCAGAGCAGGATGGACAGGGGGATGTGGCTGGAGCAGGATGGACAGGGGGATGTGGCCAGAGCAGAGCTGGACAGTGGGAAGTGGCCAGAGCAGAGCTGGACAGTGGGATGTGGTCAGAGCAGGGCTGGACAATGGGATGTGGTCAGAGCAGGGGTGGATAGTGGGAAGTGGCCAGAGCAGAGCTGGACAGTGGGAAGTGGCCAGAGCAGAGCTCCAGGCAGGAGCTGGCCCAGCGTTACATAACGCACCAGAGACACGTTCAAGTGATTAATTTGAGGCTCTGGCAGCCGCTTCCCTGTAATAATATTTTAAACATGACTTTTCCACTGGCCCTTGCCAGCGATCGTTACTTTGCGCTGTGGAGGCTGTAAAATTTCACTTCAAGGATGGGTTTCACTCCCGTTACAGAATGTGTCTGGAATGTGCAGATGTTTCCTTCGGGGAATAGGGAGCCAATGGGCTCTAACACATCAGCCCTGCGGGGAGGACTCAGCGTGCTGAGCAGCCCTATTCACAAAATCCCAAACAAACACACACACACACACACAGAGCCCGTGGAGGTGCCCGGCCCCGGGCATGGAAACCCAGGCTCTGCTGGAGCCCAGGGAGGTTCTGGGCTGGGGTGGTCACAGAGGGGTCCCTCGGGGGTCCTACACAGTCCCACAGATTCCTGATTTCTGGAGGGGTTGTGCAGGCTTTGGCTGGCTGGGTGCAGATAAGGTGGCTTGGGATGACGTGGTCGCTTCCAACCCAAACCATTCCGGGTTCTGTTGGTTCTGAACTGGAAGAGGGCAGGGTTAGATGGGAATAAATCCTTGACTCAGAGGGTGAAGAGGCCCTTGCACAGGTTGTCCATCCCTGGCAGTGTCCAAGGTTAGGTTGGAAAAGGCTTGGAGCACCCTGGGATAGTGGGGAAGGTGTTGGGATTGGAGCTGGATGAGCTTTAAGGTCCCTTCCAACCCAAACCATTCCAGGTTCTGTTGGTTCTGAACTGGAAGAGGGCAGGGTTAGATGGGATATTGGGAATAAATCCTTGACTCAGAGGGTGGCAAGGCCCTGGCACAGGTTATCCATCCCTGGCAGTGTCCAAAGCCAGGTTGGACAGGGCTTGGAGCACCCTGAGATAGTGGAAGGTGTTGGGATTGGAGCTGGATGAGCTTTAAGGTCCCTTCCAACCCAAACCATTCTGGAGTTCCATCGTTAACCTCCCACAGGTATCCAAAGGTTGTGCATGTCAAGGACAAAGCAGTTGCTGTGGATGTGCCAGAATTAGAGAAAATGGGAAGATGGGATTTAATTGCACAAAAAAATAGATTGCATGGAGAGCGGGGAAGGCTGAAAATTGCTTTTTATGGAACAACTTCAAATTAAGGAGCTTCAAATTAAGGCTGTAACCATCCCTGAGGGATGTGTGGTAGGACTGGTCCTCTTTTAATAGGATGATACAGCAGAGCATTAATTTTTTTTACTTCTCTAATTTTCTCTTTCCTTATCATCTCCACTGCAAAGAAGGGGAGAACAAAACATTGGGACATAGGTCCTTAAAGAGGAGCCCTTAAAGGGTCAGTGATGGACACAGGGAAAGCTGCAGAGGAACTTGGAGGGCCAGGACAAGGGGAATGGCTTCACACCAGCACAGGGAGGGTCAGGTGGGACTCTGGGGAGAAATTCTTCCTGTGAGGTTGGTGAAACACTTCCAGGGCATGTGTTGCCCAGGGAAGCTGTGGATGCTCCAAACTCTGCCTCTGGCATTGTGAGAGCCTGAATGAGCAGTGGAAGCTCTTAGAGAAAATAGATAAACGAGATAGGAAAGAGAAATGTTGGTTGTGATGAGCAGTGTGGGCTCAGCTCAAGCCCATTGGACACTGATAAGCAAAAGAATCTTAAGGGAAAGTCTCTGTCCAGCAAGGTTGGGAAGAGTAAAGAGTTTTTCAAGTTTATTGGGAATTAAAGGAGTTAGATGATACTGGTCTGTTAATAGATGAACATGGTCAAGTTATCAATGAATATACAGAAAAGGCAGCACTGCTCAGTAAATATTTCTGTTTTCTCTTTGGAAAAAAGCCAGGTGATGTATTTGTATCATATGAGGATGATGAAACACTTTCCACTCCAGCAGTAACCGGGGAGGATGTTAAACAGCTGCTATTAATGTTAGACCTTCTTAAACCAGCAAGTTCAGAGATTTTGCATCCAAGAGTTTTAAAAGATCTGGCTGAAGAGTCCTCTGGGCTATTAATGCTCACTTTTAATGGATTTTAGGGCCTCAGGGAGATTCCCAGGGACTGGATGAAAACAAACGTGGTGCCAGTGTTAGCTGAAGGTAAATGGGGTGGTACAAACATTCATTAGCCCAATGTCCTGATTTTCTGTCCCAGGGAGAAACAATGCTGTGCCTAGCATGGCATCAGCTAAAAATTAAAGGGCATGGTGTAATTAGTGGCAGTCAACGTGGAAAATCCACTTATGGAAAAAAGATCTCCCAAACCTCTGCCTTTTAAGTAACTTTGCAGATGGAGGAGCAGAAGATGCTGACGTTGATGTAATGCACATCTGATTTCTGCAAGAAGTCAGAATTTGAATTCTGAATCAAGTTTTTGAGTTTTGACTCAATGTCACATGTATTTGTGACATTGGAATGAAAAAAGGCAACACTGCAGATGCTAAAGGGATTAAACATTGGCTCCAGGACGTTTCATAGAAGGACAGACTTGACCCAAAGTATTGTTTGGGTTGGAAAACACCTCCAGGCCATCCAGTTCCAGCCCCCTGCCATGGGAAGGGACACTTCCCACGAGATCAGTTTGCTGCAACCCAAACCTTTCAGTGATTCTCAGTCTTTATGTGGGATGGGAGCATCCTCTGGAAGGCTGGGGGTGCCTGCTGGGGCTTGGGCAGGAACAGGAGTGTGGAACGTGTGTGGAACCCGATGATTTGCAATATTTGAGCTGTTGGGATGAGCCATGGGTGGAAAGCACCCCTGGGTTGTGCTTTGGCTGGGGTGGGGGTCTGAACATGCTGCACTTTTTGCTTTTTTTGCTCCCAGCCCTGCTGCTCTGGGGGTTTTCTGTCCCAGGCAGTGGCTGTGAACCCAGGGCTGTGCTCAGCATCACAGTTTACTTTGGGCTATTTTTAAACATACCAAGCACTAATCTGACGGCCCCAAATCCATGAGTTTTCCCTCTGGGAGGAAGAAAATAAATCAGGAGGCTCATCAGCTCTCCAGCACAGGCTGTGCTGCAAAATCCTGCTCAGAGCTGGTCTCCATCACTGGCAGTGCTCTGCCAGGACCTCAGTGGGTTTTCCTTTCTTCTTGTCCTTCTCCCCGTCAGTGTTTTAGGGAACATCCCATGCTGGAGCTGAAGGATGTTGGTGAGAGCCTGAAATGGGGAGCCTCCTTAATGAAATGTTGTTGGTAAAACATACTGGAGATGAAAATCAAGCGACAGACAGGGCTAAAATAGACACAAAACTGTTTTTCCTCAGCAGCCACCCAGGAACCTGGAAAACTTGCAGGTGTTGGAGGGGGCTGTTAGCTGGAGGTTGGACAGATTGGGGCTGTCAGCTGTGAGGGGAAAGGTTTGAGGGCTGTTACTGCCCTGGGAAGGGACAGTGCAGGTCTGGGGACAGGGACACTGGGAGGCTGTGTCCGTGTCAGCGCTGAGGCAGGTCCTGGCAGGCCAGTGTGGAGCCAGGCTGGTGCCATCCCCATCCATGTGCTCCCTGTGCCTGCAGGAGGTACAGGCTGGGGAATTTGGGAGCGGGACGTGGAGCCCAGGCTTTGCAAAGGACTCAGGAGGAAATGGCCAAAACCCTTTCGTTTGGTGTGCTCCAGCAGTGGGAGGGGTGTGGTGACACTGTCCTTCAGCCACCCCATGGCTTTGCCATGAGACATTCCTGTGTTCTGGATGTGTGTGTGCTGTACCTGCCATGAGAGGCTTTGCTGCTGTTTCTCTCTGTTTCATGAGGCTCTCCTCTGTTTCTGGATCCCTGTCTCCCCTCTGTGTGTCTGTTTTACCTGCCATGAGAGGCTTTGCTGCTGTTTCTCCTAAATCCTCAGTCCTTTGTGCACTCCAGGGCTTGGAGCACCCTGGGCTGGTGGAAGGTGTCCTTGCCTGAGGCAGGAGGAGGGACTGGGTAATCCTGAAGGTCCCTTCCCACCTAAACCATTCCAGAATTCCCTGATCCCTGTGATTGCTGTGTTTTGCTGCCTGTGCTTTGTTTTCCCTTTGTTTGTGCTGCTGGTGCCTGACAACCACTGACTGCTCTGTGTGAGGAATGGGAGAGTTATTTCCCAGCTGTTTGAAGAAATGCCTTTTGATCTGGTGCTGCCTTATCAGTCTCACGTTCCCTCAGCTGGGTTGTGCTCTGAGCCCAGCCCAGAAGTGGCAGGAAGGGTTTTGCAGGTCTCCCTGGGTTTTGGAGGGTCAAGCCTGGTTTGTGAATCTCATTCTGTGTCAGTGATGCCCAAATGGTTCCCCTGTTCCTTTTGGGGTACAAAACACAGATACCCCAGGGGGTTTCCAAGGAACCATTCAGACTTTGCCAGTGTTTGCAGATGGGATGTGTGCTTTGGAGAAGACTCCTGGAGTTCTCCATGCCCCTTGGCTCCAGCTCAGTGTCACATCCCTGTGACCAGTCCAGCATTATCCCGAGCCCCCTGCATCCTGTGAGCCCTGCCTGTGGCTCCTTTCCTGTGCACTGCAGAATTTACAGTGCTAGGCTAAATAGAATTGGGATTTACTGTTTCTCACATCCCTAGAGGACAGCTGTCCAAGGAAAAGGAATTATTCCAATAGAAAAGCCTCACTTACAAAATAAATACAAATTGAGTCATAAAAAACCAGGATGCAAAGATTATCTACGCCATTGCCTGTCCCAGTGGTGAGTTAATATCAGCAATACCTAAACATTTATTGAAAACTCTTCACTTTGTGTAAGGAAGATGAAGCTCTGAGTGGCTCAGCTGTGTAATCCCTAAATTACAGCTTCCAGAGGGCTCCCTTTTTATGGTGAAATCAGATGTTCCTGGGCTCCCAAAGGCTGACTGGGAGACATAGCTGGATTCTGAGGAGAGCAGGGCTGGGCACTGGGGTTGCTGTGTGCTGGCACACAGGGCACAGATGAATTTTGGGGGAAGAAGTGGGATCTGCATGGAAAGCAGTTGGCTTTGGGCTGCAGGAGGATCTGCTTGAGCTGTGCCACGTGTGCTGGGGAGATAGTTGGATTTATCACATCTCTGGTTGCTCTGCAGACTTTCCATGAGGCAGATGAGTGTTTGCAGGGCTGACATTTCCCTGGCTGGAGCTGCAGACAGCTCGTTTGCGTGCGGCGCTAATTGCGGACAGCAGCTTGATTGCAGTGTTTGGGTTCTGGAGCTCTCTGCTCTTCCCCTCCTGGCCCTGCTGTCACAGGGCTGGCTGTGCTGAGCTCTCTCCTTGCTTTGTGCCGCCTGAAGCCAGCCCTGGGCAGAGAGGGCAGGAGCAGGGCTGGTGCCAGCCCTGGGCAGTGCCAGCTCCTGATCACTTAGAGGGTGGGAGAGACCTCTCAGGTTGGTGCCATCCTTCTGTCCCCTTCCCTGTCCCCTTCCTGGCCTCCCCAAGCTCCCCTGGTGATGCCCCAGTGCCCCCCTCCCTTTGGTTCCATTATTTGGGTGTTGGGGGTGCAGGGATGGATCAGCTCAGGGTGAGGATGACTTGGAAGGAGCTGAGCTGCAGGTCCTGGCTTTGGGATCCCCCTGGGCAGGGAGAGGGATGGAGCACGGGGTGCCATGGCTGCAGGACAGCCCTGCCAGAGCCTGACGTCCTGCCTGAGGTCACACATCCCTGTGTTGCAGGCTCCATCCAGGCTCCCCAGCCTTATTTGGGAAGGTCTGCGGGGAGCTGCTGCCTGCAGGGCTCTGAGGAGCTGCTCCTGGAGCACAGCTGCTCTGCAGACAGCTCCCACCTGCAGGGAGCCCTTCTGCTGACCCTGCTGGGGCTGCCTGGCCGTGCTGGGAATGCTCCGTCCATGACAGGGGTGCCCTGGCCATGACAGGAGTGCCCTGGCTATTGTGAGGGTGTTCTGGGTGTGCTTAGGATGCCCTGGGTGTGATTGGGATGCCCTGGGTGTCCCTGGGATGCCCTGGTTGTGCTTGGGATGCCCTGGCCATGACAAGGGTGCCCTGGGTGTACTTGGCATGCCCTGGTGGTGCTTAGGATGCACTGGCCAAGGTTGGGATGCCCTGGTTGTGCTTGGCATGCCCTGGTTGTGTTTGGGATGCTTTGGCCATGACAGGGGTGCCCTGGCTATTGTGAGGGTGTTCTGGCTGTGCTTGGGATGCCCTGGGCAAGGTTGGGATGCTTGGCAGTGGCAGGGGTGCCACAGCTGTGGTTGCAATGCTCTGATCATGGCTGGGACACCCTGGCAGTGGCAGGGGTGCCCTGCCTATGCATCCTGCAGTGTTTGCAGCCTCACCTCCTGTGTTTGCTCCAGGCCCAGGAGCAGAGGGGGTGTAGGAGGGACTGTGTCACCTGGGGTGCCCCGAGCTCTCAGGATTTACTCCAGCCTAGGTTTACTCCTGCAGATCCAAGGGCTTTTGTTGTGCTGGTGCTCAGGGAGAGGCTGGAGCAGGGTGAGGCAGGGCTGTGAGGTGAGGGAGCAGCGTTGCTTCATCCCCTGCTCATGGTGATGGAGGAACCTGCTCGTGGTCCTGCAGGAGCTGGGGGAGACCCCTGCCTCTGCTCCTGCCCTGTGAGGGGGCTTTGGGAGGGCTCTGCTCTCTTCAGGAGAGCACAGCGTGTACAGAACAGGTCAGGGATGCTCCTCTCGCCTTGCGTTTCCTATCAGCAATCAGGATTTTGCTGTAGGGAGAAAAACATTCCATTTTTAGATGAATTCTTGCGAAAAAGTTTCTTGGGGCAAATTCCTCAGAGAGAGCCGAGGACTTGGGCCAGCATTTGAAACTCATAAATTCAAAATGCACAAATAAATTGTCCTGGTGCTGTGACAGCCTCGGGGAGAGGAGGGTGCTCACAGGGAAAGGCCCCTCTTGGTGCTGTGTGCTGGTGTTCACAGGTTCTTGGGTGAGGGAAGAGAGGAGGATCTGACTCCATGTTTCAGAAGGCTTGATTTATTATTTTATGATATATATTACATTAAAACTATACTAAAAGA
>JAWWMS010000043.1:15292951-15313428 GCA_035048045.1 Chlorospingus semifuscus | reverse complement strand
TCAAAGAGAGAGATAAGGCAAACTGCCCACTTGACAAAGGTAATCTGCCATACAGATGGTAATGGAAAACATCTTGCCTTGCAATCTGGAACAGTGGCACTGCCTCCTCTGCCTCTCCTCCCAGCGAGGGCTGGCTCCTCTGGGTGTGCTGTGTCCCTGGCTGAGCGGTGTTTTGTGCTTTAATAGCGATGGTGGGGTTTGTTGGCTCCAGGGCTGGCGCATTCCTGCAGCCTCTCTGCCCAGATTGGGCTGGGCTGTGTGGCCCACAGAGAGGACATCACCCCTGTGTTCTTTCTGCAGCAGTTCACCCCATGTGCCCCCCTGAGGGGCTGGTTTTCCCGGGGAACAACCACTGCTACCAGCTGGTGGTGGAGAAGGCGGAGTGGCTGGAGGCGCAGCGGCACTGCCAGGAGCTGGGCAACGGGGACCTGGCCTTTGTCAGCAGCCCCGACATCCAGAGCTTCCTGGTTGCTCATGTCATCAGGTGAGTGGGCAGGGGAGGAGCTGGCATCACCTGGGCACGGGTTTTGGCTTCCTGAGGGATCTGAGTATGAGGAGATGTATGTATGAGGAGATGTATCTGAGTATGAGGTGAGGCTGCTGAACAGAGAGAGAATGAGCAGAGCTCGAGCCCTTCTGCACTTGGATTCTTTCCTTAAAGGCTGTGGAGGGAAGAATAGGAATGGGAAGAATCACAGCTGGGAATTGAGGGATTGGTGGGCTTTGTGTACCCTGTGTTTGTGCCTGTGGGTGCCTCTGAAATGTGAAAAGGGATCCTGTGTCCTTAGACACGGCTGCAGCCCAGAGCCCAGACCCTTTCCCCTCCTGTCTGTCGCCCTGGCAAGCAGCAGAGCTCCTCTCCAGCAGCATGTGTTCCACCTCAGCACTGGCCTTTATAGACAGAGAGTACTGCAAGTGTCAGCCCTTGATTAAACCCGCCCCTCGGAGCGCCCTTTCTCCAGCCAGCCATTCCGGGGGAGGGAGCACAACCAGGAGAGCTCTCACAGCCCTTGTCAGCACTCCCAGCTGCAGCTGTGCGAGATGGGCTCCTCACAAACACATCCCAGAAAGCACATGGAGGGGAGCAGCTGCGTGTGACGTGGGCTGTGCGCGCTCCGGCTCCAGGGCTGGCAGCTCCTTCTTCCCAAACTGTGCCCCTGCCCTGTTCCCTCCCACGGGGCTGCAAACTCACATTGCAAACGTGTGTTCCCTGCTCTGGGGAGGGAGGCTGTCCCTCACATGGGTGAGGAGCTGGCCATGGGATGTGGCAGGGAGCTGGGATGTCACATTGAGCTGGCCATGGCTGCTGGGTTGTGACAATGACCTGGCCATGGCTGTGGGATGTCACATTGAGCTGGCCGTGGCTGTGGGATGTCACATTGAGCTGGCCATGGCTGTGGGATGTCACATTGAGCTGGCCATGGCTGCTGGGATGTCACATTGAGCTGGCCATGGCTGCTGGGATGTGACAATGACCTGGCCATGGCTGTGGGATGTCACATTGAGCTGGCCATGGCTGCTGGGATGTGACAATGACCTGGCCATGGCTGCTGGGATGTGACAGTGACCTGGCCATGGCTGTGGGATGTGACAATGACCTGGCCATGGCTGCTGGGATGTGACAGTGACCTGGCCATGGCTGTGGGATGTCACACTGAGCTGCCCATGGCTGCTGGGATGTGCAGCAATCGCGTGTGGAGCTGCTGGAACCACCAGGCTGTTCCCCAGCTGCTGCCCCACAGCCTCTGCTCCCCAGCCCCCTCCAGCCCATGTGTTTATTTTATTAATCCATGCAGATAAACACGAAGGAGGCAGCTCCAGGATGTGATTTCCCTGCTGATAAAAGGCGAATGGGCCGAGCTGCAGGCTTTTGGAACATGCAGCTTCTTCCACAGTTTCTGATGGGAAGATGGCAGAAGCAGGAGGCTGTTTCCCATTAGGGCACTGGGCAGGTCTCCTCTGCCTTGCTGCTGGTGTGGGATGCCCTCCCCATGCGCTGGGCTGGTCCCTCCCTGCCTGCAGAAGCAGGGGATGGGACCATCGAGGGCACCCCACTTTCTGGGCAGCACTGAGAGCCCCTCTGCCCTCCCAAGCCTCCCCAGGCTTGTTCTGCTCCTCCTGCCCCAGCAGGGCAGCTCAGTCCTTCCCCAGAGGCAGAGGAGAGAGCTCACATCTTGCTTTAAAAAAAGATTATTTAGTCCTCCCGTTTCCCCTGCAGTGCAATGGGCTGGGCAGTGGGGCAGGGTGGGAGCCAGCCAGCAGCTTGTCTTTTGCTTATTCCTTTCTTTCTTTTTTTTTTGATATTTTTTTTTCCTAATGACTTGCAGTTAGATCATAGCTGGAATTAGAAGAGGAAAATCTCCACTGAGTTTTCCTGATGGCAGCAGGCAGGCGGTTTCCTACCCTGCTCTCCCTCATTCCCTGCCAGTGGTTCAGGAGCAGAACACAGCCCTTATTTATTTTTTAATCTCATTTGCAGTGAAAACTACTGATTCATGGAACAAGTTATTTTTGTCATCGTTTTTCAGCATGACCTCATGAATCATTTCATCTGGCCTGGGCCTGGGGGTGGAGAGGCACCAGTTAGCACCAGTTATCTCCCCAGTCTGCCTTGCAGGGATGTGGTACCACCCTGGGAGCACTCTGGGGCAGGCAGGGGCAGGGCTGGATTGATTTCCACCTGCAGGAGGGAGTGTGGAGGAGCCGAGAGCTTGGGAGGGTGCAGAGTGTTAATATGGAGAAGTTAATAGGAGTTAATATGGAACAAATGCTTCCCTTTCTGCTGGGTGAGATTAGAAACGGCTCTCCAGGCTCTTTGTGGCCATGAGAGACCTCTCAGCACTTTCCACCAGGGTCTGTGCTGGGATTGAGCCAGTTTCCAAGTGGGGCAGGGACATTTCATCTCTAAAGGAGCCTGGCAGTGTGTGAGGGGTTCATCTGCCTGCAGTGCTCCAGCTCTGCTTGTCCCCTCTGCCTGCTGCTTTCCATGGTGCCTGAGGAGCTCAGCATCTGCAGGAGCTGCATCCAGGAGAGCTCCTGGCACTGCTGAGCTCTAATCCTGCCCTGGTGCCAGCCCCACCTGCAGTGGAGAATGGGCTGGTGGTGAATCCCCCAGGTGTGCACAGGAAAAGCACAAATTTCCTGAGGGATTCAGCTGTCCCAGGCAGCTCTGTGTGACCAGATCATCCCTCTGGGGTGGTGACTCAGGGCACAGTCTGGGAGGGACATTTGGTGACAGAGAGCAAGTCAACCTGAGCCATGGAATGATGGAGTGGTTTGACTTGGGAGGGATCTTAAAACTCACCCAGTTCCACCCCTTTCCATGGGCAGGGACAGCTTCCACCGTCCCAGGTTGCTCCAAGCCCTGTCCAGGCTGGCCTTGGACACTTCCAGGGATCCAGGGGCGTCCACAGCTGCTCTGGGCACCTGTGCCAGGGCCTGCCCACCCTCACCAGGCTCTTGGGGCAGAGCTGGGAAGGCTGGAGGAGAGCGGTGCTGTGCTATGGAGGGGCAGTTCCTGAGGTCCTGCTGGTACAGTGGATACTGAAACCCTTCAGTAATTAAAAGGCTCCATGTATTGCAGCCCATGGCACCCCGATGGAGCTGCTGTTATTTTGTTAATATTTTTAGAGAGAACCATAGATGGCAGCTGTCCCAGCTCTTTCTAATACTCATGATTTCCTGAAATCCCCCCTCCCCCTTCTTTCTTTTTTTTTTTTCCTTTTTTGCAGGAGCCTGGATGTCTGGATCGGATTCAATGATTTTGCAAGCCCTGGAGCGCAGCAGAGAGGGGAAGGATTCAATCTGGAGAGCTGTCAGAACTGGCTGCCAGGAGAGCCCCATCCCTCCAACGCCGACCACTGCGTGCGCATGGGCCCCACGGGCCAGTGCAACACCGACCTGTGCATGGCCAAGCACAGCTATGTCTGCGAGTACAAGCCACCAGGTGGGCTCTGCTGCTGCCACCAGGGCTGGCCAGGGCTCCCCTCCCTGCCACTGGTGTGCAAAATAAGGATAAAGAGGGATATAGAGGGATAATGAAGGATAAAGAGGGGTGCGCGGAGAGGCTCCTCCAGAGCATCACCACAGAACGAGTGTGACTTGCCACAACATTCCCAAACCCAACTTCTAGAAACCCAACTTCAGCCCAAAAGGAAGAGTTTGGCTTACTCCAACCTTTGCCATGAGCAGAAGGAGAGAGGGGAGCAAAATTCCAAAAGGAAGAGTTTGGCTTACTCCAGTCTTTGCCATGAGCAGGAGAGAGGGGAGCAAAGTTCTGAGGCAAAGCATTGGAAATAGCTTTTCCCTCTTACTTGAGCAGTCTCTGCTGCTGCCAGGATCTGAGGCCGTGCTGCTGCCCTGGTGGCTTGGTGTCCTCCATTGTGTATTTTGGGAGATGTTGGGGTGGCTCAGAAGTTGATTAGGTGAGGTGTGATGCACTGTGCAGGTTTGTGGTTATTCAGCTTTCCAAGTCTTCCACACAAGTAAGAAAGAGAAGCAGTTTCATGTCCACAGGATGGACATGAAACAGGGGAGAGGGTTTATTTAAGAAGGAAAAGCCATGGCCGCAGGGGCAGCAGCAGCTGGCCAGTCCCCAGAGAGCCAGCAGTGTTTGCCACTGGTGCAAACCAGTTGGTTGTGGCCACATTGCCCAAGAAGTCCAGGGCCATAGGGAGAATGAGAAGGTGCACCTGGTGCCCAGAAATTCCAGGCAAATAATGAGTTGTTGGAAGGGAGAATTACTTGCACGGTTCCTGGAAGTTAAAATTGCTGAACGCTGCAAATGAAAATGTTATTTGTGCTGGATGAGAGAGAAATCAAGATACCTGTAAGGAGAAGGAGGGTGCAGGATTATGGAGCTGCTGCTCTCCTGAGTGGTCCAAGCCCTCCTGCAGCTTCGTGGGGTGGAGGGAATGGCCTCAGGCCCTGCTGAGCCTCACAGCTTTGTTCCAACATCTCCTTTGCAAACAGGAGTTCTCCTGAACGCCGAGAACTTCTTTGAGGGGGACGCAGAGCTGGCCCCACGGGAGGCCCTGAGGAACGTGAGCGAGGCCGTGGCAGCAGATCCGTGGCAGGCTGAGGAGGTGAGGGGGCTCTGCTCCTGCTGGGCTGCCCGGGGAGCCCTGGGCACGCGGGCAGGTGAGAGCTGTGCGTGTTCTGCAGGTGCTGGAGTTCCCAGAGCTGCCCTTCAGGCACCACGGCTTCCTCACTGCCCTGGAGTTCGCGGCACAGGAGCTGCACCAGCCCGTCCAAGTGAGGTTCCAGCTGCACAGACTGCTGGATGAACAAGGTGAGGAGGCTCCTCAATGCTTAGGGGGTTGTTGGAGGTGACACCATCAAACTGGGGCTGGCCTCGTGGCCCCTCTGCTCCTCTGACCCCTAAGGGCTCAGAGGTTTGGTTCTGTTTCTGGGGGAGATCAAAGTGTGGGACCCACAGCCTTGGAGCAGTGGTTATCCTGGAGAAAACAACAGAGGGAGAAACCTCTCTCCATGCATGAGGAGAGTGTGAATGTAAGGACCATGTGGAGAAGCTCATTAATCTTCTGAGCTGTACTTTTTGCTTTGTGAAGACACATGTCAAATGGGGAATGTGTTCTGGTCCATCTGGCCCCGCGGGTTAACAAGGAAGAACATTTTCCTGAGCCCATTTCTTCCTGATGGATGAGATAATCTAAAAAGCCTTTTATTCCTTGTACAACAGCTCAACAGTCACAGTTTTGGCAACAATTAATTCTGCAGCAGAATGTTTGTTGTAGCCGTGGGGTTGGCTGGTTACAAAAGGATCTTTTCTGACACTGACAAGCTGATACTTTGACATGGAAACATTAACTTCAGAAAAGTTGCTTAATGTGTTTTCAATGTCAAGGCCAGCTCTTGCTTTCACTTGGACTGGCTTTCACTGTAGCACAGATCCTTTCAGATTGCAAATTGGTACATTCTCCTTGGAAAAGACAACTTTGGCTTTAATGATCTTGGTGGGTTTTTCCAGTAAAAGAGGACATTTATGTAGCAACAGGATGTGCTGCAGTTGCAGCTTTTGCTAAGAGTGGAGCCATCACCAAAATGGAAAAAGGGTTGAATTATGAGCAGAGGAGTGCATTAGTAGTGTTACTCACCAGAGTGGCTATCACTGATTTCTCTTTCACTTCTTCCAGACTACCAGGAGGAAAACAATGCTACAGAACCATTCTCCAGTGCTCAGGATGATGGGAACTGGACGCTGCTGGAGTGTCCTCCTGGTTTCCAGTGGTGTCCTTTGACAAACCTGTGCTCATCCCACAACAGCTGCTGCAATGGGACCGAGTGTGCCAACAGCTCCCTTGGCAGCAGCCCTGCCCCTGGGTCCCTGCAGCCCAACACCAGCCAGCCCAGCTACGAGCTGCTCAAGGAGTTCCTGTTTATGGTGCCAGCTGGGCCCTCTTCCCAGTACCAGGTCAGTGGTTACTGCTGGGACCAGTGAGGGCGTGGGGCAGTTTTCTCCTGGGGGTTTGGGTGAGTTTGGGTTGTTCCTCTGTGGCAGATGGAGACACTCAAGTCCATTGGAATAAAGGATGTCCCAGGGACACAGGGGCCATGGGGTCCCTGCAGTGCTCTGCTGTGCCTGGGATGCTGGAGGGTGTCCCTGCCCATTCAGGGGGTGGAACAGGATGGGTTTTGAGGTCCAGGATGGGTTTTGAGGTCCCTTCTCACCCAAATCATTCCGTGTTTCCATGACAAGGCTGTGCAGATTCCACGGGCTATTCCCATGGCATTAGCACCGTGGAGATGGAGCATAAAGCTGATTTCCCTGTTGGCACATTTGATTCAGAGAGGCCAAGGAGGATTGAGTGGTGAAAGTCTCCGTGCTGTGATGGGACCTGCACCTTTTCTGTTGGTCCCACCTGGCAGGAAATCCAGCCAGGTGGGAACCAAGAGGTTCTCACCCAGCAGGAGCTGGCTGCTGACTGCTCTTAATGTGAGCCATTAACACAAACCCCTCTCCTCTCTCCCTGCAGGTCCCATTCAGCAATGAGAACATCTTTGTCAGGCCTGGGGACGTTTTCAGCATCCAGCACAGCGCAGCCCCGGGCTCGTTCCTGCAGTGCCAGCGCAGTGCCAGCTCCGTGGCCAGCAGGAACTCCTCAGGGTGGGCCCTGGGGCCGTCCCCCAGCCCCGTGGGTGCCCCCAGGGCGTGCTCCGTGCGTGTGCGCTACGCTGAGGAGCAGCTGGTGCCGTTACTGAGCCCCGGGAACGCGGGGCTGGAGCAGCCCGGGCACTACAGGCTCCGTGCCAGCGTGGACAACGGGCTGTTCCGTGCCAACCTGTCCTGCTCCTTCCGCGTGGCCTCGCGCGTGTCCGGCCTGCGCGTGCTGCACCCGGCCCCGCAGGGCTCCAGGGTGTACCTGCCCACCAACCACACCTGGCTGCTGCTCAGGCTGTCCTCGGGGACCAACGCCACGGCCAGCTGCCTGGGGGACAGCCGCAGCAGCGTGCCCTTCGTGGCCACCTGCCCGGCGGCCGTGGCCGCGCTCTGTGCCAGGGACAGCAACGACACCTGGTTTGCTGTGCTGCAGCTGGGCGGCCTCGGCGAGGGCCTCAGCACCCACGTGCTGGTGGCAGAGAACGCGGTGAGCTCGCAGAACATCACGGTCACCGTCAAGGTGGAGGAGCCCATCCGCGGGCTGAGGGCCACCCCCGACCCCGAGAGCAGAGTGCTGCTGAACACAAGGGTGGTGAGTGCTGGTTTGCTGCTGCTCTGGACCCTTCCCTGCCCTGGGGGGGCTTGTCCCTCTGCTGGGGGGGTTTGTTTGTCCCTCCCCTGGAGCTGCCAGGGTGTGTTTGCCTCGGGGCAGGGGGCACTGCTTGCTGCTAAGCTGCCAGGCGTGCGCTGCTGCAGGCACAGCATGTGGCACCAGCACTGGTGCTGTCCAGCAGGAGGGCAGCTCAGCTCACCTGTCCCCCTGGAGCCCCTGAGGTAAGGCAGGGCCTCCTGAGAGGGGTCACTGCCTGTCCAGTGCCCCAGGACACCGGAGGCCTTAGGAAAGGCCAGTGCTTACCTGGTTTTGCCTTGTCCAGGTAGTCGTTCCTTGAGGTGTTCAGATTTGCTCTGCTTAATCCTTACACCAGCTGGCTGAAGCTGTAGAGATGTTCCTCCCCTCCAAGTCTTGGAGTTCCTCTGGTGTTTGCAGTCTTGTTTTCTCCAGTCCCCCATCCCCAGAGCTACAGCCCTGGGAGCTGCTCAGTAACTGCCCCAAATGCTCTGTACAAGCTCTGGCTGCTTCTGGCAGATCCTGTGCCTGCACCTCTCGGTCTCACCCTTCCTGCTGCCACAGGCTGCTCAGGAGGCACTGCTGGAGTGAGGAGGGACCTGCCCTGTCCAGCCCCTTCAGTCTTTGGGTCAGGCACCATCCCTGGACAAGGGTCAGAGGCTCAGCTTACAGGTGTAGCTAGAGCCAGGCTGTTTCTGCAGAGATTTCAGAAGGTTTTTTAGTCAGCAACAGGGACCTCATCACAAGACCAGAGTGCTGGGCTGTGGGAGCAGGGAGTGTGGGGTCTGCTCCCAGCTCTGCTGGGGATTTGTGGAGTCAGAGTCTGCA
Source organism: Chlorospingus semifuscus (assembly GCA_035048045.1). Lineage (NCBI taxonomy): Eukaryota > Metazoa > Chordata > Aves > Passeriformes > Passerellidae > Chlorospingus > Chlorospingus semifuscus. Next base: position 15,304,852 of record JAWWMS010000043.1, on the reverse strand, counting down.
TTTCCCCATCAGCAGCAGAGCCACAGATGATCTGTCACCTCTGTGCCATGCCCTGAGGGCCCTGCAGCTGTGGGAGCCTCCCAGTCTGGCTCTGCTCCCTCTCCAGTTCAGCTGGAGGTTTCCTGGGAAGTCTGGGCATGCTTTTCTCTTGCACTAGTGTGAAATGTTCTCGTGCCTTTCAGAGCTATATCCCTGTGATGGAGGCTGGCTCAGATGTGACTTTCCGATGGACAGTAGATGATAAGCCATCTTTCACTTTTTACAATGTTGTCTTCAACGTTATCTACCAAAGCCCAGCTGTGTACAAGCTCTCGGTAAGCCAAGGCCTTTCCCATGACACCATTTCACCCCTGGCTTTCCATCCCATCCCACAAACTCCTCAGGAAAAGCAGCAGGGAGAGAAGACAGAGTTGAGTTGAGGTTTTCACTGCGCTCGTTTGCTGTTTCTCACGGAGCTGCTCTTGCAAATGCAAATAGTTTCTTCTACTCCTACATTGCTGAGCTGTGTTCCTCCTCTGTGCTTTCTCCTCTTTTCTCCAAGCTCCCCTTTCTGTTCATGGAGTGTCTGTGTTTCCCCAGCAGGAGCTAGCAGGGAGCCCCTGCTCTGGCAGGCAGGAAATCTGGATTCAGAGCCTGGCAGAGGCAGGGTGCATCATGAGACTTCCATAGGCAGGCCAAAGCTTCTCCCACGAGCTGCTGTGTTCTCTGTCCTGCTGTGTTTCTCCTGGTGCAGACTGGAGTGCTGGGCTTTGCCATGGCCCCTGAAGGAGGGAGCAGAGCCTGGGCCAGGGCAGCTGTGTGTTGGGGAGCAGGGGCTGATCTCTGGCCAGCACTTGGTGTGTCATGCCCTGCTGTGTTGCAAGGTGCTGGATCTGCTCTCAGGGTGTCCCTTGGCCTCCTGAGCAGGCACCAGCCCAGCCCTGAGACCATGCTTACACTAATTTGCTGGGTGCAGCACTAATTTGCTGGGTGCAGCACTAGTTTGCTGGGTGCAGCACTGTGCTGAGGGCCTGGGGTGCTTTCAGCTGCAGAGCTGCCAAGGTGCTATTGGCCTGGGGGGCTCTGGGTTCAGTGCAGCACATCCACAGGAGCCCAGGCACGGGCTGCTCCTCCCTGCTGGGGTAGGAGGTCTGTGCCACTCAAACCAGCAGCTCAGCTCTGCTGCAGGTGGGAAGGTGAAGCTGCTCTGTCAGTGTTACATGCCTAGAAAACCATGAGGATTCTGCTCTACTTCTGTCATGTCTCTTCTTGTGTCCCTTTCCCTCCTCTGCCCAGCCTTGCTGTCCCTCTCTGTGCCCACCACACCAGGATCCTGGAGCTGCCCTTGCTGTGCTTGGTTTTATGAGCCTCTCCCCTCCCTGCTCTGTGCTTGAAGCCATTTCTGCCACTGTCCTGAGGAAATTGGATGGCTCCTGTCCCCTTGGTGACAGCAGGTGCCTGTGCTCAGCAGCTGGAGCTGCAGGGGACATGGGAGCAGGCAGAGGGGCAGCTGGCACGTTCGGAGGCTCAGGATGGGAAGCTCCTCTCTTTGTCCTCTTGCTGTAGCACCAGCCCTTCCTCAGACTGGCTGTAGAGCTGAACATGTGGCCACCCTCTCTGCCCTGACCTGCTCACTTGCCCAGTGGTGCTCCTTCAGTCCAGCAAACCCCACTGTGAGGGCAGCAAGGGTACCCCAAACCCATTCTTTGTCCCACTGTCCTCCCCAGCTCACCGCCTCCAACCACGTCAGCAACTTCACAGTCAACTACAACGTGACGGTGGAGATGATGAACAGGATGAGGAACCTGAGCGTGGTGGGGGCCCTGCCCGTGGTGCCCCAGAACAGCAGCGTGGAGTTCAGCGCCCGCGTTCACGTGGACTCGGCTGTGGAGGCTCTGTTCCTGTGAGTCCTGTGCTGCTTGCCCAAAATTAGGCTCTTTCTGTGCACATCTAACTTTGCCTGCACTGTTTCTCTTCCCTGCTCTGTTCCTGTGAGTCCTGTGCTGCTTGCCCAAATTTAGGATCCTTCTGTGCACCTCTAACCTTGCCTGCACTGTTTCTCTTCCCAGGGCCAGCTGGTCCCTCTCAGCTGCTGTTTAGTTATGTGAAATCTCTGTGAGTGGGGCTCAGTCACACACCTGTAATTCAGGCTGAAATCCTTTCCTTTTAAAGTGTTCTGACACTGCTTTAATTTGGGTTCTTCCTCCTCTCAGCACAGCTGCTGCTTTGGTACTTGGCATTCTGCTTCCTGTGGGTTTTTTTGGAGAACCCTGACCTGACCTGAAAGACGAGTCAGGATTGCTCTGGGATTTCTGGGGTTCTCCTGTTGTGCAGTGTAACGTGGTTTGCCTGTTTCTCCAGGTGGGATTTTGGAGATGGTGTCCAGGAGACCTACCTGTTCAAACCTCCCTACAACAAGTCTTTCCTCGTTCCTGATCCCAGTGTCCATGAAGTTGTCATTGAGCACAACGTTTCACACATCTACCAAGACCCAGGTATGCTCAGCAAGGCTCTTTGGGGAAGAAGGGTCTCAGGCATTTTTGGTCTGAGGGGTGTACAAGGCACCTGACAAAACGCCCAGGGCTTGGAAATCATTGCCTGGTTCCTGAGCAGACAGCCAGAGTGACTGAGTGTCTCCAGCAGTGGCCATCCACCCTAACCCTGTTTCCCAGGGAAGTTTGGCCGTAAGGTCCAAACACACTCAGCCCTTTTTTGGGCAGTCTCAGCAGAAGGATGAGGGGCAGGCAAGCCCCAGGCTGGTGGGAGGAGTGAGCAGCAGGAAAGGTCGGTTCTGTGGGTGAGCAGGAAGAAAATCTTTTATCTCTACCTGTTGAACTCACTCTTTTCTTGATGCTGATCCCCATACACACGACCTGGTGTAATTCCTGCTGGAGCAGGGCAGCCCAGAGTGAGCACAGCACAGGAGCAGAGTGTCCCCTGCAGCCCCTGTCTCACCACCCACCCACCACAACACTGTTGTCAGGCATGTCCTCACCCCACCACAGCACTGAGAAGCTGTTGTCAGGCATGTCCTCACCCTGCCCATGTTCTGCTCTCTCCCAACACAGGAGAATATGCCCTGATGGTTGTTGTGTCCAACCAGTACGAGAACCTCACCCACCTGAGCACAGTGCAGGTTCACAGCCCCCTGGTTGCCGTGCAGGTGGAGGCAGAGCAGGATGTTCTGGTGGTTGGCAGGCCGGTCACCTTCCGAACCACCGCCCTGCCGTCCCCCTACGGCGTGGTGTACACCTGGGACTTTGGGGACAGCTCCTCGCTGCTCACAGAGCCCCAGCCCACAGCCACCCACAGCTACCCCCGCCGAGGGGTGTACAACGTCACCGTGACAGCCAACAACACCGTGAGCAGCGTGGACGCCGTGGAGTGCTACCAGGTGTTCGAGGAGATAACTGGGCTGCGCGTTTCTGCGGATGAGGCCGCAGAGCAGGGGGCACCTGTCACCATCAACGCCTCCGTGCACACTGGGGACAGCATCACCTGGATCTTCGACATGGGCGACGGCACAGTGCTGAGGAGTCAGGTGCCAGTGGTGGAACACGTGTACATAAAGGACATCAACTGCACCGTGAACGTGACAGCCGTGAATCCTGTGAACTCCGTCTCCCAGGCGGTTCCTGTCCGGATATTTGTCCTGGAAATACTCAAAATAGAGCCTACTTCTTGCATCCTGGAGCACCCTGAAGTGCAGCTCACCGCCTACGTGACGGGGAATCCTGAGGAGTACATCTTTGACTGGACTTTCGGAGACGGCTCCTCCAATGTCACGGTCAGCGGGGACCCTGTGGTGATGCACAACTTCACCCGGAGCGGGACGTTCCCGCTCACCCTGACCCTCTCCAGCAGCTTTAACAAGGCTAACTACTTCACCAGTGTCTGTGTGGAGCCAGAGATCCTCAACGTCACCCTCCTCCCCTCCAAACGCTTTGTGAGGCTCAGGGAAGAGACCTCCTTCCAGGTCAGTGCCGTGCCTCCCTACCAGTACCGCTACCGCTGGGATTTCGGCAACAACGAGTCCACCAGGTCCAGTGGCACTGAAGTGACCTACACCTACAAGAACACAGGGGTCTTCCTGGTCACGGTGACTGTCTCCAACAACGTCTCTTTCAACAACGACACGGCCTTTGTGGAGGTCCAGGAGCCAGTTGGGGTAGCAAAGATTGAGTACAACGGGACGGATGTTCTGGAGCTGAACCAGATCTACCTGTTCTCTGCCAGCATGAATGGAACCAAAGTGAGTTACTGCTGGGACTTTGGGGATGGCACTGTCCAGCCTGGGCAAGTGGCCGCCCACTCCTACAACAGCACAGGGCACTACAGCATTACAGTGGTGGGGCAGAACGACGTGAGCTCCAACGAGACCACCATCGACGTGACGGTGAAGCGGCGGCTCTTCGGCCTGACCGTCAATGCCAGCAGGACAGTGGTGCCACTGAATGGCTCGGTGAGCTTTGTGGCCACCCTGGTGGCTGGCACTGCCATCCGCTACTCGTGGATCCTCTGTGACCGCTGCACTCCCATCCAGGGCTCCTCCACCATTTCCTACACCTTCCGCTCCGTGGGCACCTTCAACGTCATCGTGACGGCCGAGAACAAGATCAGCTCGCTGCAGGACAGCATCTTTGTCTACGTCCTGGAGCAGATTGAGGGCCTGCAGGTGGCCAGCACTGACCTGGTGGAGGACTTGTATTTCCCAACTAATAAAACACTGCATTTGCAGGCCGTGGTGAGAGAGGGCACAAACATCTCCTACAGCTGGGTGGTCCAAAGGGATGGCAGTGCTGTGCAGACCTTCACTGGGAAAACCTTCCCCTTGAGCATCCTGGAAGCTGGGAACTACACTGTCTACCTGAAGGCCACCAACATGCTGGGCTGTGCCACTGCTAACAGGACACTGGAGTTCATTGAGAGCCTTGGTGTCCTAAAGCCCTGTGCCTTCCCCAACCCCGCTGCTGTTAATGCCTCTGTGAACATAAGTGCCACCATAACCAGTGGCACTGGCGTCACGTACGTGTGGTACCTGGAGGATGGCTCCTCTCCTGTCACCTCTGAACCCTTTATTATACACTCCTTCCAAAGCCCTGGGATGATTGAGGTCATTGTGGGAGCAGAAAACAAGCTGAATTCAACCAATGCCACCGTTTCTGTGTGTGTGGAGGAGGTCATTGAGGGGCTGAGTATAGGGACAGCAGAGCTGGACTGTAGGTACGTCTCCTCAGGCTCCACGGTGGTCTTTGAGGGGGAGCTGCAGAGGGGCACTGAAGTGACCTGGCTGTGGGAGGTGCCAAATGGCACACTGAGTGGCCAGTCCGTGGCAGTCACCTTCCCCACGGCAGGGTGGTACACGGTCCACCTGAACGCCTCCAACGACATCAGCTGGGCTCTGGCCAGCAGGAACATCTCCGTGCTGGACAGGATTCAAGGTCTGGAAGTCATCGCCAGCAAGAAGGTGGTGGAGCCAGGAGAACAGGTCACCTTTGAGATCAGGATGCTGTCAGGTACCTCTGTGAGCTACCTGGTGAGCATTAGTGGGGACTACTCCGTGGTGCTCAACGGCTCCAAGTACAGCCACGAGTTCACCAAGAGTGGTGATTACCTGGTGACCGTGACCGTGCAGAACCAGATCAGCATCGCCCACGCCCAGGTGCTCATCTCTGTCCTGGAGCCCATCCAGGGTGTCAGGCTGCTGAACTGCTGCGAGGAGGGCATTGCCACGGGCACGGAGAAGAGCTTCAGTGCCCGTGTGGGCAGCGGCTCCCGTGTGTCCTTCTCCTGGCAGTTCTGCCTGTGGAAAGAGCGAGGCCGCTCCGTGGTTGCTGCGTCAGGAGAGAGAGTGTCCTATGCTCCAGAAGCTGCAGGGCTGCTGGAGATCCACCTCACTGCCTTCAATGACTTGGGAAGTGTCAACATCACCAGAACCATCCAGGTGCAGGACCCCATAGTGCAGGTGTCCCTCAGTGCCACCAATGCCTTTGTCAACAGGACGGCGCTGTTTGAAGCCGTGGTGGTGCCCAGCAGCAGGAGCGTTGAGTTCTTGTGGAGCTTTGGGGATGGCTCTTCCACTCAAACCACCAGGGTTGCAGTGGCCAACTATTCCTACCTGAACCCTGGGGATTACCTGGTGGAGGTGAATGCCACCAATCTCATCAGCTTCTTCATAGCCCAGCTCACTGTCACCGTCAAAGTCCTGGAGTGCGAGGAGCCCGAGGTGGAGCTGGCCCTGCCACCGCAGGTGGTTATGAAGAGATCCCAGAGGAACTACCTGGAGGCACAGATTGACCTCCGAGGGTGCTTCAAGTACCAGACAGAGCACCTGTGGGAGATCTACCGAGCACCCAGCTGCATGAACCTGGATGACTCCAGCAGGATCCGGCTGCCCAACGTCGACGTGAACAGGCCCCAGCTGGTCATCCCAAAGCTCGGCCTGGAAGTTGGGAACTACTGCTTCATGTTTATTGTCTCCTTTGGAGACACTCCGCTGTCCAAAAGCATCTTTGCCAACGTGACTGTGATCCCGAGCAAGCTGGTCCCAATCATTGATGGGGGGTCGTACCGTGTATGGTCCAACACCCAGGACTTGATCCTGGATGGGGAGAAATCCTACGACCCGAACCTGGATGATGGGGAACAGACCCCGTTGTTGTACGAGTGGTCCTGCACATCCTCCTCCAAGGTAAGAGCAGCCTTGCCCAGCCACAGTGACCATTTGGGAGCTCCAGCTCCACTACAAACATGTCTGGGGTGAAACGGTGTCGAGGGAAGCTTTTGTGAGCATCTCTAACGGAGCTGCTCTGGCAGGAGGGTTGCAGAGGTTCAGTTCCCAGCTCAGGATGATGATGCAGAAATTGGTGTGAGGTGTGGTGCAGTGCAGTGCCCCTGGGCAGGGCAGAAGGGCTGGCTGTGGGAGGGAGGCATGGGCATTGCTGCTTCCATGGCCCTTTTCCTCTGGTCCCCGCTGTCAGTGCTGCTGTTTCTGTGCACTGAGGGTGTTACAGAGCTGCTGATGCAGCCTGGCAGCTCAGGGCTCTGGTCCCTCCCCCATTAACAGTTAAATGCCTCTAATGCCATCAGGGGACAAAGTTAGACTTTGGAGAGGTCGAGTGACCACAGCTTGTGGTCACTAGCAGGTCACTGTCCTCGTGCTGCAGTGATCCGACCCTGCACTGATGGAAGGGCAAGGGAGACCTGCCTGGCAAATCCCCATGGGAATCCACCTCAGCAGCATTTTTGATTGAATGTGGAACTCTTTTGCTTGTACAATGTCATGTTTTCTATCTTTGTCTCAAATGTAAAGTGTGTGGGGATTGGACTTTTTTGGTTTAATGTGAGCTTTTTGTGTTGCTTGGCAATGTTTGTAAGGTATTTAATGAAGAATTAATTGCTGTAACTACAAATATGAAACTCAGATGAAATACAGGAGTATTCCAACTACTGTTTACTAACCTGAAGAGTAGGATAATGTGTTTTATTGTCCACACACGCCCTGTTTCTCCCACCCCAGTGGTGGCACTGCACAGCAAGCTCTGTGACAGTGACTCTGTGTGGACCTGAATGTTTTGGCTGTGGACTAACCCGATGTGCACCCTTACCAAGGAGGGTTTGAAAGTTCTTTTCTCCTTGCAAGCAGAGCTCGGCTGCAGGGTGCTCTCTGAATTTCAGTGCCAAGGAAGGAATTGTCACAATTTCCAAAGCTCTATTAGAGGCAGATGTGGAGTACACGTTCGACCTCACCGTCAGGAAGGAAGGGATGAGTCCCGAGGCCACCAACCAAACCGTACGTACCACGCTCAGCTGTCACCTTCTCTGCTTGGCACAGCCACCTCTGAGGCACAGAGTCATGGGGTGGTTGGGGTGGAATGACCTTAAAGATCACCCAGTGCCATGGCAGGGACACTTTCCACTATGCCAGGCTGCTCCAAGCCCTGTCCAGCCTGGCCTTGGACACATCCAGGGATCCATGGCAGCCACAGCTGCTCTGGGTACCCTGGGCCTCACCACCCTCCCAGGGAAGAATTAGTCCCTTTCCCAAGGAAGTTTCTATAGGAGAAAGGAAGCTTCCTATCCCACTCTTTAGCAGTCCCAGCTCTTCACATGCCATGGGCTCTGCCCTCATTTTACCCAGAGAGCTTTCTCAGAGCCAGGGCTCAGTTTTACTGTCAATAATTCCTCTCTTCTCACCTTCCAAGCTCTTTTAGGGAAGGATTTTTTTGGGGCACGTTGTTTATGTCCCACGAATCCCAAGGCTGAGCTCACCCGTTCAGTTCCTGTCGGGAACATCCATCGTGGTGCAGTTGGCAACTGGAGATGGACTCAGGCTGGAAGTGGAAACTCTTACAGCCCGGGTTTGAAACCAGAGCTGCGGGATGAAAAGAAAAAAATGAAATTGATAGTCTTTCAAGGACATTCCGTACTATCTGGTTTCCATGCAGGAGCACAAAACAATGCTCCCAGTGTCGCAGGAAATGTGCAGATACTGGCGGGATGAGTGGGGCTCCAGCGCAGGGCTGGGGAATATTCATCCCCTTTTAAGGGTCTGCCATGTTAAACAATGTCTTCATTACTGTCTTTGAATTCATAACACTCATTATGCCAGGGCAGAGGGCTCAGTCCAGTGCTGGACAAACCCATTTCCTCAGGGATTAAAGGAATTTAGACAGAGCGCAGGAGTCAGAGTTCAGCTGCTGTTGTGTCTGAGCCACCGGTGCCTCTGGAGCTCCTCGAATGCTCTGCCAGGAAGGTGTGGTGGATGTCTGGAGATGTGCAGTTGGATTCCAGCTGGAAGCCTGGAACAACGTGCTGCTCCCTGGAAAAGGTGGTCCTTCCATCCCCACCTGGCAGCACAAGCAGGGTTTGCTGGGAATTCAGCACCAGGGACCAGAGGGACATTTCAGAAGTCATTTATGTAGCTAAAAAGTGTAAATAAATAAATCCAGAATAACCTAGATCAGCCCAGCTTGGCGCTGGATGCCTCTTGCAAACCACTGATGGAACTGGGCAGTGTGAGAGCAGAGATGCAGCTTAAATCTGACTCCAAATCCTTTGGGAATCCCTTCCTGCTGTTTCTTAGCACACACTGAGCTGGTGCAGAGCATTTCCTCCCTGCAGCACCAGGTGCTGGGGTGTGTCCTTACCTGTTAGGTGTGTGTGTTTTGGTGTCAGACCTTCTGATGGAGCCTCTTGCCTTCCCAGGTGTTCATCAAGAGGGGAGGAGTCCCCATTGTGTCCCTGGAGTGCGTTTCCTGCAAGGCTCAGTCTGTCTACGAGGTCAGCAAGAGCTCCTACGTGTACCTGGAGGGCACCTGCCAGAACTGTCACAACGACTCCAAGCTTGGGGTAAAGTCACAAGGCTTTGCTTCACCTCTTTGAAGGGGGGCTCTGGGAGAAGGGGCAGGCAGAGGTGGAAAGGGAAAGAGAAGTGAAGTCCTGGACCTAAATTGCTGTGGAGACAAGGATGGGAAGCAATCCCTGGCCACAAGCAGCAGCAGGTGGGCCTGGCTGAGTCCTTGTGGGGTCATTCTAAGCCAAAGCCATGAGTGACCAGGTCTTTCCACACAAAAGCCACTTTTTTTTTCCTATAAGAGATCTGTAAAGTAGTTTTTCTCCCTGCTGATTGGCATTTTGCCCGTTATTCTGGTGGTTCAAGCAGAGGTGGTTCAGTCTCCCCTCTTGTGCCCTCCTCTAATTCCAGCTTCCCCTGCCGCCTGTGGAGTGAAGCAGTCTCAGAACTGGAAGTCCTGTTGCTCCCAGCAAGCCCAGCATGTCCTTGCTTGGCATTTTCTGCTTGGTTATCTCACTGTTTCTCCTGTTATCACAATTGTAGGTTTGTGCTATTAACAGTAACCACCCAGGCCACGTTCAGCTTGAAGCACATAAAACACGGTATCCCGTGGAGACTCCACCAGCCCTTCATTTATTTCCTGTGTTTTGTACTCTGTATTATGAAATATGCTGTTGGAGGGTGATGTAATTCCAGAAACTAAAGTAGATCTCACAGTGGAAATATTCCCACCAGACATTTTGGAAAGGTTCCAGTTCTTGTTGCTGCAGCACACAAGACTAAAGCTGAATTATCAACTGCAAATTTGGCAGACGCTCCCACTAGAAATCTGTTACTTTTTATAAAAGACTCAATCTGAAAACATTTTAAGGACATAACTTGAGCTTCAAACTGAACCTCTGGTGTCTTTCCCCCTGCAGAGGTGGGCAGCTCACAGCTTCAAGAACAAGTCCCTCATCCTGGACAGAACAACCACGTCCACCGGCGACACGGGGATGAACCTGGTGCTGAGGCCAGGAGCCCTGCGGGATGGCGAGGGCTACACCTTCACCCTGCACATCACAGACCTCACCACGGGGGAGGAGGGCTTTGCCTCCATCGACCTGCTGCCCAACCAGCCCCCGGTGGGGGGGTCCTGCCGCCTGTCCCCCGAGGGGCCCCTGCGGGCGCTGGGGACCAAGGTGCACTTTGAGTGTGCAGGTGAGAGCCCCTGCCAGCCCCTGCTCCTCAGCACCCCCTGCTCCTGCCACAGAGGTTCCCTTCACCCCAAACTCCTGCCCCGGGGTGCTGCTGGCCAGGGCTGGGCTCAGCAGTGGTTTGGACCATGAGCAGCTCCAATTGTGGAGCTCCTGAACTCCCCAGAGCGGGCAGGCAGTTTAAAAATTCCTAACCCACGTAGGTGAATGATGGTATCCAGGCCAGTTCTTGTGGAAGGGACTGGGTATTTCAGTGCAGGAAAATGAAGATGGTGCCCAAAACTGAGTCACAGTATGTGGGAAGAATCAGAAGATGAAGCAGTGGGGCCGTCTCTGCTGTGTGGGCTGGATGTTCCCACCAGAGCCACCTTCCCAACCAGCTGCAGAGACAGCAACAGCGAGTCCAGCGTTGGAAAAGTGGCCTGGCCGATGTCCCGTAGCCTTGGGCCAAGGACTAAGTGCCTCTGGAAACCAGATTTCCCCAAATGATCCATGGTGGAGATTAGAGCTGTTTGTGCAGAGTGCCGGGAAGCCACGCTGGGAGGGGATGAGCCCTGCTGCTTCCAGGGGCTGGGCACCAGACTGGGGGAGCAGCAGAAATGTGATCAGGGTCATGGGGTTCTAACTTTGGTGTGTTTTGAGCTATCCAGAATAACCCTGGAATCAGTTCCTCCTTGGAATGGTGGGAATTTCAGCTCTTAGTGATTGTTTTTAAGCTGAAGTGACAGACACAGTGGCAGTGCCAGTCTGGGTCACTCCAAACCCCGTTTGTGCTGAGGGGCTGAGCAGGATGGGAGCCCTCAGGAGAGGGCAGGAGCAGGAACAGAGGCAGGAGCTGGAGCAGGGACAGGAGCTGGGGCAGGAGCTGGGGCAGGAGCTGGGGCAGGAGCAGGAACAGGGCAGGGAGAGGAGCAGGAACAGAGGCAGGAGCTGGAGCAGGGACAGGAGCTGGGGCAAGAGCAGGAACAGGGCAGGGACAGGAGCTGGAAGAGAGGCAGGAGCTGGAGCAGGGGCAGGGGCAGGAGCAGGAGCAGGAACAGGAACAGGAACAGGAACAGGAGCAGGAGCAGGGGCAGTGCCAACTCCTCCGGGGCGGTGTCTGCAGCTCCCCACATTCCTGTCACAGCTCTCTGGTTCCCCTGCAGGCTGGTGGGGCAGGGGCAGTGCCAGCTCCTGTGGAGCAGTGCCTGCAGCTCCCCAGGCCCTGTCACAGCTCCCTGTGTTCCCCTGCAGGCTGGCAGGGCAGGGGCAGGGGCAGTATCTGCAGCTCCCCACAGCCCTGTCACAGCTCCCCAGGCCCTGTCACAGCTCCCTGTGTGTCCCTGCAGGCTGGCGGGACACGGAGGACGCGCAGGCCCCGCTGGTGTTCACGCTGCTGGCGTCGCGCCGCCGGCCCGGGCACTGGCAGGAGCTGTGCGTGTACAAGGGCAG
>JAWWMS010000043.1:15263622-15284232 GCA_035048045.1 Chlorospingus semifuscus | reverse complement strand
CCTTTCCCAGCTCTCTCAGCTGCTCCTGGTGCTCCAGCCCTTTCCCCAGCTCTGGACGTGCTCCAGCCCCTCCAGCTCTTTCCTCTTGTGAGGTTCCCAGAACTGACCCCGGGACTGGAGGTTCCTCAGCAGTGCCCTGCACGAGGGACAGGCACTGCCCTGGGGTACGAGCCAGGTGCCATTGGCCTCTTGCCCACCTGGACACAGCTGGGCTCGTGTTCAGCCCATCACCCCCAGCTCCTTTTCTGCTGGGCAGCTTTTCCAGCCCCTCATCCTCTGACCTGGAGCCCTGTGGATGGAGCGTGGGTACTCTGGAGTTTGTGGGATGGATGTGGCCAGCTCAGCCACCCTGAGCGTGTCCGTCTGTCCCCAGGTGAGAGCGAGCTGAGGAGCTTCTGGCGGATCTTCGTGGCGGAGCTGCAGCGTGGCTTCTTTGAGAAGCACGTGTGGCTGTCCCTGTGGGACCGCCCGCCCCGCTCCCGCTTCACCCGCGTCCAGAGGGCCACCTGCTGCTGCCTCCTCATCTTCCTCTTCCTCTGCGCCAACGCCGTGTGGTACGGCGTGGTGGGCAGCGTCCACTTCAGGTGTGTGCAGGGTGTGGTGGGCAGTGTCCATCCCAGGTGTGTTTGGTGTGGTGGGCAGTGTCCATCTCAGGTGTGTTTGGTGTGGTGGGCAGTGTCCATCTCAGGTGTGTGCAGGGCATGGTGGGCAGTGTCCATCTCAGGTGTGTTTGGTGTGGTGGGCAGTGTCCACTTCAGGTGTGGGCATGGTGTGGTGGGCAGTGTCCATCCCAGGTGTGCAGGGCATGGTGGGCAGTGTCCACTTCAGGTGTGGGCATGGTGTGGTGGGCAGTGTCCATCCCAGGTGTGTGCATTGCGTGGTGGGCAGTGTCCATCTCAGGTGTGTCCCCAGCCAGTCCCACCCTGCCTGTCCCCTTGGGGCAGGACACATTTTTCCTCTGCTGGGAAGAGCTTCCTTGCTTGTGCCCTGGGTGTGGCCTCCCCATACTAAGGACTCTTGGACCAGGACATGGATGATGGATGACCCAAACCAGCCTGATTTCGGTTTCCAGGCCTGTTTCCTTCTGTGCACATCTGGAATTCCTGGTTGTGCACATCTGGAATTCCTGGTTGTGCACTTTTGTCTGCTGCTTGCTTGCCTGGCCGCCCCAAGTGCTGCTGCTGACCCTTTGTGTGCTCCCTCCCTGCAGCAACGTGGCCGTGTCCAGCCTGCTCCCCGTCAGTGTGGACACGGTGGCCGTGGGCCTGGTGTCCAGCGTGGTGGTGTACCCTCTCTACCTGGTCATTCTCTTTCTGTTCCGGATGGCTCGTGGCAAGGTAAGGAGGGGGGATGGCTGCAGGCTGCTCAGGTGGGTGGGAGGCACCAGGTTGAATTCTGCCTTTCCTGGGACCTCTCTCCTCCAGCTGGGCTCTGCACTTGCCTGGTTGTGCTGCACCAGGGCCAGACCCTTCCCTGGCCTCTGTCCCCTGAGCTCAGATCACTGAGCTCTGTCAGTGCCCAGGCACCAAAAGACAGATTTTAGAAGCTGTTTAGGCACCCAAATGCCCAAGGCAGGAGCCAGGAGCTGCTCAGTGGAGCCTCTCTGATGCCTGCCCTGGGCAAAGCTCAGCTGAGGCAGCTGGGCAGGGATTAGCTGGGGATTTATTTACCGACTAGTTAAGCACAATTAGCAGCCCCATTAAGTATTCCAGCCGGCTGCTTGGGGACTGAGGAGCAGCTCATGTGGCTGATGCTGCTGAGAGCACACAGGGAAAGCTCTCAGTCTCAGGGCTTGTAGCTGGGACAGCCTGGTTGGCCCTGGCTGTGGCACGTGTGGCTGCAGGTGTGTGGGAGGCAGAGGAGATGGGCATGTGGCTGGTCTCAGTGGCAGTGTCACCTCTGTCCCTCCTGTGTGCCCTGCAGGTCTCCATCAGCCACACCGTGACCCACTCAGACCAGCAGTCCCTGGAGATCGACAACTACCTGGACTCCTCGATCCTTGACAGCTCCTTCCCCACCTTCCCCGGGCTGCAGGCAGAGGTGAGTGCTTCCCTCCCCGCAGCTGGGCAGGCTCCTGGAGGTGCCCAGGGCTAGGAGCAGCTCAGTGACCCCTGATGTTCCCAGCCACTGCTCTGACCAGGCACACACCTGTGTCCTGCTCCTGAAACTTTCCTGTTCCCCACAGGCCTTCTCTGAGCAAACCAAAACAGATCTGTTCCTGGAGGACTCCAAGAGGTGAGTGGGTTTCTGGAGATGGAGCAAGCAGGGCTCCAGTCTGTGCTTTGCTGGGCTGGGCTGGGCTCCCACAGCTGTTTCTGCAGTCCCACCAGGTTCCTTTTCTCTGCTCCCCTCATTACTGACCCCCCCATTCCCATTTCCCCACAGCCTGGTGCCCTGGCCCTCCAGCGAGGCCCTGCTCAGCTGGCCAGACCTGCTGAGTGACCCCTCCATCATGGGCAACACCATCCAGAGGCTGAAGAGAGGCCGGGCCAGCCGCCACCTGGGGCTGGAGGCGCCCCTGGCCCCCGAGGAGGACACCCTGTCCCTGGGCATCCACCAGGGCCAGCCCCGCTACTTCTCAGCCTCAGGTGAGCCCCTGGCCCGGGCAGAGCTGCTGCATCAGCACTGGCTGCACCTGGAGGGCAGGGCAGGAGGGTTGTGTCTGCTTGTAGTCTGGAAAAACAGAAATTCTGATGAGCAGCAGAGTGGGAGCCAGGAGAGGTGTGTTCCCGTGGGAATGCTGCAAGCAGCCAGCACTTCCTCACTGGTTTCAAAGCCACAGGGTGTCCCTGAGGCTCTGGAAGTGGCTGGAGAAGGAGAACTTGACTTTCTGAACCAGCAGTTCCCTGCCCAGCTCTGTGGGCAAGCTGGGATGGACAGAGCTGGAGGACAGGGAGCAGGGGAGGGCTGTCCCAGGGGGAAGGACATGGCTGGGACCCTCCTCCTCCTCGTCCCCAGCTCCAGCAGGTGCTGAGCCATGCCCTGGGGTGGTGCTGGGGGCTGAGCTCTGAGCTCCTGCCAACGCTGTCTGTGCTCTCTCCTCCCCAGATGAGGATCTGATCCGGCAGATCCTGGCAGATGGAGCCAGCGGCATCTCCCAGGACCTGGGGCCGTACATGAGGGCAGAAACGGATCTGATCTCAGGCCTGTGAGTGTCTGGGGAGCAGAGCCCCATGGAGGCTGAGCTGAGCTGCCTTTGGGATGCTTTCACGGGTCACTCTGTGCCTGCTGGCCATGGCTCCTGCAGCCCCCACAGCCACAGCTGCAGGAGGGCACTGCCACCCTTCCAGGAGTCACCTGGAGCCTCCCCTAAGGCCCCAGCTGTGTTTCCAGCAGTGTTGGGCACAGTGCTGGGATGAGGGTTCCCTTCATGGCACTGATGGGAGGGAGAAGGGGATTCTTCCCAAATCCCTGTAGTGTTACCAAACCCAGGACACCCTGCTGGGTGCCCTGACCAGCACCCCCAGGGCTGGCAGCCCCCCAGGCACTGCAGAGTGGCCAGCCGGGGGAGGGCAGGGACTGTCAGGCCCTGTCCATGAGACACACAGCAGTGTCTGTGCCCTGGGGACGTGTGGGATGTCCCAGCCCTGGTGCTGGCACTGGCATTCAGCCCCCTTGGTGCCAGCCTGCTCGGCACAGGGCCAGCAGAGGCACAGTTCTCAGCAGTTCCCCTGTGCATGGCAGGTCCAGCGTGTTTGGGGAGAAGGTGGAGGCTGTCATGATGCAGAGGCTGAACGACAAGGGGCAGAGTGTGGCACCTCCTCCCAGGGAAGTGAGCAGATCAGCCAAGTCCACCTGGACAGGTACCAGGGTGTGCCCCGGGGTGTAAGGGGACAGGGCCCATCCCACACTACAGCTCTGTGGGGTAAATGGGAAATAAAACACAAAAGGAGCCTTGGGAAGGGCTGATCCCTGCCTGGGATATCACTGCTATTTCCTGCCAGCTTCTCTGGGAGCCTGGATCTCAGTGAGGCCTGGGCCAGCACAGTGCTGTGCCAGTGCCTGCAGTGTCCCCTGGGGAGGCTCTGCTCTGCTCCCTGCAGAATGTGTGGGCTGGTCCCTCCAAACCCTCCCAGGCTGGTGGCAGCTCTGTGCTGGGACGAGCGCTGAGCCCACCCCTCCTGTGCCCACGGGGCCCTCTGCAGTGATGCTCACACTGCTCTCCCTGCTCCTCCTGCTGCCCCCAGTTGCAGACCAGACGTTCAGGAAGCGCCTGCTGCCTCCCTGGTGCTCCCTGCTGGCTCATGGCATCAGCCTCCTGCTCCTGGCCGCCGCCGCGGGCGTCTCCGTGTGGATCGGGGTGGGCTTCTCCTCCAGCGTGGCCCTCATGTGGCTCATCTCAGGGATATTCAGCTTTCTGGCATCGTTCCTGGTCTGGGAGCCCCTGAAGGTGAGCGTGGCACGAGTGCACTGACTTGTGTGTGGGATTAACTTGTCCAGCTGTGGATCACAGTTGTGGAATTGTTAAGGTTGGAAAAGCTCTTAAAAATTACCAAGTCCATCAAGCACCAGCCCCGTGTTCACCACTAACCCGTGTCCCCAAGTGCCACATCCACGTGGGTTTTGAACACTTCCAGGCAGGGTGAATGCACCACTGCCCTGGGCAGCCCCTTCCCATGCTTGACAAGGCCTTGCACAAAGAAATGGGGTCAGAGTGGGCACTGAATGGTCTCTCCCATCCCTGCATCCCTCAGGAAGGGTAGGATGTGGACACCAGAGGCAGGGCTGGTGGCACTTGGTTTTGAAGGTCCAGGTAGGAGCTGTGCCGTGCTGGCTGTGCCAAGGGAGGCGCTGCTGGTGGCCCAGCTCCCTGCAGGCTCAGCTCTCTCCCTGTGCCCCAGGTGCTGCTGGAAGCCCTCTATTTCTCCCTGGTTGCCAAGAGGCTGCACCCAGAGGAGGATGACACCTTGGTGGAGCAGCCCTGCGTGGAACACGTGTCCGAGAGGATCAGCAAGGTCCGGCCCCCGCAGGGATTTGCCCTCTTCCAGGCCAAGGAGGAGGCCAGGAAGGTCAAACTGCTGCACAGGATGCTCAAGGTGGGACATCTGCTGCTGCCTGGTGCCCAGGGCTCAGACACATCTGAGTGTGGGCCCTCCCGGTCCAGCTGGGATGCCCTGAGTGCTTGGCTCCAGCTCCTGCCTCAGTTTCTCAGCCTCTGAGTCTGATCCATTGCATGGCCATGGACAGCACTGCTCTGCTGCAGGATGGGGATCCAGCCCTTCCATGCAATCCCATCTTTACCCTTTTCTTCCCAGAACTTCCTCATCTACATGATGTTCTTGCTGGTGGTCCTGCTCACCAACTACGGCGACGCCTCCCGCACCAGCCGGGCCTTCCTCCTGCAGAGCTCCATCAAGCAGCAGCTGGGCAGCAACGACTTCCTGCTCATCAAGAGGTACTGCCAGCCCCTGGGGGCTCAGGGGGGTCGGCTCCTGGGCTTGTGCTCCACACTCTGTCCCATAGGAGGTTCCTTGGTGCCCATGGGGAGCTGGGCACTCCTCAGCAGTGAGCAGCTCCTGTTTGTGGTTCTGCTGCTCCCCTGGAGAGCAGAGGGGCCTCTGGGGATTGAGAGGTTTAATTCCTCTGAGGTTTAGTGATTTCCCCAGTGGGAAAGGGCTGTGGGAGCTGATGTTGATCTTTCTGGAGCTGCTCTAAAGCACAAGAGTTTCTCTGTCTCCAGAATTTACAGCCACAAGTTGTAGCCATGAACAGGGTCACGAGAGCCAGAAATGGCATCTTGGCCAGAGTCTGCCTTTCCTTGCTCTGCACATGAGTTTAACTGGATTCAATATTCCCAACTGATTTTCCTCAGCCCTGGGAGCTCCCAGCAGCCCAGCCTGGCACTGGGATCGCTGGGCTGAGGCTGTGTCCCTGCAGAGCCCTGGGCTCTCTGTGCACATCAGTGTGGCGTGTTCGTGCCCCAAAGCCCCTGGAACTTTGACTCAGCAATCTCAACCTCCCCCCTGCAGGTCGGATCAGTTCTGGGTGTGGATGTCCCAGGTGTTCCTCCCTTACCTGTACAACAACGGCTCTGGCCAGGAGAGCCACAGCACCACGCTGGGGACAGCCCGGCTGCGGCAGCTCCGCCTGCACGGAGGTACGAGGGAGGCAGGGCAGGGCAGGGCAGGGTGGCTCTGCTGTCACTCTGCCGGGTGACAGTCCTGCAGGGGCAGCTCTGGGTGCAGTGGGGCTGAGGGAGGAGCACAGCTTGGGCAGGCAGTGGTTCTGCTCTGCACACACGAACTGGGACAGTGGATCATGGAATGGTTTGGGCTGGGAGAGACCTTGAAGTCCATCCAGGGACACCTAACACTTCCTGGCCTTGGACACTGCCAGGGACCCAGGGGCAACCACAGCTTCTCTGGGCAGCCTGTGCCAGGCCTGCCCACCCTCCCAGGGAAGATTCCTTCCCAATATCCCATCTAACCCTGCCCTCTGGCAGTTTGAAGCCACTGATGTATTCAGGGACCAGAGTGCAGGTCCCCAGTTACCCAAGGCCAGCTGGGATTTCTCTGTTCTCCTCCACTTGTACCAGCTAAGCCACTCTGACCTGGAGGCATGGCTGTATCATAACTCCTAAATTGGACAGCTATTTTTATTATTAATACCCATCCTTTCCTGAATCCCTGACTTGAGCGTGCCCATTCCCTCACCCTGGTGCACTGGTGGGGATGGGTTTGGAGGGGTTGGGAGGGAAGCTGAGCTCCATGCTGGGCTCACAGGGTGGTCTCATTGCAGCTGAGTGCCAGCAGAGTGCCCAGGACATCCTGCAGGGCATGGGCAGTGCCCAGAGGAGCTGCACTGACCAGCACAGCTTTGCCACTGCTGACTATGGCGTGGGCTGGGAGAGCCCAGCCGGGAACGGGACGGCGGCGTGGGCACACTCAGCGCCCGACCTGGCAGGGTAAGGCTGCCCTGCCTGCTGCCAGCCCTGCTGCCAGCCCTGCTCCTCCTCCAGGGACCCTTGCACACCTCTCCAAGGTCTTTACAATGCCCTGGGTTGTTCCCAGCCCTCACCTCAGCCTCTGAGCCTGGCAAAGGGGGGATGGATGTGGAAATTCTGCATGGCCTGAGCAGCAGCCTTGTGCTGTTCTAGGGGCCCAGGGACAGGGGGATCAACTCTGCTCCTTGCAGGGCACAGACAGGGCAGGGGAACCCAGCAGCCCAGATTTCTGCTCAAGGGGTGGCAGCAGGTTGTCCTGCACCCTGGGCAGGACATAAATCACACTTGGTTTCTTCTCTGGTTTGTCCCCAGAGGCATCATCTCCAGGCAGCTGTGGGCCACCACAGGGCTCGGGGCTCTTCTGGGGTTAGGAGGTGCATCAATGCACCCCTGTAATCTGCCCTATGTAATAAATCCTGAGGGGCACGCAATAAATCCTGGATCTGCACACCAGATCCTGGCCTGCCACACAAGAGAGCAGCCAGTGTCCTTCAGCCTCACCCACAGCTCCTCTTCCTCTGCAGGATCTGGTACTGGGGCTACATCTCCTTCTACGACAGCAGTGGCTACGTGCAGGAGCTGGGCCCTTCCCTGGAGGAGAGCCGGGCTCAGCTGGAGTTCCTGCAGCAGCACACGTGGATCGACAACATGTGAGTGAGGCAGGGCAGGGGGAGTGTCCTGCTGCCACCTGGGCTCTCAGCAGTGCTGCTGGGGTGTCACAGGGCCACAGGACCCGTGTCCCCCCCAAGAGTGGCCCCTGAGCTGGTGCTGTGCCCCGCAGGAGCCGGGCAGTGTTTGTGGAGCTGCTGCAGTACAACCCCAGCGTGGACCTGCACGTGGCCCTGACCCTGCGCCTGGAGTTCCCTGGGGCTGGCCAGGCCATCGCCGCTGTCACCATCAGCCCCTTCCCCCTGCTGCGCCTCAGCACGGGGGTCACCCTGCAGCTGCTCATGATGGTCAGTGTGGGGCCTCCCCTGCGCCCCCTGCCCTCTGCTGGGGGGCTCTGGGGACCCTCACCCAGCCTGGGCACTGCGGGCTCGAGCTGCTCTGCCTGTCCCCACATCTGTCACCCTGCCTGGGTGGGTGTCAGCAGAGCCCTCGTCCCCTGGGCGCTGCCACCCTGCCACAGGGGCACTGGGTGGGGGCGCTGGGGGCCTTCAGCAGGGATTGGGGTGCTGGATGAGCGAGGAGGGCAGGGCAGGATGCAGGGGGTGCCCCAGGTGTGCAGTGGTGGAACTTGGCCTGGTTTGGGGGGATTTTGCTGTCCTGAGTGCAGCACAGCAGTCAGGGCTTGTCCTCTCATCTCCTGGTACCTTCTCCATTCCTCCTCTCCTGATCATGTCTCCATCACCTCTCCTGGTGACCTCTCTGTTCCTCCCCCAGGTGTTCCTCATGCTGTTTGTGGTTTACTTCGTGGTGTCAGAGTGTCTGGCCATCAAGAAGGAAGGCAGAGCCTACTTCACCCTGTGGGGCAACTACAGCCAGTGGCTTTTCATCCTGCTCACCACGTGCACGGTGCTGGTGCACCTCAGCCAGGCCACCCTGGCTGACCAGCAGTGGCTCAGGTACCTCAGCAACCGCAGGGGCTTCACCAACTTCTACCAGGTGGCCTTCCTCAGCTCTGTCTTCAGCAGCCTGGCCGCGTCCCTCCTCTTCCTCCTCACCGTGCAGGTACAGCGGCCTGGGGGAGCTGCTCGTGGGTGCTGGGTGCTTTGGTCTTGCTGTATTTGTCACCCCTGCACAGCCCTGCCAGGGGAGGGGGTGGCAGGGAGGCCACCTGTGTCTGTGCTGGGCACTTTGGGTCTCTGAGCCCTCGATTCCCTTGGGGAGTTCAGTCAGATGGGTCTGTCTGCAAGGAACCTGCAGGCTGGGGTGTTTGTGCTCTGCTGGGGTTTGGGTTTCTCACGCGTTTCTCACCCTTCCTGGGCTGAGGGTGTGTCTGTAACTGCCTCCTCTCCCCTCCAGGCTGCCCAGCAGCTGCGCTTTGTCCGGCAGTGGTCAGTGTTTGGGAAGACCTTCCAGAAGTCCGTGAAGGAGCTGATGGCTGCAGGGGTGGCCTTCGCCCTCCTCCTCCTGGCCTACGCCCAGCTCGGCTTCCTGGTAACCACCCTGTCCCCCTCCTCACAGAGGGCTGCTGGTGCTCCTGCTGCCCCTTTTCCCTGGCATGACATGAGCATAGCCCTGGGTCCCCTGGGCACTCTGTGCCCATCCTGCTGCCAGCACCTTTGGCCAGGGGCTGTCCCTGCCCCAGCCCATTTGTGGGCCATTGTGGGAGGGGATATTGAAGGTCAGGAGAACACTTTGCTGTGTTCCCTTCTCACACATCTCCTCTGTCCCTCCACAGCTCTTCTCCTCCTCCTCCGAGTCCTTCCGCAGCGTGGGCAGCAGCCTCCTGCTGCTGCTGGCCCTGCTGCGGGGCAGCGCCAGCCTGCGGCCCTGCCTGCCCGAGGCCTCGGGGCTCTACTGCCTCTTCTGCACCTCCTACGTGGTGCTGGAGGCGTGGGTGGTGCTGCGGCTGCTGGCGGTGGTGCTGATCCACAGCTACCGCGAGATGCACTTCGAGCTCTACCGGCCCGCCTTCGAGCCCCAGGACTACGAGATGGTTGAGCTGTTCATGCGCAGGCTCAAGATGTGGATGGGCTTCAGCAAAGCCAAGGAGGTGAGGGCAGCCTGGGGGAGGCCAGCCTGGGGGCTCTGTGGAGAAGGGGTATGGTGGCACAGAGCAGCACCCGCCATCCTTAGGCTTTCCCTGCCTCTGGCTCCTTCCTGCAGCCGGGTTTCTCTGGCAGGCAAGGGTAGGAGCAGTGGCCACCCTGGGGGCCCAAGAGAGATGGGAACTGTACAGGCATCAGCTGCCCATTCTCAGCCCCACAGTCCCACGTGGCTTTATCCGGGATCCAGCCCATGCCTGTCACACCAGGAGTGGCTGGAGCAGCCCTGGAGCTCTTTGGAGTGTTCCCCATTCCTGCCCTAACGCTGCCCTTTCTCCTCTCCCCCCCAGTTCCGGCACAAAGTGAGGTTCGAGGGGATGGAGCCGCTGCCCTCGCGAGACTCCAGCGACTCCAAGTCCTTCCGTGGCCCCACTCCCAGCGCCGCCTCCGACAGCTCCAGGACCTCCACGTCCTCCAGCCAGCTGGACGGGCTGAGCCTGGTGCTGAGCGCCCGCGACAGCCTGGAGGTGGACGCCGACATCCAGCGGCTCCTCTCGCTCTTCGAGATGCTGCTGGCGCAGTTTGACCGCGTCAACCAGGTGACGGAGGACGTGTCCCGCATCGAGCACCTGCTCGAGTTCTCCCGCAGCCGCCGCGCCCGCAGGAGGCACCACGGGCCCGAGGGGGGCCCGGAGCAGGGCCCGTCCCCGGAGGCGCCGGACACGGAGCCGCTGTCGCCGCGCTGTGCCGGGGCCGTGCCCGTGCCCGGGCGGCTGCTGCGGGCCAGCCGCGGGGTCAGCGCGGCCGCGGGCACAGCGGGCAAGTCCTGCGCGGCCAGGAGGAAACGGCCCCTGCGGGCCAAGAACCGGGTGCACCCCACGGTCAAGTAACGGGGTGCGGGAGCGATGCCCTGGCAGGGCTTTGTTGGGTGGGCTGTGCCCGCCCGGAGCTGCCGCGGCGGCTGGGCCGGCCGGGCACAGGGGGCTCCGGCCACGCCGCTGGCACGGCCACGCCGCTGGCACGGCCGCCAGAAATGGCCCCAGGGAGCGTTCCAGGGGTAGAGATGGACGGGGAGAAGGCCGAGCCTTCCCCCGGGGCGTGAGCAGGTGCAGGAGATCCCTGCTGGCTCACAGGGTGTTCAACGGCCCCGGCTGCAACCGGCCACAGGTGGGACTGGGGTGGGCACAGGGGGACGGGACAAAGCTCCCCCCCTTCCCTGCTGGCTGTGCCGGGTGGGAAAGGGAAAGGAGAGCCCCAGGCCTTGAAGGTTTGAACCAAGTCTTGGATTTTTGTCGACCAGACGCACTGTGGAGGAAAGCGACAGCTTTCGAGAAGGTATTTAACCCTCCTTGTTTTTTAAGCATAAATAGATATATAGAGGAATGCTATCTACACCCAGAGCAGTTAATTTCCAGTATTGGCTACTTTTATCTTCCAGAAATTGGTACTATTATTTGTATTTAAAGAAATCCAATATTTAAAACAAAGGACATTGCCGCGAGCTGGGGACGAGAGACCCCTGGGCTGCCTCAGCCACCTCCCAGCGTGGGGTTCCCAGCCTCCCATTGTGGGGTTCCCAACTCCCAGTGTGGGGTTCCCAACCTCCCAGTGTGGGGTTCCCAACCTCCCAGTGTGGGGTTCCCAACTCCCAGCATGGGGTTCCCAACTCCCCGTGTGGGGTTCCCAACCTCCCATTGTGGGGTTCCCAGCTCCCAGTATGGGGTTCCCAACGTGCTGGTGTCACTGCAGTCCCCACCCGCCCTGTCCCCCCGCCGTGGCCCCGGGGTGCAGGCGCCGCTGGCTGCTTGGCTTGTCTAACCCAAGGAATGTATTGCCCTAAGTATATGTATTTTTTTTTTGGTTTACTTGTTCCTATGTACTGCCCAGCACTTTAAACAAGGCTTTCCTCGGCTACCAGTGACACGTGCGAGCTAAGAATGGGATAATATATCACAAAAGCAGTATTTTGTTTGTTTAAATCATAAACTGAAATGGGCAGGGAGGAGGGGAGCGCAGCCCCAGCTCGGGCAGCAGTGCCAGCACCTTCCCTGAGCACACAGGAGGCAGGTGAAGCCCTGAGGGAGCTTTTTTTGGGCTCCCTCCAGCCCTGCCAGCTGGGATTCACCATGTGCTGGGCTACAGCTGCTGGGCTACAGCTGGCCTGTGCCATGGGGCTCCCCAGATCACAGCCTGGGGGTGCCTGAAGCCCCCCAGGGGCTGCCTTCTCCTCCTCAGCCCCATTTCACCTTATGGCTATTGTAAGTAATTTATACGGGGTTTGTTTGGTTTTTAAATGTATATATTTTTGTATGTTTGCTATATTTTCATAGCATCGGTACCGTGTTTGAAACATGTAGATAGGAGACAGAACACTATTGTCAGAGTTATTTAAAGGATGTATTAAGTGCTTCTTCCTGGGAATGTCCCGTGTATATAAGGATTGGGTGTCTGTGTGTGTGTGGTGTGTGTGCTCTCCTGGGCTGGCTCGGGGCAGTGGCCACAGGTGGATGGGGAAGAGCCCCCAGTGGGCTCCTCTGTGTGTTCCAGAACCTGCTCCATGTTTTGGACAGGTGAGAGGGTGGAAGGAAGGCTGAGGTGGGCAGAGCTGCAGGGCAGGGGCCTCAGGTTCAGCTGCCTCTGGTGCTGGTGGACCTGGAAGCAGCTTCCCAGAGCAGGGAGCCTTTTCCAGGTGGAGAGAGGGGGCTCCTAAAGCAGTTCCATTGCTCCATGCCCTCCTGAGCCTCCCCTCCAGCCCCCAGCTGTGTTGGATACTTGAGAAGATTTCATTCCAGTGTCCCTGTGCTCTCTTGGCCATGAGAGTCAGGGTGGCTGCAGGGGACACTGGCTGCTCTGGGGTGCCTTTGGGACAGGTCTGAATTACCTGTGGAAAGCTCAGGTGCTGTGCAGGACAGATGTTGTGGAAAGGTTGCAGAGGGATGAGGCAGGAGAAGACAAGTGAGGTGGTGCTTGGTCAGCATGGAGGTGTTGGAGAGCAGAGGGCACAGAGAAGTGGAGTGCAGAGGGGAGAAATGCAATCCTGGTAACCAGGACAGGGGGGAAAGGGCAGAGAGGGGCCCAGAGGGCAGGAGTGGGACAGGGAGGTGCCTGCAGCAGGCAGGAGGCTGAGCTCGGGGCTGGGACCGGGTGCTGGTCAGCTTTGTGCTCAGAAAAACCCTGGTTTTCAAGCCAGAGACAGAACACTATTTGCCTTGGATTTTTTTTGTTCCTTTAGCTTCCCAGGCAGCACCAGGCTCACATCCATGACTCCTTTTTGGTGACAGGGCCAGTGCCATGTTCCCAGAGCAATGCAGTAAGAGGAGCAGTGGTGAGGTGTCCCAGAGAGCTGGGATGTCCCCAGGGCTGGAGTCCCTTCAGCTCCAAAGCTCCTTTCCCCACACCCCTGCCCTGGCACAACCCGTCTCACCTGTATGGAGCACCAGGGGTGTAGATCCAGCCACCCAACGGGCTCTGTGGGAATATTCAGTGATTGAAAGGTCCCAAATAAACCAAGCAGGTCTTGGAAGTCTCTTGAAGAGCCAAAAAGTTCAGTTCCTGATGGTCAGTTCTCAGCTGGAGTATCCTCATTAGAAGAGGTTGGGAGCAGGAGGGAAGGAGGGGCCAGCAGGGCCCCAAATGTTTCTGAGCAGCCCTTCCTAAGCTAAGGGGCAGCTGGAACAAAGATGCTCCCCAGATCCACGTGGATTTTTGTTCTAAGTGCCTGTTCCTTGCCCTGTGTGTGTGTGTGGGTGTGACTCGGTGTGTGTGCCTTCCCCAAGTGCTCCTCCTGATGCCAGAGGAGCAGGAAGGGATCAGACAACTGCCCTACTTCCCTGAAGTATGGAGAGCAGCTCTGCCCCCACAGTCCCTCGAAAAGCCCAGCCCTGCGTGGTGGGCAGCACCCACAGCTTCCAGCACTCTCACTTCTGCTCCAGCAGCTCCTGTGCCAGCTCCAGCAGGGTCCCAGGCTCCCCTCCATGTCCCAGCTAAGGGGATTCAGCCATGGAGTTACACCCTCACAGCAATAACCTTGACTCAAAGCCCATCAATCCCCCTGAATGTATATTTTTGTGTCTGTAGTCACCGAGAGATGGTGTCTTATTTATTGCCTTGAATCTCACAGTGATGTATCAGGATCAAGCTGCTTAAATGAAAAATGAGACCCCCATCCATTCGTTCCAAGGGAGAGGGAGGGACTTCTGTAAGTGCCTTATTTTTTCTAATTTTTGTTTTTTTTAAAGAACAATGATTGTGACCAAAATGCCAACAGTTCCTGTCTGGTCAGCATTTCACTGCAAACAAAAATGGTGTATTTTGTAACTGTGGGGATGTTTCTTACAAAGTGACAAAGTCAAATAAACACTTGACTGCTAAAACGTGGCTCAGGTGGTTTTGTCCTACTCCAGCTGCTCCTCTCCACCCCACCCTCATTCTCTCTGCATTCATAATTTTAATTAAGGTCTCCTGCACAGCACAAGACACTTCCTAAAATCCTCCAGCCTGTCAGGGGTGGTGTTAATGAATGAGCTCACCTGTGGTACTGGGGGTGGCACAAGGACAAAGCTGACAAAGTCCCCTCCCAGCACAGAGGGAATATCCCAGTCCAGGACTGGAACACAGCCAGGAATTCGTGTGTCCAACACTGCGAGGGGTAGGGGGTGGTTCCTTGAGCAAACCAGGCTGGGAAACTAAACCAGGAAAGGAGGAAGGATTTATATTGAACTTTCCCAGGACATCAAGACCACGCTGATCAGACAAATATTTTACTTCCTGTATGACTCACAAACACTCGAACACAATGGACACTTGGTGTTCCCACACACCTGCACAGGTGAGGGCTGTCCCTCTGTCCCCTCACCTGTCCCTTCACAGTCCCACTTTGTGCACATTGCACTTCATCTCCCTGCTGGCAGCCATTCCCACAGCCATGCTTCCCACTCACGGAGCAAGCAGGAGATGAAGTTCTCACAGTATAGTCCAGCTTATGAGGTGCCTCCCAGTTGGGTGGTGTAGTGTCTGGTGCCCTCCTTGCCTCAGGATGGGCTGCAAGTCCCATTCCAGCTGTGGCCACCTGCCCTGGAAGCTCCAACTGAGCTGCTTCAGTCTCCCCTGAGAGCCTCCCTGTCAGGGAAGAGGCAAAACTCCTGGGGAGATGATGCCCAAGACTTGTCAGCAGTCAAAAAGGGATTCATCAGGTGCATGGGGAAGGGTGAGACACCCCAGCATTCCTGCAGCCAGGGAAATTCTGCAGATGGCCAAAATGAAGACAAATCTTGGGAACTTAAGCAGCATTCTGAGCAAGAGAGAATGCAAATTAACTCTTTCCAGAGCTGGCAGCAGAATGAGTCAGAGCCTGAAGAGCCCAAGTGCTGACAGCCCCAAGGTTCAGGGAGGAGCTGGGATTCTGGGGTGCTCAGAAATAGCAACTGGATTTTCAATACTTCATATTTCGTTCCCAATAAAGTCCTCAAAAATCCCACAATTCCTGTACCTTCACATAAGGATTTGCAGAGTATCATCCTTTGTCTGCTTCCACCAGGAGCTGGTGTGGAAGGAGTCCAAAGAAAGGTTCTGCGGGGAATTTCCCAACAGAGAAGCTTTGAAACAGCTCAAATCAAACCAAACACAGTGGGTTGGTCCTCTGGGAGCTTCTGCTGGGAATCCAGTGTCATCCTCAGGGGCACCCAAAGCTCCTGGCAGCTTCAGTGCCAAGTCCACATGCAAGGAGCAGCCAGGCTGTGCCTCCCAGTCCCTGTGTCCGTGCAGGTGCAGGGATCAGCAGGCAGGGAACACAATTCCATGGCCCCAGTGTCCCTGCAGGGACACCCTGAGCCTGGCCCTACACAAACTCGGTGAAGTCATCCACAGAGGAGATCAGCCTCTTCCTCTGCCCCGTCTCGTAGCTGGGAGGGGGGTCCTGGGGCATCTGGGGAGGGGGCTTTGTGGGGGCAGAGGGGTGCAGCTGCAGGGGAAGGCCAGGGCTCTGGTACTGTGTCTCTTCACGGAGCTGAAAGGCAACGGAGAGCAGGTGAGCTTCATTCTCTCCAAAGTTCTTCCAAATTTCCATCTGGGCAGGGCAGGTTACTGTGGACACTGTGGCAGCGCCACTCTGTGTCCAGCTATGGGACACCAGGAGGAATTTCCCCATGGGAAGGGTGGTCAAGCACTGGAAGGGGCTGCCCAGGGAGTTTTGGAGTCCCCATCCCTGGAGGTGCCTAAGGAATTCCTGGAGGTGGCAATCTCCAGGCTGGGGACAAGGTGGGCATCAGACACAGCTGGGACTCAATGGCTTCAGAGGGCTTTTCCAACATCAGTGATTCTGGGATTCCAGGATTAAGCTTCCCAAAGCCCTTACTGCCAGTGAAACTGTTTGACATTGCCACACTTGAACTGGATGATCCTTAAGGTCCCTTCCAACCCAAACTCTGTGATTCCATGACCAGCTGGATTCTAACTGCTGTACACACAGCCCTCCTCTCACTCAGCCAGCTCTGACAGCTGGTTTCACCTGCCTCAGCTGCAGGCAGAGGCTCAGCCCAGCCCAGTCCCACCCCTCAGGGCAGCTGCACTCACCCGGTGCCGCAGCCTCTTGATGTGGCGCAGCCTCGCGATCCATTTGGAGGGGTAGGTGTCCGTGGGGTTGGATCTGCTGTGGTGGACCTGGGAAGCCATCTGGGTTGGGAAGGTTGGGGAGAAGCAGGGAAAGAGAGGAGCCACATAAACATAACCACAACAATAAAATTCATCAAATTTTCCAGAGCAGTTTGACAGCAACTGCAATCCAGCTCTGAGTTAGGAGCTCAGGTGCCAACTCTGGCTTCAAGGTCAAGTAAAAAAGTTGTGCCTTTGCTTTAGCAGGCCCTGCCTGTTTCCCTGGAAGCTGGTGATGGGCCAAGAAGCTCAGGGAGCTGGGGGTACTCACATTGGCGTGCAGGGCCATCTGACGGGCCACGAAGGGCAGGTTCTTGTCAGAGATGATCTTGGCAACACTTGTGTCCACCAGACCCTCCATGTCTTTAGTTTAAAGGAGTAAGAAAAAATTCTTGTAAGGCAGTTAAGAAGCAAAAAGTTGCCAGTAACTAAATATCCAAGTCAAATAAACCTGAGGAGTTGTATCAACCAAGACCCCACAAGCTCCACAGCTCCCGCTCTAACAGAACCTGTTCTGCAGTTTAACAAACTGGCTTTCAAATCCTGGCTGCTCCATAAAGATGGGGGAGAGCCTGCTGGGCTCTCACATGAACCAAGTGTGGCCAGAAACACCTTTGGTAAAACACCTGCCCCAGCACTGCTGAACCCCCATGTCCTCCAGCACTCCAAAGCAGCTGCTGGAGGAAGGGATCTGCTCTGCTGCTGGCACTGGGTCCTGGGCTTGAACACAGCATGAGCAATCCAGAGAGGGTACATGAGCAAGGCAAACCCAGATCTAACTGGGCAAATTGGTTCCAGAGAGTTTCTCCTGGAAGCTTTAACTTTTGCAACACAGACCCCCAGCACAGCAAAGGCTGAGGTTCGTTCCCACCTTTCCGGCACTGCAGCGTCACCAGGTTACAGTCGTAGTCCAGGGGGGTGATGATCACATGCACAAAATTGAACTGCCCCTGAGGAGAAGCCAATGAACCAGTCAGAAACATCTCCCTGGCAGCCTCGTGGTCTGAGAATGCCATAAACACACAGCAGTGAACCCACCACAGCCAACAGCTCCCCCCATAACCCCCACACAGCTTTTAGAGTAACACCCACACACATGAGGGTTACAACCCTGTGTTCCTGCTGTAACGCACCCACGAGGAAAATCCCCTACCTTTATTGTGCCCAGCTTGAAATCCTCTCCAGAATCGTTGTAAACAATGGAAACAAAATCATTCCCCAGGTGCCTCTTCTTGTCACAGCGGTATTTATCCAAATCCTTCGTGGGCATCAGAGTAGCAATGTGGAAAATGGCTGGAGAGGGAACACAGAGATCCTTAGGCTGCGCTGGGAAAGCAGCAATGGTCACACGCCAATAATAAAAATACAAACTGTGCTCCTTCAGTAGGTTTGTCCCCATTTGTGACAGCGGAATCCAGTCCCACTGGATGCTCCAGCACTCTCTGGAGCATGGAGTGAAGCAGCCAGTGGGAAGGACCACAGCAGCACAGGGAGGAGACCCTGGGTTAGGGAGGAAAGAGGCAAAAGAGCCTAAACCAGGACTCGCCCTAAATGAGCTCTGCAGAGCCCCAGGTGGAACTGGACTCCATGTGATGAGCACAGAGCTGTGCAGAAAAATTTAGGAATTTCACCATATCCTGCTGGATCCTGGATGATTTCTGCACTGCTTGGTGCTGCAGGAGCTGGGGGACACTGCAGTGACACGAGCCATGGCCACAGCAGTGGCACCCCCTGCTCCAAACTGCTCTTCATAGAAGCACAGCAAAACTGACACCACCGTCAGTGAACAGCTTTTACAGCAGCTGGGGACAGCAGTTAAATCTGCAAACCAAACCCTGCCAGCCTTTAAAGAGCTGATAATTTCACAAATTTACAGAGCAGATCTTTTCACAGAGTAGACTGCTTTACAGAACAGATCATTATAAACTGGTGTGATATTTTTTTGTTCAGTAAGGCAGGTATGTTTTGGCCTGCACTTTCTCACATGGCTTGCAGAGCTACCAGAGAGAACAGGAGGGGACCAGAGCCCAGCACATTCTCCTGGGAAGGAACAGTGAGGACGCAGGTCAGTTAAGGTGAGGAGACCCAAACCATCCTTCCAGCCCACCTTGCATGATGTCATCGTGCCAGCAGTAGGTGAACTGTCCATCCTCCCCACACACGTCCAGGCCACCCAGGTAGATCTTGTCAGGCTGGCAGTCCTTGAGCTCGATGAGCTTGCCCAGGCCCGTGAGGAACTCGGTGTAGCGGTAGGAGCCGTGCTCGTTGGACAGGATGGCGATCTCGTTGTTGCTCTGGGACACAGGGACATGCCACGTGTCACACTCAGTGCCAGCAGCACTGCACCAGCACCAGACAGCCCTTCCTGGGATCAGGTGATTGCCCTCACACAAGGGCTTCAATTTTAGCACAGGAAATTAAGGAAAAGGAAGGCTGCTGCAGGAGCAGGGAAATCCCACAGCTGGAGAGGCTCCCAACACCCCACAAGGATCCAGACCCCTACACACACTCACCTGGCCCTCCCCAACGTAGAGCACTGCAATCTTGTGTGTGTCATAGGATGGGATCTGATCCAGGAGCTGCACCGACCTCTCAAATGTCTGCAACCAAAACAGAGACCCCACCTGAGCAGCCTGGGAGGAGCCTCCCAACCCAACCATCCCAGCATTCTGCCAGCTTTAAACAATCCCCTCCACAACCCCAACACAGAGATCTCCCACCTGTGGCACTGCTGGTAGGAAACACCTTTAAACTGCAGCACCTGAGCTGGATATTTGTAATTTCCATCTGCATTCCGAGAAAGTCATGAGGTTAAAAAAATTAAGGATTTATACAACTCCTTGCCTACCTCATTTGGCAACAAGAGGGGTTTGTTGTTTTCATCACCAAAGAAGGGGGAGTGGTACAACTGTAAAAACACAAAGCTGAAGGAGAGAAGGAGGGAAAAGTCTGTTACCATAAAAATTAAGTCAGTTTTGATCTGTTGGAGGTAAGAACGTTATGTACAGCAGAAAAATGGGAGGAATTAAAATGCTAACAGGGTATTATTCATCTTTTAGAGACACTCTGAGTGCCTGGACTACCTGCGGTTTGCAACAGACCCCTGTCAGAAGAACAATGCTGTGTCAAACAGCAGCAGCCACACAAATTCCCTGTTCAAAGGCAGGGAATGGAGGAGCAGGAATGCCCTCCACAGCTCTGAGGACATTTCCAGGCTCTCAGACACATGATTGTGCAGACATTTGCATTTTACCTGCCCTCAATCAGATGAAAACTGTCTCATCATGCAATTTTGGACAGCTAACAATATACCATGTTCAAAAAGCAACTATTACAACCCTTCTTTTCCTTCTTCTTAGAATTTTGCATGGCATATTTCTTGAAATGCAAAACTAGCAATCCACACTGTTCACAGCAAAATTAACTCTGGGTAACCTGTGGTCTAACCACAGCCTCTAATTAAGTACATTAAGCACAGGAAGAAACTACCCATCTATTTCTTTCACCATTTGGGAACTCTGTCTCCTAATCCCTAAGTTCATTCCATGGTAGTGTGCTCAACAGGTCTGTATCAGCTCCTGAATAAAGCAGGAGCTTTATTCAGACTGGCACAGGAGTGGCATTCAGGTGGCATGGGCTACTTAGCTCCATATACCACAAATTTTTAGTCACAGAAGTGTTTATGGAGAATAATTTGTTTGTTTGTAAGAGGTGATAATGTGCATAATTAATTATTTAATGGGATGCTGTGCAGCCCCCCGAAGGAGCCGTGAGGGAGCAGCTCAGGGGCTCTGCACCCACCTGGGGTTTATCCCAGGGACTTTCTCCGTGTTGGACGCTGCTGCCCTGCCCTTGAAGGCGTCTCTGTCGATCCTCTTGCCCCTCCTGGACGGGGCAGAGTCGGAGATGGTGTAGCCCCGCGGCCGGTGGCCCGAGGGCGAGCGGGGCGAGGTGGAAGCCGCGGTGCCGCCGCCCTGCCCGGCGGCCCTGCCGTCCTCGACCCGGCCCAGCCATCCGCCCAGGCCTTCCCCTTCCAGGTTCCCCGACTGGGATTTGGATTTCACTTCCGTGCTCAGCCTCCGCGGCACCTCCCGCCCGTTGGCGTCCTTGAGCACCTCCTGCAGCGTCTGCAGCTCCGGGGAGGAGCTGGACTTGCTGAGGGGCTGTGAGGGCTGGAAGGAGAGCTCCTCCAGCGCGCGGCCCTCCTCACGCCCGATCGGGATCCCGCCCTCACACAGCTCCTCCGACCGCAGCGACTTCTCCTCCTGGCTGGACGTGGAGGAGGACTGCGGGAAAAGATTAAAATAAAAATAAAATAAAATAATAAAATAAAATAAAATAAAATAAAATAAAATAAAATAAAATAAA
>JAWWMS010000043.1:15235116-15254921 GCA_035048045.1 Chlorospingus semifuscus | reverse complement strand
TTCTTTTAGTATAGTTTTAATGTAATATATATTATAAAATAATAAATCAGCCTTCTGAAACATGGAGTCAGATCCTCATCTCTCCCCTCATCCAAGAACCCCTGTGAACACCATCACACCCATGGGCAGGAGGGAAGCCCCCAGCCCGCTGCATTTCCATCCTCTCATTGATCTCCTCTCCCTCCTGAGAAGCAGAAGAAGCCAAAGCAAGCGTGGGGGAGGGTGGAGGAAATGTGTTTTAACAGTAAATACGGCCTTGTTATTTATCAATGCAGAGTAATTGAAGTAATTTCATGTCGGTTTTAAATGCAGCGCCCAGGGATCTAATCTATCTGTCTAATATTAATGGGGAATATTTGCTCGCCTCATTCATTCATTACTGTTTTCATTAAGACTCTAGTCCCATTTAGGAGTCTGTTTGTCATTTTAAACTCTTCTGTTTTATCTTAGCCTGCCACAATCCTGTTTAACAAGTGAAGTGAATCCGTGAGCTGCAGGCTGGCAGCCTGGGGGAAGGGGCTCTGCTGTCTGGCGTGTGCTTTTCCTGGGGAGCCAGGAGAAACAGACTGCAGGCACTCACAGTGAGGCAGCCTGCCTGCATCCACAGCCTGGAGATGCAGGGTTCCACAGCAGAGCTGGGTGCCTGAGCTCCCAGCAGGGCCATCCCCGCTGGGACACAGCTCTGGGGGCTCCAGCGTGTCCCAGCCAGCCCAGGAAGCTGCTCGGAGCAGGGATGGGGTTGGTGAACGCTCAGGGTGCTTCCAGCTGGGTGCTCTGGCTCCTCACAAGGTGTGTTCCCCTCCAAGGCATCCCCACCTTCAGGGTATCACAGAATGACAGAATAGTTTGGGTTAGAAGTGACCTCAAATCCACTCAGTGGATTTGGACAGGGACACCTTCCACTGTCCCAGGTGCTCCAAGCTCCAATGTCCAGCCTGGCCTTGGGCACTGCCAGGGATGCAGGGGCAGCCACAGCTGCTCTGGGCACCTGTGCCAGGGCCTGCCCACCCTCCCAGGGAAGGATTTCTCCCATTACATGAAGTGTCAGAACTATAATTGCAATTCAGTCACTTCAGCCTCTCTCCCCCAAACACTACATAGAGCCAAAAATAAAAAAATAAACCAAATCGAGTTCCACTGACAGCAATCCTACAGGTTAAGGCACAAATCTTCAGGTTCAGCAGCTTAACACTCAAGGGAAGTGATGCAGAAATATGTTTTAAAAATTGGCATCAATTATTTCACATCTTTCATTGGAGCAGATCAATGCTTGCCATCAAAACCTGTCAGTCAATCAAATCAATCTCTGAAATCAAATCTTGTTTTCCTTAGTTGTGAAAGCAACAATTCATATGGGCTGACACAGCCCTCACTGCTCTCTGGAAAGACAAATCCAGGTTTTTCATGGCAACATTCTTGAGACCAGGACACTTCACCAGCTCCTTCAGAAGAACAAATCCTGAACTGAGGCCAGAACTAGACTGGAAGGAAGGCTCTCCATGACCCTGCAGAGCTTCCAGAGCCTCTCCTGAATCAAACCCCTGCTTGAGAGACTCAAGTTTTAGTGAGCTGTACCCAGGATTCTCACCTTGTGCAGAATGCAACCTTTTTCCTTTTTCTGTGTGTGGGTTTGTTTGGGGTTTTTTCCCCTTCACTACCTTTACTTTGAAAACAGAATCTTTGATTGCTAAAGCACCAGAGAACGTGGCCAGGTGAGCACAGACACCCAGGGTGTGACGTGGCCTTGGGAAGCCTCGGGGTGCTTTCCCAAAACCCTCGCCTGTGCCCGAGGCCGGTTTTTGATGGGATAACCAAGTCATGCAAGCATCCCACATGCAAATCCACCCTGCTTCCACCCACCCTGGCAGCAAAACCTCCAAGGGCCCAGCTGCTCTTGGATTGTCCCCACCCGAAGTGCCTCTACCTGCGGACCACATGTTCAGACACACTGATGCTGCGGGATCGGAAGGCATCAACTGCAGAGGGTTCTTTCAGCTCTTTCACTGGAGGAGAGTTATTCAAGCCTTGCTTTGCATTTTTGGCTAGTCTTAAACTACTATGTGGAGAAGCACCAAGCCCCAAAAGAGGTCACAGAAGGGAGGAAACCATTGTAGGGATGTAGGTTGAAAGGTCACAGTCACAGGGTCAATATTGGGGGATCCCGGAGGGTGATGGAAAATAAAACAAATGCCAAAAAAAAAAAAAGGGAAACAAAAATTAAAACATACAAACAAGCAGAGCTGAAAGCTTTAAAAAGACAAACCACATTTTGAAAACAAGATTTTAAATGTGCTACAAAACAAATGAAATTAGTACAAGTTAAAAGAAAAAAACTGGTTGAAATGAGAGTTGGAATACTGGGCTGTTCAGCAAAGGCAAGGGCACCTGAGGGCTCCCTGGCACAAATTCCTCAAGGCTGAGGAGTTTTGTGCACTTCAACCCCCTCTTGCGTTGCCCCAACTCACCATGGCTCAACACCTGAGGGCTTCCACAGATCCTAAAATGCTTTACCTGGACTAGGTCACAGCAGATTTCAATAAGAGACAGGGACCATGACACCCATCTCTGTCCTCACTAAGCCTGGCCCAAAGCTGAGCTTTCCCCCAAGTCACAACACACCCAGGGCCTCCCAGAGGCGTCCCTTAGCCCAGCTTGAGGCCCTGGGGACACTGAGCCCCTGTTCCAGACCCTGCCACACTGCAGAGCCCACAAACAGCCCTGGGGATGCTCCTGTGCCACCCCAGCTGCCTCAGCCCGGGCTCCAGGGAACCCCCTGGGCCCTGGCTGGCACAGAAAGGAAATTACTGTGCACACTGGCAAGTACCAGGAACACGTGGGAGATGACAGCAATTAAGATCCAATTAAGATCCAAGAGGCACTTTAATTAGTCACTGAGATGCACGCCAGGCTCGGGGCTAATTTGGGCAGAACAGTTGGTCCAGCAGCTCCCACCCCCAGGGATAAAATGCAGGCACTAATTTAACCCTTCTGGCTCTTTCTAAACACAATTTGTCTGCCATCCTCATCTCAGTGAGCTCTTACATCTCAGATTGCCACCTGCAGGGATCAGAATTTCTTTGTCCTTCTCCCAGCAACCTCTCCCAGATCACTTTTGGCCACAACTGCTGCAGAGAGCCCAGGCTCGTGCTCAGGGATCATCCCCTACACCAACATCAGCACACCCAGCAGCCCTGGGAACTGCTGGGATCATTACCCTTGGAACACCCAGCACCTCAGCTATGGCAGGGAAACATTCTTTGGGCTTCAGGACTGAAAACCAAGCCCAGAAACTTCTCAGGAAGGAAACTGGAATCTGCTCCAGGCCCTTCCTCTGTGCCCTGGCCAGAATCCGTGCTCAGCCAGGCCCAGAGGCAGTGGCATCCTGCTATTCCAGTGCTTTGGGCACTGCCTGAGTACAGCCACGCTCCTCAGCAGAGATCTCTGTGGAAAGTGATCCAGCAAAAGCCTTTAGAGACAGTAGTATTCCAACCTGGTAGAATTTAACAGGTTTTTTAAGGGGGAAAAAAGAAAAAAAAAAGATTAGTTGGAATTCTAATTGGAGAGATGAGTGTCAAAAGCCTTCTCTTCCAAGTTTCTGGATGAAAGAGGAGGAGATGGGAGAGATGAAACACAACACAAGGCTTACAGCTGCAGCAGTAGGGCAGGGATGGTGTTTCTGCATTGCAAGACTGCTGCAGCCTTGCAGGTGAAGTAGAGGCACTTTCCCCAGGGCTCAGATGCCACCATGTGCTCACTGCTCACAACACTGAAGCAAGTTAAGTGAACCAGTTTAGGTAATCCCTGCAGGTAAAAGGACACTGGAGAAACCCTGAATGCCTTCCAAGGAATATCTTCTTCCCCTGGCAAATGTTACCTTGAATGATTGCTGGCAAGAAAGGCTCTGACTTCTGAAGGCTTTGCTTAAAACTGTCATGATGGCCTCAAAAATTCAAAGAATAAAAAAGGGATTGGACAGAAAGCAGCTGTGTGCCAGCCAGTGCACTGACCTGGCTGGGAACACCATGGAAAAACACAGTACTGGCTTTCTAATTTATCCAGGTCGTTGTTGATCACAACCATTTCTCTGGCAATCATCTAAAAATGACTCGTTACAGATCAGTCATCAAAAGGAGCTCACACAATCCACATGAACATGGGATTCTGTTATCTCTGCTATCACCCTCGTCTCTCATCTCTGGTAACACTGCACTGACACACCCCAACCTGACACAAGTGTTGATTTTCAGAAGTGAGCACCAAAAAGGCTGCACAGGCCTGCAGGGCAGGCAGTGCTGCCTCAGCTGCCCCACCAGGCTGCCAGCCTGGCTGGATCCCAGCCTCTCACCAACCCCATTAGTCTTTGACCTAAAGAGGTTTACTTTGCTTGCTTACTGCACTGCCAGATGGGGATCAGTACCCAGCCTCCCTCAGGGACACGCAGGGCAGGGCATGAGCACCACAGCAGGGACACCAAACCCTGCTGGGCTCCAAGAGAATTTACCTCTTTGGCCTCTCGTTGAGGCTGGTGCTGCGAGCCCTGAAGCTGTCCTTCTCTGGGGTGTCATCAAAGGACAGGAGCACGTTGGAGCGCAGGCCCTGAGTGGGGACAGGAGGTGACAATGTGAACAACGTGCGGCTCAAACTCTGCAACTCAAAATCTGGAACTCAAAATCTGGAACTCAAAATCTGGAACTCAAAATCTGCAGCTCAAAATCTGCAGCTCAAAATCTGGAACTCAAAATCTGCAGCTCAAAATCTGCAGCTCAAAATCTGCAGCTCAAAATCTGCAACTCAAACTCTGGAACTCAAAATCTGCAGCTCAAACTCTGGAACTCAAAATCTGCAGCTCAAAATCTGCAGCTCAAACTCTGGAACTCAAACTCTGGAACTCAAAATCTGGAACTCAAAATCTGCAGCTCAAAATCTGCAACTTCAAATCTGCAGCTCAACATCTGCAGCTCAACATCTGCAACTTCAAATCTGCAACTCCAAATCTGCAACTCCAAATCTGCAACTCCAAATCTGCAACTCCAAATCTGCAACTCCAAATCTGCAACTCCACATCTGCAGCTCAGAATCTGCAGCTCAGAATCTGCAGCTCAAAATCTGCAACTCAAAGCACAAGAGCTCACAGAGACGCTGACAAGAAAACCAGAATTCTGCTGGCTTCAAAGAGAACCTTCAAAGATCTCAGCTCAGTTTTGATCAGGTCCCCTGAGTGCTGCTGGGCTGAGCAGTGCCATTACCTTGGTGATGTAGGGGACGAAGTCCTTGCGGAAGGGCAGGCGGCAGCGGATGAACCACATGGCGATGACGTGGTGGGCCAGGCACACGATGTACTGGTTAAACCTGCAGCAGCAGAGACACCCCAGCTCAGTGTGCACTGCTCAGCCTGGCACACTGAACTGCTCCTTTACCTGCTCAGAGTGTAAAGGAAAAAAAAGCCCTCAAAAATTCTATTCAAGAAAAACAGGTTTTTGTCCAAGGTGATGATGTCCTAGAATCGTATCATGGAATTACAGAATGGTTTGGGTGGGAAGGGATCTTACAGATCATCCAGTTCCACCTTCCACTATGCCAGGTTGCTCCAAGCCCTGTCCAGCCTGGCCTTGGACATTTCCAGGGACCATGGGGCAGCCACAGCTTTTCTGGGCACCCTGTGCCAAGGCCTCCCCACCCTCACAGGGTAGAAATATCCCTTCTTCAGGAAAAGCCTGGTGACACCACAATGAGCAACATCCAGTGGATAACATTGAACCAAAAACTACAAGAAAAGGCTTTCCAAGCTCTGAGTTTCACAGCTGAGAGAAGCACATCGCTGTGGCCTTACTTGGAAGGGTTGGTGTAGGGCAGGGAGATGGCGAAGACGCTGGCGTACTGCTCTGCCGCAAAGTTCCGGTACAGGTGAGGCAGCCTGGCCAGAGCTGCAAGAGTCCAACAGCAAAACCAGCACAGGTGAGCCCTCAACACAGCCCTTCCACACAACCCTTCAACATCCTAACTCAGTTTAATTTCTAGATTTTTGGTTTTTTCTGAATGATCAGTGACATGGAAGTTAAAATCA
The DNA here is from genome assembly GCA_035048045.1 of Chlorospingus semifuscus. NCBI lineage: Eukaryota > Metazoa > Chordata > Aves > Passeriformes > Passerellidae > Chlorospingus > Chlorospingus semifuscus. Next base: position 15,248,857 of record JAWWMS010000043.1, on the reverse strand, counting down.
CGTCATGCAAGGAGAAGAAAGCAGCTCGTATTTCCATATGGCTGCAGGACACAGAGTGTGTTTCTCACTTCAGAGCAAGAGCTCCATACAGAAAACTTGTAGCAAATGAGGTGATCCAACATTTATAACCTGAGCAAGGGCATCACAGTGCATTCCATATGACCAACACCATCAAAACCCCCCATTCCACACAGAACCCACAACTAACAGAAACCAAAAAGAAGAACATCGCGACTTACTTGACAGAAATTCCAGCAGAGGGATCGCCATGTTGGCCGTGGCAGAAATGTGGGTGAGTTTGACAATGAGGACGGGCAGTGCCTTGATGATGATGTCGGGCATCTCCACGCTGCAGACTGACAGTGCCACCACGCACTGGTTGGCACAGCGGTAGATGAGCCCGTGCTCCAGGCAGTACACGATCTCTCGCTGGCAGGGCAGGGAAACACACTCAGCACACCAAAGAACACCCTGACAGCACCCCCTGACTCCTGGCAGCACCCCAGAACACCCTGAAGGTACCCCTGCTGCAAGGCACCCCTGCTGCAAGGCTTGGTGACACAGCTGAGTGCTAACACTGAGCTTTAAATAACGCTGCAGATACCCCAGGCCAAACTCTTATCAGGGAACTCAAATCAAGTAGGTAGTTGAGACTTTAAGTTACTGATTTAACAGAAATTTTGTGTTTCTAAGAGGGTAGAATCACTCAGTGACCTGTGACAGGGGAGAGGTGAGGAGTGAACCCACAGTTAATCCTACATGGAGTCACCAAAGTGTTTTTTCACCAACAGCAAAGGGCAGTGGTACCTTGCACTCCTGTCTCCTACCAGCTCCCAGGCTAAACCATGCTGTACAGGCTCTGCCCTCCCTGCAGCCTCCCATGTCCCCACACCTGCTTGGCTTTGTCCAGGTAGTTGTGGTAAGATATCAGTGCTGTCAGCACGGGGACCACAGCCAGGTGCAGATCCGTGCGGGAAAAGCCTTCGGGGGTCCCGTGGAGCCTGTCCGTGGTCTTCTTGTCTGTGAGCTGACAAATCACACAGCCAGTCAGGGCACCTCTCACTAAAACACCCTCTGAAAGGCAGCAGAAGGCACTGCCCACAGCTCCCCAAGACCTGTACATATATATATCCATATACATGCATTAAAACAAACAATTATTACCTATTCTGTACCTAGAACAACACTCACAAAAGAGAGGGTGAGTGAGGATTGACAACCAGCCTGCTAATCTTAAAAATATTTGTCTGAAGACAAAAAAATCCACTCAAAAATCCCCTCCAAGCAATTCTCAAGCAAACCAAGGAGCTGGGGACTGTGCCTCAGTGGCATTACCATGTAGCTCAGTGCAGAGGCCAGCTGGTCTATGTTGCAAGGAGAAGTTAAAAATAGCACTTTATAGCGGAGGGACTCGGGTAATTTGTTGAGAACCAACTTCAGCACCTTCCAGTCTGTCTCCTGCAATGACAGGAAATGTTAAACTTGAAAATTTTTGCATGATTTCACTTGAGTTTGGAAGATCAATCAAACTGCAGACAATGTGTCATTTCCTAGGCAGATGTAGGTCTTGTCGTGGCTGATACAGAAAAAGAAGTCACAAGTTTCTCCCTGTCTGTCACCCAGCTCGAGGTGCAATATTGGCACCACAAACTGGAAGAGGAATTATACTGAGATCTGACAGCCAGAATCCAATTCTCCTAAGCACCAGCACCAATTAACTCCCAGAGCAAGTCAAGCCCTCAGCACAGAACCGTGTCCAATGCCACCCTCAGGAACAATTCCCATTTACAGTTTATTGCTGATGAAACATTCACAAATCCTCAAAACACCTCACAAACTTGCAGTGGGAGAGGTTTTATTTCCAAATGCCCTTTCAGAAGCAGGATGGCCTCTTGGATCTTGTTTAACAAGCACAGCTTTTGCCCTTGCCTGCTCTGAAGCAGCGCAGTGAAAGCTGTGCTCGTTTTCTGAAGAGCTGGACTGCTGCTCCCACTGGTGGCTGTGAAGCTGCACAATCACACCCAGGTTTTGAGCAGGAGGAGCAGAAATTGCTTTTCAGGATTTATTTAAGATCTCTGGGCTGGAATTTGGCAGGCAGCTGGTGCCAGAAGGGGACAGAAGGATGCCAGGAGCGGACAGAAAGACGCCAGGATGGGACAGAAGGATGCCAGGAGGGGACACAAAGATGCCAGGAGGGTTCACAAAGATGCCAGGAGGGGACAGAAGGATGCCAGGAGTGGACAGAAGGATGCCAGGAGTGAACACAAGGATGCCAGGAGGACACAAGCATGCCAGGAGGGGACAGAAGGATGCCAGGAGGGGACACAAGGATGCCAGGAGGGGACATACCTGCTTCAAACACTGCAGGAGGACCCCAAAGACCATGGAGTAGGGCAGGTGTCCCACCCGGACGGTGCCACCCTGGGAAGGCACACTGGGGCTGCCTGAAGGTGGGGACAGGGTGCCAGGGGGCTTTTTCTCAGAAGCCCTTTTCTCTGCCTCTCTGCAACACAGAAAAGGAGAAAAATACAGAAAAATACATGTAATTTTTATAGCTTATTCGTGTGACCTACAGCACCACCCTGTTTGGGAGCCAGGTTAAAGACTGAACAATGTAATCTGCATTTTCAATTTTAAAAAGCACAGGACTGCCCAGCAGACAGACTGCAATCAGCCAATTTGATCAATGGAGGATTTTTCTATCTAATTTAGAAAGATATCTTTTGGGGTGTGTTACACAACTTTACACAAGCCATACAATTAAAACTAGCCAGATTTGTACAAATCATTGAATCAAATTCAGCGTGGAACTGGTTTAAAGCAAAAAATTGCACATTTTAGGGGAAAGCTTTGTGAGCAGGAACTCAAATTTCATGTCTGAGATTGAGAGCTCTGCAGGTAAGTGATTTGTAAGAACAGCTCACCAATGCCTCACTGGTTCAGACAATCCTAGGCTGTAACTACAGACTGGTCTTGGATGTGAAAGATTTAGAAAAACTGCAGATTGTTAGTGATGGAACATTGAGCTCAGCACACAATTTAGTCTGGAAACACAATTTAGTTTGGAAAACAGTCTTTTAAAAATAGAAAATAAATTAAGAAATGTCCAAGGCCAGGTTGGGTGGGGTTTGGAGCAGCCTGGGACAGGGGAAGGTGTCCCTGCCCATGGCAGGGGAGGCACTGGATGGGCTCTAGGATCCCTTCCAACCCAAACCACTCTGTGATTCTTTTGCCTGACACAATGAGAAACCTACACAAAATCACAGAGGCAGTAGGGGCTGAACCTCACTGCTCCATCCTTGTTGGCAAGGCCCAGGCGGTGCAGGGAGTCAGCTCGGAGCATCAGCAGGAAATCAAACACCTGCAACAGGGAACACACTGGAGTCACTCAAACCTCAGCCACTGCAATACTCTCCCACCCCTACATGATATTTTTCCTGGTGCAGAAGGATTTTTAAGAGATGCCACAGCTTGTTCTGCAGGAGGCATCACTGCTGGCATTACACTGCATTTACACACCCGTGTGAGCCAAGGAACATTAATTCAACTTCTTGCAAGCCCCAGAGCACCCAGTCCCCACCTTCACCCAGGAACCCCAGCGGGTTGTGCAGCTCTGGGGGCACAGGGGCTGCTCCTACCTGCAGCCTGATGCTGCTGGCCACGGGCAGGCTGTAGCAGAACTTGTAGTGGCGCTGCACGTGCTGGATCAGCATCTCGTACACGCGCGTGGCGTGGCTGGAGGGCAAACTGTACAGCTTGGTCTGCAGCACAGAAACACAGACACACAGCCCTGTCACACTCCTGGGGCTGCACTGCCACTTCCAGCAGAAACGCAGCAAAAACCTCATCCTCAGTGCAACACGACCAGGTGGCTCTGGAAGGAACCTCTGCAAAGATCCAGAGCTGCTCCAGAGAACAGCTTCAGCACAGCCCAGGACATGGTGCCCAAACACAACAGATCTATTAAACCTATTCAAGGTTATCAGTTCCTCCTTTCTGCTAATTTATGGCCACATTCTCCCCCCAAACAGGAAAATGTGCTCATCTGGGCTGTGCAGTGGGAGTTAAGAACGTACAACACTCAGCAAACAGTCCCACAGTGCTCAAAATCAAAGCACTGACCAAAACAAGACTTAGTTAAAAGCCAGAATATTTAGAGTGGGAGAAGAGTTATCTAAAAAGCCAAGCCCAGCAGAAGAGTATTAGGAACAATCTGTGTTTAATGCTCTGCAGCATTTACCTGAAGAATTATCAGGAGCCCAAGAACTGCTGTCTTGACATCCTCCAGAGAAGCTGAATATGACAGCAAGTCCCTCTCTTCCAGTTCAGAGGGAGATGACAGAGAATGTGCAGCCACCTTTGAAAGAGAAAAGCAACACGTGGTTGAAACCTGCAGCACATCCTTTCTCTGTTTCCATGCTGGAAGCCTCAGAGCCTCAGGAAGTCACCCCTGCTGGGAAAGCTGCCAGCCCTGGAGGTTGAATTCACCTTCTCGATGATGTCCAGCAGGCTGTTGAAGTGGTGAGTGTTGCAGCCTTCAGCCAGGTCCACCAGCAGCTGAGTGGCCAATTTTCGGACCTGGTGGTCTTTGTCCTCTGGGATGTGAGCCAGCTGGGAGATCACCACCAGGTTTATCAGCTCCTCCTGCAAGAGGACAGACCCTCCTAAGCTGTCAGATGTTCAGCACATTAGAGAAACAATTGCAAACAAAAGAACTCAGCTATTCTGGTACCAGGCTTGTTCCTCCACTGCTTCACTCCTTCAGCTCCTCTTCCATCCCACAGGTATTTCTGTCTGCCAGCCCTCCAGATATTTGTGACTTTTATTGAACTTTTCAGTGCTTTGGGTTTTGTCTGTCCTATAGATCTGACAGCCCAGGCTCAAACAGATAGGGATTTCTAGGCCTTGGTTTTTTGAGAGAGAGGAAACACCAACAGCTTCATGTTTTCACAAATCTTGAATGAACCCAAGGAGCATCTCTGCCCCTTCCTGCCCTCTGACACTTTAGGAGATCCTAAAGTGAGATCCACATCCTGAGGAGATCAAGATATCCCTGGATATCCCCAACTTCTCTCTCACTGAGTTTCTATCTTGGACAGCAATTAAACTGCAAGCACCAGGACCAGTCACTGCCCAACATGTCCAGTCCCCATCCTTTTACAAAGCTTTTAAATCAGCTTTGCACCTCTCACATCAACTGTCAATCCTTCCAAAACAACATAGACATGAATTTAATAGCTTTAAAACAGGGAAGCTAAGACACCACTAGGTTTGTCCTCAAAACCTTGCAGCTCCCACTGCAAATTGCCCATTCCTGTATCCAGCTAAGGACAAACAATGGCAAATCCCCCCACAAGCATCCCAAAGAAACAGCTCTGTGTGGGTGAGATTGAGAGCCCAGGGCTGTGCCTTCCCCAGGCAGAGGGGACCTGAAGCCCCCAGGACAATGTTCTACCAAAGGCTTTCCCACCACCTGAGACCTCCCCTGGGCCCCAGCAAACACCCACCTCATAGAACTGTCTGTTGATGCTCAGCACAAAGGACAGCACATCCAGGACCTTAATCCTAACGGCACTACGGCTCTCGTTCCTAAAACAGGAAAAACAAATCCAAAATGAATAAAAAGAGTTGTTGGTATTTAGGGAATGGGGAAAAGTAAAACTAAAGGAAAATAAGAATTTTTTTCAGAGTTGGAACAGTAACTGTGAAAGATCAGCTGAGCCCTGAGTTAATGTCTCTACACCTGAAATCAGATTCAAGAACAACTGGAAATTCAAATCCCAGGTCAGCTTTCACTCCTTCTGCAGACCTGTAATTACACTTTCCCATTTCCAATCCAAACTAGGAAGCACATGTCAGAAGAACAAGTGCTCTGGTGAGCAAATTTAAAAGCAAACACATGGCACTGAGGAAGAGCTGCTCTTTGGCAGCATTTCACAGAGGAGACAGAAGTTTGTTATTGCTCTGGGTTGATGTTTCAGAGCACAGAATCCCTCAGGGAGCACCAATTCAAAACCAGATAACTGGAATACTGGATAACCATATGCAACCCTAATGTTTAACAGGAAAATCTTGTTTGGTGTCAGAACTACAAAGTGCTGTGGAGTGGAACACAACTGCCTCAGCTAATTGGAATAGTATTGAATGGAATGAAAGAGAAGGAGAAAAAAGCAGCATAAAGAACTCAGTGGAAAGATTTTCTTCTGTTAAACAAGTCCTTTCATGTGCTCTGCCCTGGGACTACCACACTTCTCAGCAGCCACTTACTGACTTAGAACTTCAGAACATCAGAACTTCAGAAAACAAAATCATCTAGCATGACAAGGTGGCAAGAAACACTTGAAAGTGCTTCTTGAAAGTAAGAAGTTCCCAAAGTTATGGTTTCCTACCTGAAGAATCTCTCCATTAGGAGCTGCAGGTTGTGGATCCAGCCATCTTTGGCAGGGTGGATGGACTGAGCTCTGTATGTTATCAGGTTTAACACAGAAGATTCCTTCATGGAAAGACCAAGAAATGTTTTCAGTGCATAAGCAAACACAACAAATCCATTCCCCCAGCCCTCTCCATGGGATAAGGCTCATGGAAGTCCTTGCTGGGGTTTTCTGACCATTTCTTATTTTAGGACTCTCAAATTTCAGCTGTAACAGAACAAACCCAAAAGGAGGACAATAATAAAGCCTTACTGGTCTCTGATCAGCACATCTTTCCACCAGCTCAAAAAATCTCTCTTCAGAGCCATGAAAATCATTCTGGTCACAGAGCTCCTCTACTGTGGTCAGAAGATCATGCACAATGGACTTCAATTCTTGGCTCTCCAGAACCTGAAAAGAGACAAAACCATTCCTGGAAGAGTTCCATCTTACCAAAAAGTGCTAATTTTAAACACAAACAGAAAACTCAGAGAACCACAGCAGTGAGAACTGGGCTAAGCCTTTCTCAGCTCCCATTTCCCCAGTGCACAAACAGATCAGTTTGCAGAAGGATTTATGGCACGGCCCTGGGACTGAAAGCACCTGCAGGCAGGCCCAGCACGCACCTGCAGCTGCTGCAGCAGCCTCTCCATGATGTCCAGGAGGATGTCCCAGGTGACAGCCTGCAGCCCCTTGCCATATTTCTTGATCAGGCGTGTGATGGACAGAACGATCTCGTAGGACACGACGGCGTTGGGACAGGTCATGGCCTGGAAACCAAAGCCCTTCATCAGGTGGGGAGCAGAGCCCTCAAACCCCCTGCACCCAAATGCAACAAGCCTTATTAATTAGGGAATCAGCCTGGAGGCCTGAGATAAATCCATTTGGGTCCCTGCACACAGAGCACACAGCATAGAACCACCTTCTCAAAGCAGTTCTGCTCTCCTGCGAGCAGCTGTGCCTCAGATGGCAGGCACAGCCCCATCCTACAGGCAGACAAGGGGATTAAAGCCAGCAATTCCTGCTTGAGGCACTCAGATGAGGAAATTTTGAGAGTTCTGAGGCTGCCCCTGCAGACACCCTCCCTCACTTCTTGTACCACCCACTGGGAAGAGTGAAAGTTGTTGCTTTGTATTTCATTTTTTAAGGTAAAGCACCCACAATGTAGGTATTTGCTAGGAAGGATTCAGACTTTGCTTTTCTGGCCAAAGATGTGCAAGGAGAAGGCCTCAGCTACAGACACAAATCCTCTTGTTTTATTTGTTTTACTGCTTCACCCAACAGCCAATTTCTCCCTCTCGTCCTCCAGTCCTACAAAGATCCTTTTGATGTAGGGAGCCACGTTTTTGGTTTAAATTTGTTCAAGTAATCAAGTAAAAAAATGTTCTCCAGCATCCCATCCTACCTTGAGGAATGAAGGCAGCACTGAAGTGGGGGAGTTCCTGAGGGAATTGAGGCGATGAGCCCCCCACAGAGCCATCCCAACAAAGAACACAGCTCCTCTCAGCAGGGCTGCATCTGCCATGTAGGATCTAAGGGCAGGGGGGAGGGAAGATGCCACAATTATTTCAGCATACAAAGTCAATAGGAGTATGCACTGTCCCAACAGGAATTCCCAGCTGTTACACATCAGGGCCTTGCACAGCAATGGACAAACATGAAAAGCAGCAAATCATTCACCACAGCTTTAAACAGAGGGAAATTAAATTCAGAAATGCCCTAAATGAGCACTTCAGCAGCATAACTAGAAAGGGAAATTATTTCTAAGCACCAGAACCTTCAGCTTGTCCTGCTGAGGTTGGTGACTCCACATCCATCTCACCAGGCCCTTCCTGAGTTCCCTGGATTTGCTGGATGCTGCTCCCTTACCTGTCTTCCATGATCCTGCACATGTTGTAGATGGCACTGTGTCCCAGGTGGGTCCCCAGGAGGTTGCGCATGAGCTGCAATGCAGAGAAAACACCTCAATCCCCAGCTGTCAAACACTCAGCGCCTAAACATGGATTAAATGGCCATGCTTCTGAGTAAACATGACCTGCCTTTCCCTGTCACAGCAGCTGAAACCAGGAGAGAATCCCACGGACATGGCACGACTTGCACTAATGAGAAGCTGATCCCTCAACACTTCAACAGGTTTTAATTTTAATTACTCTCCAAACCAAGCTGAAACTGGTGGCAGATGTGCACAGGTAAGTCTGGCACCTCATCCAGGGGTGAATTCATGAAAGCAAGCAGGGTTTCTGACCTTCCAGCAGGGCTCACAGAGCTCCTTCACGTTGATGGTGCGGCACAGGGTGATGATGAACACGGGCAGGTTCTCTGAGGGCAGGCAGTTGTAGCAAACAACTGCATCCAGGACTTGCAAGGAAATCTTTGGGAAAGACAAAAGTCAATCAGCCAGGTCAAATCCACACCTGGCATACCCAGGAAATAATCTGGAAGTCAAAAGGGATGAAGATATTTTGGGTTTTCTTTTCTTTTTAAAAAGCATTGTCGATTTGTTTATCAAATTGATTAATGCTCTGTTTGCTTTGGAATAAATTATTGGTGTATGAGATTTACTGGCTTACAAATAACATAATATTGCATCAGCTGTCTTGAAAGATGAGAATAAACCCAGAGTCTGATGATCTGATTTTGTTTGTAGAAGTTACAAAGAACTTCAAAGAGTTCTGCAGTACTAAAAGAAGCTCAGATCACTGACCTCTATGTCCATAGATGATGAAGTCTGAATGCACAAGAGGCAGATCTTGCTGTTAAGAAAGAACATTTAATTAGAATTGTTTGTTCCACATGATTTTAGGCAAATTACAAAGAGCCAGAGCAGTCAGGTTAATTGCCATGCTATTTAACTCCTCACTGCCCTTCCTGGGTCAATGTTGGTGACAGTCCAAGGGACACTGAGCTCTGCAATCTCTTTTATAAAGTCAAAGGGAGACTTAAATGCAGCTCAGGTAATGCAACAGCACAGACCCTTGTGAGACTAAGCAATGCAAACAGGCCCACCCCATGGAATGGGAATGGGAGAAGCATATTTAGCTAAACTAAAACAGATCTGAACACCACAAGAACCGAAAATCAAATATTTGTCAGAAATCACCTAGGACGAAACAGATCCAGATGGGGACAAAAATATCCCAGTTGTCTGTGTATTGATCTGTAACTTTCTCTGTAATTTACCAGGAATAAGCAGGTAGGGGTTAAAAAACCCAACTTACTGGACCATGTCAGCTACGTAGTCTTCCAGATAGCAGCTATTGAATTTCACCAGGTTCACCAGAACCAGGAGGAACTCAGACGTCAGCCCAACATCCATCCACTGCAGCACAAAATCAGCTAAAAAAGGGAAAAAACCCTGTTACCTTCTACCCAGGAATGACACCACTACTTTTCCTGTTATCACTGGGTGTCTCTGCCTGGATTTCTCCCCCCCAGACCGGAGAGGGGCCAATGCTCACCCAGCTCCTCCTCCAAGTAGGTGATGTAGCGCCCGTTCTCCGTCAGAGCCTTGAACACTTCCAGCCGCTCGTGCACATCTTCATTGGAGGGATAATCCTTAATAACCTTAAAAAAGTGGGCTCTGAGGATCCCCAGCCTCTCACCCTGGAAATGAAAAAAGGGAAGGGGTTAAGGCCTGGACATTAGCAAGGTATACCTCAGTAATCTTCATGCTTTAAATCAGCTTTTTGTTGAATCGATGCCTACTCCCTTCATAAGCACCCACCCCTGCTTTCTCAGAACACTGACAACGACAACTTTGGGCTGATTCAGCCCCATGTTTGTGCAACACGTTGGGAAATCCAAGGAATTCCTTGTGTGCTGAACTTGGCCAGGCTAGAAGTGTCTCACACAGAACCCCTTCCATACCTGAAACATCAAAACCAGCTGCAAACTGGGACTAGAAGGTCTGGGCAAAGACCACATAAAATCTGCTGAATTATGCTGAACTTAACCCAAAGTATTTCCTCTTTCTCAAGAGCGTTACCCCAAACCAGAACAGCTTTCTATGAGTTGCATGAAAAGTTTTGCTACGAGGTCAAACCAAGACTTAAAACTAAAACGCTTCCTCTTCTCATTTATGAGACACAACCAAAATTACAAATATGAACCTTTGCAGAGAAGGCCTCCCTGGTGCTTTTCCCATTTTCCCCTGCACAAAGCCCAGTTTAGGTCAGTGTCCCCTGCCCCGTGGGGCTGCTGTCACCTGTCCCTGGACGATGGACTTGAGCAGGTGGAGCACGGCGTGCCTGGCCTCAGCGGGACGCTCCGGCTGCAGCATGTCAGCCACCACCTTCCACACGGCCTCCACGGCGTGCTGGGGGCACAACAAACACCAAAAGCACGGCAAAAGCATGAGGCAGGAGAGCTCAGCTCCTCCAGGAGCTCCAGCCAGCAGGGCACAATGAATGATGGCAATTCATGACCAAGATCCAGGGGTTCCATGTGCAGGGCTCTCTGCTCTGAGGGACACTCACCCACCTGGTCACACACTCAGACCAACCCCAGGAGACCCCAAATCCAGCCCTACACCCCAGGAACTGCAATTTCTCATTCCACACTCACTGCAAATGGGAATATTTGTGCTGAAGTCTTCACCCAGCTACAAGATGAGTTCAAAACCAAATGAGGGATGTTTATTAACATGCCAGGAGATAAGGAAACCTCTCTAAACATCATCTCCCATGAGCCGTCCTGAACATCCCCAGCATTCTCCTTCCAGGGTGGTCCAGGAAGCCAAACAGCTCCATCCCCTCTGCTGCAGAGCTGGAAGGTTGGGCAGACTAATTCCCTTTTACAGCACAAAGTGGCCAGGGATCACCCATTCTAAAAAGCTTTCTAAACAACAGGAGTCCCTTACAATAGTCTGAGAACTGCTGCTTACATTTCCATCCTTCCAATACTCACTGAACACTTTGGAACTCACCTCTTCAATTTTTTTGGTTTTTGCCACTTCACAGATTTGACTGATTGCTCGTATCCTGTTACTCAATCCACACTCTATGCTCAGTTCCTGGAAAGAAATGGAGAAATAAGCTAACAGTTTATCTTACCAGAAACACTTATCCATTTCTCCAAGGGGAGAAGGAATTCTGATCTCCTTCTCCCTTTTTTTTGTACTTTCCTCCTCGTGTACCAACTATTCTGCTTAAAGACTTGTGGTACCAATTACTGGAATCAATTATTTTATTTTTCATTTCCACAGCACTGTAAGGTTTCCATAAAACAGAAACAGTTCCCAGCTTGTGGAAACTGCCACCACAGAAACTTCATCAAGCTCAGACTATAAAAATCGAGGGGTCAGGGAAATAGCCTGTAACCCAACACAACAAATACCTCCAAAGCATTCAAAGAGTGAATAACTCAAATGCTGGAGCTGCAAAGTAAATGAGCTCTACATCCAGTTCATTAGAGAATGAGTTGAGAGATCAGGAGAGGGAATGATGGAGAGGAACTGAGTGCCAAAAAACCCAGGAAAGGAGCAGGATCCCCTCAGCTGAGGTACCCCAGGCACTATCCCCACCTTCACTCCACTCAGTTCTCACACCTTGAGTATTTCTGCAGTGATGATGAACTCTGTCTGCTTGCCCTCCGAAGACTTGGAGCTTCCCCGGGATGTTCCCAGCCCCAGGAGGTTCCTGAACTTCTCCTTCAGCCCGGAATCCTTGCTCTGAGGCTTTGCCATGGCTGCCCAGCGCTGAGGCCCTGCAAACACAGAACAGGGCTCTGCTAAGGGAGGCCCAAGGGAGATATTTCAGCAGGAAAACCCCAATAACAGCATCACACCAGGCTTCTCCAAAGAGCTTGGGTGCTTGAGCCTTTTCAAACATGGGAGAAGCCCAACACTGAGGAAACACAAGGAGCTTGTGCTGCTCCTGCCTTCAGCACCTGCATCCCCCATGGAACACGAGGCCTTTGGGACACCCTTTCCTGGGAGCCCTGAATGCCCAGCCCAGCACACAGGATGATTTCTGCAGCATGTCCATGTGCACACACTTTTTGGAGGGTGTGAGCTGGACACTTGTTCCCAAAGCAAAGGCCAAGCACACTGTGCTGAGCTGTGGAAGTGAGGAAGGACCCACAAATCTGGGTGCTGGAACATCCAAGTGCTGCCATGGCAAGGGAAAGACGGGCAAGAACAGGGATGGCATTACAACAACTCCAGAAACTGCCTCCCCCTGCCCGACCCACTGCCCCTTGGGGACCCTGGCCCTGGGCACAGGACTCTGCACAACCCCAGAGCCCCATGGACATCTCATGGCCTTCCACAGCCTGGCACAGCAATTCCTGCTGCTCCTGGGGATGCACCACACAGCCTGTCCCTGCATCCCGGGGGACATGGCATGGGCTCCTGCCCAGTGTCACCAGGGGACATGGCATGGACCCAGCCCAGTGTCACCAGGGGACATGGCATGGACACAGCTCAGTGTCACCAGGGGACATGGCATGGGCTCCTGCCCAGTGTCACCAGGGGACATGGCATGGACACAGCCCAGTGTCACCAGGGGACACGGCATGGGCTCCTGCCCAATGTCACCAGGGGACATGGCATGGACACAGCCCAGTGTCACCAGGGGACATGGCATGGGCTCCTGCCCAGTGTCACCAGGGGACATGGCATGGGCTCCTGCCCAGTGTCACCAGGGGACATGGCATGGACACAGCTCAGTGTCACCAGGGGACATGGCATGGACCCAGCTCAGTGTCACCAGGGGACATGGCATGGGCTCCTGCCCAATGTCACCAGGGGACACACCATGGACCCCAGCCCACCATCTCCGGGGACACACGCAGCCCCCAGCCCTCTGTCCCCAGGGACACTCGGAGTGCACCGCCCTGGGGACCCCCACAGCCCTAACCCACCCCGGGCGATGGCACATTGTCCCCCCACGACCCCCGAACAAGCTGGGACATGCCACATCCCACCCCAAGCCAGGATATACCATAAGCGCTTAGGGACACACAACGGGGGACCCCGAACACAACATCCCAGACCCCGAACACAATGGGAGTCACATCCCAGACCCCATAAAACACAACGGGGGTCACACTCCACCCCCCAAACAGACCGGGGGTCACATGCCAGACCCCAAACACAAAGGGGGTCACACCCAGACCCCAACAAACACACCGGGGGTCACGTCCACACCCCAAATACAACGAGGGTCACATCCCATACCCCAACAAACACACCGGGGGTCACAGCCCGGCCCCCCGGACACACGGCGGGCTCACAGCGCGGCCCCAAAGCGCGGTCCCCTCCCGGTGCCGGCTCCCCCGTCACTCACCCCGAGCCCGGCCCGGCCCGGTCCCGCCGCCCCCGGCCCGCTCCG
>JAWWMS010000043.1:15212470-15222769 GCA_035048045.1 Chlorospingus semifuscus | reverse complement strand
GCAGAGAGGGGATGGAGCCCGCAGGGATGGGATGGAGCCGGCAGGGAGGGGATGGAGCCTGCAGGGAGGGGATGGAGCCTGCAGGGAGGGGATGGAGCTACTGAGGGGTCCCTGCACACAGGGGAGCCCCTGGGACCCCACAGAACCCCCCAGCCCCAGCAGAACTGGGACACTGCACCTCCTCCTGTCTCCCTGGCATTAAATAGGGCTGGAACTGCTCTGGTTCAACCCCTGAATTAAAGCTGTGGTGGGCAGTAATTAAAAGCAGGCAGCAATTAAAGCAGGCAGCAGTAAGGCTGAGCTAAATGAGCCCTGGGGACCTGAGCATCAGCAGGGACAGCCCCTGGTCCCTCTGCTCTCTCCAGCCCTCGCTGGGGCAGGTGAGGACTCACCTGGGTCTGTGCAGATCCATTTGTCATGGGCTGGGGTGGCACACCTGGGCACAGCAAACACAGAGCACACAGTGAGCCCCAGCAGCAGCACCTGGCACCCACCCACCCCTTCCTGCTCTGCCCACCCACCAGCTCACCCTGTCCCTCCACTTTGGGCTGCTCCCCGACCCACACAAAGGCCTTTCCCCTCTCCCTGTGCCCTTCTGCAACCACATCCCCTGAACTCACTCCACTTCACCCTTCTGATCAGAGGAAAACACCAGCCAGGAGGAGGAACAAGTAACCTTCTAGAGCCACCATCCTGCCCTTTTCTCTTTTTTTTACCATTAGTTTTTTTCATAAATTCTTTAATCAAAAATCTTAAAAGCCAGCTCAAAAGTCTTCATCAAAATCCCCATCATGGTGCTGCCACAGCAGTGTCTGCCACACAACCCCCTCTCCAGGCACTCTGGAATTTAATTTTTTTTTTTTTTTGCTCACTTCCAATGGTTTACTCTAACAATAGCCCACACAATGGCAATTTCATGCATTTAAGCTGCCAGTCACCACGATCAAGTCACTGCCCCAGGCATTACCGTGTCTCTGGCCCAGACTAACAGATGTGTTAATTGGGACAGGATTAATAACTGCATCATGTCAAGCATGGATGCTTTCCCTAGGGACTGACTGGGGGCTGCATCACTGCAGACTGCAGGAATTTCTGGGGCAGAGCAGAAAAATAAACCTAAATTGTGATTTTGAGAGTGTGCTGGTGCAAAAACCTCCATGTGGCTTTGGGATCCTTAAATATTTTATTGCAGTGAATGGACTTGTGCTTAGAGCAGGATATGCTCTGAGCAATGAGCATCACAAGAGTCAGCTCACATAGATGTTTATGTCTCTGGTATCATAAGTAGCTGAATTTTAAATTATTTAAATGAAAAGCTTCAGATGACAAGGAACAGAAAAGTGGGACTGGACTTCTAAACCGAATTAGCCATATCTAGAAATGCTTCATCTAAAAGCCACTCATTTGGTTAAAGGCTGAGGTGCTCAGGGTGAGCTGCAGGGCTTGGGAAGTGTCAGTGCGAGGTCAAAGCAGCTCAGTTCAAGAGGATAATAATAATAATAATAATAATAATGATGATAACAATATTATTATTATTATTATTATTATTATTATTATTATTATTATTATTATTATTATTATTACTATTCCCTCTCACCCTGCAAACAGCAGGATTCACCAGAGCCCTCTGTTACCTGGCAGGTGCCAAACTCTGCTCCCTGTGAACGCAGGGCCTGAGCCCCCAGGCTCCCTCCCCTGTCCCCTGCTGGAACAAGGGCTCCTTTGTGGCAGTGCCAGCAGCCAGCCCTGCTCCTCCTGCAGCATCTGACACCCTGTGGCTCCCCAGCAGTGCCTGACCCATTTCTGGGGACAAATCTGCCCATTGAGCATCCCGGGGCTCAGATAAGGAGCAGCTGTGCTGGGAAACAGAGCTGGGCATTGAGCAGGGCACGGCCAGGCTGGGCAGGGGATGAGCAGCTTTCCCTGCCAGGTTTCAGCAGCCGGGAGAACAATTCCTGCCCCAGCCAGGAGAACAATTCCTGCCCCAGCCATGCCCTGCTCAGCCGGCGTGGAGCCCTTCCCTCTGCACAGGGACACTCCAGTGCCCACGGGCTCATTCACTGGAGCAAAGAGCAACAGAATCACAGAATCGTGGAGTGATCGGGGTTGGAAGGGAGCTTAAAGCTCACCCAGGGACGCCATGGGCAGGGACACCTTGCACTGGAACAGCCCTGTCCAACCTGGCTTTGAAGGGTCCCCCCAGGGATGATGATAAATCATCAACCAATCACCCACCAAATCTGATGTTCTTGTAGCTGATAAAAAGCACGACATTGAAGATGTCCAGGTGGCTGCCACACACACCCAAGGACAAAAGACTTAGTCCTACCCTTACTGCTAGTTTTTGCTGGGTATATGCATGCAAGCAGCCGTGCTCCAGTATCCCAAAGCCCAGCACACCTCAGTGCCTCGGAGTTCCAGAGTTAATTATTCACCGTGTAAAAGCCACAGAGTGTTTTTTGGCAGGGGGAGGGTGTATTCTCAGTGTTTATAAATAGCTGGGTGGTTCTCAGGAAACCACTGAGGGATGAGGCAGGAGGGAAATGCGACTGTGCCCCGCTCTGGGATCCCACCGTGAGTCACCCTGGGAAGGGAAGGGAAGGTCTCACCTTTGCTGTGCTCCTCCGTGGGGGTCACCCCCAGCTTCTTGAAGTACTCGTCTGTCTCGGGGTCCACCACGAGCAGCCTGGCCTCGCTGTCCCTGGCCTTGATGTGGGACACCACCTCCGAGTGCCGCAGCCCCTCCACGTTTATCCCGTTCACCTGCACAGGGACAGCATCACAGCCCAAAGCCAGCCCACAGGGCTGCTCCTGCTCCCAGACCCTTCCCTTTCCCTAAGGATTCCTTCCTTTATTCCTGCTGGCATTGTGGCATTCTCCTTTCTCTGTTCCTGTTGGGATGGCAGGAAGGCTACAGGCTTTTTCCTTCCCCCTCTCCTAAACCACACAGAGCATCCTCTGTGTTACCTCACACCTCTGGCTGCATCCCAAACACATCCATGGGCAACCACACAGCCCAGGCTCCCCCCAGAACCCTCTGCCTGCCCTCTCTGGTGCTGCCAAGCCCAGCCTTCCCCTTGGATGTGCCCCAAATCTCAGGCTCCCCGTGGGCACAGGGGGCTGGGTGCACCCCCAAGTCCTGAGCCATCACCGTGCCACCCTCCATCCCTCTGGAGCGAAACCTGAGATTTCTGTGCCCCTGATGGGCGAGTCCCTGTGCCTGGGGCAGGGATTCATCCCTCCCTGCCCTGCCCTGCGTGAGAGCCAGGACCTCCAGGGAACCCGATCCCGATTGTTCCTGCAGGAGGGGACAATGGTGACTCAGGACATTGTTCGGTGAATGAATCACCCTTTGTCCCACCGGGAAGGGCCCGACAGCCTCGGCATGACCCAGGGCTGCTCCTCATCCAAAGGGACGAGCAGAGCCTGGGCTCCACACTTGGGGTCCCCTCTGCAGGGAACCAGGCTCCCCTGCTCCCCAGGGCACAGCTGCAAGGCTGGGATGAGGAGAAGCCCCTTCCAACCCCTTCCAGGCTCTGCCCCTCATGCCAGGTGTTGCCAGCCTCAGCTGCCAGCTCACAGCCCTGCTCCATCCCTGTCCTGCCACTCCAGCTCACCCCAATCCATGCCAGGGCTGCTCTCCCCCACCCTGGCACAGGGCTGGGGACATCAAATATTTATCCCAGCCCCAAAGAGCAGGCAGGGAGGGGATCGGGTTTCTGAGCTCACCCCGAGCTGCTTTGTGTGTGCCAGGCCCTGGGCCAAGGCCATCAATAAATAACAGGACCCCTGGATGTGACACCAGCCCGGAGTGCCACCCGTGCCTGGCCCGGCCCCTCGCTGTCCCAGCATTAAACTTTCAGCTGCTGGGGACAGGCACAGCTCCCACTGCCTGGGCAGTAATTCCTCATGGGGCTGGAAAGCAGGAGAGTGCTCTGCCCTCAGGATTATCCCAGCTCACACTCCTGCAGGGGTGCCAATCCCATTCCTGCTCTGAGCTGGCAGCGAGGTCCCTGTGGGGTGGTTTTGGGGTTCATCCCAAGCAGGGAACACCCATGTGCTCCCACAGGGAAAGGGGTGATGGCTGCTGTGTCTGCCCACACAGGCAGCTCTGGATGGGGGCACCTCCTTCCCCAGGAACAACACAACATTACAATCCAAAGAGAGGGCAACTCCAGCCCCATCTTGGCAAGAAGCGCTGTCCAGCACGTGATAACCAGCAAGATGCTTCCAAGAACACTTTTCCCCCATCTTCCACAATTTTGTGTCTTAAAATCTCTGCAAAGCCTCTTCCCCTGTGTTTCCAAGCACTCCCTGGCAGGGCATCAGCTCAGCTGGGCAGCACCAGCCTGGCCTTGTGCCCACTGTCCCCTGCCCGACCCTCCCCCGTGCCAGCCAGAGCCAGCACAGCACCTTGGGGACACAGCTGGGGAATGGCAGGACTCAGCAGTCTTGGAGGGCTTTTCCAGCCTAAAAACAACTCCAAATTTCTACTCTGTAATCCTACCCAGAGCTCCCACGTGGAGGAGAGGAGAGGAGCGAGCACAGAGCGGAGCAGCCGTGCCATCCCCGGCACCCCAATTAGAGCAACACAGCGGATCAGCTGGGGAAGGTGACGGGCTGGGGGCTGCCCCAGCTTGCCCAGGGTCCCACCCTGCTGCTGCCCCCTCGTTGTTACCTCCACCAGGCGGTCCTGGGGCCGCAGCCCTGCCCTGGCCGCGGGGGAATCGGGATCCACGGAGCGGATGAACTGCCCCGGCCGCGACTTCTCGCTGTGCAGGTTGAAGCCGTAGCCATTGGGGCCTTTCTTCAGGTGGCACAGGCGTGGGCACAGCTCCTTCTGCCCGTTCAGGTCCTGCTTCATGGAGGAGAGGGTGGGGGAGACGAGGCACGGGGTTAATGGGTGGATTTGGGGTGGCTCCAGGCAGATGTGACCGTAAATAGAGCCCCGAGGAAGCGCCGTATCTGCCCCCCGTCCTCAGCCTGGGGACAGCTTAACAAATGGATTTCCTCTCATTGAGTCTATTTTCGAAACCCAATTGTCCAAAAGCACTCCAGAAAAATGAAAACAAAACAAAAAATGCATTTCCTCCAGCAGGAGTGGCTCAGATTCATCCACCCATAGGCTGGGACCCCCCTGGGCAGGGAGGAACCAAGGCCCAGCTGTGCTCTGGCCAGGCCCACCAGACCTGGGATTGACCTCAGTCAGGTATTTAAGGCAGGGCCACTCCCTTGGTCTCGGTGACACCGGCATCACCCACTGGTGCCATCATCCCAGTCCCTCCTTGCTGGGAGGAGATGAACCCCAACATCCAAGAGCTCCCTGCGGCTGGGGAAGGCTGAGCTGGGCAGGATGAACAGCACAGGGGCACAGGAGGGGCTCAGTGCTTCCCCCCATGCCATGGAAAATGCTTTATGGCTCCTCGGGGCAGCCAGGGAGCAACAACTCCTGGTTTTCTGCAGGTCTTCAGGACCCACCACATTTCCACCAGCAGCTCGAGCTCGTGGCACAGCTCCACATTCCTGCCAAAGGCACCTCAGGGATCTAGGGTGCTCATTCTCACCCAGGCTTTAAGGAAAACATCCCCCCTGGATGAGTTTTAACCTCCCTCAGCAGGAGCAGCTCTGCTCCCTGCCTGCCCACAGAGAGGATTGGTCTGGGATCACATTCCCAGGGAAATCTCTCCCAGCCTTTCCCTCCAAATTAAAAATCCAGGCAGCAACTTCCTCCTCCTTCCTCCCTTGGCTGAAAGGCACCATGAAACTCCAAACCTCACAATTCCTTCACCCCCTCAAGGAGGGGTTTTACAGAGGAGAACAAAGTGGGGTCACACAGAGTGATCTACCAGGGATCCCTGTGCTGGGGATGGAATTTGCACAGAATTCCAGATGGGGTGGAAAAGATCACCTTGTTCAGTCCCCTGCCATGGCAGGGACACCTCCCACTGTCCCAGGGTGCTCCAACCCCAATGTCCAGCCTGGCCTGAGGCATTGCCAGGGGTCCAGGGGCAGCCACAGCTGCTCTGGGCAATCCTGGCTGTGGCTGCAATGCCCAGGGGGCACAGATGTGGATCAGGGCTCCAGATGTGGACCAGCCCAACCCCAGCATCCAGGGAGAATCAGGGATGCAAAATGAGCACATAGAATGGCTCAGGTGGGAAGGAACCACTGAGGGTCACCAAGTCCAATCTCCCTGTTCAAGCAGAATTCCCCAGAGCCCATCACCCAGGATTGAGTCTTTCCTCTGGCACAGGAGGGGCACCTTACCCACCAAATTCCTCAGAAACTGCTCACCTTACCCACCAAATTCCTCAGAAACTGCTCTCACACAAGGGTCACCAGCAGCAGTGCCCATCACAGGCACGGGGGCACACTCACAACTGCTCCTGAATTTTACAGAGGTTCCCTCAGCAAACGAGTTCTTTACTAAAAACCAGCTGGTGGTGTTGACATCTCACCCCCGGATGGGTTCATAAAGGGGAATAAGGATTAAATCAGTGACAGCCCAGCCAGGATGGGGCCCCAAGCCCCTCCTGTGCCTGCTCACACCAGGGCAGCCCTGCAGCCCCATCCCCTCCCTGTGCACCCTGAACCCTGCTGCACTTTTCCCATGGCCCCAGAGCAGGCAGTTCACCGTATCTGCAAACATTTCCAGCCTGCCTGGAGCTCCTCAGGCTCTGAGGAAAACAGGAAATGATTCAACTGCAGTGACCTTAAAGGACACACGGGGCTCTGTGTGCAGGACAAGGGCAGCGCCTCTGGGGTCACCAAAGTGCAGCTGGCATCACCAAAACCCACCTGGCATCACCTATTTTAAAGGTTTAAAAAGGACCTTTTAATGCCATTTTCCTCCTGCTTCATCCCTGCAGGGTCAGAGCTCCTGCAGCAGCATGAAAACACAGAGAAATCACTGAGAATCACCCCAAAATCTGGGCTGGAGGTGCTGTCCCAGCATGGGCATCCCTTGGGAACACCCTGGCAGGGTCAGTCCCTCCTCCTCCTGCTCCAGGGATCAGCGGTGAAATCAAATTACTCACTAAACAAACCCCAGAGGGAGGGAAAAGCTCCACTGCAGGATCCCCAGGCTGGGAGCTGCTGCTTTGTGCCACGTCCTGCGTGGGCTTGTGCTGCTCCCACTGCAAAATCTTCAATTTGTGCCACGTCCTGCGTGGGCTTGTGCTGCTCCCACTGCAAAATCTTCAACTTAAGGCCCTTAACTGGAACGAATCCAAGACGTTTATTTTTAAATACACACATATAAAAAAAATAATCCCAATTCAGCATCTGTTCTGGGCAGAAATCCTCAGGGAAAACTGCTTATCCTCCCGCAGAGATGATCCAGGGTTTTGCTGGGCTCTTAAACCTCCCAGCTAACGCAATCCTTGGCTGTTGGAGAAAACAGCTTTTGGAGCTGAGCTCTGCAAAGCCCCTCTCTGGGATTAGGGGCTGAGCCCCTGCTCGCACCCCCAGCTCTGGAGCCTCTCCTGCCAGCTCCTCTCTTTATTTTCCTTTAGCTCCATACCAGTGTTCCTTTCCCTGGCTGTGTTCTGGGAGATATTTCCATATTTCCCCATCTCCCGGGGGATTTGGCCTCTGTGAAACCCGAGTTTTTCTGGAAGAGCAGCGTTGTTATCATGGGGGCTTCGCAGGATTCTGCCTGAGAGGGGCTCCGGGGGAAGCTGCTCCCCTCTCCTCACAGCCAGCGCTGCAAAGGATCCAGTTACAGACGCAAGCGTGCTGCAAAGAAACTGAACTCAACTCCGTTTTTTCGGTCTCAGAAAGCCAAAAATTGCCCACACACAGAAAAAACCCAAAAACTAAAAAAAACCAAAAAAACAAAACAAACAAACAAACAAAAAACAAATTAAAAAACCCAAAAAACAAAACAAAAAAAACAAATACCAAAACAAACCCCCCAAAAAAAACCAAACCAAAAAAAAAAAACAAAAAAAGAAAACCACCAAAAAACCACCCTGATTTTGCCAAAAAAAAAACCCTCTAAAATGAAGATTTTGCCAAAAAACCCCCCTGCAAAACGAACATTTTGCAAAAAAAAGCACCCTGCGAAATGAAGATTTTGCCAAAAAAAAACCCCTGCAAAATGAAGATTTTGCCTCCCAAAAAAACCCTGCAAAACGAAGATTTTGTCCCCCAAAAAAACCCTGCAAAATGAAAATTTTGCCAAAAAAATGCAAAATGAAGATTTTGCCCCCAAAAAACTCCTGCAAAATGAAGATTTTGCTCCCAAAAAAACCCTGCAAAATGACGATTTTGCCAAAAAAAAAACCTGCAAAATGAAGATTTGGCCCCAAAAAACCCTGCAAAATGAGGATTTTTTGAATTTTTGCCCAGGAATCCAGGCCCTTCCAGTGAGTGCCTGAAGCAGGGCCCACTCCATCCCTGTCTGTGCAGGTAAATCCTGCCTGCATGGTGCAGGGCACTCACACCCAGCCCTGGAGCTGCTGCATTTTCCAAGGAAAACCTTTCGGAAGCTCAGCTCAAGCTGCTCCATTTAAAAACGCGCAAACAAGACATTAAATAACAATGAAATGCCTTAAGAAAAAATTAAAAAAAAACCCGATTGGGTGTTGCCAGCTCTCACAATCTCACGGCAACTCTTTGCAGCATCCGATTTTTGATTTCCCTTGGAGTTTCCAGCGCTGCTGATGGGAACCGGGGTCCCTCAGGGGCTCACCTGGGGGCACCCAGAGCCAAGCCCAGCTCCCCTGGGTGCCCCTCGGCCCATGGGTGCCCCAGCCCTGGCTCGTGCCACCCCTGCACTGACCAGGGCTGTGCCCATTTGCGGGCTGGAGTCACCAATGTCACCAGCCCTGATTAACGAGGGGTTCCACACCATTAATCAGCACGTGGCAGCCTGCAGGAAAGCAGAACCCACTCCCAAAAGGGGCCAAACTCCCCTCCTGGGGTTGAGGGGCAGCAGAGCAGCCCCCAAGCTCTGTCATCCAACCAAACCCACCTGGCCCTACAAAAACCCCGGCCCAGCTCAACACCTCTCACCCTTTTAAGATTTTTAAGGTTTTTAAGATTTTCTCAGCCTTCTGATGTTGAAGTGTAGTGAAGTTTCTCACACACTTTCTGTAAATAACTCACTGTTTTGCATTCCTTTATAGAAGAAGAGAAAGTTGACAAACTGTTAATCTGACCAGTGTCATTGGAGAGGTGTCATTGTCACCCTCCAATCCACTGTCACTTTTAGAAAACTATAAATGTTAAAGTCAGAAAATAAACTCCCCTTTTCCTTCACCTCGAAAGCAGCAGTGTACACTTATTTTCTTTTGGATCCCACAGTAACAAACCCCAGTGCCAGGGACCCTCCTGTGCCACTGTGAGCCAGCCCAGCACAGGGATGTCCCTGCTCCCCACAGCCCAGGGTCACCACCGTCCCAAAGGACTCACAAACCCAACCTGCACCTTCACACCACGCCAGCCTGGCCCTGGGCAGAGACAGGGACAAAAAGGACATTTCAGAGCCAGCCCACAAAGCTGCAGGAGCACCCAGGGTCTCTCCACACTGGTGGCCAGGTGCCAGGACTGTCCCCAGCCCCTCTGCCCCACAAAGGGCTAAAATGCTTTGAAAGCCACGGTTTAGGGCTTTATTCCTAATAAAAACAAAATAAAAAATAGGGGTTTATTCCTAAATAAAAATAAAATAAAATAAAATAAAATAAAATAAAAAAATAAAAAATAAAATAAAAAATAAAAATAATTTTTAAAAAATAAAAAAAAATTAAAAAAATAAAATAAAATAAAAAATAAAATTAAAAATAAAATAAAAAATTCCACACCAGTGCCAGCATGAACACTGGGTCTTCCAGGAGAGGACGAGGAGGAGGAAGAGGGGGACACAGACACACACAGAGCTACTCTAGAGGCCGAGGCCAGGCTGGTACCATCACCCTGGGTCTGGTGGCTCCTGCAGGCTGGCAGGGCAGGGTGTCCCTGAGGTGTCCCTGGGGTGTCCCAGCAGCTCCAGCCCTGCTCCTGCCCGCAGTGGGATTTGCTGGAACTCCACCAAGCCCCTCTCCTGGTGTGCCACAATAATCACAATAATTAGGATCAGGGCTCCTAATCAGCTCAGCCCTGCCTGGGACCCCCTCCCCTGTCCCCTGTGCCCCCCCCAGGGGCTCTGCCCACAGCTCCAACACCCCTGCTGGAACTGCAGTGCCACAGACATCTTTTATGAAAAATCCTTTCTTTAGGGAGCTGAGAGGCCTCAGGAACAAAATGTAAACAATGGTTATCTGCTGCTGTGGAATGCAACAGGTGCATCTGGGATTG
>JAWWMS010000043.1:15192570-15207707 GCA_035048045.1 Chlorospingus semifuscus | reverse complement strand
CAAACCAGAGCAGTGCCACCCCAATGGCACACCCCAAACCCCCAATGGCACACCCCAAACCCCCAATGGCACACCCCAAACTGAGCCCCCTGCACAGGGCAGAGCCAGGCCGGCTCCCAGCCCAGCCCAGCCCTGCTTTCACCCAGGTCTGTGCTGGAACCAGGCACCCCCAGGCTCTGCCCAGCCCCTTTGGCCTCCCCAGCTGTTCTGGAGGCCAGGCCTTGAGCAATCAGCAAACCCTGGCGGAGGCTGGCCCCGTTCCTGTCCTGCAGTGCCCCGGGGTCAGAGCAGGAATCCAGTCCTGCAGCTCTGGGCTCCCACAGCACCGAGGGCTCCCAGAAAAACCCCGGCACAGGGAGGTTTTGGGAAAAGAAAGGTTTTTCCCAAAGACTGAGGCTGCTCAGGCTCTGTCCTGCTGCTTTTCCCCTTGCCAGGGCTGTGGGACTGGGGTCACCTCACAGCAAACCCCACCAGGGCCAGCACCCACTGCTCAAACCCACCAGGACCTGCCCTGAAGGCTGATTTTTAGGGATAGGGTGCAATCCTGCAGAAAGCCAGCTGTTAGTCAGGCATCTCATACAGAATGGGGAGAACTGTCCTGCACCACATTCCAGCAAGGACACAAATCCTGGTCCCCTCCAGGAGCCCCCAGACCCCACAAGAAGAGGCCGTGGGTGCTGCACTCAGCCCAGCACAGCACGGGCAGGGTGGGAAGGGAGGCACAAACCACCCTGCTGTCCCTTTGGGGCTGGTTCCCCTCCTGCTCTGCCCCCTGGCAGTGAGGGGTGTGCTGGGCATGGGGCAGGGGGACCCATCTGCACCCCCAGCCCGGCCCCTGCCCCAGAACAGGCTCTGCTCTGTGAGTGCTGGGCCCAGGGAAGTTCAAGAGTTTACTCCCAATATTTGTCTTGGCCGGGCAGCCCAGCTGGCTGCAGGAAATCGGGCAGGGGGAGGGCTCCAAACATCCTCTGCATTCCTGGTGAGAGAGCAAAGGCAGCTCAGGGCACCCCCCTGGGGTCACCCAGTGTGAGAGGGGCCCTTTGTGCTCAGAAACCTGCAGTCAAACATCCAGGGTGCCATTTTCCAGAATTGGGGGGATGAGGGGCCTTGCTCCCAGCCCTCAGCTCCACACTGAGCTGCTCCCCTGTCCCAAAAACCCCAAATCACAGCTCCTGCACAGGATCTGCTGAGCTGGGCAGACACCCAGAGCCTCCCGTGCTGCTGGGGCTCCCCTTGACCTCCCCAGGCACCCCTCAGCCCTGCTGTCAGTGTCCCCATCGCACAATGCTGGCACCAGTGCATCCCACAGCCCTGCTGGGACACTCGGGATCAAACCAGGATCAACCCGAGTGATCCCATCTGATCAGGTCCCAGGATCAACCCAGGACCTGATGGGATCATCAGGGACCACCAGGGCTCCTCTGCCAAGCTCCAAAAATGACATTTTTTGACCCAAACTCCTTAAAGATGAGGATGCCCCTTGGCAGGGAGCTGAGCTTATCTCCAGCTGAGCAGGGCAGGGCAGATAAGGGCTGGGCTGGCCCCTGGAGCCCTGGGCAGAGCACACAGAGGTTCCTGGGGCAGGGAGGATCTCTGAGATAACCCCAGAGCCAGGGCCAGCTGCTCCTGCTGATAAACCCGGGCTGCAGGGGGTGCCAGGGCCAGTCCTGGGGCGCTGGGCACGCTGCCATCCCTGCCTGTGCCAGGGGGACACAGAGCCCCCAGAGAGGGCACGGGGGAAACAGAACAGCCCAAAAACGGTGCTGGCAAACCCAAAAAGGGATTTGGGAGCCCAGCACAACCCACCAGCCCCTCCCAGGGGACTTCATCCCCACACCCCAGCCCCAAGCAGGGTCTCACATCCCCCTGGCTCAGCCCAGCTGCCAAACAGGGAACCCTTCCAGGCAAAGCTGCCTGCTCACCCGCTTACAGCTAATTGGGGCCTGTCTTAATTAAATCCTGCTAACCACGAACAGCCAGAGTGAACTCATTCACCTGGGATGGCCTCTGGCTGCCCATGAGGGACTGTTGGTGTGCTGGGCAGGAGCCCCACGGGGCAGGAGGAGGTGCCAGGGCTGGGCAGAGCCCCTGCAGCCCCTGCCCAGGGCACAGCAGCAGTGCAATGGAATTGCCTGGCAGTGCCAGCTCAGCCAGGTGCCAGGGCCACGTCCCCAGGGGTGCTGGGAGCTCAGGCTGGCCAGGCTGGAGCAGGGGGATCAGCCCTCCCTGCTCCCTGTGTGCTGCTGGGGGCTTTAGGGGGATTAGCCCCTGTAATGCCATGAGAGGGGTTAATCACAGAACAGCCAGGGGCAGCAGGGCAGGCCCTGCCCGGGCAGGCAGCGACCCCACTGCCAGCACATGGGGATGGAGAGGCCCTGGAGCACATCTGGGCACCCAGGCACACATCTGGGCACCCAGGCACTGCTGCTCCTCCCTCAAGCATCCCTGGGACTGCTCAGTGCCATGCTGGAGACTCTCCCAGGGGAAAAACCCACAGCCAGGCAGCCCAAAATGTGCAGCCTGGAGAGGAGAAGGATCCAGGGAGAGCTCAGAGTCCTTCCAGAGCCTAAAGGGGCTCCAGGAGAACTGCAGAGGGACTGGGCACAAGGGATGGAGGGACAGGACACAGGGAATGGCTCCCAGTGCCAGAGGGCATGGCTGGATGGGATATTGGGAATTGTTCCCTGGTAGGGTGGGCAGGCCCTGGCACAGCTGTGGCTGCCCCTGGCAGTGCCCAAGGCCAGGCTGGACAGGGCTTGGAGCAGCCTGGGATGGTGGAAGAGGGTGGATTAACTGACCTGCCCCTTCCAGAAACCATTCCAGAACTCTCTGCCCACTGAGCAGCCTCTCACACTTCCACAGCACTGGCACCTGCAGGGAATTGTCTTTCTCTCCTTCCCAGTGCTCATAAAACAACTAAAATTTGGCTTTCACAGGCTCACCGCTAAACAAACATCCCACACCAGCTTATTGTACCTGGAAACAAACTCCTGCAAAGCTTTAGTGGGAAAAGAGGGACACTGAGCCAACAGAATCCAGCTCCAGGTCTGGATGTGGTCTGAGCATGCACAGCAATGGAACCAAAACATCCAGGAGTCCAGGCAAAATGTAATGAAATTAAATTACAATATGGATCTTGCCAGAAAGAATTATGTCAACAGCTTGAGGTTCAATCCCTTATTTATAGAGACCTGTGGATCTGCAGAAAGCCTCCACTGATTGCAAGTTTAATTTTTGCTCTCTCATATCCCAGCCTGGAGTCTCCCACCAGCAGTGCCTACAAAATCTCCATATCCAGAGGCAGAGCAAAGGACTGGGAGACAAAACCAGCTCAGAACAGACCTTCACTACACCCTGAGCAATTTATAGTGCTGGGTACATCATTCCCCCAGCCTGGAGAGCAGGAATGACCCACACAGAAGTGATGCCACATTGCCAGGGCTGAGAGCACCCAAGGAATGGTTAAAAGGAGCTCTTTGGAACCCCTTTTGGCAGTCCGGTGTGTCTGGAAGCCTTGGCCCCCTCCAGCCTGGGGGTTCACACTGGAATCAGCAGCACTGACACCTCTGCCCCCTCAGTTTCCATTGCCCACCAGCAATTCCACAGCCCCAGGGTGGGAGCAGGAGGAGCTGGGACTCCCCCACAGCCACCAGCAGGACCAGATCAATCCCTGGGATGATTTATCCCTCTGGGACAGCCCTGCGCAAACAGCTGGGAACCAGCAGCACATCATCCCCTTCTCCACAACTGGCTCTCAGGAATAAACAGAGGATCCACAAGAAAACCCAGCCCAAGCCCAATACTGTCTGAGGGTTTCCTGTGCCATGTGGAGCCCCCGGGGCCGAGCAGGCTGGAGCAGCTCCAGGGGATGGAGCAGCTCCAGGGATGGAGCAGAGGCACAGCAGAGGCTCTGTGCAGCTGCCAGGGCACACGCACGAGGCCCCGCCGCTGCCAGGAGATTTTTTAATTTATTCTAAACCATTTAATAGCTCTGCCATTGAACAGAACCATCCCCAGCTGGCCGGGAGCCCACTGGTGAGCAGGGCTGGGTTTGAAGGAAAGCTGCTGGAGCCCATCCTGAGAGCCGAGGGGGCTGGGGAGGGAGAGAGCTGCACTTCCAGCAGCTCCCACTCAGTATCAGAGGGAAAGGTTTTGATTACTGGGGGATGCAGAAGGGATCAGCACCGGCTGGACCACGCTGAGCATCCCCATTCCGGGCTGGGGCAGGACCCCTCCCTGGGCTGGACCGCCCTGAGCATCCCCATTCCGGGCTGGGGCAGCATCCTCCCCTATCCCGGGAGCTGGGGGGGTCCCGGGGTGACCCCTCGGTCCCCCGTGGCTCCGGGAACAAAGGCTCCTGGCAGGGCACGGCTCCTCCCGATGCTGATCCGCCTCCCGCCCGCTTTGTGTTTCACTAAAAATACCGCGGGGAGGAAGTTCGTGCCGCGGGGTGGATGCTCTCCTCCCCGGGAGGGGCTTCCTGCAGCGCCCCGGCACAGAAATAGCCCCCAGCTCTATGTGCAGGGCAGTCTGGAGCAGGGAGAGCACCGAAATAGCCCCCGGCCCGTTCTGCAGGGCAGTCGGGAGTGGGATTGCCTGCCCAACCCTGACCACGCCAAGGGAAGCTCTGGGCATCCATCCCTGTCCCGCAGCACCGGGAGGATGCAGGGCCCGGAGCTGGCCCTGCCCGGCTCCTCCAACCCACAGCCCCCCGGGGCAGGAGCAGAAAATGGGAATGAATCCTTGGACAAGAACAGAAAACAGGAATGAATCCTTGGGCAGGACCAGCAAATGGGAATAAATCCCTGGGCAGGACCAGAAATTGAGAATAAATCCCTGGGCAGGAGCAGCAAACAAGAACAAACCCTTGGGCAGGAGCAGCAAACAGGCTGCTCCCATTTCCATGCAGCCACAGCTGTAATTACCACCCACCCCATTCCCAGGAGGTGTTTCAGCTCTGACACCAATGGCCAGAAGAGGAAAACCTGCCAGCACTCCCCAAGAACACAGGACCTGCCACACTAACCCCTGGCCAGAGCATTCCCAGCAGGATTGGGCTCAGATCCCTGCCAGCACCTCCTCCAAGCGCTGCTGATCCAAACAGAGCTCCAGGAATTGCACTGCCAGCCCCAAACTCACCAAAAACTGCACCAGAGGGAAGGGGGGCAGCACACAGGGACAGACACCAGAGCTGGGGCTGCCCCACCCCACAGGGTTCAGGCATGGGCAGCCTCTGCAACAGCACAGGCGCCCCAAAACCATCACAGAATCCTGGGATGGTGAGAGGAATGGAGGATTTGTCTTCACAAACCAGCTGTGGGTCTGCTGGTGGACAAAACCAGCACTGGGAGGTAAAAGATACAATGGGAAGGATTCCACTGATTGATGGATGGAAAAAGGTATTTGCTTTTATAAATAAACTTCAGGTTTGTTGATAAACGAAATTAGACATTGAAAGATGAAAGAAGCAATGGGGAAGGAAAACCCCTAAATTCCGTAAGAATTAAAAATGAAAAGGGAGGGTTCTACATTAGAGGGAAATCTTTGGGAAATCTTCAGTATCAGGTGTATTGGGAAGCCTGAACCTCTCAAGTACCTCAGCCAATGGGGAAAAACCCCTAAATTCCATAAGAATTAAAAATGAAAAGGCAGGGTTCTACATTAGAGGGGAAATCTCTGGTATCAGGCGTTTTGGGAAGTCTGAACCTCTCAAGAAATGGGGTAAGAGAGAAAGGAAATGCGGCCGGGAAATTAGAATAAAAAGGAGGCCGAGTCCTTCAAAAATTCAAGAGATCCTGGGAAATGCCCCATGGCCTCTCCCTTCAAATAAAGTAAAAGGACTCCTCTGTCTCCTTTTTGGACACAAACTTCGGGTGTTTGTGGATGAATTTTCCTAACAATGGGAAGGCAGCTCCAAGTCCATCTCATTCGGACACCTCCATTATCCCAGGTTGGGTCCAGCCCAGCCCTGGCACTCCCAGGGATGAGGATGAGGATGTGCATCCCTAGGGACGAGGATGAGCATCCCCAGGTGTCCCAGCCCCCGGTGCCGAGCTGCGGAGCTGGAGCCGCTCCCGAGCCCACCCCCAGCCGGTGACACGCGATGCCACAGCCCGGGGACATCAATAATGCAGCGAGGTCAGCAGGGCGGCCCCACAGCCCCGCCCGACTGCTGCTGCTGCTGCTGGGATGGAGATCCCAAAACCAGGGAGCCCTGTGCCGCTCCTGGCTGAGCTCCCACCAAGGCAAACCCTCACGGACACATGGCAGGGACTGTGGGGCTGGCAGAGCCTCTCCAGGCACAAAATCCCAAACCAGGGAGCCCTGTGCCGCTGCTGGCTGAGCTTCCACCCACGCAGACCCTCACGGACACATGGCAGGGACTGTGGGGCTGGCAGAGCCTCTCCAGGCACCTTCCCTTCCTCATCCATCCCATCCATGTCCTCAGCCAGGAGCAGCTCCACACTGCAGGTGCACAGTCAGCTTTGCAAAGCGTTTTTTTAAAGCAGAAATGGGCAGAGCCCCCAGGGTGGCACATCCCTGATGCCCCCAAAGGCACAAACACAGCTTCCCCTCATCTCTGCCCTCTCAGACCCGGCATCCCCAAAAGCAGCAGCCGTGGGAAGGGCAGGGATGCACTGGGACACAGAGGGTTCCCCACAGCTCTCCCTGCCCAGCAGGAGCCTCACCAGGCCGTGCCAGGGCTGGGCTGTGCCATCCTTCCCACCTCTCCCGCAGAGCCCAGCCTGCCGCGGGCAGTGGAAGATGCTGCAGGGAAGCGCTTTAATTCAAACCATCCACTTATTTATTTTTTTTTAAATTGCATAATTGCTGCAGACATTTCTGCTCATGTTTGGTTTTATTACATCTCTGTGGTTATTCTACAAGCCCTAAATTTTGGGCCTCAGCTGAGCTGGCAAAGTGCTCCAAAGACATCTGTGCTGAGTTACTCCCCTCGCAGAGCTGGGGCAGGAGACATCACAGCACTGGGGTTTATTTGCAACAGACACAAGCTCTGACTCCTGGCCCAGAGAGAAGGGTAAATATTGACTGCCTCGAGGTCAGCACTGACCCCACACCTGGTCCCTCGTCCTTCAGAGCAGCACAGCTGTCCCCAGGCACATGCAGGGCTCAGGAGCTGCCACCACCCCCTGTCACCACAGGGACACCATCCTGCTGCCCCCAGTTCCTGCCACCAGCCCTCTGTCACCACAGGGACACCATCCTGCTGCCCCAGCTCCTGCCACTGTCCCCTGTCACCCCAGGGACACCATCCTGCTGCCCCCAGTTCCTGCCAGCAGTGATCCTGGGGTGCCACATCCCTCCCCAGCACAGCACAATCAGCAACCAGCCACCAAGTCCCCCCATTTCAACTCCCAGACTCAACAGGCTTGAATCCAGCAGCTCCAAGATGTGGGTCTGTCCTCCAAAGGATAAACCCTGGAGAAGTTTATCCTTCACCAAGGTTGTAAAGGTCCCTTTGCACACCCACCCCCTGCAGACCAGAGCCTGAAGGAAGGGAATTGCATCACCCCCAATGCCTCTCTGGCTTTGCTGTTGCTCTTGTTGCTCCTACAAACACACCTGGAGAAGGCAGCAAGTCCCAAGGACATCCCTAATGGCCATAACAGGGTCCCAGTGCCCTGCAGGAATGGGACAGCAGAGCCACATCCCCTGCAAAGGTGCCACCAGGACACCTCT
This sequence comes from Chlorospingus semifuscus, assembly GCA_035048045.1. Lineage (NCBI taxonomy): Eukaryota > Metazoa > Chordata > Aves > Passeriformes > Passerellidae > Chlorospingus > Chlorospingus semifuscus. The sequence goes on along the minus strand of JAWWMS010000043.1, from coordinate 15,200,006 downwards.
GGAATGAGCAGCAGCACCCAGGTGAGGTGCTGGCAGCCCTGCAGCTCCCCTGCCTTTCCCACAGCAGCAGCCCAGGGGTTTATCACAGCCAGCCGTGGCCCAAAGGCACCTTTGCCATTAAAGCAGCTCACAGCCAGCACCCAGAGCAGCCCCGGCACGCTGGGACCCCCAAACCCCACATGAGCACCCCAGGCAGGGCACAGCCAGAGCCCTGGGAACAGCCTGGTGACCACCAGAGCCTGCTGGGGACAGGGGAGCACCTGGCATGGGGGACACGTGCCCTGCCAGGGGACAGAGTGGGACAAACCTCCCCAGCCCAGCAGAGACAGGAATGGGCACAATGCTGTGGGACAGGGCAGCCCTGGCTCCCTGTGCCACCACAGCCACGGTGTTGGGGACAGCAGAGCTGTGACAGGCACAGCTGCTGGCTGCCAGCCCTGCTGACCTCTCCCCGGGCAGGATTTTAAATACATGCTGAATTATTCATGGCACCACCGAGGTTCCTGGAGCACGAGGTGCTGGGCACAGCTCCCTGCCGGGGTGCACAGTGACCTCCCCACACCCAGGGCAGCTCTGGGGGGTGGCAGGGCTGTGCCCACCCTCCTGCTCCATCACCACCACCAGATTTCCCTCCTCGTTCTGTTTCAGCTGCTCCTCTCCTCAGGCTGCCCTGAACAACCCCGGCCTCAAATCCAGGAAAACTCCAGGCTTTCTATAAACAAACGCTGCTGACAAAAATGCAGCTCCCTGGAGCAGCAGCCCCAGCTCCCACAGGGACAGCTTGGGGCCACGGGTCTGCAGGGGGAAGGAGCTGCCTCCTCTCCATCACTGAACGCCTCCAGGAAAGCTCAGAAAAGCCCTAAATCTGGCTGGGGAACAATCCCTGGGTGTATCCCAGCTGTCACAGCCTCACTGCAGCAGCAGCAATCTCCCAAAAACCCCCCACACCCAGGAGCTGCACATTGCAGTGCCTGTGAGCTGCTGGGTTAGGGTCAGGCTCGAGCTGCCCCATGGAGGGACACAGGGCAGGGCAGAAATCGGGGTCCAGCACCCCCTCTGCTGCTCTGGCAGCCAGCAAGGGGGACACAGCAACCAGAGCAGGAGCCTGGGGCAGGTTTCACCACCTTGAGTCAGGCAGGACGGCAAGGCCCGGCAGCGGGATGCAGGTCCTGCTGCTCCAGCCACCCCTGACCTCACCCCAGAGTCACACACGGCTCTGGCATGGGGAAATGACCTTGGCAGCACAGCTGGCAGTGCCCAGCTCTCCTGAGAGCTGCTGGGGCAGGAGCACACCACCCCAAGGTGCTCAGCAGCCCAACCCCATCCCCACAAAGAGGGGAATCACCCCTAGAACCAGCTCCCCTTGGCCAGCCCGAACATCAGGCCTGTGTCCAGCCCAGCGGGTGCCCAGGAACAGCCTCTCTGGGGGGAACAGGAGCTCTCCTCCCCCTGCCAGCCCTGCTCTCCCTGTCCCACCCTCTCCTCGGAGGAGCCACAGCCCAAAGGCCGGAAAGGACCGTCCTGTTCCCCGGCCTGACTTCCCGTCAGCTCCTGCTGCTGGAGCGCGACCAGCGCAGGGAACAGGGCAGGAAATGCCCCTGTGAGAGCCACCCTGTCCCTGGGAATGGCTCCTGTCCCTGTCCCAGGGGGCTGCAGCCCCAGGGAAACACAGCCAGCACCACCCTCACACACACACACCGCTTCAAATCAGGCAGTGAATAAAGGAAAATAAAGAAAAATAAAGCACAGCCTCCGAGGCTGGCCCAGGGAAGGGGGAGCCTTCTCTGCAAGACTCCAAACAGCTCCAGAGGGAAGCACCAGGGGTGAGAGCCCCTCTGCTGCCTCACACCAGCATCACCCTTATCTGCACGGGGGTTTCTGCACGAGGGGTTCCTGAGGACACAGTGCATTCCCAACCTTCCCATGGATCTCCTCCTGGCAGCCCAATGGCCACCTCTGGGCCAGCACACAGCCACCAGCCCCAGTGCGAGGGGACAGAGATGGAGCTGGCAGTGCAGCCCCTGCAGGGCCCCCAGAGAGGAGGAGGAGGAGGAGGAGGAGGAGGAGGAAGAGGAGGAGGAGGAGGGGATGCCCAGCAGCTCCGTGCTGCAGAGGCTGTTGAGCAGCCCAGAGCAGCAAGCACAGGACAGGGGACAGGGACGGGAGGGCACAGATGGCCGTGGAGCAGGGCACACAGCACCCAGCAGCTCCTGCCAGCCCCTCAGCCCCAGCCAGCCCCGCTATCAGCCCTGCTCCTGCCGGCGCCGGCTCCAGCCCCGCAGCCATGGAAACTGGACCTGTTCCACCCCGAATTCCTTCCCTTCTGGAAAGGAGTTTACCAATAAAAGGCACTTAGTGCTGAGTCCCAGGCCAGACCCAGGCCGCTTGAAAAGAGCCAATTAACTTCCTATTTCAACAAAAAGCTGCGAACACGTTCAGCCCAGATGTTCCCTCCCTGCGGCGAATAATGGAGGCAGAGAAGCTCATTCATGAGCTCCAGCTTGGCCACAGCCCTGCTCTGGGCAGCCTGAGACCAGGCTGGGACACCAGCCTTGGCTGAGGCACCATCAGGTCACTGTCCCCAGGACTGGCAGCCCCCAGAGCCCCCCAACAGCTCAAGAGACCCTTGGGGACACCGGAGGGAAGGGAATGCACAGCCCCAAACTGCCTGGAGTGAGAGATTCCACAGGGACACTGGGGGTCCCCAGGGTACCAGTCACACACAGAAGGGTTTTCTCTGACACTGGGGGTCCCCAGGGTGCCAGTCACACACAGAAGGGTTTTCTCTGACACTGGGGGTCCCCAGGGTGACAGTCACACACAGAAGGGTTTTCTCCGATGGGACAAGCCATGCCCAAGGAGAAAGGAAATCCCAGGGGTCCCATGCACTCCCCACAGCCCCCCTCACCTTCCTGCTGCCGTGGGAGGAGAAGCTGTGGGAATGCCTCTGGACGCTGGCCCCGCTCAGATCCAGCTGTGGCTTCCAGAGCTCGCCGTTGTCGCTGGGCAGGCCCTTGGCAGGGGGCACTGCCGAGCCCAGCACGATGCCGTTGTGCACCATGTCCTCGGTGCAGGTGAGCCGCAGGCTGCACAGGTACTCGTCCGTCTCCTTGTCCACCACCAGCAGCCGCGTCTCCGTCTCCACGGCCTTGATGCGCTGCACGACCTGGGGACGACAGGGACAGCTCAGCTGGAGCCATGGGGACATTCAGGGGTGGCACCCAAGGGCCATCAGCTGCCCCCCAGCACTGCAGCTCCAGTTTGGGTACAGGGTTGTGCTCCCAGCTACCGGTGATGGGGCAGAAAGGGCACAGATGCAGCTCTGGGAGATCCCTGGGGATCTCTTCCACCCCAGGTCCTGCAGCCACACAGCAGCTCTGCCCAGACCAGCCAGGATCACCCTGCCCAGACACCTGGGATGGCCTCCTGCTCAGTCAGGAGCTTCCAGAGGCTGGCACTGCCCCTCGAGCAGCAGAAACCCTCTGTCCTACCAAGCAAACACCCTTGTCTCCCCAATCCAGGGTGTCCTACTCCCGTACCCAGGGCAGGGCACGAGCCAGGGGGCACAGGAAGGCTCCAAGCACCAGTGTGGGCAGTCAGGTGCTGGACTGTCCCCACCACACCATTGTGCAGGCTAGGGGTAGATTCAGGAAGCAAGCAGCCCAATCCATGCACCCATCCCCAGCCCGTGCTGGGAAGCAGCAGAGAAGAGGGGAGCCAGTGCTGGGAGCGGGAGATGAGCCCGTCCCTGGCAGGATCCAGCTCCAGCAGGGCTGAATGGGGACATTGTCCTGCTGTGCCCGGCTCCTTTGCAGGATCAGGGACTGGCAGAGGCTCCGACAGGCACTGACACTGCAGAGAGCCAGGAGGAGCTGATCCCACAGCCAGCCAGGGGTAAATCCCACCAGAGCGGGATGGAAACAGGGAAAATCCAGAACATCCACAGGGAAACCACCTCCAGACTCACTGCTGGCAGCTGCCAGGGCACCTCCTCCCTGCACAGGCCTTCATCCCGAGGAGGAGGAGGGGTGGCATTGCTCCAAGTGTTGCTCAGCCGCCATCCCCAGCCATGGGGCAGCCCTGAACACCCCAGACGTGCTGGGAACCCCCCAAAAGCAGCCCGGGGCTCCTTGCAGGGCTCCTGCTCTGATCTAGGTCACAGCGGCCAGACACGCCAAGGTTAGAGCGACAAACGAGCCTAATAAGCAATTAACCAGCATTTATTTACTCCCTGCGAGCTCCACTCAAGGTCAACAGAGCCGGTATCTGCAAACAAGAAAAAAACCAGCCTGGAAGAAATGTACTGGCTGCAGCCAGGGCTGAACCAACTCATCCACTGCAGCCCCTGCCTGCACAGCAGCAATCCTGGGCTCCCTCCTGTAACCAGCCTGCAGGGTGCTGATCCACCAGGCCCACAAAATCCATCTGCTCCCATTCAGATCCGTTTACATCTGCCATCAGACGGGGCTGCTGACACCCTGCCTGTGCAGGGACACTTCTCCCAGAGGGGACCTGGCAGCAGCAGCCAAAGCACGGCAGCAAAGATGGGGACGGGGAAGGTGCTGGCCCTGCAGGGACATCCCCAGAGCCTGCAGTTCAGGTGCTCCAGGCAGAACAGGGGATCACAGGGGTCCCACAGACTGCAGAGAAACTGAGAGAGTCCACAGAAGGGTCCAAAGCTGGCGTGGAGCAGTGCTGGGCTTGCCCCATGGCCGAGCCCCCCAACAGCAACAGCAGCGATGGAGCGAAGGTCCCACAAGCGCTGAGGGCTGAGCAGGGATGGAGAGTGGCACAGAGCAGCCCCTTGCCCCCTCCCCACGAGCAGGAGGGGCTGTGAGGAGCCCCCCAAGGCAGCAGGTGCCCCTGGGGGCAGAGCAGAGAGGTGGGAGGCAGAGCAGCAGCCCCCGGCGAGCGCCTGGCCAGCACCGTACCCGCTTGCGAGCCATGCTCCCAGCCTGGAGTCCCGCAGGCTTCTGGAGACAATGCAGCCTGCCCTGCTCATCTGGGACCTCCTCAGCACCCGAGCCAGCCCCACCATTTCCGCAGCCCCACCCAGGCAGACTTTACCCGTGCGCCAGCAGCACCAGCCCCAGCCCCGCCACCCTTGCCAAACAGCAGTGCCCAGGAAGGACTCACGGCGCCAGCAGCAGCTCCCACAGAGGTGCCCGTGCCCTGCTCCATGCTGCCAGGCACCCCGGGCACCAGGAGCCTTTCTGTGCCCAGGAGCTGCGGCTCTGCCCGGTTCCGAGGAACCCAGCATGCAAGCCTGAGACAGAGCATGCACTGCCTTCGCTCCTTGGGCATGGCCAAAGAAAAAAAAAACAGAGAACAAAGACAAAAATGCTGCCAGCTTCAGCTGGAAACACAGTTACACCCAACCAGCGAGGCCTTGTGTGCTGCGGGCTCCCCTGTGCAATGGTGAAGTGTTACTTGTTCAAGGCTGGGCAAGGAGCAGAGGAAGGGCCACGGTGAGGTGGCCGCTCAGAGCCATCGTGTGACCCACCAGGGCATCGCCCTCGCCACGGCCCATCAGTGCTTTTGGGGGAATGAAGAGGTTCTTGTGGCATTGAGGCAGGAAAATGGTGCTCCCAGAGCAGGCAGGGCTCCCACCACTGGCCCTCTCACAGATCCCAGTGCCACAGCAGCCAGAGCGGCACCGAGCTCCTGGACACCCTGGATGGGACACCCTGTTCCAATCACTGCTCTGCAGCAGGCAGTGCCAGCGCTCCATCCTGCCGCCAGCAGCAACAACAAAAACAAACAACAACCAAAAAAAAAAAAAAAAAAAAAAAGGAAGAAAGAGAAATTTCCCCCTCCCATTTCACTTGACCTGCTGGGAAGCCCCAGCACGTTTCAAAGGCGCAGCTGGCTCCGCTATCGCCCGTCCCCAGCAGCCCAGCGCCAGCAGGGAGCTCTGCTGGCTTCCAAGGCACCACAGGAACACAGCCCTCCTTCCTGCCCAGCCACATCAAAGATGGGGATCCTCCTTCAAGGGGTTTGAAATCGCACTCAGGACAAACATCAACTTTCACACGGCTGGCTCAGAGCATCAAAACAAGCTCAGTTCGCCACCACACCCCACCAGGTTCATGAGAGGAGCACACCGGGCTTCATTGGAGCCACCTGAAAGAGTCAGCTTCACCATCAGCACAGCAACACCCACACTTGGGGTGAGGTCTGGGAACACAGAGCCCCCCAAAACTCTGTGGGATCGAGGCATATCCCAGCTCTGTCCCCTGCAGTGCTGGCAGCGGGGCTGAGCAGATGTTTTAAGTTACTAAAACACCAAATCCTGCAGAGCTCCACAAACCACGAGGCAAATTGTGCCCCTGCCAGGCTCCGAGTGTCCAGCAGGACTGGAGCAGCTTGAACCTCACTGCTTGTTTGTTTTTGTTCTCATTGCTTGTTTTTTTCCGCATTTCTTGGGTTTTTTTAGACTAAATTGTTTGACAAATGTAAGTTTCAGTTTTACAAGGAGAAAATGCCACAGCCTGTAACAAACAGCTTCTGTTGGAGCAGAAACAGCACCCCTGGAGCTGCCCGGTCCCAGCGTGGTCAGGAAGAGCCAGGGCTCCCCTCCGAGCCCTATCGCTCCCTGGCCAGCCCAACCGCTGAACATCTGCACAGCTCTATCTGGAGATTTTCAGGCATCTTCCTACACTCCGAGCTGCACAGGCAGGCGCAGCTCGCCTAAAGCAGCCAAGAAAACCCACAGCAGAGCCGGAAATAAAGCCCGGGTCTCCCCATTCCTTTCCACCACAGATTGCATAACGCGGCAGAGCCCTGCCCAGCCCCACACACACCTTCCTTTGCCTTCCCCACCTTGACACGACTGCAGCGCCCGGCGGCGCGACCCCGCACGGAGCTGCGGCTCCCGGGCCACGCAAAGCCCGGCCCTGGCATCTCGGGGGGCATCCACCCCATCGGGGCACCCACGCCACGGCTGCACCCACCCACCGGAGCACCCACCCCACGGCTGCAGCACCCCACCGCCGCAGCCGCCCCACCGCGGCCAGGCCGGGGATGCTCCAGCGGGGATATTTCGGGATATTCCGGGTGAAACCCCCGCTGGAACGGGCACAGCCCGGCTTGGCCCGGGGTGCCCCGGCCGTGTCCCCGCTCGGTCCCGCACCTGGTGATGCGTCTCCTGCTCCACGTTGAGCCCGTTCACCTCCACGACGCGGTCCCCGGCGCGCAGCCCCGCCGCCTCGGCGGGCGAGCCGGGCTCCACTTTGCGGATGAACTGGCCGCTCTTGCCCTTCTCGCCGTGCAGGTGGAAGCCGTAGCCGCTCTCCCCCTTGAGCATTCGGCACAGCCGCGGCTTCAGCTGGTCCTTGGCCATGGCCGGCGGCGGAGCGGCGGCGGCGGCGGCGGCGGCGGAGCTGGGCGGGCGCGGGGCCGCTTTTATGGGCGGCCCGGGGCGGGCGCCGAGGGGC
>JAWWMS010000043.1:15136497-15163404 GCA_035048045.1 Chlorospingus semifuscus | reverse complement strand
GAAGGAAGGAAGGAAGGAAGGAAGGAAGGAAGGAAGGAAGGAAGGAAGGAAGGAAGGAAGGAAGGAAGGAAGGCTATATTTTTCAAAACTATTTAATAACAAGAAATTAGGGACATCATGCATTCCCCAAGTCATTAAAAATCTTGCTTTGGACTGCATTTTTTCCTAATATGTTTTCTTGTTCCCTTTGGACATTTTGTTTGGGATAAAAATAATTTTAGGCGATTTTCTTCATGTTCCAGTGTCAGATATTCAGTCAGAGCATGGTTTCTACACTGTTTCAAAGCCACAGTAGGCAAATTAATTTCATACAATGTGATACATCAAATCCAGCAAGGCTTCAATAGAATAGACACAGAGAAACATTTTGGCCACTTTGCAGGAGTTGTGCCAGGGCTGAGATGCATCTTGACATCACAGAATATTCCTGGATTTGCAATCCTGTCTGGTCTATATTTCTACCTGGTGTGTTCAGTGTGAATGCATGCAAGTTCCAGCCACAGTTTGCAGCAAGTTCTCTCGATTTTAATAGGACAATGTTTATATGAATTCACATGTTTATATGGATTCATGGAAATGGTTTTTTTGATACAGGCAAAGCAGACAAGGGCTCTATTGACAGATAACTTAGAGTGGTGTAGTTGAACCAGTAATTCCCGTAGATCCTTCTCCTTCTTTGCCTCTCTGGAAGAGAAATATAATTTATCATTGGTGCAGTTTATAATGAACATAAAGCTGATGTCTGTTCTCTGACCAGTGCAGTGGAGCAAAAGCAGCTTTTTAATTCCTTATATAGCTGTTCCTGCAAAAGGAGGTATCAGGATTCATGGGTTAATAAATCTCTTAAGTAACATTTTTTCTTCTGGAAGCAATAGTAACTACTGCCATGGTTGTTCCAAGTAAAGTCATGGAACAGCTTTCCCAGTTATTTGGGACTTCTGATCCCAGATGGGCTTTTTCCCACTGGCTCCACTTGAATTATTCTATTGAATAAACCTGGACTGGCTTTTCAGGCTTTGCTCATTCAGTAATAAAGCACGTGATTTCTTGTGCTGAAGATGACAATTAGAAAATTTTTTTGTTCAGAAATAGTCTTCTGGTATGTCCAGGCTCTCCAATATCCCAAGCACATTCAGATAAAGCAGGAAGAATGCAGTGCATATATTAGGGCTGGAAAGGGACATGGAGTTTAAATATAGAACAAGAAAGGCTATAGAAAAATGAGTGGGAGGAAATCAGAAGATGGGGTGTGTAGGCAATTTTGGTGCTTTAATCTAAGAAGACCATGATTAATAGATTAAAGGCCAGAAGGAATCACAGTGAAAATTTAGCTTTACCTCCAATGAACTTCTGGGAACTCTATTTTGTGTGGAGTTGAGTCAAAACTGTTGTGATTGGTACACATGTTTGCAGAACATCAGGGTAAATCAAGCTTGATATGAAGATTCCCAAGGTGTCTTTTCCAAGTTGGTGTAATTGCCTTTTACTGTATGATGAAAGTTGTTATTTCTCCATCTAATGGTTTTTTGAGAACACTGAAAGCAATTAGGATTCAGGAAAATGTGTGCAAATAATCAGTTTGTGTTGACTCACATTGTTGCTTAGGTTTATATTATTGCTTTTTGCATCCAATATCTGCTTCCTTGTTGAAAAGAAAAATGAAGATTAAGACAGGGCCTTGGAAACTCTGATTTCAACATGGTCACAATGTGTGTAAGAAGAAAATAAATTATTGTATATTTGGCATGTAAAATAACATTGAATTTTCATTTCAGAAATAAGCATTTTACGTCAGTAAGAATTTATGTAGTCCATCTATAAAAGATTTTAATACATTTCACATTAAAGGAAAAACAGGAAAGAGGCTTTCACAGCATTACTAATTTTTGTTTTTGTTGTTGTTGTTGTTATATAAAGCACATCTGTCATCTGTGTGATAGAGAAAAATAATTACAGGTCTACACAGAGAAAAAAATTATGGTTTTTGGCCCTAATTTTGTAATTTAAACTCATGTTGGAGTAAAGTAGAGCAGTGCTTCTTTTCTTTTAGAAAGAATTACTCATGTATTTAAGCTGAAGTTCTTTGCTGAAGTGTGGTTGTGGTTTCTGTTTTACACACCAAAAACTGGACCTCCAGTCTTAGTTCCTTTTATTTCAGACACAGAATTCCTGTTGAGCTGGGAGGACTGGAACATGGATCACTGAAGATTCTGTGCAAATTGCTCATGGCTCCAAAAAGAATGCAAAATACCAATATCTGGGCTGTGCTAATGCTGATGGTGAGGGTGGCTCAGGGTGTTGTGAAACATCCAGAGTTTCCAGCCATGAAGTGGAACCATCACACACCTCAATAAAACACTGGCAAGGACCTTCTAAGGTCAACAACTCATCATTTGAAAGATTTTCTCAGAGATTCTCAATTCAGGAATTCTTTACCCTAAACGAGGTAAATAGGGGAAAACAAGGTCTAATAAGAGGGTCTAAAAATGGCATTTCTGAAGAGTTTCACATTGAGTCAGGCAGAAAAATTACAGCTGTCAGCGAAGTGGCAGAGCAGCAATGGAGTGTTCAAGGATTCAATTTTATGTTTTAAATAATGGGAAGTGTCAAACATCCCTGGAAATGGCATAATCTGTGCTGTGATGCCTTGCAGTCGTGCCCAGTGTTTGGAAGTGTTCAAGGCCAGGCTGGATGGAGCTTTGAACAACCTGATGTGGTGGAAGGCATCCCCAGCAGGGAGGCTGGAATGAGATGAGCTTTGAGGTCCCTTCTAAACCTAACCATCATAAGATTCTATTATTGTCTATCGTGAAAGTCAAAGTACACACATTTCCTCTACAATGCCATTCTACTTCATCATAGTTAAAGCCCTAATGCTTTATGGATTTGAAATATATGCTTTGATTTATTAAATTAAAGGATTTTTTCTAGTTTTTGCTAAATTTTTTTGGATTTCTGCAACATGTGTTTTAATTTTAAAACTTAAAGCATCTCTTTTTCTAATTTTTGTCAACTTTTGTTTTATTGTTTTGCAAAAATGTTTCATTTTCATAAAAACCTAAATCCAAGCAATTAAAGAACCAGCTAAAAACGCCTAAATAAAGTCCATTTTTAGCTGTGTTTGTTTAAAAATCCCCTTTTTCAAGACAGTTTGGTTATCTCAGTTGAACAGTCAATTATCTGGTTGCTTTTATTGTCTCTGGCACTGTCTTGTTCAGAGTCTCCTGTGGTCCACACACTCCATGCACAGCCAACAAGAAACTGTCCTTGCTTCCAGGAGTTTGCAAAATAAATGGGCAAGAAATGCAAAAAGCAGTGCCTGAGCAAGGTCTTACCGAGAAACTGAAAGAACCAAAGGGTTGAAATATGGTGCTCTGAGCTGCTTTCTAGAGCCATGACTGAGTTAAAGAGCAAATATTTTCTTGCTTATTTGGTGCTGGAAGAAAAGATCATGGAGTGGGAACCATGAATGTGTAAGCCAAGGGGGATGAAGAGGAAGAGGAGGAGCTTCCTGGAAGTATCTTTAAAATATCTGTTTTAAAGATATTATATAGATATATATACCATATGTTATAGATATAATCTATAATCTATAATCTATAATCTATAATCTATAATCTATAATCTATAATCTATAATCTATAATCTATAATCTATTATATATTATATATTATATATTATATATTATATATTATATTATATATTATATATATTATATATTATATATTATATAGTATGTATTTTATATGTATTGTTTATAAATATATATAAAAATAATATAGATATAAATATATATATATATTATATATATTAAAAAACCCAATATATTATATAGTATAACCATAGAATAATTCAAGGTTGGACTTGATCCTGGAGGTCTTTTCCAACCCAACCAATTCTCTAGTTTTGATCCTGCCATGGTTTGGGCTAAAGCTGGGTGAGATTTGCCATGCTTTGTTCTGTTGCTTTTTTTGCCATGGTTTGTCCTCTTGGGTTTTTCCAAGGTTTCCTCCAGGGTTGCCCACCCCTCTGAGCTGGTCAGACTCATCCCCAGTGCCCTGGCCAGCTCCATCCCAAAATCCCTGCTGGTTTTTGGGGAAGAACTGCCAGACGTGCAAGATCTGAACAACAAACCCTGGACCAGAGAGCAGGTAAAGGGCTCCTCCTTCCCCTCCCTGGCAGCCCTGCCCTCTCTGGGGCCATGAATTCCACAAATCCCCCTGGAAACAGAGCCCTTTTCCCTGGAAAACCTCTGACTCTGCCTTTGCTCCCAGGCTGCCATGTTCTTCAGTGATGTGGTGAAGGCAGAGCCTGACTTCAGCAGGTAAAGATTTCCCTCCTCTCCTTCCACTTTCTGTTTGTTTTCCTGGCAATTCCCACCTTTCCCATGTTCCATCCACATCCACCCCCTGGAACCCATGGGAACAGATGGGAAATGGAATGGGAGCCCCAACACAGACATGGAATATGGAGATTTACCAGGGCTCAGCTGCCAGATACACCCAGGGACCACATTTTCCTTCTAAAATGATACTGCTGGCTCAGGCTGCACCTGCAATCTTGTTCCAGATTGCCTCTGGAATGCATTTCCAAGCAGAGAAAGCATTTCCAAACCTTCCAGAGGGCAATTCCAGGGATTCATTTAGAGGGACTGCTGTGTCGTCTTGATGTATTTGAGATGAAAATTATAAAAACAGGGATTTATATCTGGGAAACCCAGTGGGCTGAGCAGAGTCCTGCTCTGAATGCTCCTTCCTGAAGGCCTTTCCCTGCTGATTTTCCTGCTGGGAACTCCCAGGCTCTCCCAGTCTGTGCTCCAGGGCTTCACCTGTGCAGCTGCCAGCGCTGTGGGGGCAGAAAGGTTCCAGGAGCTGGCCAGAGTCATGAGGAAGAAGAAGGTCAGGCTGGGCCAGGACCAGGTAATGCTCCCATTCCCAAGGGTTTGGGGCTGTCCTGCAGGTACTGAAGGAAATTGTTCAGCCAGAACAGCCCCTAGGGCTCAGGGGTTGGAGCAGGGGGGTTAGGGTGGGTTTTAGGGACAGGTTCTCCCCTCAGAGGTGACCCAGGGACTGGGGGGTTGTTGGGGTGTCAGGGTGGTCCCTGTGGGTCCCTTCCTGTGGACAAATGTCCTGGGTGTCCCTCCCACAGCTCTGAGTTTCTCTGAAGAGAGGAGAACTCCAAACCCTTTGATGTCCTCCTTTTTCCTCCTCCTTTTTCCTCCTCCTTTTTCCTCCTCCTTTTTCCTCCTCCTTTTTCCTCCTCCTTTTTCCTCCTCCTTTTCCTTTCTTCAGAGCAGCATAAAGCCTTTCCATTATTTTATCTTTTCCTTGTGTTTTTTCTCTCCTTGATGCAATCTCTGGTGTCCTTGCAGCTGAGCTGCTTGCTGAGGATGGTGACCCTGCATGGGATTCCCCAGGACTGGGACACTTATCCCCAGGACCTGCTGCTGGTTTTGAGGTACCTGTACTGTGGTTTCCATCATGTTGCCTTACAGCAACATGGGAAAAATAAAAATTAGTTTATAACCAGGCTGACTAATTTGATTTCTATTTCAGAATTGTTTAAGCCTCTTCTTGGGGAATAAAAAATGGGATTGCAGAAAGCTGGAGGAGGGTAGATTTGTATGAGATATTGCAATAAATCCTTCCTTGTGAGGTTTCCCAGAGAGGCTGAGGCTGCCCCATCCCAGGCAGTGGCCAAGGCCAAGTTTAGCATTCCCAGGTCTCTGAATGTGCTTTTCCCTTACAACACCAGAGAAAACAGGGAATAAAGAGAATTCCCCTGTTCCAGTACTTCTCTGCTGTGGTTCTGTACCCAAAACTTGAACAATTTTAACAATAGATTAGTTGGAATTAGTTTGAATTTGAATCTAACAATTAGAACAGTTTGAACACTAAATTCCTTCAGGTGAAAATTGATTTTTAAAGAACCATTTTTTAAATTCAGGGAATTTTTAAGGGATTTAATGGCATAGAAGAAACCTGGGGAGGAACAACTCCTGGAGTTGAGTGTGCAGGTGTGGGAGATTTTTTATCAGACAGGGCACGTGTTGAGCTTGACCTCATTCCCTGAAATTCACGGAGTTTGTTTTTCCAGCCCCTCAGACTATGCAGGGAACTGCAGCCAGTTCTTCAGCAATGTTGGGAAGGCAAACGAGGATGTTCTGCCCAGAGAGGACCCTCAGAGGCAGCAGCTGCTCCTGGAGGCTCTGGAGTGTCTGGTATGAGGAGAGGGACGGGAGTTCTGCAGGGCTTATTTGGGTTCTGCAGGAACTGGGGATCCTGCAGGGCTTTGAATCCTGCAGGGCTTATTTGGGATCCTGCAGGAATTGGGGTCCTGCAGGAACTGGAGTTCAGGGATGCTCCACCCCAGTTAATGCCTCTGCCTTTATTCCAGGGAGTTCCTGGCACACAAATAAATCACACAAATGCTGAGATCCTGGGCTGGCTGGTGTGTGAGCTGGATGGGGACTACATCAGGAGTTCTGGGGGCAGCTTGCTGAAGGATTTGAGCCAGTGTGGATCGTTCCTGCCCGAGCAAGAAGAGGCCATCAGGGACGTCCTCAGCAGTGGCAACACCACCTTTGGGTATGGGTTTTCCTCCTGGACTCTTCCCTTAATCAACCCCATGGTGCTGTTAAGGCCTGAGTGAACTCCAGCCAAGCAGCTTGATCAAAAACCCAAAAAACTTCTTCATTTTGAGCTTTGGACTGGGTGTTTTATGTTGTTTGGTTGAAATTATTTCAGCTGAAAGGCCTGGTTGAAATTCTCCTGAAAAATGTGCTCACTTCTGTGTCTCTCTTGCTCGTTATAAAAGCTCTTCCTCGGGTCTGCAAAATTAATTTTTCATTAATCAAACTTCTCTGCCTGGCCCGGTGATCACAGGTGAGGTCAAGCTGTTTGTCAGGCAGAGACTTGAGGAGACATTCTGCCTGTCCAGTGAGAGATGTTTGATAAATATTTTGATAAATATTTTCCTTCCTGGTTAGTTGCCCCAAGATCTTGGCACTGAATTGGGCCATAGCAAGCAACAGAAATTCTTTGGGTTCCAGAAAGAGCCTTAAGAAAAGAATGTGCTTGTTCAAGGCCATTTTCCCACCCAGCTGCCCTGATTTATGTCCCTGACAACTTCTGCTCTCCTGCAATGACATTTTGTGCAACAGGAAGTGGTTGAAGTGTTTTAGGGTTTAAACCTTGTGTTTTCTTAATGTCACGTGTTCCAAGGATGTAATCCTGGGGGATTTAAAGGTGTTTTTTTCGGTTTTGTTCTTCCTTGAGACCTGATACCTGCTCATTTTCATTGTAGCTTGCGTTAGAGATAGAAATGAGACAGATGAGACACTTGTTTTTGTGTAGAATAGCTGAATTTTTATTGTATATAGCTCATTTTTATATGATATTAGAAGGTACTGTTTTGAATTTAACAGGTTAGTAAATTATTAAAACTCAGTTGATTGGTTGGTAATGGTTAGTGTATATGTTTATTAAACTTTTCTCATTATAGATAGTTTATTTTTTTTTTTAATGGATTTTTATGGGATACACTTCTTATTTTTAAAAGTGCAAACCGTTTTCTTACAAGAATAGATTGTCATGTAAATTGATATTTATTTTTATAATTCTTTCCCTATGGGAATTTAATAGCTTAGTTAGAGTAGTAAGGTTTAAATTATGTTTATAAGGCTGTTCTTTTATAAGGTTTTATTTATTTGCAATATATATTTGTCTGCAGGCCTCCTTCAGCGTGGTCAGCCTTCACCCTGAGCGAGCTGAGCGGGCTGATCCCCGTGCTGGGTCCCAGCATCCTGCAGCAGATCCCCAAGGTGGGCTCTGCCATGGCCTGGGGACCCTGGGGATGGGAATGGGGCTGGGGGCTGCAGGGCCAGCCTGGGTCCAGCAGTTCTTCCTTTTAAAGCACCTGGGGCCAGAGGGATGGGGTGTGGGAAGGGAGGGTTTGTGGAGCTGGGGCCTGAACAGAGGCTGGGCAGAGTTAAGGAATAAAGCAGGGATTTATTAAAAGGCCTCAAAGGATTCACCTTGGGCAGTACAGGGGCCTGGCTGTGGCTACACCCAAGATGGACAATGGGTCAGGAGTTTTCACACTTTGATAAGTTTTGCTCCATTTCCATATGGGGTTCATTGTCCAATTCCAGCTCAGGTTCTGCAGTCCCACCCTCCCAGACTGCTCTCCTCCATTCCCTGTTGTTTGCACTTTTTGGGCCTGGAGCTGCAGCGGTGTCCTTGGTTCTGGGGCTGGAAAAGGATTGTTCTGTGTGACTGAGCTGTGAGGAGAACTGCTGACACTTTATATGGAGTTCAGAGTTCTGTACCAATGCAGGGAATTCCCAAGAATCTGGGAAGTGGGAGAGCTCAACCTGAAGGAATGACCTTCAGAGTGGGAAGGCTCAGCTCTGTGCTTTCCCTCCGCAGTGACTACGAGTACCTGCGGGAGCACTTCAGGGAGAAGCACTTCCTGTGCGAGGAGGGCCGCTGCAGCACGGAGCAGTTCACGCACGCCTTCCGCACCGAGATCGACTACAAGGCCCACAAGAGCGCCTGCCACAGCAAGAGCCGCGCCGAGGCGCGCCAGAACCGCCACATCGACCTGCAGTTCACCTACGCGCCGCGGCACCCGCGCAGGACCGACGGTCAGCTGGGGCTGAGGGGCTGTGGGGCAGGGACGGGCAGGACCGACGGTCAGCCGGGGCTGAGGGGCTGTGGGGCAGGGACAGGCAGGACCGACGGTCAGCCGGGGCCCAGGGGCAGGGACGGGCAGGACCGACGGTCAGCTGGGGCTGAGGGGCTGTGGGGCAGGGACGGGCAGGACCGACGGTCAGCTGGGGCTGAGGGGCTGTGGGGCAGGGACAGGCAGGACCGATGGTCAGCTGGGGCTGAGGGGCTGTGGGGCAGGGACAGGCAGGACCGATGGTCAGCCAGGCTCTCAGGGCAGGGATGGGCAGGACCGACGGTCAGCCGGGGCACAGGGGCAGGGACGGGCACCCCACCGGGGTGGGCAGGGCAGGGATGGGCACCCCGCCAGGGTGGGCAGGCACCACCGCGGCTGCTCCGGCCCTGGAAGCGCCCTGGACAGGCCTTGGAGCAGCCTGCTCTGGTGGAAGGTGTCCTTGCTCTGGAGCAAGGTGTTCTTTAAGGTCCTTCCACCAACCAAACCAATCTATGGGTCTTATTCTCTAAGAACGCCCAGTGAATATTTCATAGGCGTGAAGATTCTTCCCAAACAAGGTAGACAAGCCCTGGAACAGGACCAAGAGCTTGTAGAGTTTGAGAAGACCGCTCCAACCTGATGGGTTGCAGAGTTGGGAAGGCCTCTCCAATCTGAGAGGTTGCACAGTTTGAAGCCTCTCCAACCTGAGGGGTTGCAGAGTTTGAGAAGGCCTCTCCAAGCTGAGAGGCTGCAGACTTTGAGAAGACCTCTCCAACCTGAGGGGTTTCAGAGTTTGAGAAGACCTCTCCAACCTGAGGGGTTTCAGAGTCTGAAGCCTCTCCAGCCTGAGAGGTTGCAGAGTTTGAGGATAACCAGAACTTGCCCAGACAAAGCCCTCTGATGTAGTTTTAGAGCTGGCCTTGCTTTGAGTAAACGGCTGGAGCAGGTGATATCCAGGCATCCCTTCCTGCCTGAATTGTAGGATTTTTTCCCTGTGTATGAGTTTAATGAGGACAGGTAATTTTAGGAGAACTGCTGACTTGGTCATCAGAAAGAAATGAAGATAATTTATTTGTACCAGTATGTTTCTGCATATTTCAAGCACAGTGTGATGCCCACACTAGGGAAATAACTGAGAGTGATCATCCTTCCCCTCTGTTTTAGGTGTTGTAGGTGGAGATGACTACGAGGAGGTTGACAGGTTCAACAGGCAAGGGAGGGCGAGCAGGTTGAGCAGCCGAGGCAGCCAGCAGAACAGGAGAGGCAGCTGGAGGTACAAGAGGTGAGTAGCACAACCTTGTGTGGAGTTTTACTCCCATTTAGTCTTGGCTTTTACTTGCCAATTCACAATATTTTGGTGGATTAGGAGGAAGGAAGTGATACAAAATTTCGAAGCCTCCATGGTGAATCCTTAGCTGAGATCTTCCAGTCCAAGCCTGTGTCCTGGCTGCATGCTTGGTCATCATGGAATTATTTTGTTTGAGGTTTCAGCTCAGGAAGCAAACAATGTAACCCTCAACTTTTGGGTCAAATAAACTCAGAACCCTGAATTAATTCCAGCAGTTGTTTTTATGCAAACTTCTCTAAATAGGATTTTCTGAAGTAGGTGACAAGTCTGTGCAGGTTTAATGGAGTTTTTGGTCTGGGTAGTGATGAAATTCCTGTTCTAAGGACCATGCCTTTCATTGAAGTAACAGATCTCTGTGTGGCCAGACTGAGTGCTTTGGAAAAGAAAGAGGGTTAAGTATTGAAATGAAACTTTGATTTCTATGTCTCTTCATCCACACCAGACCCGAGTGCTTTTTACATCCTGCACATCTTATTTTCTTCTTTTTCTGGCTGGATGGGCAGCTGGTTCATTACTGGTAATTCCACTGGGGAAAAAAGTCCATCCCAAAGCACTCCTCTGTTGGTGTCACATGTGGATTGTGCATGTATTGAGAGTTCATGCCCAGCCATGCCTCAAGGAGTTCCTGTGGCCTCCAAGAATGATTCCATACATTTGGAAATGAATGGGAGAGACAGGTGCCCCCTGCATCCCTGGTACTGTCTCTCCCAGTTCAACCTGGTTTCTTCTGGCCTGGATTGTTATTCCCACACATGGAACTTGGAAATCCAGAGTGGATTGGAGTGGTGGGGCTGGTTTGGGTTTCTCAGCAGGTGGCAGCACGAGATCAGGGATGTGACCAGAGCTGGCACCGCAGAGGTGACACTGCAGCGAGGCAGTGCTCCGTGATCCTTGCTGTTTGACCAAGGGAGTCTGCCCTGTCCTGCAGGGAAGAAGAAGACAGGGATGTTGCAGCAGCAGTCAGGGCGTCTGTGGCAGCCAAACGGCAGGAAGAGAAGAAGAGGGTGGAGGACAAAGAGGAAGGCAGCAGCAGCAGGGGGAGAAAGGAGGATTTGAGGGATCCCGACGTGCTCGGCTCCAAACGTGTGCCAAAGTCTTCAAATGATGTCACAGGTGAGTGTTGGACAGGTCCTGCAGCTGCAGGGCATCTCAGTGTCTGGAAGGTTCCCTCAGAAAGTTCTGCCTTAGCCACGTTTTACTCATTTAAAGCATCATGGATTTCCTGAATGCCACAACATAATGGGCAGCACAGTTAATTGAAGGAAATAGTGATGCATGGATTTAAATAGTTTTTCTGGAATGTCAGTTAATGACATCATGAGCTGCTGGAAATAGGCCTTGGTGGTGCTGCAGTCATGGCCATTGATAGCCCCTGCTCTGAATGAATGGGTTTGGGTTGAAAACAATGTCTTTGCTCTTTCTGTCCCCTTCCAAAAGAAGCAGCTGCTAACGGAGTGCTCAGCCAGGAGGACTTTCCAGCAATCGGCTCTGCTGCAGGACCTCTCCAAGGGTGAGTCTGCAGGGCTGCAGCAGGGACAAAGCACGTTTAGAAGCTGATAGATGTGTTCTGCATTTCTGGGGAAAATAATGTTCCAGATCATTTGATCCCTCCAAGGTTTCCCCTGCCCGTCCCTTCCTGCCTAGAACTGTTTTTGTGCCACTCACCAGCATGAGCAGCATCAGCTCCTGGCTTGATCTTGGTATAGAATCGTGGAATATCCTCAGCTGGAAGGGACCCCTGAGGATCATCTGGTCCAATTCCTGTTGTGTCACTCTAAGTGACAGTCTGAGGAGGAGTGGAGAGCTGTGGGTTTGTGCTGTCCCTTGGGGTTCTGCTGCCTCAGTAACTCCAACCCTCTCCCTTCCCCACAGCTCTGCCCAGCCAGCACTGGTTAAGCTTAAAGAAGAAGATTTCCCAAGCTTGTCCTCCTCTGCAGCTCCCACCATCTCATCAGGGATGTCTCTGATGTACACAGCCACTGCCAGGAAAGCAGCCTTCCAGGAGGAGGATTTCCCAGCCCTGGTGTCCAAAGTGAAGCCCACCAATAGGACAGTAACTCACATCACATCTGCATGGAACAATGGTTCCAGTAAAAATGTAGTCAAAGCCATGTGCAGCCCCTGTGTCAACCAGCCAGCCAAAAAACCATCCTTGAACACCTCCAAAGGAAATAAGAAGAGCAATAAACTCTGTGAGTTAGACAACGAGGACGGCAGCGGTGGCCTGACCACCCAGGAGATCCGCAACACCCCGACCATGTTCGACGTCTCGTCCTTGCTGGCAGCTTCTACCTCACAAACTTCTACAAAAGTGGGCAAGAAAAAGAAGATGGGGGTTGAGAAGCAGAGCCCATCGTCCCCACGCCCACCCCAGGAGCCACCATTGCCCAGGCCAGGCACGGAGAAGCCCCCGGAGGCCGAGCAGCCCTGCAGGGCCTTCCCTGCTGCCCACGGCCCCGTCGTCAACGGGCACACGGAGAAACCATCAGCTGGCTGTGCTGCACCCAAAGAGCCCCCCGGCCTTAAAAAGCCCCCAGGGACTAACAAATGCCCTTTACCTCAGGAAGACTTCCCAGCTCTTGGGAGCTCAGGATCAGCCAGGATGCCCCCACCACCAGGTGAGCAGGGAATGAAGCTCAGAGTCCTGGAATGGTTTGGGTGGGAGGGATCGTCTCATTCCACTCCCTGCTGTGGGCAGGGGCACTTTCCACTAGACCAGGTTGTTCCGGGCTGGCCTTGGACACTTCCAGGGATGGGGAAGCACTGCTAAGCACGGCCAGTTTTGCTTGGGGAGAGCCCAGAGAACACGTGGATGTGTTGTGTAAGCTTCTTCTGGCTCTCCTGGGGTTCTGCCACCAGCTGCCAGGTAGAGGCAGCCTGGGTGTCACAGGAGGGCTGGAATGTCCCCTAGGAATCACCTCTGCCCCACAGCTGGAGGTGTTTGCTCTCTGGGAGTGGCTCCTGGATGTAGAGCTGGTTTTTCCCTGTCCCCAGGGCTGACACATCCGTGTGCTGTGCTCCAGGATCTGCCTTGGAAGCCGCTGTAGGCAAAGGGAATCTGGCTGTGTCCTGTCCCTGCTGGCACTTGTCACTTCACTTCCTCCTGTGCTGGCAGAGGTTTCCTGCCGTGCTTTAAGCCATGACCTTGTGAAGGCAGGGAGACAGGAGCAAACGTGACCTGGAGTGGTTTTCATGGCAGTGGGATCGCATCGGGAGGCGCCGGCACCGCTGTTTGTGCAGCCCTGCTGGGAGAGGCCAGGCTGGCCCCAGTGCCTCCTCCCGTGGTTTGTGTTCACTTTAATAATGCAAAAGTGTTTCTCATTGTGACTTGGAGTGGGCTTTCAAAATCATTTTCCATTGAGAAAGTAAATGAATAATTAAAGCACTTTCTCTGTAGAGGAACATCAGCCGCTCTCAAGTGCTTCTTGAAGATTTTTTTTAGGTTTTCTCCAATGTAGTGATGTCTGCACTGCAAACTCTTCTTGGTGCTTCTGCAGAGCGTGTCAGGCACTGGTGTGGGTTTTAGCCAGGGGTCTGTGGGTGCTCTAATTCCTGTCTCTCCCTGCTTCCCTCAGGCTTTAACTCCGTGGTGCTGTTGAAGAACCCTCCTCCGCCTCCGGGCCTGTCGGTGCCTGTCAGCAAACCCCCCCCGGGCTTCGCTGTCATCCCATCCTCCTCCATCTCTGAACCCGTCACTACAGCTCTGAAAGAGTGAGTCAGGGGCCTGCCAGGGGCTGTGGGACACCTCACACTCCCTGGTGTCACAGGGGCTCAAACAGCACACGGGGGGTGACCCTAGGGGCCAGCCAGGGAAGGTTCCCGTTGGGAAGTCCTAGGGTGCTGTGGGTTGGATTCAGGAGAATTGCATAAAACAACCCTGTGTAGTTACAAGTCTGAGGAACTGCAAGCCTCTGCAATGTTTTGGCTGCTCAGACCTTGGTCTATCCTAGATTTATTTGGGAATCTCCAGCTCCAACATATTCCTGTACTTCACATCAATTCTGTGGGAGTCCCAGCAGCAAGGTGCTGAGGCTTGTTCTGGTGACCTTCACTGCTCTAGTCTTTCCAGGAGCTGCTCTCTGGTTCCTTCTGGGACAGAAAGAGGAGTTTTTGGGAAAAGGGGAGGGAAAACTTTGTGTCAGTTTCATACAGAACCTGAATTATCTGTTGGTTTATTCACAGTGAGGTCTTTGCTCAGATCTTTCGAGTGCACCCAGCTCACAGAGCAGCTTGTCAGGACCACGTTAAACTCGGATTTTAAACATTCTGTTTGTGTAAAGCTGGAATCTGATATGGAAATCCCATATTTTATTATCCTGACAAGACAGCTGTGTGCTGCTTTTGTGTAGCTGGGTGGAGGAAGGACCAGAACTGCCTTGTGATTTATGTCCCAGGACATCTTTGTGTGACACAAACCAGTGTCAGGATCACTTCTTTTCCAACACAGGCCAAAACCCTGTCATGGATCATACTTGATACCTGAGAACTTCCAGCAGAGGAACATCCAGCTCATACAATCCATTAAAGAATTTCTTCAGAGCGACGAGTCCAAGTTCAATAAATTTAAAACTCATTCTGGGCAGTTCAGGCAGGTGAGTGGCTTCCCAAAGCCTCCCTTTCAGGGAGGCCTGAATTCCAGTGGGATTTTTAATAGATAAATATTCATTTTCCTCTGATTCTTGCCCTTCCCTGTCCCCTGCAGGGGCTGATCTCTGCAGCTCAGTATTACAAGAGCTGCCGGGAACTGCTGGGGGAAAACTTCAAGAAGATTTTCAAGGAGTTGTTGGTGCTGCTGCCAGACACAGCCAAGCAGCAGGAACTGCTCTCTGCTCACAACGACTCCCGGCTCAAGGAGAAGCAAAGCTCCAACAAACCCAAAAAGAACAAAAAGAACGTTTGGCAGACGGACTCCCCCGCCGACCTCGACTGCTACATCTGCCCCACGTGCAGGCAGGTGCTGACCCAGCAGGACGTGGTGACCCACAAAGCTTTGCACCTGGAGGATGAGGAGTTCCCCTCGCTGCAGGCAATCAGCAGGATCATCAGTTAGCTCTGCCCAGGGCCAGCACCCAGGCTCTGGCTGTGGCTGTGCACTTTGGAACGAGGTTTGGCAGTAGCTGGGGGCTGGTGCCCTTGAGGCAGAGAGGAGCAGGTGACTTGGGAGGCCCTCCTGGGCAGAGGGGTCAGGGGAATGTGCCAGAGCTCGTCCCCACCCTCTGTCTGAGCTCCCAAATCTGGGCTGGGGTTAGGCTGAGCTGCAGGGGGACAGGCAGGGCTCCTTCCTCCTGGAACATGCAATAGCTGGGAATCCTTTTGGATCTGCAGAATGACAGGGGACTCAATAGGGGAATAAGCTTCTGGTTTGGGGGTTTCTTTCTGGTTTGGGGGTGGGGGAAGTTTATGGATCGCTGAAATGAATGGAGGTGGCTTCCCTTATAACATTCTGATTTTTTTTGTGCTATTTCAGTGAAGATCACACTAGTCAGGGGTAAAAGGTGCAAGAGAGTGCTGCTCCCTGGGCTGTGTGACCAGGAGAGCTGCACACACTGGGCTGCAGAGTTTCCCTTTCTGCAGAGTCAGTTCTGCTGCTTGGAGAATTGGGCTGATCTGTGCAAGATTTGAAGTTGCCTCTGACTTTTTCTGTAAAGTTCTTTCAAGAAGCTGATTTTGTAGCCCTGCATGTACAGTAACAGCATTAAGGCTTTACTCTCCGTAAAGCACACGGGAATTTTATTTAATGACTGCCATGTTTCTAATTTCTTGGATGTATTACTGGTGGGAGCTCCCAACAGCATCCTGGGACATTAAATGCTGCTGATTACTGACCATGTTTTCTGCAGTGCCTTTAAGTGCATTTATCTGTTTACAGTAGTCTGACACCTGCACCTCCCTCGGTACCACCGGGCTGGCTTGGCTCCTGTTCCTTGGCACCCCCAAATTCCACCCCAGAGGAAGAGGGGGATTTCTTCCTTCCTCCTCTCAAGCGACTCCTCCAGCAGCAGCTCTGAGCTGATGGAGTGCCAGGAGTCCCCCCTGGCTGTGGTTCAGTGTCTGATTCTCTCCCAAATCCAGGTTTAGTTATTTCTAACACGTAGGAACAAAGCTCACATTAATTTACGTAATTTGTAGTGATGAAACACAGCTTTTCTAGCATCATCATTTCTATGGAATCGAGCTCAGAGTATTACCCACGAGCTACTCCTGCCCACAGCCACTCTTCCTTGCCTTACATGTGTTATTTTTGCTTGCTCTCAGGCTGCAAAGTGCTTTGGGTTTCTTTGCTTGAATATTTAAGACTGTTCTGACCACCTGTGCACGTTGGGTTTGGCCCAGAAGGGGCTGGGGAGGGTGATTTGGGTGCACGAGCCCCTGGCAGTCCCTGTTCCTGTCTCAGGATCCTGGAGCTGATCCTGGCCCCTGAGGGGGCTGGGTGCTGCCACCACTTCCAGTCAGCAGCTGTCCCCATTTGGTTTGCAAAGTTCAGGGAGTGAAATGTCTTCCCTGCAGGAGCATCTTGTGTCTTCCCTTGGGTTTCAGTTCCTTCTCCATCAGCAGCTCTGAGTTCCCTGGGAGGTGCTGCTGGGAGTTCCCTCGAGCTGCTGCATCTCTGGGGCCTGATGTTGCAGTTTCCTTGTTCCTTGTGCTCACCTGATTCAATAAAGTTATTACCAAATCTTTTTTTATTTTTCTATTCATTTTTAGCTCTTTATTGAAAATAAGTTGCAGTTGGTTACACAGACACCGAAAATACAGAATCACAGATTGTTCTCTGAAAAGATATTTTTATATATATAATATATACAAAATTGTAAACATTTTAAACTTATTTCCATACACAGTCCACTTTATACTACACTGCACAGAGGTTAGTGACAACTGCAACTCCTGGAAGCATCTGCTCAGACAGAGGTATTGGCAAAGAAACTGAACTCCCCAGCCCTCAGGTGGGAGCTGTGGAGATTTAAACTCTGAGAGGAGCTGAGGTTTGAATGTGTATTGCAACAAAATCCAGGCAGCTGAACTGGGGCTTCAAGTTGAGGCAGCGAGGGCTGAGCCTCACTGAGGGGGAGAGGGGCTTGTGACAGACATGGGGACAAAATGGAACTGAGAATGGGACCGGGGGGACCAGAGCCACCTCTTGGGGAGGGGTCTGCAATGCACAGCAGTGTTTATTGAGAGAAATTCCCACTGCATGGAACAGCGATGGCAATTCCCAAGGAACAGAGGGCAGAGCCAGGAGCCAGCGCTGTGCCAGGGAGGGACAGGACAGCCCTGGGAGGGACTGATGGGCAGAGAACAGCACTGCTGGGTGTCACTGGTTGTTGTGGATGAACTGGTGGGAATCTCATCCCAAGGGCAGTGAGATCCCAAATGCTGCCCTGTAAAGGGAAGGGCTTTGCTCTCAGGCTCTGCTCCAGCCCCTGACACACAGCAGGTAATGCAGGGGGAGGATGTTTTTTACTGAACATCACTGAAGCAAACCTTCCACCTTTGCTAGGAACAGCTTGAAATGTTGGCAGAAATTCCGAATCTTTTATTATGCTTGAATTGCACAGTGCACGATGGGGTTACCTCAGTGCTGAGGAGCAGCGGTGCTGTGACAGAGCCTCCTGGAGCAAGAGGCTGGGTGGGGCAGAATGCAGCTCCAGGAAAGGCAGAACGCTGGAATTCTGCTCTTTACACCCACATTTAGAGCTAACACCGTGCAGAGGCTTTTGGGCTGGGCTGAGCACAGCTGAGCCCTCTGTGAGCTCGGGGTGCTGCTGAGCTCCGGGGAGAACAGAAGGCTACAAACAGCCTGTGAGGATGGCAGAGCCCTGGCACGCTCAGGACAGTCCTGGCATGCTTTTGCGACAAATTTGGGACAGCCCTGGCACCCTCCTAGGATGTGGCCTGGGTGGTTACAAGGGGGTGAGTGCTGCTGGAGCACAGCTGGGAGAAAAAGAGGAGAAAAATGGAAAACTGATGTTCCAAGTCCCTGAACCCGCAGCACCCCAGGGTTACTGCAGCCATGGCTCTGGTTCTCCAGTCACAGCCCCTCTGGGGTGTGTTTGGTGACAGCACTCCCTGCACACCCTGATGGGAACACCCAGGGCTGCCACCGGGCATGGTGACACCCAACACTGTGGGGACACTGTGGGGACACTGTGGGGACACTGGGTGAAGGCTCCCACCACAGCCAGGGAGTTTGGGGTTGTCCCATCCTGCCTGGTGACACGGCCTTGGCACGGCCCATGGGACACCAGCCCAGTGCCATTCCCTGGCAAAGCACTCCAGCTGTGGCTCCTGCCCGTCCCAGTGCCACCCCAGCAGAGGTGCCACCCTGCCCTGCCTGGCACGGGCACTGTGGGTGCAGAGGAGCAGGGCTCGCCTCCCTCCAGGTGCTGAGGCTGACAGGTTATTTACTCCCAGCTCTGCTTTACCCAGGGACCAGGTTGTTTACTCCATCTCTGGTTTAATCCAGGGAGCAGGTTATTTATTCCATCTCTGCTTTAATCCAGGAGCATCTCCTGTTCTGCCAGAAGCCCCCCAGGCCCCCAGCCCTTCCTCCTGCCCCTGCCCAGCACAAGGAAAAGGAAACCCTGGGAAGCTGAAACGAGCCTTGGGAAGCACCAGGAGCGGTGCTGGTGCCATCCCTGTGTCCCTGCTGCCGCTCCAGAGGTCACAGCGTGGTGGGATGTGCGTGTGGGGGCAAAGAAAGGCAATGCAGGCCTGGGGGGACATTCAGAGCGTGATATATTCAGCAGGGGGCACACGGGACGTGTCCCGCAGGCAGACACAGCTTTAGCTCTGTACGGTTACACGGAAACTCTGCAATGGTTATATCATAGTTAGAAAAAATACACTGTACCCAACGAACATTGTCTCACGTACAATCAATTTAAACATTTAAATTGATTATAATTTTGCTAAAATATTAACACAAGTACTGTTTGTGCTGCTAAAGTTTCAGTGTTCCCTCTAAGGAAAATATTGCTACAGTTCTACCGTACCCTGTATTAAAATCCTCGGGGGTTTTTTCTTTTCTTTCCCAGCAAATCTGACTCCACAAACCCACAAAGATCCCGGAATCCCTCGACGCTGATGCTGCTCTGGGCTGGGTGTTCATGGTCAGGCACCTGTGAGGGGCTGGGCACAGCCAGGACCCGGAGCCAAGGCAAGGAACGCGCCACGGGCAGTGACCTGGGCATGACTGGCTGCTTAATTAGTGCATTTACCTGCTGCTTGTTAATGAGCGCTCTGATCTCAGCAGCAGGACGGCGGTGACCAGGCCCTGTGGCAGGGAGGGGACAGCACAGGGGTGGCTCTTGCTCCTCTCGAGGTCACAAGGCAGTGGTGGCTCTGCAGGAGCCTCCAGGGATGGAGCTGCCACCCCCGGGCTGGGAATTCGAGTTTCAGCCCTTGGTGACACAGCCTGGAGCAGCTGCCACACGGGCAGGGAGAGCTGGCAATGGATGTTTTACACATTCCCTCCTTTCCTTTGCTCTTTGCAGCTGAACCCCCAGCCTGAGCCTCCCTCCTGGCTGCTTTTCACTCACTCTCCCCACAGCTGTGAGCCCACGCAGGGTGGATGGACTCCAATGGCCTGTGCAGCCTTCCCAGGTCCCTGCCTGAATAATTTCTGGAGGCTGCAGGGTGACATACGTGTCCCCACCTGGGTTCTGCTGCAGCTGGCAGATGGTGGCTGCTCCCAGAATAAAAGCACAAGTCCAATATTGCTCCTAATGGCCCTGGATGTGGAGTCTGAGCCCCTCACCTCGGTCCTCACCTCTCCAGGGTGAGGACGTGTCAGCGCTGCCAACCAAAAATTCCTTAGGAATTTACACATTTCCCAATCCCCCACGAGGAAATGAACCACAAAGTGCCACATTCCCACTGATCACAGGCTATTCCCAGTTAGCAACCAGCTCCTGCTGGTTCCCATTTCAAACAGCCACTTTTTAAATCGTCAACCAGAACCTGCTGAAGCACTCTGATACTGACCCCAACCTGCTGAAGCCCTCTGGATACTGACCCCAACCCTGGCCTGCTGTGCCTCTAAACCAAGTTTGGAAACACCAGTTTGGATATTTGCTTTGTACAGCAAGTATATACAAAGGAAACAACACAGACACCACTGATTTCCTGTGAATTTGGCACTTCCCTGGAACCCGGGCTGGGAGCTCCACAGTGGGAGCAGCCAGGGCCAGCTCTGCCCTCTGCCCACCCACCCTCCACGGATTCTGTGTTAGCTCTGGAAGAACGAGATAAGAATTCCTCAGCTGCTGTTTGCTAAGAGGAAAAGGCATCCTGGGCTTTCCCAGCAGAGCTCGGAGGGGACATTTGGGACATTTCCTCCTCCTCCTCCCCACGCGCAGGTGATGCGGTACCAACCTTCCTTCCTCCCGGCTTAGAGGGAACACTGCTCCTAGAAACCCTGGGACAGGTAAGACAAGAACCAATACCACTGTACAGAATTCACTGCACAACGAGCTAATAAAGGGACCCGGCACTGAGCGGCCACGGCGGGGGAACGGGGCTGGGGGCAGGGGGCAGGACAGCGGCGTGGCCCCGCCGCGGCCCCTCAGTAGGCTGGCACTTGGTAACCTTTGGGGTTGGCCTCCAAGGTCTCGCTGAAGGGCGGGCTCTGGTACGTCTCGCTGCTCTCCACGCCGCTGCCGCCCGGGTAGCCGGGGTACGAGGCGCTGGGCTCGGGGCCGAACTGCTCGGTGGCGAACAGCGACATGTCCGTGCCCAGGCGGTACCGCTGCAGCGCCCGCAGCGCCAGCACCACCTGCGGCAGCCGGGACAGAGGGACAGAGGGGGACAGGGAGGGACAGGGAGGGACAGAGGGACAGAGGGACAGAGGGAGGGAGGGACAGAGGGACAGAGGGGGACAGAGGGGGACAGAGGGGGACAGAGAGGGACAGAGAGGGACAGAGAGGGACAGAGACGGACAGCGTCACACGGGGCTCAGCTGAGACCCCAGTGCACCCCAGAACACCCCAGGACACCCCAGGACCCCGTGTCCCCCCAGCATCCCGTGTCTCACCAGCAGCACACATCACCCCAGGACCCCATGACCTCCCAGGGTCCCCAAATCTCCAGGACCTCAAATCCCACCAGGACCCCATGTCCTCTTAGGATGCTCCAAAATCCCAGGACCTTGCATTCCCCAGGACCCCACGTCCCCCCGAGACCCTACAGCCCTCCAGAGCCCACATCCCCCCAGCACCCCACATCTCCCCAGCACCCTACACCCCTTCAGCATCCCACATTCCCATCACCCCACATTCCCATCACCCCACATCCCCATCACCCCACACCCCCCATTCCCTGCAGAGCACCAAGCCCATGCAGCGCCCCACATGCTGCCACCCCACCCTGCTGTACCCCAGAGCCACCCCAGCCCCAAACCCCACGGGAACACTCCAGAGGCCGTTTCTGTGGGGCAGGGGGACCCCCAGAGCTCTGCCCGGGCTGGGGGGCCCTGGCCGTGCACATCTGGCACAGCTGGCCCAAATAAACACATCTGCTGTGGGGAGGGGGAGCTGCCGAGAGCCAGCCCAGGAAAGTAGGTCAGTTCTGCCGAGGCTCCTTCACCCCTTTCCAGGTTGCTGGAATGGAGGTTGGGAAATGTGGGCGGCAAAGCCGGGAGGGCCCCGAGCTCCTCTCCTTCCAGGAGGACTCATTAACAATTCAATTAGTTTGTAAAAAATGACGTTCTGAGGAGGCTGAAAACGCCTGCAGAGGCCAGGAATGGCTTCCCGACCATCGGCATGGGGCAGGGTGACAGCGGTGTCCCCACAGCCCTCCTGAAATGGGAGCAGATGCTGATGGGATGGGGAGCATCCGTGGCAGAGATGGGGAAGAGCTGGGATTAGAGGAGATTTATTGGGATAATCACAAAGCAGGGAGCAGCTAAACTGGGGAGAACTGGAGCGAGGCTTGTGCTGGAAAGCCTGCACTGGCTTTGCCCCAGTTCTTTGGAGGCAGTGTGGAATTAGGGCACATCCCGGGGCTCTGTGCCCAGGGGAAGCTGGGGATAACCCAGAGCCATCCCTGCCTCCCCACACACAGCTCTGGGCTGGGATCCCCCGGGTGCACACATCTCTGCTGAAATGCACCTGCCATTTTCCTGCTCTGTAGTGACTTCTATGAGATCCTTTGGTGTTTCCTCATAGCTGACCCTCATCTTTGCCAGACTGCTGTTCAGCCCTTTTCCAAGCTGTTCATGGATATTTTGAACATTTGAACATAAGATTCCTGAGGACTTTGGTACCTTTGTTTGTTACAATTTCTCCTGGTAGATGCCAGACATGCTGGGATTTCCCTTTGTCTTTGAGAGGGATCCCAGGTGATTGAACCAGAATTATGCTGTTCATCATGCATTGAGGCAGCATTGTGATGTTCTCTCTTCTTTATTCTATTTTCCTATGTTCTGACTTTCAGGTTGTTTTTTGACTGCTGGTGAGCACCTCAGTGATGTTCTCATGGGTCTAGCTATGATAAACACCAAATATCTCTAAGTATTAGTAACCAGCCAAGAGCTTGTTGTCACGTGTATAAAGTTAGGATTGCTCTGTCTGAGGTGCATATGGGGTCCAGGTGAGCCCCAGGGCTTCTCACAGCCCTGGCTGGAGTCCCTCTGCCCAGGTGGAGCGGGAAATGGGATCAAGGGGGGTTCCTGAGCCCCTTCTCCAGGTGGACAGCAGAGAGGCCAGGCTGGTGTGGCCCAGGAGGAGCTGGAAATGGGATCACACAGGGTTCCTGAGCCCCTTCTCCAGGTGGACAGGCTGGTGTGGCCCAGGAGGAGCTGGAAATGGGATCGAGGGGGGTTCCTGAGCCCCTTCTCCAGGTGGACAGAAGAGGGGCCAGGCTGGTGTGGCCCAGGAGGAGCTGAGAGCTCCCAAATCCCCCAGGCACTCCAAGGAGCTGCTCAGTGCAGAGATCTGCTCTGGGGACTCCCTGCCTCCAAGGAGGCCCTGAAACCAGGGCAGCTCGTGGCTGGCCACACGTTTTCAACAGGAACAAAACCTCCCAGCCCCGGGAGAAAGGGAAGCCTGGGGTTCCCCAGGCAGAGGAGACTGAGCCGAGCTCCCCAGGTTGGAAACCACCAGTTCCACACGCGCAGGCTCCCCAGTGCAGCCCCTCTGCGCCCACCAGGGATCACTTCTGCAAAGCCAGCCTGCCCCAGCACCTCGGGGAGGTTTCGTTTCTGCTGTGGCCCCCCCAGCCCCTCACCCAGACGATGATGGAGAAGAAGGAGAAGGTGATGGCCGCCCGCGCCGCGTCCGCGCCCTGCGCGAAGCCCCGCGTCAGCGTCGTCCTCTGCCACTGGTTGGCCAGGAAGCAGAAGGCCACAAACCACAGGAAGGCCAGGAAACCTGCGGGGGAACACGTGCTTGGTGCAGACAATCAAAACTCTACAACTTTTGTGAAAGTTGTAAAGCTGGGATGTTTATTACAGCGCTGGACACGTGTGGGAATCGTTCCCCCAAAATGACCTAAAATGACATGGGTACCTCTGGGGGCTTCAGGTCCCTTTCTATCCCCCTCTCAGATACACATGCACACAATTTCACAATAGGTTCATACATATTCATTTTTATGAATTTTGTGTGACATTTGCCGCTAGTTCTTCTTTATCAGAAAGAATTCCTAGGACAGCACATCCCCCCTGGACGTGTTAGAGAGGGATTTTGCACAAGGGCACTGAATAACAGCACAAGGGAGGGTGGATTTATATTGGATATGGAGGAGAAATTCTGTCCTGTGAGTGTGGGGAGGCTCAGAGCAGCTGGGGCTGCCCCTGGATCCCTGGCAGTGCCCAAGGCCAGGCTGGACGTTGGGGCTGGGAGCACCTGGGACAGTGGGAGGTGTCCCTGGGACAGTGGGAGGTGTCCCTGGGACAGTGGAAGTGTCCCTGGGACAGTGGGAGGTGTCCCTGCCATGGCAGGGGTGGGATGAGATGGATTTTACTGCCCCTCCCAACCCAAACCATTCTGTAATTCCGTGATTCCAGGACACGTGAGAGCTCTGCTCATCCCTGCAGAGAACCCCCCTGGGCCTGTGGGGCTGAGCAGGAACACTCTGGTGATTATTTGATTATTCCTGCCTGGAAGCAAAGCTGGCTGGGCAAGATAGGGCTGCAGCTGCCCTAATTCCATCCCCAGGCACCAGCCCTGCCCAGTGCCAAGCAGCTCAGGGCACAGCCAAGGAAAAGCCAGGAGCACACAGGGCCAGCAGCAGGGGTGTGTTCCAGCTCTGCAGCATCTGGACCCTCCCATGGTGCTGCTTTCAGGGTCCCCATCACTGCTGATGTCTCAGGTTCTGGGTGTCAGTGCACACGTGGATGTTGGGAGTGCTGAGCTGCCCAGCAGCCCCCAAGGATCAGGGTCAGCAGCCAGGCTGCCAGTCCCTGTGCAGGGAGAGCAGAATCTCCCTTTATTCCCATTTATTCCCATTTTTTCCCATTTATTTTGCCAGTTTTCCCTAAATATGCTACAAAATGCCTCCACAGCGAGTGCTGGAGGTGCAGGGCTCAAGGCTTCAATTCAGAATTTGCCCCTAAGTGCAGTTTCAGACACATTCCCTGTCTCCTCCTGCATGGCTGGGCCTGGGAATTCCCAACCACCAGTTCTGGCCATAGAAGGAATCCTATCTTCACAGGGAGTGAAGGTTTGGTTTCCTTTTCCAAATGACAGAACCTTCACCAAATGCAGCCAAGCCTGCCACCAAACCCACCCAAATCTCTGCATGAGCATTTTCACTTCCCTTCAGCACAGTGCCTGCTTGCCAGCACTAAAGGGCACAGATTTACTGGGATTTTCTCCTCAAAGGTCACCCTCTAACCCAGGGATATTTTCTGTTCCATGGGGGCTTCCCCAGCAGCTCCTCCCTGCAATGGGAACCAGCCCCAAACCCACATTTGTACCTCAGCCACTGCTCAGAACCACACTGGGGCAACTTTGGGAGTCAAAAACCCCGAGGTGAAACAAGAGCAGCTCCCAAGGGTTGATAATTCCCACTGTGGGAGCAACAGGATGGCTCAGGGACAGGGCTGGGACACGGGGCTGGCATGAAGGACATGGGGCTGGCACTGCTTAGGCTCAGAGACAAGACTGGGACACAGGGATGGCATAAAGGACACAGGGCTGGCACTGGTTATAGTCAGGGAGAAGGTTGGGCACACAGGGCTGACATAAAGGACATGGGGATGGCACTGTTTAGGCTCAGGGACAAGGCTGGGGACACAGGGCTGGCACAAGGGACACAGGGCTGGCACTGTTTAGGCTCAGGGACAAGGCTGGGGACACAGGGCTGGCACAAGGGACTGGCACTGGGGCTGGCACTGGTTTGTGGAGGGGAAGCTGCTCCTGTGTGTACCCCTGGACCCAGCACAGCTCACCCTCCCCGGCAGGACACTGGCACTGCTCCCCTGTCCCCAGAGCCACCCGGGCTGTCAGGGGTTAAAATGACATCATGCCCAGCCCGGAGCCAGCACGGCTGCGCTGGGAACTGCAGCTGCCACACCAACCCCTCTGCAGCACCGACCTTCCCTCCCCATGCTGGAGCCCCAGCACCGGCAGCAGGGGCGCTGGGCAGCCCTGCTGCCTTCCAGAAGCTTCTGTGCTGCGGGGAGGAGCAGCCCTGGGCAGCAGCGGCAGCAGGATTGCCCCAGTGCCACGGGCAGGGCAGGGGCACTGCCAGGGCAGGGATGGGTGAGGCATGGCCAGCACAGGGCAGGGGCACTGCCAGGGCAGGGATGGGTCAGGCATGGCCAGCACCTCCAGAACAGCAGCCAGCATAACCCATTTTGAGCCCCTAGTCTCTCCCAGTATAAACCAGTAACCCCAAATCCCCCCTTTAACCCTTCCCAGCTCCCTCCCAGTCCCTCCCAGTACAAACCAGTAACCCCAAACCCCCCTTTAACCCTTCCCAGTTCCCTCTCAGTCCCCCCAAATCCCCTCCCAGTATAAACCAGTATAAACCAGTAACAGCAGCCAGGTGTGGGTGAGGCTGAATGTGCCAGCCCCAGCTCCTCTGCCTGCAGCACCCTGGGAAAGGAGGGCCAGGGAGCACCGCGGGAGATAATGATCAATTAAGGAGATAATGATCAATTAAGGAGATAATGATCAATTAAGGAGATAATGAGCATTTGGGGGTCTGCAGACAACAGACACAAACAGCCGGGGTGTGTTACCACCCTAATCACAGCTGGAATCCTGCACACCCTGTCCATGGGAACAGCTGGAGCAGCAGCTGGAGGAGAAGGCTGTAAATGCTGCTTTCAGTGTGGCCCTGAACCTGTGAGCCACCCAGAGCCACCTCCCAGTCACTGCCCAGATGCATTTCAGGAATCAGTTCTTCCCTGTGAGGGTGGAACAGGCACAGGGTGCCCAGAGCAGCTCTGGCTGCCCCTGGATCCCTGGAAGGGTTGGACATTGGAAGGGTTTAACTGGCTTTGGAGCATCCTGGTCTAGTGAAGGTGGAACTTTAATGTCCCTTCCAATGTCCCTTTAAAGGTGGGCTTTGATGTCCCTCCCAAAAAACCATTCCAGGATTCCAGGATTCCAGGCTGGTTCTCTCCTTTCTCCTCCCAGTGGATCCACCCCAGGGCCAGAGGGGAAGGAGGCAGGGTGTGAGAGCAGTGCCAGCCCCGTGGCTGGCAGGGAGCAGAGGCTGCCAGGGCTGCAGGAGGATCCCAGCCTGGCTCAGTGACACACAGCAGCAGCACAGGAGGGATGTGCTGTCCCCCTTCTGCTGGGATCCAGGATTTCAGGCACCAAGCCCCACGGGAGGGGCTGTAAAATTCATCTAACAAGGGCTGGATGCTCCAGCATCATGGAAATGGGGAGAAAGGAAGGAATCAGGGAAAGGGAAGCAATGGGAGTAGAAAGGAAATGAGGAAA
>JAWWMS010000043.1:15113143-15125221 GCA_035048045.1 Chlorospingus semifuscus | reverse complement strand
CGCGCCGCCCGCCCCCCCCGCGCCCCTCCCTCGTGGGCTCGTCCGCAGCGCCGCGTGCGGGCGGCGGGAGGAACCACCCGTGGGGTGAGGGGGGGGGACAGGGGGTGGTGGGCACGGGCAGGTGCGCGCGGCCGGCGCGGGGCGCGCTCCCGGCGCTGAGAGCCCGAGCTGCGACCTCGACACCGGGATGGGGCTGTGGGCACTGTGACAGTGAGACAGGCACTGTCACTGAGCTGTGGGCATGGGAGAGGTGACGCTGTGACAGCCACTGTCACCGGGATGTGGGCACGGGCACTGTGACACTGTGACAGGCACTGCCATCAAGCTGTGGGCACAGGCACTGTGCCAGTGGGACAGGCACTGTCACCCAGCTGAGGGCATTGCCACCACAGCACAGCTGTGCCAGTGTCACTGTGCTGTGGCCATGGTCACCATGCTGTGGCCGTGTCACTGTGCCATGGCTGGGGACACCACAGAGCAGCCAGGACACCTTGCCACTGCCAGGGTCACTGTGCTGTTCCAAGAATGACCGTCCTGTGGTCACCGTGCTGCCTCTGGGGATAGTGTGCCATGGGCAGGGGTGGGGTGTCCTTGCACAGGTCACCATGCCACGCCAGTGTCACCAAGCAATGGCAAAGACTCCCTGTGAGCAGCTGGGCTGTTGGCAGGAGGGCAGTGCCATGGCCTGGAGCACAGGGAGGTCACCAGGCAGCTCAGCTCACCTCTGCTGTGGGCACTGACCCTAAAATAAACCCCCCTGCTGTGCCCAGACCCCCAGAAAGGGCGGCTGTCACCCTTTGGGGACCCCCAGAGGCCCTGCAGCCGGGAGGGCTCTCAGACCTGGCACTCACCAAGAGCAGAGGGTGAGGTTTGGCTGGTTTTGCTCTTTGCTGTTGCACATTCAGAGCTGCTGCAAGAAAAGGGAAGTGAAAATGGACGGGGCTGACCTCTCGCTTTGCTCACGCACGGAAGGAGCCGCCCAGAGCTGCCCTGGGACGGGAGGAGGCCAAGCCCCATCCCTGCTCCCTCCCGTGGGCAGCAGCAAGGAGGAAAAGGAAGCAGCTCAGAGGGAAACCCTCGATCAGTGCGGATGTTGGGAGATCCCCCCGCGGCTCCAGGCCCGTGTCCCGAGCTGGTTTTGAGCACGGCGGCGATGCTGATCCCGGTTCCATAGATACCGATGCCATGACAACCCTGACATCATCCCTGCTCCGGACGGGAGAGGCGCAGCCAGGAGGAGCCAGCCCGCCCTGCTGGCACCGGGCTCTGGGGCTGGGCGCTCTGGGGGCTTCTCCCGGCCCCACACACCTTCCCTGACCCCCTTCAGCCCCATTCTCCCGGCAGGGACCCTGTCACTGCCACAGCACACAGGGTACCTGTGGGGCAGGTGTGTCACACCCCTCACACAGGGTGCAGCCCAGAGCCAAGGATTCCCGGGTGCTGGATCGTGACATCAACCCTGACATCATCCCTGCTCCGGACGGGAAAGGCGCAGCCAGGAGGAGCCAGCCTGCCCTGCTGGCACCGGGCTCTGGGGCTGGGGGCTGTGGGGCTGGGGGCTCTGGGGGCTTCTCCCGGCCCCACACAGCTGCCCTGACCCCCTTCAGCCCCATTCTCCCGGCAGGGACCCCGTCACTGCCACAGCACACAGGGTACCTGTGGGGCAGGTGTGTCACAACCCTCACACAGGATGCAGCCACAGAGCCAAGGATTCCCGGGTGCTGGATCCTGTCCCCAGCTCCTTTTGGCCTTTTGCTGCTTTGTCAGTGTGTTCTCTCTGGCAGGCTGGGATCAGGATTTAACTGTTGAAGCTCATAATGGTGCCACGCAGTTTTTCTCAATTACAGGTGAGTCATCGTCTCTCCAGGTCTATTTCTGACGCGCAGCAGGAAAAGCAGAATTCAGGCCTTCATTCCTCAATGTCACCAGCTCAGGAACCACCACATTTTTCTAGGCAAAACCACAATGGCCATGCAGAAAATGACAGGTTGGTCCCTCCTGCTTTCTGCTGGCAGGATGGCTCGTGGAGCTGGCCAGGGATGGGAGCCCAGTGCCAAGAGCATCACTGCCAGCTCATCCCTGAATTGCAGGTCAGGAACAAAGACCAAATTAACTTGCAGGGATTACCCGAGGTGGGGTTTTCAGTCAGCTTCAGCACTTTAGAAGCAGCTGTTTCAGCATCCTCAGAAATCCTTTTCATGCTTTGGGCACAAACCATCCCAAGCCCATCAGCCCAGAGTTCCTGGGATGGCACAGGCCAGTGCCAGGGAAGCAGAGTGTCCCGGGGATGCTGCACAGGGAATCAGCTCGACCTCTGGGCTCCGCTCCTGCCTTTCTGGTGATGTTGGGAAAACCACTTCTTTCTCTTTCTAACCTGTCTTGCCCAGCTCATCTGTCCCAGCTGGAATTTTTGGACAATGCAAAGTCCAATAGAGCAGGACACTGCCTGGATCTTTGAAAAGTTACCCTAGAACAAATCATGACCATTTCCAGACTGGTATGGGCTTTATACCCTTCCAGGCATGACCGTGGTGCACTGAAATCTCTGCTCCAAAACTTGTCCTTTCTTTGGGGTTCATCCCCCAACTTTTACATTGTTCAGTGTTTATACAACCCTTGCCCACATCGTGGGGTGCCAGTTTCTCCCCCTGCTCCAGCTCAGATAGAGCACAGGAGCTATCTCCAGCCCACATACAAACTGTCTTTCTGCCTCGCTTCCTATTGCTGCAGATCAACAGATACACAGAGCCAGCCAATAATGGGGAAGGATATTGCAACTTCCACATTTTCCCCATCAAAGGGAGAACAGCAATGTTTGGAAATGGCACTTCCCAGAGCGTTTGTTTGATTTGAACGAGTTTTGTCTCTGTTTACCATTCCCACTGGATTTCAGGGACAGGGAACGAGGACAGGAGCAAACAGAGCAGCACACAGACAACTGCCCAAGAGCTGCCCATGTCTTTATTTTACATGAATTTAATTAAAGGTGGTGGAAAACCTCTATTTGCTTTCTGCTTCTTCTGGTCAAGCCAACTTCTTATCTTTGTCTCTATCACAAAAAAAACCCCATCAGGTTTTCTCAGGGCTAAGTATGTGGACATGACAACCTGGAGGAGACAAGATGTGGAGTTTTCTCCATCTTCAAAACCTGTTCCAGTCAGCCTGAGCCACTCAGCCAAGGGCTGAGTACTCTTTAGGTACTGGAAGGGGCTCCAATGAGACTTTGGAGCCTTCTCTTCTCCAGGCTGGACACCCCCAGCCCTCCCAGCCTGGCTCCAGAGCAGAGGGGCTCCAGCCCTAGGAGCAGTGACCCAAACAGATCTACGTTTTCCTGGTATGTGGGGTCCCAGAGCTGGACAGAGCGCTCCAGGTGGGAAAAGCAAGGTGAAACCGCCTTGTTCTGGGAGCAGCTGCCCCAGAGTGTGTTTGGAGCGAGCAATCCCAGCGTGCAGGACGCAGCCTGGCTGCAGAGCCTGGACAAGGCAGCTGGGCACGCTCTGGACACGGATTCCAGCAGCTCCCCATGGTCTGAGCCGGCCCTGGCACGGGCGTGGGTGGGAAAACAGCTTGTCCTTCACATTCCCCGGGCAGCAGGCTTGCAGCAGCACTTTGAGAGATGCTTAGCTGTTGCTCTGAAATGCTTTGCTTGCCCTTCATTAGAGCTTGGCTGATGCTGCTTTCGGCCATCAAATGAGAAAATGAAAATGAGTTGATGGGAATATTGAGAAGAGCTTAGAAGCCCATAGGGCCCAGGGGCAGGGAGAATGGACTCCTGATGAGCAGTACCTTAGCCCACTGTCATAGAAAGCTCTTCATGCTTTCCACACTAAGAGATCCAAAAATATCTGGAAGATCATCTATTAGCTGGTTACTCATCTGCTTGTGAAACATTTCTCAGGTGGGACTCAGCACTTACTGTACGTGGATAAACCAAGGATAACTGTGCCAGAAAAAGCTGTGGAAAACTTTTCTGACTGAAATCACTGAGGGAAGGTTGGGATAACAGAGCTCA
Source organism: Chlorospingus semifuscus (assembly GCA_035048045.1). Classification (NCBI taxonomy): domain Eukaryota; kingdom Metazoa; phylum Chordata; class Aves; order Passeriformes; family Passerellidae; genus Chlorospingus; species Chlorospingus semifuscus. The sequence continues at coordinate 15,121,209 of JAWWMS010000043.1, read as the reverse complement.
GTGAGCTGAGGCAGCACTGGTTTTGAACAGGGGATTGGTGTCTCAGTGCTTGCGTAAAACCCAAACTGAACCCAACCCCAAAGGGTTTCAAAACTCCTCTCAGGGGCGCAGCCGTGGCCTCAGCAGCTCAGGAGGGAACTCAGCCTTTGCTTCCCCAGATACCTCACAGCATGAAAATTTCGGGGCTTTTGGCAGACCAGAATCTAATCTGATTCAGCCACTGCTGCCCACTTTGGGAGCAGTCACCTGCTCCCCCATTTTCCCCTTGAAAAAGGGGAACAAGGTCTTTGCTGTTCCAAACTGACCTCCTCAGGAGCACACCGGCAGGTCACACCGTGCTGGGGACGTGCCAACCAACAGCTGACATTGGTGCCTGTCACCTGCAGCTGTGGCACAGGTGAGCAGAGCTGACAGGTACAAGGACATGGGGCAGCTCAGGCCATGCTGGGCGTGAAGAGCATCCACAGCTACATCGAGCTTTGCTGCCAAAATACACTGAAAATAAGAAAAGCTTTGTTTCTTAACTCAACACAACCCCAACAGGTCCTCAGATTCACAAGCAGGATGTAACCTGATGGAAAAGAGATTTGTGAGATGGATGGAGATGAGGGATTTTATAAGTGTGAACGCTCTCAGGCCCAGGCTTGTGCAGCACAAGCGCATTAAAACACCCTCTCTGAAAGAGATTTTCATAAACAGGAAATACAGGCAAAGGCTGCCCTAACAGCTATTTTTACCCCCCTTATGCAGAAGTGAAAGTGGAGCTGCAGAAGATGAAGTGACTTACCTGGTGTCTAGCAAGAAGCTTATGACTAAAAAAGAACTGAATTTTGATCTCTAGAGCCCCAGCCACGTGCTCTAGCCACAAAGGCATTGTCTTTTATTCCTTGTACATCTTTCACACCATCTAAGCAGCAGAACATGAGGCACAGTCACAGAATCCACTTTCTTTTTTATTTTTTTATGTACATCTGGATGGAAAAAGCAGGGAAAGCCCTGCCTGACCATACCCAGAACTGGTAATGTCTCTTTCCAGGGCAAGTCTCCATCCAGCAGTGGGACTTGAGTTTAGAACTAAAGCTTGGTGTTCTGGGAAACATGGAAGGTTTTAGGGGTTGCATTAAATGCCTGGTGGGACAGACATTAAATTAACTGGAAACAGCGTTTTATTCTGCTTCCAAATGCAGATTTTAGCTGCAGGCAGAGGAATAACACGTCCCTCGTTTTGGTAATTACACAAGAGGCTTGCACACCCGTTTGAAAAGTAACTGAAGGCAACCAAAATCTCCTCCCAAAGTCACAGGAAAGGGGCAAGGATGAGGTAAAACATTTGGTACCTGGAGCAGTCTTGTTCCAGAGACGGGTAAGAGGTGGGAAGTCAAGGAAATGCAAGGAAGTGCAAGGAAATACATAGTAATACATGTAAATACATGGAGATACAAGGCAATACAAGGAAATACACGGCAATACATGGAAATACATGGCAATACATGGAAATGCCTGGCAATACATAGAAATACCTGGCAATACAAGGAAATACATGGCAATACACGGAATACATGGCAATAGATCCTCTGTTGCCCTCTACTGTTGGCTTGGTCAGATGCGGAGGGAATTTTCCCGGTACCTCCCTGTAGGAAGCACACTGCAGCCAGGAACAGAAGCCAAGGAGAATTACGGGATGTGCTGGATGGGAGGGAAAACTGGGACCAGGAGGGAAAACTGGGACCAGGACGGGGCTTCTGGATGTGGAGTGCTCGGGAGGAAAAGCACCAGCCTGCACTAGCACAGCACGTGGGAGCGGAGGGCACCTTTCCATAGGAAGCAAGGGCAGGTCCCAGTGCCAGGGACCCCTTTAGGGTGCCAGCCCGTGCCAGGTGCTGAGCCCAGAGAAATGCCAGCAAACTTTCGGGGCTGGATCAGCCACCCCTCACCAGGACTGTCACATGCCAAGGAGAACACAGCCCGGCAAAGGCTGGTGCGGCTCATCAGAGCTGGATGTTCCCTGTGGGTCCCTTCTGACTGAGGATATTCTGTGATTCTACTTGTGGAAATCTTAACTGCAGTTACAAATATTCAGAAATGACAGAAAAATCAGCTCCATCTGGGTTGGGGGTTTTTTACATGCATCAGCACAGAGGAGGGTACAAACCCCATTTATCCTCAGCAAACAGCCTTTGTTCAGTTTTGCAGAAGATGCCAAATACCATCACCCCTCAGCTCCCTGCACTGTGATTAACAGCTGAACTGAGGGCTGGCCAGCCTGGACCAGGGTCTGGTGCTCATCAACACTTCCCTGTGGGACTGACCCAGAGCAGTGCCCCAGCTGGCCCCAAGGCTGACCCTCACCCCCCTGGATTACAATTTAACTGATTTGTCTCTGTGCCATTATTTGTGGTTTGCTTTCCATGTTTTATTACTTTTCCCATTACCCTACAAAATGAAGAGTTGACTTTACATCACCTTGTTGGCTGTGCTTAATCCTGACTTCAAATAATACTGGACAGCTCCTCTCCATCCTTCAGACAAAAGCCCTCAGCAGCCATTCCAGGAATGGAATAAAACACCAACAAAATCAGGGCTTAGAGGGAAAGGAAAGAAAATCCTAAAAAATCCAAACCCTTCCCTCTCCAAGCCTGTAAAACTCCAACAGGAAGAATCTCCCACACTGCCTGGAACAGACTGAAGCAGAAGACACGAGAAAACAAAGCAACTCTTGGGAATCCTTCTGTAAACAGGAGCCTGCGTACACCCAACGCACTGCAAAGGAACAGCTAATCCCTGGAAAAATGTCAAAGGCACAGCACTGCTTCTGCCAGCATCTGCAAGCCTGCCTGCCATCCATGGAACAGATGATTCCCCCAGGGCTCCCTGCTCTTTGCTTTTGGGGTGGGAATAAAAAAAATAGGAAAAAAAGTGAAGCACGGTTTGAATGCAAACCAGCCCATGAAAACAGAGGAATTTGGGAAGCTGCAGGGTTGGTCAGGCTCCTGTCACACAGCAACAGCTCTTGAGCAAGGTCCCACAAGCTCCTCAGGCAGCACCTGCTCCTGGCTCTGCTCTTCCTCACAAGGGCTCCTCGCATGGAGAGGAAGCAGCTTCCCCGTTCCAGGCAACGGGATTGCAAACCCTGCCCTTGAGATGCCACCCTGCTCCAAACCAGCAAGAGCTGAGCTACTCCCAACTCTAATGCTGCCCCTCACACTGTTAGCAAGCCAAAAAAATCACTGGCATCCCATAAAATTCCCACTGTTCCCCATATAAAAGCAAATTCTGAATTTGCTGTTAAATTCCTGTCAAATTCCTGCATTTTTGTAGGGCCAACAGAGAACCGCATCAATTCAACAGCACAAGAGGAAAGGACCAGGAGCAGCCCCAGCTTGTCTGATCAATCCACAGAGAATCACACAATTTACCTGAGCCACCAAACTATAATATACACATATATAATTATATCTATATCTTGTTTTGTATATATAACAGTAGTACCTTGGCATGCAGAGGTTAGACCCACCAGTTCAGCATGACCCCTTTTCCTAAGATCCCATGCAGCAGGAGTGAGCCAGGAGTGAACTCAGTTGCTTTATTATTTTTACATCAACAGCAAATACAATTTGAATACAGAGATGTTTTAAAACTAGATTTAATCAAGTGCAATTAGTAAAGAAGTCACAATTTCCTGTACACGAGTATGAGGACCTCCAATGGAAATTCCTTACCCAAGACTAAAACTTGTGGTACAAACAAGCAGCAGAACAAATTCCCCCAATCCTCACATGGTCATGTCCACAGAGGTGAGGATATGCCTGAGAAACAACTACATCAGAGCTCTTCTGCCAAGCCAAAACAATGAGAGAACAAAGTGCAAGCACAGATTTCATCAAATGGCCACTTGGTAAAGATAGAAACTGCCGTGAAAGCATCCTGGCTACAGCTGGTGGCCTCATTTTTGGGCAGGATTTGCTAAAGACACAGACTCAGCTTGAAGGCTGTTCCCAAGCTCTGCCAGGACAGGCTTTTCCTCCTGCACTGCACCACCACCTCCCTGAAGCACACAAAGTGACCAGAAGGTGTTGGGTACACCCTCACCTCCCCTTCTGCATTCAGGGAGTGGACAGGAGTGCTGGGAGGCTCCGTGTCCCTGCTGGCCCAGGGCAGTGCAACTCCCCAGCCTGGGCCCCTGGCAGATGGAGGTGACAAAGGATGGGACAGGTGTTTCACCAACCTGCTCGTTTACACTGAAACAAATGAGGAAGAAATGTCATCATCTGCTCCGTGGGCGAGGACACCGTCACACAGAACAGTGGAGGGCAGATTGGAAAGGAGGAACACAGAATTCCTGCTTCAGCACCACCAAACCCACAGGGAGATGCCTGCCCACACCTCCCTCTGCTAAAAGTGTCCTGACAGAACTGAGTCAGAGGGGTCCTACCTGCAAAAATGGAGGGCTGCCCTTTTGTTGGTCCTTTCCCCTCTAGTGGATCCCAATGGGCTTTTTTCTGGGGGGCTGAGTTTATTACCAAACACAAAACCCAAGAGCTGGGGTTTATTTGTTCTAAGAACCTCAACATGCTAATAGGGAAATTTTCTGAGCACTTTTAATCGCCTGAGTGACACCTTCAATCACACTCTTCATGCAGTACCTCGTCATCAGTTCATTTGGGTTTGTGTTTAGAAATGTTACGACACAGAAGGTTCAGAAGTCTCACATTCATTTAACAGATCTGACTTGAAAGGCCTTGACTGTGCCACAAAATACTAAAATGTGTTTCCAGAGGTGTTCCTGGTTCTCTAATCACTAAGGAGCCCACAGAGTGGTGTGAGGACCAAAGGTTCAGATAAGAGGTGCCTCTGCTCTAGTTACAGCAGCACCATGAACCTTTCCAGTCAAAACTTGCCAAAAACTCCAAGGCTAAATTCACAGGTGTGCTGTAGGGCACGAGATAAGGAAGCTCAATAAAACAGACAAGAAAACCTCAGCAGGAAGCAGGGAAGGAAAAAAAAACTGTTGCTGTCAGGGTTTGTGCAAATCCCTCCCAGCCAGGAGTGCAGGAAGGGATGAGATCATCACCTACGTGAAGAACTTGAAATGATTTTCACTCTGTTGTGTTCTCTGACATGTTCAGTTGAAACACAAAACCAAATTGAGAAATCTGGGCTCCGTATTTTAGTGTTTAAATTAAATGTACCTGCCCTCAGGACTTTTACCAAAGGAACTGGGCACAAGAGTAACAACAAATGTTGGAGATGCTGGAAAGAGAAATCCAGGGGAACAGACTTGGCACAAAACCCAGCAGGAGTTTGCTCTATCAGAACAACAGAAATTAAACTGACAATTAATCAGATGTATTTTCTAAAACATCAGGCAATGCCTTGGAGAACATCACTGCATTCAGGGAAAATTAACTCTAGCCACAGAAATAAGCAAATGCCCCCAAAATCAGGAAATGTCACCATGAAATGAGTTTGTCAGTGACCCAATCTCAGAGGTTTCTGGCAGCCTCAACCCCTCAGGTACCATTACTTATCGAAATATCATTGCGATAAGATTTTCAATTCTCCTTTTGGCATTGGATCAGCTCTGAATCAGTCCCACACAGAGTTATTGACTCCCTCTGTCCCTGCAGCAACCCCACAGGGACTGCACTGCTCTGCTGGATTCCCAGAGCAGTCCCTGTGGGTTAATCACAGCTGCCATCCTTCCAGCCATCCCTCCAGCGCTCATCCACACGGGAGCAGTCGAATTCCGACTTGCCCAGCTTCCTGTTCACCTCGTTGTGGAGCAGACACAGCCACCGGGAGAAGTTTCTCCTGGTGCTCGTGTCGGGTTGGTTCGTCCGTAATCTGCAAACAGGGAATGGGAAACAAATCAGTGGAAACTTCTGAGAAAGAAGCTGAGAGCAGCAGAAAACCTTACCACAGAATCCCAGAATGGTTTGGGTTGGAATGGACTTTAAAGATCATCTCATCCCAAACCAAATGAAACACCTCAGCCCATTTCAGCCCTTGCCTCCACTACTCAGATTGCCAATACAAGGCATTTTAGAGGGTAGAAGAACACTTGTCTCCTGAAAATTATCCCAGTCTAATTCTATAACTGTTCACAAGCCCATTTTGAACCAGAAAACTCCAAAATCGCCTGAGGGAGGCCTTGGAGGCAGCACAGAATCCAACAGCATGAGGACAGGTGTTTGTTTTTTGAGTAAGTGCATCTGTGATTGATGCAATAATGGAAGAAACCAGTTCAGGTAGCTACAATCCCCAAGTGCAGGAAGAGCTGCTGATATGCAAACTATCTGCTGCAGCCCAGCACTTCTGGCAAGCCCCTCCAACACAAAGAGCTGCTGAGGCTACTTACCGTTCCCTCAGATCTTCAAAAAACCCATTGAGGAAACTCAGCTTTCCCTCAGATCTTCAAAAAACCCATTGAGGAAACTCACCTTTCCCTCAGATCTTCAAAAAACCTGCTGAGGAAACTCACCTTTCCCTCAGATCCTGAAAAGACCCTCTGAGGGTTTTCCCACTCACCTCTCCCTCAGGTCCTCTGCACAGTGCTTGCAGGGGTAGAACTTGGAGAAGAGGTTGATGAAGTCCCTCATCTCCTTCTGCTGTGTCCCGGTGGGCCGGTCAGGGTAGTAGGCAGCCATGGTGTGCAGGAAGGCCCAGGTGCTGCGGCCCAGCTGCTCGATGTCCAGGGGACAGTCCCGAGGGGGCGCTTTCGCCTCCTGCAGAGGGACAGAGGGGTGTGAGGGGACACCGGGGTGGGTGGGGAAACAGCCCTTTTGTGCTGGGTGGGAAGGCGAGGTGGGGGAATAGGTCCTTCACATCCTTTCTGAGGTCATGGCAGAGCCCCCTCACACCTTCTGAGGGGACACGGCAGAGCTCCCCTCACACCCTCTGTAGGTCAAGGCAAGGACCCTTTCACACCCTCAGGAGGCATGGCAGAGCTCCCCTCACACCCTCAGTGGGGGAAATGGCAGCGCCCCTCACCCCCAGGGAGAAGATGGGGACTCCCTTCCCATTCCCACTGAAGGGAGCCCTGTCCCCGGCCCCTTCACACCCTGAAGGGAACACCCAGCCTCGTCCCACTTGCGGGGGCAGGAAGGAGGACGGAGGGAGCGCTGCAGGGACTGGGGGTCGCCAGGAGCTCCAGGGAGAGCTCCCGCCGCGCCTCACCGCGGTGCCCGGAGCCATCTGCTTCCTCTGGTGGCGGAACCAGCTCTTGAAATCCATGCAGGCTCGGCATGGCTTCTTGGGTGTCTCTTCCGTCTCACCCTGCGGGACGGCGAAGGAGAAGGAGCCGCTGTCGGTGCCCGGGAAGGGCTCGTAGCCCCGACCCGCACGGCCCTCGCTGGGCGCCGCCATGATGGTGCCGCGGTGCAGGACGGGCCGGGGCGGCGCCATTCGCGCCCGGGCGGCGTGAGGGGGCTGGGACCCAGCACGCGCCCGAATGCCATTCCTGGTGTATTTTTACAAAAAAAACAGCAGCAAACTCTGTGTTTAAGTGTCGTGTGTGAAGAGAACACGGCACTCCCGTTTGTGCACCCTCGATTTTCGCTTCACATCGCCCTTGGGATGTGGTGGAGCTGTGCTCACCAACACAGCGGGAGGCTGAAGGGAATCTCCCTCTGCTTCCCCTCTGTGTGAGGGGGATCGGCCATGATTCCCCCTGAGGGTGTGAGGGGGCTCTGCCATGATGCCCCCTGAGGGTGTGAGGGGGCTCGGCCATGTCCCCTCAAGGGTGTGAGGGGGCTCTGCCATGATCCCCCCTGAGGGTGTGAGGGGGCTCTGCCATGATCCCCCCTGAGAGTGTGAGGGGGCTTGGCCATGATCCCCCTGAGGGTGTGAGGGGGCTCGGCCATGTCCCTTCAGTGGGTGTCAAAGAGCAGTTCCCCTCCTATAGCCCTCCCAAATGAGCACAAAAATACGTATAAATATGTGTTCCCACGGGGTCTGTAGTGTCTCTTTGATGAGGAGAGAGTGCAGGAGCTGGTCAGTCTGGAGAAGGGATCCCATCAATCCATACAAATCCCTCCCAGGGGTGTCAGAGGATGGTGCCAGACTCT
>JAWWMS010000043.1:15094511-15112985 GCA_035048045.1 Chlorospingus semifuscus | reverse complement strand
AGACATCCCAAACCCACCCGGACACGTTCCTGTGTCACCTGCTCCAGGTGACCCTGCCTGGCCAGGGGCTGCACTGGATTATCTCTTCCAAACTCCACTATTCTGGGATTCTGGGATGAAGATACTGTGTGTGGCAGAGCCCATGGCACACAGCAGCTCTCCTTCGTGCCAGCGGTGCTGACGGGCATCTCAGCGTTATCTCCAGCAGACTCATACAATCAACAGGGCGATTTTATGGAAAAACAAGTGGATAACTCCATTCATCTCATGCTCCTTTATAGCAACACGCCCATATGAAGTTGTCCATGTTTTTAACACCTGTCACATGCTTGTAAATCCATACTGAGGGAGGATTTTCCTCTTTCCGGGAGTGTTGGCATGTGTCACACCAGGGCAGGCGCTGCCTGGGAGTGGCTGGGCTCCTCGGGGTGATGGAGAGCCAGACCTGGTCTCAGGGCCTTGGTCTTGAGTGGACATTTAGCATTTTTTCTTTTATTCCCAGAGAGCCACAGGCTTGTGAGCACATGAGAGGGGTAACCTGGGCAACTGTCCAGCCTGGCATCAGACTTTGGAGCTTGCTCTTTCACCCCTGGGAAATATTACCTGTGGCCTTACAAAATTCCTCATAGAGGTCAGAGAGTGAAAACTTGGAGAGCAGCACACACTTGCTCACATCCTTCTTTTTGGCTTGATTCTGTCATGCTCTTAAAGGTTTGAGAGCCACAAGTATCCTACAATATGAATTTTGTTTCCACTTCAACTTTTCTCCTGCTCACTTCCTGTAGGTCAAGTGAAAAATATTATTATTTTGCTTAATGAAAATAAATGTATGTCCAGGATGGAGCTGGACCAAAAGTTAAAAAAAAAATATATATATATATATTAAAATATAAATAAAATATATATATATATATATGTGATTTATTTAACACAGTGTGGTGTAAAATGTGTATTAGAAAAAGCATCATTTTAGAGAAATACCTCAAAGACTTGCCCTCAAAAATACTTCAACACTTGCTGTGTTTCGTGTGGAAATGGCTGAGCTGTTCCTGCTCTGTGGAGCACTGAGCTGATGGTCTGGATCTCCATCTTGGGGTCTCTATTTACCAGTGCTCCTCTATTTTTATTTATTTGCAATTTCTTGGGAATATTTATTTGCTGATTTTTGTGAGGGAAGGAGAAGACACGTGAGTAACTGGTAGGAGCTGCTGGAATGGCTTTGTTTAAAGTTGTAGACAACTGTAAAGATAAATTTCACACGCAAAGGAAAGATCAAGTAGAAACAGCAACATTTTTATGTCTGTTTTCCTTGCCCACCAATAAATGTTTTAACTGATGCTCATGACCTCATTAATTTTTGTAAAGTCAGGAAAAAAGAGAATGAGATACTGAGGGAATTTCCTCTAGAGCTTTATTGTTTGGTCTTCAAGCAATTAAACAGGTACAGAGATGTTTCCAAGTCACAGCAATCTCTGGTTTGACCGTTAGCAGACTTTGCTTCCTTGATTGTGATTTAATTTACGGATTCAGTTAAAACATCAGCGTTTTTATTGAAAAGGAAAAGCCTTGAAGGAGGCTGTTGGTTACAGAGATTTGTGCTCCACATTGCTCCCCTTGCCCATTTCCTGCTCAGCTCTAGCAGCAGAGCTGGCTCTTTAGGAAAAGGTCTTCCCTTCCCTTCAGGTCCAGCATCAGCTTGGATTTCAAAGTTTAAAAAATAAAGAAATGCTCCAAATGAAGTCAGAGCAAGGAAATTAACTTAACTGTCTCTAATTGCATCCAAGTGCAGAGCCAAATTATTTCCATCCAAAGGAAGGAATGTGGTGCAGAGCTGAGGAAGGATGAGGGAACATTCCCTCCTACTCCCCTTCGGACAGCCCTAACCCACCCAACCCTCTGCTCCCAGCACTGATTTAGGAGCTGGGGTGTGCTGGAGCCTGTTACCAAACAAACTCCTCATACAAATTCAATTCTGGGGAGGAATCCTTCCCTGTGAGGGTGGGCAGGCCTGGCACAGGGTGCCCAGAGAAGCTGTGGCTGCCCCTGGATCCCTGGCAGTGCCCACGGCCAGCCTGGACAGGGCTTGGAGCAGCCTGGGTTGTATTCCTGCAATACAGCAGGAAACTGTCTTGTATTTACATGTAAGAGTATGAGCTGAAAGTCTGACCAGTGATAAACCAGCACCAGGAATTAGTCATAGACTTGCTTGAGAAATTACAGCCAACTAGGAAATAGCAACAACAACAAAAAAGATGTTTATTTCCAGGTATGTGAATCATATTGATCCTCTCTGCTTGCGTAGAAGAACTTTATCACCTGCAACATTTCCCAAAAGCATGAATTTATCCCTCAGATATCAGGAAGAAGCCTGCAGCCCCCTGCCAGGGAATGGGTGAGGTGTGTCACATCAGATCCATCCAGAACTGTTGAAATGTGTTCAGAACAGTCTGAAGGACAGCACAAGGCACTGCCTTGCTCAAATCTGGGCACCTACACCCGACACTGAGTTTGTTCTTTTAAAGTTGGTGCCATTTTTATGTGTGGATCCTTTTGCTGATTAAAATGAGAATCCATGAGGAATGGTGATGGCAGGGGCAGAGGAGAAAACCAAATTATTTATTATTTCTGTTTGTGTCATGCTCCAATCTATCTCCTCCTTCCCAGACCCACCCTGAGCTTCCCTGGAATCAGTTCATCCATTCTGAGGACAAACACAGCAAAATTGGGGGTTCCTTTTGTGCTCTTGAAAAACAAAGTCTTCAGTGAGCAGCTCCTGTTCCTCTTGGCTTTGCAATAGGAGAGTGGCCCCTGACTTGGGATAATTCCTTTTTTCCAGAAGGAGGTCAAAGGAATTCAACAGGAAGTCTCCTCCAGTGGGAGAGGTTTTCCTCAGGTAACAGTTGCTATGTTTGGACTCATTAAGAATTAAAGCTAAATGAAAGAACAATCCCTTCCACATTGCTCTTCTCCCACCAGGCTTTTGAGTGAAGATTGGGTCTGGTTTTCCCTGGTTTCTGAAGGGGCCAAGGAACACAAGTTGCTGGCTTTGCTCTGAAATGCAGGTGGACTTTTAGCCAGAGCTCCTGGCGCTGGTGGAATCCCCAGGAGAGATCAGGCTTTGCCTACTCCGCTCCTCGATGGCCGTGGGGAATGAGGAAAGGGAAAGAGTGGGATGAGCGTCTCTGACTAATCTGGAAGGAACACAACGGTCCTGTCTCCGATCAATTTACTATATTTAGCATGATGTAAGAACAGATTTTCCCCAAGTGAAAACAGTATTTCTTCATGTTCACTCGTGCTTGCTGCGCTTGCTGTTGGCTGTACTGGTGTTGCTGGGATTTTCTCCCACCAGATTTTGGAATGTGTAGGGCAGGCTGAGCACTGCAGAGCCTCAAACCTCCTTGGAAACTCCACCCTGCTTTTCTTCTGCCTTCGCATCTCATTTCTGGGTCACAGCACGTCCACAAAGCTCTGCCCTCATGCTATGCACTCATCAAACACAGCTTTTTCCTGAGAAAATAATTCAGGGAACCCCTTCTTCTTGAAGCAGCTTAAATTACATTCTCACCCTTTCTGGAAGATTCCTTCTCGAATCACGCTTTTGTATTTTGCATAACCTTAAGAAAACATGTCACTTTTATAAAACAACAAGGAAATTATTCCAACAAGTGCTTGGTAAACAAGAGCCCGTCCGCTGTGCGTGCCCCAGGCAGCGAGCAAAGCTCCTGAGACGGGCAGAGCTCTCCCTGGGCTGGGCGGGGCCATCCCAAGGGCTTTGTAAGGAAAATGACGCCTCGGGAGTGAGGTTTGAGGGGTTTGATGCAATGCTGTGCTTTTGGATCCTGAAATAAAGCTGCCTGTGAGGAGTGAGTGACCCCCTGCACTGAGGAGGGATGTGCACCTTGGGAGGCTCCTGTGATGGAGTGGGAAAGGGCTGAGCTGCTCCCTGGGCTCAAAGGGTTCCTGAACTGAGTCTGCCACAGAGAAATGCTTTAGTGCCTGCAGCAGCTGCTGGAATTAGGGTAAAATGAAATACTTTCTTCTGGATTAGTTACTGCAAAATCTCTCATCCCAGCCTGTGTGAAAGTTCAACTGCTCCCTTTGTTCGTGATGTGAAGGAGACTTTTGTCAACTCCAGTGTCTGGGTTTTCATTATTCTTTTTAAATAAAGGTCTTTTTCTCTATTTATTAAAAGTCTAAAACCTCTTTGTACTTTTAAAATCGGCTTTTAGCATCTGGGCTTTTCATTAAAGGTGCTGATAGGTCATGTGTCATCACAGGTGACCTTCAAGAACAGTAAAGGGCAGGTTTTGATCCTGAAGGTGAGCAAGGGAAAGATGAAGCTTTTCCAGCAGCTTTGTTCCAGGCCCTCCGTTGTGCTCACAGCTCCTTTCTGTATCTCTTCCTCTCAGCTGCAGTGTCCTGAGGGTGGTTTGAGGACTTTTCCTCTCTTTGCCTTTCCTGTGCCCGCCATAGAAGGAGAAATCCCTGATGCACAGTCCTACACATCGTCAGCCATGAGGGGCAGAGGTCACTCAGCAGCCCAGACACAACCTGTGTGTGTGGGAAAGAAGTTCAGAACACAGCTGCTCCTCTCCAGGCATTTGGGACAAGGCTGTTTCTTGTTGGACCTGGAAAATGGCTCAGGAGGAGCTGGAGAGGAGCTGCCTTTGGCTGCCCCCGAGCATCTGTGCGCTCAGATTCTGCTTCTGCTGAAGTTACTCCTGATCCACACTGAAATGAATAGAAAAGAGAGCATCAGTGTTTATTTGTCATGGAATGAGGCTGATCTTGGAGTGGAAATACTCAGTGGGACAGCCCTGGTGACTCTGGGGCCTTCCTGCAGCCTCTGGGTGACCTCCTTCATCTTCCCAGCCGTGGGCAGTCTGGGGCAGGCAGCCTGGTGTGACTCCCTGTGACAGTGCCTTAGTCACCTGCTGTGACACAAACATGTTTCTGTCCCCAGAGGAGCTGTTTGTGGCTGGAGTGATGCTCCTTGAGTGGCAGAGCTGCACCTTGGTGGGGTGCAGGAGGCTCTCTTGGAGCAGACTGCAAAATTATGGGCGTCATTATGGAAAAATCTGTGTGTCCTGCGTCTTGGCAAAGCTGGGCAGTGCACTCCTGCATATTGCCTGTTAATTTATGATCTCTTTGGTAAAACTAAAGGAAAATTAACTGCTGCCCTCAGAGCTGTGTAAATAAATATCGATGATGAAACAGCAGCATCCAGTAATTCCTGCTGAGTATCACTTTTTCTGGGCAGACCCCTCCTCCCCTGCCATTAATTATTACCCATGAGAGGCGCTGATTTATGGCAGGATGACATGGGAACTGTAGAAGTCACAAAGTAAACTTGATAATGCCGGAAAAACAATGTTTGTCGTGTTTTTTATAAGCGAGTCCAAATGCATCCAGCAGAGCAGTGGAGTTATGGCCTCTGCTGGTGGGTGACCCATCCTTGCCAATGGGTCCTGCCATGGCTGGGAGTTGTGGAGAGCTTTGGGAAGCACTGTGCCCATCCAAGGCCATCTGGCCCAGCCTCCTTGCAGTTTCATGGGCAGTGTCACTGCAGAGGTGACGTGGCTCCTGAGGTCATCCTGGAGCTGACAGTTTCGTGACATCACACTTGACACCACTGGGACACCGATACTGCTGTGACAGCTGCAGAGCTGGAGCTGAGCCCTGCAGGTGACTCCAGAGGTGTTGGTGTCTCAGAGCTTTCCCCCTCCCCTCCCTGCACCTCAGTTCTGTGTCACAGAGACCTTCACTTCCACAAAGCATTTTCTCAATGACCAGTTATTGAGTTTTGAGCAGTTTTGTTCATATTTGGATTTATACAACACCGCAGTCACCAGCAAGCTCCAGTCAGTCCAATCTTTTCCAGAAGATCAGCTCTCCAAGCTGCAGGGCTGGTCCTTCTGCCTTGGGTGACTTGTAAACCCCTGTGTAACTTCACCTTCCAGTTGTACATTCCATTAGATGTTTTCCACACCCCCTTTCTGCTTGAATTCCCTGAGAATGATGAAACACAGCAAAACCAAGGCTGTTTCCTACTCTTCTGGTTTTTATGGCATCCTCAGATCAAGGTGCTCTCTGAGCCTCCCCAGCTGTCTCCTCGTCCTGCAGCTCCTCCAAGGCTTTCCTTGTCTTTGGCTTTTCCCAGTCAGGATAAACATGTTTAAACCCTTATGTTCTTGGAAATACATCGTGGTTTGTGTTTGCTCTGAGACAGGAAACCAAGCCAAGGTGCTTCACTGGGAGTCTTGGTCCCAGATATTTCCAAGAGCCACTTAACAGAGCCACATGACGGGGAGCTTGGCCCTGGCTTGGCTGCCCAGGAGAAGCCAAGGAGTGCAGGTTTGAGGACATGGAGTCAGCAAAGGGTTTTGGCACCTCAGAGACTGGAACTTTCTAAATAAGTCTGCTGGATGAAGTGATTTCCTCTCACTCCATAAAGTCCTCACTCTTTGATTTGGGGAGATTTACCAGCACATGGTTTGACTGGAGGATTTATAACAGAGGATGGAGGGTCTGATTCCAGGGCTGTGGAGGGCAGGGAGCTGCTCCAGATCCCTTTTCCACAGGGCAGCTCCTGGGCAACTTCCTGAGCCAGGAAATGCCTTGGAGATGCTGTGGGAGAGATTTTCTCTCCAAAATCCACACCGAACCAAAGTGCTCTTTGGATAACTTTCCCTTTTTAATGCAGGACAGATATCCAGCAGCAATAAATCCAACTGCAATAAACCTGCTCTCTTTGTCTCCAGAAACTGCTGCCCTGCTGTGTGGAGCAGCCTCCCGTGCTCATGGATCACAAACCAAGACCCTCCTGACTGTATTTTCCAGAAGGAATCTGCTTTGGCTCCCTGTTCCAGTTCTGGGGGGCTTTTTGGTAGATGAAAAATCACCCACAGCCATTGCTGAGGGTTTGAGGCGCCAGGTGTAGCTGGGAAATGAAAGGGAGGCACGGCTGAGCCTCTCAGTTTGGGTTCCAATAATGATAATGATAAAGATAATTATAGTGATAATGGTTCAATTGAGGCTTTATCAAAGAAGAGGCGCTTTGATCACACGGTGCCCATCAGCCCTGAGGTTCAGGGAGAGGACAGGCTGGCCAGGGCTGGAATTATCCCTCCTGCTGTGCCCCTGGGCAGTGGAACTGCTCCTTAGGAAGAGCTGCTGGCTGCCCTGGGAGGGTGTGGGCACCTGGCTGGACGCAGCACAGAGCACTCAGAGCTGAATTTCCATCACCTATGTACACCTGAGGTGCTTTCAGTCTTTTAGTTACATCCTGGGGATGTGTCTGTTCATTACATCGGCATCTCAATGGAGTTACTGATAAAACTGTCAGAAATCTATTTAAAGTAACTCAGCAGGTAGGACAAAGCAGGAAAAAAAATTTGCAACAAATATTACTCACGTCTAATGGTGCCTGATCTGTTTTACAACCCATGTTTTAAATGAGCCTTTGGGGCTGGAGTGAGCTCAGCCCGAGCTGCAGGTTGTGTATTGCAGCCATAAAACCCTCACCTGTGTCCCGGAAACATCTCGGGGCAGGTTCTGCAGCCCCTGTGACCTGCTCTGCCCCAGCGCTGGCAAACAGCCCCGCTCCCTTCCCTTCCCTTCCTTCCCGGCACTGGTTAGTAAGGATGAGATAACAGAGTGTGTTTTTGCTCCCTGGCTACCTGAACTCTGTCCCGCCTGGACCCGGCAGCATTTGCATGTTAAAAGCGGGGCGAAAGGTAAAAGGCACGCGGCAGTTTGGCAAATCGCGGAATTTCTGCCCGGCCTGGGCGGAGGAGGAAGCTCGGGAACACCTCTGCCCTGCCTCCTGCTCCGTGGCATTTAAATTGGGCAGTCGGGCTGGAGCTGCATCTCTGCTCCCTCCAGCTCCCATCCCTCCAGCTCCCATCCCTCCAGATCACATCCCTCCAGCTCCCATCCCTCCAGCTCTCATCCTTCCCTTTCCCATCCCTCCAGCTCCCATCCCTCCAGATCACATCCCTCCAACTCCCATCCCTCCAGCTCCCATCCCTCCAGCTCTCATCCCTCCAGCTCCCATCCTTCCCTCTCCCATCCCTCTGGCTCCCTGCGAAGGAGGAGCAGCAGCCCTGGGGAAGATGAGCTCTAACAGGTATCCCGTGGATGTGAAGGCTGTCGGCTTCATGCAGTGCAGAAAACAGAAGGTACTTTAAATTTTATTCTTTATTTTTGGCTTTGTTTTCTTCCTTAAATATAATTTACAAACTGGGAGACTAGAAGATTTTGAATTACTCTTCCAGGGATATGTTTGCTCATTGCCCATAGTATTGGGATTGTAGCCTAGGGGTCTAGGATAAGGGGACTTGGTTTTTAATGAGCTTAATATCTTGGGGTTTGCCCTCTTTTTGTCACAGCACCATAAAATTCTCCTGGTTTCAGCAATGATTATCCATTTGGGACTATGA
This sequence comes from Chlorospingus semifuscus, assembly GCA_035048045.1. NCBI lineage: Eukaryota > Metazoa > Chordata > Aves > Passeriformes > Passerellidae > Chlorospingus > Chlorospingus semifuscus. The sequence goes on along the minus strand of JAWWMS010000043.1, from coordinate 15,104,541 downwards.
AATTAAAAACATACTTTTGTAGGTTTAATGTTTTATTTAATTTTTTAATGTGACATTAAAAGCCTCAACTAAACCACAGAAATGCTGATTGTCCAGAAGCATCCAAAATTGAACATTGTGATTTAAACTACTTTTCCCTTTTCTTTTCCCAGAACTACATGATGTTTGTGTCCTGGTCAGATCAGAACAACATTCTCATCTACAGGACGTTTGAAGACTTTAGGAAATTCCATGTAAGTGAATTTCCAATTCCTGAAATTTCAAGTTTCGTGTCCTGGGGAGGGGAAGGAGCCCAGCCATGTGTCAGCTGTGAGGAATCACTGTTCTCTCCTTCTCCTTGCTTTTAGAAAGAGCTGAAGAGAAAGTTCCCCACTGAGAATGGGTCACTGAGGAGTTTACCCAGGTTTAAAGGTAAGGACAAATCTCTGATGGACCAACAAACCCCAGAGTGATCAAGGACAGCCATAACTCATGACAGAGACTGAAGTCTCTGAGCCTGACCTTCCTCTGGAACAGATCAGGGGCTCACTCCTGCTCTTGCCATGGCACCACTGGGTCACATCATCATGTTTGGGTCTAGTACAGACTTGAAATGACCCAGAAAGGCTTTTTTAATAGATAGCTGCACTTAGCAAATAATGCTACACTTCAAATATTGACCTAGAACTTCTTGAAACTTTACATGTGAAAAAAGGAGAAATTTTAGATGTTAAAAAATCTTATCAGGAGCTGTTAAAATGACAGGGAGGCAGGGACAATGACTGTACAGTTTGGGCTTGGGCAGGAAGGGTGGTGGCTGAGGGCACCCACTGTTCAGGGAAAAGATGCTGCTCCAGGGACCCAGATCCATTGCTGTCCTATCCCAACTGTGCCCTTGTTATTTTGAAGGAATAACTATGCAGCAGAGGAAGGGTGGGAAGCTGAACAGGTGCCTGGAGATCCTGAAACTGCTGGAAACATATTCCCAGGAGCTGCTGAAAACTGATGTGAAAATCTCCCGGGGTGAAGAGGTGAACCAGTTTTTCAAGGCACAGACTCAAGACCTCGATCCCTCCTTCCCTGAAAACAGGTATGAAATATGAATTGTATTTTTTTCTTTGTTGGTGAAGCAAAAATGTCATGGGATATGGATAGAAGGGGAAACACCAGGGCAGTTCAGCTGGGTGCTTTTAATTTTGTTTCTGATGACTGAAGCATTTCTCAGTCTACTGCAGAAATGATTTTACCAAAATCAATACTAAACTAAACCTTTCACGTGAGTTTTTGACGTGCACCTTCGCTTTCCAGTGCTGTGATCATGCCATCAGTGTTCAGAAGGGAGAAGAGCCCCCAGCCCCTCTCCATCACCCTCCCTCAGGCGTCGCAGAGCTACCGCTGCATCGAGGCCTTTGAAACCAAAGACACAAAGAACAAACCCTTCACAGTGGCTCAGGAGGAGATTGTGGAAGTGCTCATCAAGGACATGACTGGTAGGTCTGAGAGGATTCAGTGCTGGGGTGGATGGGCAGATGGATTCATAGCTAGGCAAATGCTGAGGTAGTGTCGGGGGTTCAGGTGTTTGCACTTGTGTGCTTACCTGGGGGGCCAGTGAATGTCCCTCCTGTCCCTTGTGTCCCCTACCCAGGGATTATTGTCATGCCTTGACTTGCAGGCTGTTAAAATCTGGGTGTTTTTCCTCTTTGTAGGCTGGTGGCTGGTGGAAAATGCAGACAAGCAGATAGCCTGGTTCCCAGCCTCGTACCTGGAAGAGCTTGATGCCTATGAGGACATCCAGAATGCCTTCAGCTCAGATGAGGAGGGTGAGTCTGTTCCTCCTTCAAAACATGGGTTCTGCAAACCCCCACCACTTTACCCACTGCCTGGAGTCCCTGCCTGGACCTCTGACTCTTCTGGTTGGCTCTGCCACCACCTGTGGGTCATGGAACCATGGACTGGTTTGGGTTGGAAGAGAGCTTAAAGCCCATCCAGTTCCAACCCCAACACCTTCCACTGTCCCAGGTTGCTCCAAGCCCTGTCCAACCTGGCCTTGGACACTTCCAGGGATCCAGGGGCAGCCACAGCTTCTCTGGGCAACCTCTTCCAGGGCCTGCCCACCCTTTTTGTAAAAAGCTTCTTTATATTCAACTTAAATGGACCAGACTGGGGTTCCTGAGCAAACCAGTCACTCTCAGGGACAGCTGCCCTGCAGCTGGGCTGGTCTCTCACAGGGATCAGAGCATTTTATTCCTGAGGCAAATCTAACCTTTCCTCTCTCTGCAGGCAGCCTGTACTTTGTGGTGCAGGCCTACGAGGCTCAGAAGGCAGACGAGCTCTCTCTGAACCAGGGGGTGGTCGTGGAGGTGCTCAGGACGTCCCACAATGGCTGGTGGCTGATCAGGTGAGGAGGCTTTCCCAGAGCCCTGGCTCCCCGAGGGAGCTGCTTGCTGCTCACCCCGTGTGGGATTCACAGGAGCCCCCAGAGCTGGATATCCTTGGCTGGGGATGCTTTCCCTGTCCTCACACCCCGTGTACAGCACTGACCTGCTCCCCAAGTGCTCCCTCCCCTTGGCCCGAGGTGCTGGAAGGGTTTTCTCAGTGTTTTTCCATCCCTGCCCTCAGGTACAACGGCTGCACCGGCTACATGCCCTCGCTGTGCCTCCGGCCCTACCAGAACCCTCACCACAAGCTCCAGAGCATCCTGAGCTGCAGCCTGCACGCCTGCACCCCGAGCCTCAGCTCCCGGGAGGAGCACAGCTCTGCCAGGAGCAGATCGCGCTCCCTGCCCCAGGCCAGCTCCACCCCAGGGCTGGATTTGGGCTTGGACAGCTCCTCACTGAGCTCGGGCAGCAGCAGCGCCGGGAACGCCCGGCTGGCCTGGAAACCCGAATTGTCTCGGTCCCTGCCCGAGGTGGAGCCGGCCAGGGGCTCTCCGGGCCCGAGCCACGGGCTGGGCACGCGCAGCAGCAAATCCCCAGAGCTCAGCGCCAGGGACAGGAACGACTCTGGCTTCGTGGAGTGCTCCACAGCCGAGCCGCCCCTCGCTGACCCCGAGCTGGCCGCGGGTGTCCCCAAGGTGCCAGCCCGTCCCTCAGCCCAGGAGATCCTGCAGCGCTGCAGCACCGTCACCAAGCGAGCTGTGCAGCACTCGGCCCCCCGGCCGGCCCTCCCGGACCCCAGCCAGCATTAGTGACCCTGGGCAGGGGACACGGGGACAGCCCTGACACCCTGGAGCCCCCTGGGAGCCGTGGGCAGCAGCTCCGGAGCGTCAGGGCTTGGGACTGTCCCTTCTCAAGGGACACAGACCTCCATCACTTCTGGATTGTCAGGGCTTGGGACTGTCCCCTCCCGAGGGACACACACACCTCCATCACCTCTGGAACAGCAGGGCTTGGGACTGTCCCCTCCCAAGGGACACACACACCTCCATCACCTCCCTGGGCAGCTGCAGCTTCCCCAGGGACCAGGGAGTTGCTGGGACAGGGCTGAGTGGGGTCCCAGCCAGCAGGTCCAGGGCTGGAGGTCACTCAGAGCTCTCCCCCAGGAGGTGTTCCCCTCCCAGCAGTGCAGCTGGGCTATTCCCCATGCCAGGATCAGCTGGCACAGCCACGGCCACCGTGGAGGGCACAGGAGTGGCACCAGAGTGCCTCAGTGCCCCCTGAGCTGGCCACAGGACTGGGGAGGGATGGGATGGTGCACCTGTGTGATGGCACTTACTGAACCCCTTATTTTATAGATTTTTTTAAACTTTTTGACTGTTGGTGTTGGTTTGGGGGTTTTTTAATGGATTCGTGAAGAGGCCATGCAATATAGGAATGGGCTGGATGTGCTGAATGGTTGTGAGGATAAAAAACCTGCTGGGGAGGAAGCTCATCGCTGCTCCCTGCAGCCATGTCTGTGCAGGCACAGGAACACAACCAGGGGAGCCACAGCCCCTGTCCCACCTGGGGATGGGAACACAGGTCACCTTTATGGACAAAACATTCCTCTTCCCAGGGGACTGGCTAGTTACTGAAACAATTCTAATCCTCAACTCATTAGCTAGAAATGAGTTAGAAAAAGAGTTACAGGAAAATTAAGACTTTTCTCTACACTAATGGCTTTAATTGTACTTATTCTCCCAGGTGTCTGTTAATATTTTTATAAAGAACTTGTGAGGTGTTTGTGTTTGAATTTTATACATTTTTGTCTATGAAATAAAATACTTGTAAATATCTCTGAAGCCTGCTTGTTTTATGCTTTAAAATTTGCTATTTGGGGAATTTAAACTGTGCTTCCTTCCTCCCAGGTGCTAAATTTTGGGTGGGCACAGGTGAGACCCCTGCCTTTGCCCAAGCAAGATCCCAGCTCTATGAGCCCTTTAAATCCCAACTGCTTGTTGGGATTTTGCCTTTTTAAAATCCCAAACTGCCTGCTGTTTGTGAGTCTGAAAATTCAGGGTGTGAAAACACAAACCCCAGCTTGGCCAAAGAAATGACCTTTTCCTTTCATTCATCCCTGAGGAAATTGGATGTTAGACCTGGTTTAGAAATGAAAACATTTATTATAAAATACAGGAACTACAAATCCTGGTGGGAAAGAGCTCTTTGGAAAGAGCAATTGGTGAGAGGAGGGGGGGGTCACAGAGTCCCCTGGTCCTGCTGGGCCACATCTGCCAGCCTCATGTTGTGCCACATGAACTCGATGAAGGTGGAGGCCTGGAGCAGGCGGCTCAGCCTCTGGAAGTGGCGCTCTGCAGGGAGGGCAGGGCTCAGGGAGGCACCAGAACCCTGCCCTCGACTGTGGAGCCAGGCTGGGGGAGCTGGGAATGCCCAGCCTGGACAGGGGAGCACTCCAGGGAGACCTCCAGGGCCCCCAGGAGAGCTGCAGAGGGACTGGGGACAAGGGATAGAGGGACAGCACACAGGGAATGGCTCCCAGTGCCAGAGGGCAGGGCTGGATGGGATATTGGGAATTGGGAATTGCTCCCTGGGAGGGTGGGGATGCCCTGGCACAGGGTGCCCAGAGCAGCTGGGGCTGCCCCTGGGTCCCTGGCAGTGCCCAAGGCCAGGCTGGGCATTGAGGCTTGGGATGGGGATCCCACCCTGGGACGGTGGAAGGAAGGTGTCCCTGCCATGGCAGGGGTGGATTATCTGACCTGCCCCTTCCACCCCACCCCATTCCATGATCCCTGACCCAAGCCAGCCCCTCCTGCCCCCACAGGGCCTCACCTGTGTAGGGCAGCAGGGACTCCACGGCAGATTTGATTCCTGAGAACTGCAGGAGGGTGTCGGGGGCCTCGTGCCTCAGGAGGGTCTCCATGACAGCCTGGGCCTCGTGGCAGTTCCTGGAGTTGGTGTTCCACGTCACCAGGAACGCCAGCACGGCCTCTGTGGGGGAAGGAAGCCTGGCCAGGCTGGCACACAGCACAGCCCACACAGAAAACATCCCTGGGCTCTCACTGAGGTCCCACCAGGGACATTCCCCATCCCTGCAAGTGCCCAAGGCCAGTCCTGCTCTACTCACGGTGTCCCTGCCCATGGCAGAGGGTAAAACTGAACACTCTCCCAACCCAAACCATCCCAGGATTGCAGGATTCTGATTTCAGTGACAGAAAAGCCTCTGACCTGGAAGCTTCCAGCACTTGAATTGTGCCACAAACCTTTCTGATCCTTGCGGAGCCGAACAATGTTCTCCTCCAGGTGCCTCCTCCCCTCGGGCTCCCTGAGGATGGCTGGGGAGAGAAACCACAGCAGGGACACCCTGGTGATGGCACTCAGGGAAAACTCAGGATTTCAGAGTAATTATTGCCCTGAAGTGGCTGGAAGGGGTGTCCAGGAAAGGAGGGAGGGCAGGAAATGCCCTCAGAGCACGCTCTGGACTCACCCTTGACCACGGTCAGCACCGTGTGCGGCCGGTCCAGGGAGATGGCCAGGCCCAGAGCTTTGAGGTACCTCTTCTCATGGAGAAGGTTAGAAAGCTCTTGCTCTCTGGGAAACAAATCAGGGTGAGAGTGAGACAAATCTTTGGGTGCTGAGAAAACCAAAACTACAGAAAAAGCAGCAGATTGGCAGTAACAGTTAAGGAGTTTGGGTGCTCGTCAATAAATGGCCTCACTCCAATATTGGGATCAGGTGGAGCTGGATGGCTCCAGGTGCAGACAGTTCCACTGCACAGTTTGCCTTTCACAGCTCTTTATGACACAAGATCAACTCACTTCATAATCTGCTCCTCCTGTTTAGCCTGTGCTTCTTTCTCCTCAATTTCAGTCACATCCTATTAAAAAAAAACAGGATAAAACTTTATCAAATCCTGCTTTAATACAGAAGGGTTTTGATTTGGCCATCAAGTGATGTGAGACCAGTTCCTGCAGCAAAATCTTGGGGTCAAGTAATTTAAATGTTAAATTTCCAACTTCCCTCCAATTCTCCAGTGCTGGGGCCCATCTCCTGGTCTGGGGACATACAGGATGGCCAAAAAATACCCCCAAACCCCAAGGTCAGCCTTGCTGACCTAATTTCAAACTGCAGACAAGGAGAACACATGAAAAACAACCCACTGGGACCCTGAGCTCTCCAATTACCCTGATTATTAACCCAGGGAGGAGCCAGCCCCTGCTGTACCTGCCACAGGGTGATGCAGGAGTCACTGGAGGCTGTCACGACCATGTCATCCTTCTTGTTGGAGTGAAGGCCCCAGATTTTGTCCTCATGACCATCTAATGTTTTCACACACTCGTTTGTTTTAATTGTCCAGAGTTTTAAGAGACCATCAGATCCACTTTTGGAAGAGAAACACAACAGAAAGAATCACTGCACAGATCCATTCTTGCTCTGTCCCACCTCAAATATCAGATGGACTTGAGTGAATTGAACAAATATCCCAATTCCTTCCAAACGGGAGCAGAGTTAACCAAAAATGTGGAGGGCAAGATGCACCCTTGGCTTTGTCACTGAGTTTGTCCCAACCCAGCAATGCCACAGCAGCCACATGGAATCCATGGGACACCTGGAGAGGAGGAAGATGAAAATAACCTCTACAGAAAGCCTGGCCTAAACATGGCATCTTCCTATAAACCTGTCCAAAGATTCTTTGGACACAGGAGTGTTTCCTCTTGGTGCTGCTGATGAGCTCAGACATTCCCTTGACTCTGGAACCAGGCACAAACCTGCTGAGCAGCTGAGCCCCTCGGCTCACAAAGATGATCTTCAGCACTGAGGCATCGTGGCCTTCAAAGGTCTGCAAAACAGAAAGGGAGCTCAGCACTGCCAGGCCTCTGGAGAGACCCCAAAGGATCCCATTTACTCCCAAAGCCCAAAGGAATAAGCCCCAAGTTTTGGAAGGGTCCTTCAGGAACCCCAAGGTTTCGCCAGGGCAAGAGGCAAAGCTCCAATCACCTTCAGACAGCTGAAATCCCGAAGTCCCCAAAGCTTCAGGGTCCCATCGGCCGAGGAGGTGGCCAGGACCTGGTCCACAGGGGAGAACTGCACGCACCAGATGCCACGTTTGTGCCCAGAGAAAACCCCCAGCAGGGAGCAGTCGGAGCAGGACCAGAGCTTGGCCAGCCTGTCCTGCGAGCCCGTGGCCAGCAGCTTGTCATTGGGGGACACTGCCACGCTGTTGATGTCCTGGGGAAGCCACAAGAGCAGGAGGGAGAGGGTCAGGCCTGGCTGTGGGACATGGAGCAGAGAGGCTGAAGCACTGAAAGATCAGCTGGAGCTGTACCTTGTCATGGCCCCTCTCGGTGACCCTGGCATGGAGGAGCTCTGGGCTGGAGATCAAGGCTGCTTTAGCTTTGGAAGTGAGGCATTCCGGGATGTTCCAGATCTTGATGGTGCAGTCCTGGCTGCTGGTCACTACAAAGCTTTCCTTCATCCTGAGAGCAGTGAAAGCATCAAGGGCAGGGAAACAACTCCGTGGTTTCTCCTCCGTGACTGGGATCCCCACACTCAGCCACTGCTGGGTGTGGGAAATGGTTTCACGGCTTTCCAAGCTCTTCCAGAGGGATTCTCCCATCCCTGGGAGTGTCCAGGGCCAGGCTGGACAGGGAAAGTGTCCCTGCCCATGGCAGGGGTGGCACTGATGACATCTGAGGCCCCTTCCCAACCAAACCACCCCATGGTCCCTTCCCACCCAGGCACCAGGAGAAGCTGGGAGCAGGGTGAGGAGCAGCACAGCTGGGAGGGGCACAGCACCCCCAGGACATTCCCCTCCCTCCCTCCCTGCCTGCCCAGTGTGTGTTACCTGGAGCAGGCGACGGCGCCCACGCCGTGGGCATGGCCCAGGCCCTGTGCCACACAGGTGACCCTGCCAGCCCTGCCCATGCGCCACAGCCGCACGCTTCTGTCCTGGGGGGGACACAAATGCCTCAGCTGGCTGGGGACAGCAGCTCCCTGAGCTTTCACCTCATCCCTGAGCCCCACTGGTGTCTGCTGCTCCAGCCTGAACCTCCACCTCTGGCACAGCAAGGTCAGCTCTGGGGCTCCAGCGTGGAGGGTTATTGCTGGTTGTATCAGAGCTTTGGGTTTGGCTCTGTCAGGGCTCTTGGCACCTTTTCCCTCATCAATCTCACACTGACAACTTTTCTGAACTCTAACAGCAGACCAGGATGTTTGGAGAAGGAAATATCTCCTTCAGGCCAATAAAATACAACCAGTTTTCCCAGGGACAATGCTAAAAAGGGATAGGGGGAGAAACTATTTGGGGCATGCAGCAGACAGGGACTGTATGAACAGAAAACCCTTTCTGGAGTTCATAAAATAACATAATTTTGCCCACAGGGATCACTAGGAATGAAGAGTTTCATTAAATGGAGAACAGTGACACACCTTGGCACAGGTCACAAACATCAGGCCTTTCCTGAAGACATCCAAAGCCAGGATTGTTTCTGAAGAGAAGAAATAAAAGCTGGTGGGTGCAGAGCAATGCTGAGATGGGACAACAGAAAGGGGGGAGTTAATGAGCCCAGTGCATAATGAGCCCAGTTAATGAGCCAGGGGACAGGTCTGGGACACGCCTGGTCCCTGAGGACTGAGCCTGTCACATACCTGCACCTTCAGCTCCAGTTTAAACTGATCTCACTGCCAGGGACAGGGACAAAGGGACACATCCTCTCTCCACACAACTCCCAAACCTGCTGTGGTGCTGCTCCACCAAGAACTCGGGGATTCCTCTCCACCAGAGCTCCAGGAGAAGCTGGATGAAGGCAGAGCTGCCCAGGTCCCCCAGGGCAGGGCTGTCACCCACCTGTGTGCCCGTACAGGATCTGGCAGTGGGACGTTGCCAGCTCAAACACTTTCAGCTGGGGGCTGTTGGTGGCCACCACGATGTGAGAGTCACCAGGGCCCAGGAACTTCACATCCAGCACCTCCTCGTTGTATCCTGCGAGCTGCAACAGCCCAAGAGGGAAATGGAGCTGAAGGAGAGGTGGGAGTACCTGCTCTTCATTTCACACTGTCTGCAATTTCTACACACAGGAGGCATTTCTGGCTAAGTCTGTCCTGCTTCCTCCTTCCTGTGCTGGTCTCTGGGCAACACTCCCCCAAAGCAGTGGAATTCCCTGCCCATGGAACAATCCCAGACCAGGCTGGAGCCAGGGGTGCCCTTGGTGCCTCTGCCAGAGCAGAGCCGGTCCTGGAGCAGGGACAGAGGGACAGGGAGCCTGGGGGCTGTCACCTGCTTCCTGAGCTGCAGGCTCTGAGCATCATAGAAGAGGATGTTGTGCTCCAGGGACACGGTGAGGATCTCGTTCCTGGCGGGCACAAACTGGCACTGGGAGAGGCTGCGCTCGCTGGGCTCCTCCCGCAGCGCGAAGGGCACGGCCTGGCTGTGCACACAGGCACCTGAGGCCGCCTCCCACACCCTCAGGATCCCTGGAAAAAACAGGATAAACCATGGCAGAGCCACTGCTTCACACAGGGAACAGACAGGATAAACCATGGCAGAGCCACTGCTTCATACAGGGAACAGACAGGATAAACCATGGCAGGGCCACTGCCTCACACAGGGAACAGACAGGATAAACCATGGCAGGGCCACTGCTTCACACAGGGAACAGACAGGATAAACCATGGCA
>JAWWMS010000043.1:15057452-15081094 GCA_035048045.1 Chlorospingus semifuscus | reverse complement strand
ATAAAATAATAAATCAGCCTTCTGAAACATGGAGTCAGATCCTCATCTCTTCCCTCATCCTCAGACCCCTGTGAACATGGTCACACTGTGGATTTGCAGCTCTGCTGCAGGCAGTGCATTCCCAAAAAGATGCCCTTGAAGGAAAGCTCAGGTTTTCCTTTCTGCCCTGGGAATGCATTGAAAGCCTGGCTATCAAGAGGAGCAGAACTTGGGTGTCTTTCCTCTCTCTGTACAGATCTGAGGTACAATTTTAGGTGTTTCATGGAAAATGTTCTGCAGCAGCAGAGTTTAGTGATGACCCAATCCAGCTGCACTAGTGGGGCATAAATCAGAATATTCCTGTACAGCAGTAATTTGCAGCTAAGCCATACAAGGCTATTTACTGCCCATCAGTGTTCAATAGAAAGTTAATTTTTAGAATAGATCAGTGATTAATACCTGATCACAGGGCAAGGGCTGCTCTTGTCATCAGAATTGTGAAGACAAAATGAGGAGTCTTGGTGGGGTCAATGGTTACCATAAGCCCCTGCCTTTTGTGTAATGATCATTTTCTGTGAGGGTAATTAATGAACTGTTTAAGTTATGGAGGACATTGATAATATTGACACTGATGTATGAGCTGGATTTTTAATGGAGTAGATGTGCTGACTGTGGGAGTACTGTTGATAAATCAGACTTTCATTTCATGCATTCAGCTTGTGCTTAGAAGTATCCAGGTATTTTTAGAAGCCTGGGATGATTTACATATTCATTTGAAAATGTCTTTGTCAAAGCAGCACTGGTGTTTGTGTTCACACCCTGCACTTCCAGCCCCTCCTGGCACTGCAGGTGCACAGACACTGTCCTGCCCTCCACTCACAGGGACATGAATCCAGCCTGGAAAATTCCTTCAGGATCACCCAAGCCAGCTATGGACCCAGCACCACCACCCTGCTCACCACTCCACCATGCCCAGGTACCACATCCATGGCTTTTTGCACATTCCCAGGGATGGTGACTCCACCAGTGCCCAGGGAAGTGAATGCTTGAGAGAATATGGGAGAGACAAAAAGGCAGCCAGAGCCTGGGGATGCAGAGCCAAGACATTCCCTGGCAAAGGTGAGGAAACGTTCTCTTGTCCTTGAGCTCCTGTACAGAGTCTCTGTCAGGTGAGCAGGAGGGGCAGCATCCTTTGGGTTTTGCAGCTGTACTGTACTGAGAAAACTTGTTTTACATTTCTCTGCTGCTGAAAAAAAACCCCATCAGCAACGAAAAAAAGTAAAAAAACCAAATTTGCTCTTCTCTGTCTCAAAAAAAAAAAAAAATCCTTCTGCTATTATTTCAAAAGAAAAAACACTTCAGCTTTGTGCATAAATCTGAAGTGTTTTTTTATTTGAAGTGTTCCATGTGTGATAAATAACTTCTGTGCTTCTGTATGGCTGGGTTTAGTTATGGTGTTGAGATAAACCAAAGCAGAAAATTAGTCTGCTGCAGACACAGAGAGAACATTACTTATGGTTGTAGCAAAACTCTCCTCAGCACTTACCCAAAATAGCCACCAACCTTGAATTGTTTTGGATTTGAAGCCCTGGGAGCTGAGTGAGTTATGCAGACAGGAGACACAGATCACAGGTGAAAAATCACATGCAGAGGTGCTGCTGCCTTGGAAATAATGACTCTGTGCCCAGAGTTTCAGTGGGAAATGCATCAGCCTGAGGGTGCTGTGGCTGATTTCCTAATTGCATTGAGTGATGGAGGATGATGAGACAAAATGACCAGGGAGAGACTTGTGACCTGTTGTTATTATTGCTGGGGTTGGCACCAAAGAGGGGTGATGGAGGCATGGCTATGCTCCTGGTGCTGCCCTGGACCCCCTCTGCTGGCTCTGGACAAATTCCAGCCCCTCCTTCTCCCAGGAAACCCAGCTGCAGGAGGGACAGGGGCTCCACTTGCTGCAGGGGCTGGGAAGCACTTTGAGTCAGGTTGATGAATTTTTGGTGACATAACTGACTACAGATCTCCAGCAATATCATTATTGACTGCTCTGAGTGTTAATTTGAGATAGAGGAGTTTTTCTGGTGCTGGTGGAGGTTTTCCAGCTGCAGTGCCTCTTGCCTTTAGCCCTGACACCAGCTCTGGCTGTGGCTGAAATGCCCAAAAGCCATTTCCAAACACAAATGGATTTAAATTCCTGAAGCTTTGGATTCAAAATCAATTCAGATACCTGAAGCTTTTAGCCCCTGACAAAAACGAGTTCTAATGACACCAGTGCAATGGCATTTTCTATGAAACCACTCATAAATGGCCTGGAATAAGGCAGTTCTCCTGATGTATAACTTCCACAATGCAAATGGAGAATTTGGCTGCCATGTTTCACTCTGTGACTCATCTTGGGAAGCGTCAGGACCTGTGATAAATCCTGATGCAATGAATTGTCCTCGTCAGTTTTCTGTGTGTTGGAGGCAGTTTAGTCTGGGCTGGGAGGTAAATTTCCATGGCTGATGGGAGGAGAATGGGCAGGATCTGACTCAGGAGCTGAGCATCCCTCAGTGGTGCAGGACACAGAGCTCGGAGCAGCCCTGGCTGGACCAGCACTGGGGCAGCTCCAGGTGGAGCCCCAGAGGGGAAATCTCTCTGTGACAGGGCTTTTATGGGGGTAACACTGTGCTCTGCTGCCCTGAGTGTCAGACTGATGATTAAGGTACAGAATTACTGCAGGCAGAGCGTTTTGGGTTTTTATTTTCTGCAAGTTTTTAAAATCATGCCTTAATTCTTTCACTGAAGTGATTGTTTATTAGGAATAAAGAAATGTGTTGTGTCTTTGGCATGCCCACAGCAAGGGGATCAGAACTAGAGGATTGTTAAGATCCCTTCCAATCCCAGCTGTCCTGTGATTCCATGAAGGGTTCTGGCAGTGCTGTCACATAAATTACTGCTTGAGCTGTTGTGTAACCCTTTCCATCCCACAGACCTAAGCAGGGGTCTCAGTAACCCATGTGAGTGGGGGAAGGCAGTTCCTCAGGTTCAGAACCCCCCTTTGTTTTGTAGGGGAAGCAACCTGTAGCTTGTTGTTGTAGCTTGAACTTCAGTTCAGCTTCACCTCTCTTCTGTCTCCACCACAGCAGTAAAGCTGGAAATGTGTGAGTGGGGCTCTCTGGGCTTTGGTAGGTGTCAGACAATTCCCTTTTCTGAGCCAGAGCTGGGGTAATAACTGAGAGGCGTTTTAAAACCTTTTATTCCATTTCCAGTCTCATGAGAAGGGTGAGACGATACAGATGTTATAATTCACGCTATCACAATCAGAAGCTGACTATTTCTTAATTACAAAACACAATAAGCATTTCTTGGCTATCAGCTTTTTGCCACACCATGCTGTAGATGCCTTAAAGTCAATCATCTAAAACTACCCCTCATGGGTCCTACTACAATGCGCCTTTCATAGTTCTATTTCTCTGAAGTAGCCAGTCTTATTTGTAAGGCCATTTTTTGCAACTTTTTTCTAGCTCTGTTTTTTCTAGCTCTCTCTTAACAATATCTGTTGTATTCCATGGCATTTCTAAGTCAGCATTTCTTATCTCATATTTTGCATACTGTGTGGGTCTTCTGTCAGGCCCTGAGAATTCTCTACAAATCCATTTCCCACAGGTAAGAACCTTCTCTGGCTTAGGAAGTGTGGCAAATTTTCATGTAAATACTCCACAGGAAATCACCTGTGCTTGTGGAGATGTTTATTGCATTTTACACCCTTGTGTTTAGCAGCAGCACTGGCCTTTCCTGCCTCCAGAGGAAAATGCTCTGGAGCAGTGGGACCTGGCATCACTCTCAGAGTATTTTTTACTTCTGGCTTCCTACTTTGCTGTGCTCTGGGCTGATGGCAGCAGCTGCTGCTCACCTGAGCAGGCATTGTGAACTTCTGGAAAATGGGATATTAATTATTGTAATAATTGGGCCTTATTGTAAGTGTGGTGTGGTGAGTGATAAATGGTGTTTCTGTATATTCATTTCATATCAAGATCACTTTTATGCTTTAGTTCCAACTGTCTTGCATTAAAATTCATTCTAAAATAAGTGTATTGAATACTCAGAGCTGGTAGCAAGGATTTACCTTCTCATTATTTTACTGCCTCTGCTGTTTGCCAGCCTTTGTGTGCTGTTTGATGGCTTTGGCACTTGCTTGGGGAATGAGAACATTTCTGTCCCAGGGAGTTGGGAGTCACCCCCAACACCAGGAATGTCCCCAGCAGTGCTGCTCCAGGGCTGGGTGCTGTCCCCTCAGTGAGAGCCAGCCCAGGCTGACGTGGTGCCATTTTAAACAGGTTCTGCTCAATCCTCTCAGTGCAGATTCCAGCTGGAGCTGGGCTTGGAACAAAGCCAGGTTCTGCCCTCTCCTGAATTTGGGAATGTGGGTTTGGGGGCTCAGCTTTGGGGCTCATGTGGGGATCACAGTCCAGTGTGACAGCGGTCACAGGGGTTCTTGGATGAGGGGAGAGACGAGAATGTTGACTCCATGTTCAGAAGGCTGATTTATTATTTTATTATATAGATATATATTACACTATAACTATACTAAAAAGAATAGAAGGAGAGGTTTCTTCAGAAGGCTAGCTAAGAATACAAAGGAATGAATAACAAAGGTTTGTGGCTTGGACAGAGAGTCCAAGCTATCTGGTCTGTGGTTGGCCATTAATTGTAAACATTCAAGATGGCCCAATCACAAACTCACCTGTTGCGTTACACAGCAGCAGATAACCACTGTTTACATTTTGTTTCTGAGGCCTCTCAGCTTCTCAGAAGAGAAAATCCTAAAGAAAAGAATTTTCACAAAAAGATGTCTGCGACAGTCCAGTGCGAGCTCTGACTTCTAGTGCAGTTCCAACAAAGGAACATTGCAGTATTGGAGTCTGTTCTGAAACCAGCCCAAATAAGCTGAAGATCTGAGCTGTCCCCTCTGAAACAAGGTTCCTCAAGGGAGCTCCTGGTAATTTATTCAAATATGTGCTGGGCTCATTCTCAAGTGCTGGTTTTATCTCCAAGTGCCCAGAAGAAGAGGTTCCCTTTCCTCCTGAAGGAACAGCCTTTCAGCAGTCTGGTGCTGCCACAGCTGACACAGAAATCCCCTCACCTTTATTTCAGCTGAATGGTTTGATCTGTGGACGTACTTGGTTAAAATCTAAAGTGATTTTACTGGATATTATTTTCCTGAGCTTTGAGTAAAGAGCTGCTGCCACCAAACCCCACCGCCAGCCCAGTCTGGAGCCCCATTTTGGGCAGGGATGGGCAGGCTGTGGAGCCCCATTTTGGGCAGGGATAGGCAGGCTGTGGTGTCTCCAGAGCTGCTCTGAGCACACAAACATCCTGATACTCCCAGCACATCCAGGTGGGTTTTTTTTTGTTTTCACACCAAAGTTTCATAGGACAGAAAGCAGGGGAGCTCCTGGCTGTGCCACTGGCCATGTTTTCCTGGAGGCAGCTGCTTTGGAGCATGTGTTGAGCAGGAATTTTTTGCAGCATTTCTCAAGGCTCTTTTTCAGTGCCAGTTTTCCAGTGAACAGTTTGGATTGTTCCTCTCTGGTCTGCAGCCATGTGAGCAGGTGTGGGAGCAGAAATGCACAGGATGGAATGGTCAAGGTGGTTTGGTGACAGCCAAAGATGAGGCACCAGCAGCATTTAAAGAGAGATCCAGCTGGCTGCAATCCAAATGTGTCTCCAAACTGCACAGAGAATTGTGGCTCAGCTATGCCTGGGAGTGGAAGAATGGAATGGAATGAGAAAGGAGCAGAAATGAGTTTAAAAGCTGATATTTGCCACAGTGTTTGAGGCTGTCATGTCTGTAATTTGTAGAATAATGCAGATTTTTGCTGTCCTTTGACCTTATCCACACAATTCAGGTGCTCTGCAGGTTTTGATGAACTACCTGAGAGTAAACTCTTTGCCTTAGGGAATTGAGAAGTAAGGGCAGTGTAAGTTATACAATTCCTGTACATTGGATATTGAAAGCCTTTCCTTGTTAAGAGGCAGATTTCTGTGGCAGGATCTTTGCTAATGCTTTTACCTAATGACAGAATTTGAGCTCTCCCCAATATCCTCAATGTCCATCAGTACCCAAGTACTGAAGTTTCCCCTTCCAGCTTTTCACTGCTGCAGGAAAGCACAACAGGCTGAGCTGTCTCTGCAAACATCTGGACCAAAACATCCTGGCTTTGGTATCTTTTGGAAGTGTCTCAGCTGGAAAAGTGCCCCTGAATCTCCCTGTGCTGTCTGTGCAGTCTGATGGGATCCTGAGCTGGGATCCAGCTTCTCCTGGCTCTGCCCTGCTCACCTTGCACAAATTCCACAGAGAAAATAAAACATATTCAAGCTCAGTCAGTTGTTTTCAGAAAAGACAACCTGTGAATTCTTATTTAGAATTTGGAGATCAGAAAGGCAGAAATGTGACTTAACCCCTTCCCTGCCCCCCTGAAGTCCTGGCAAAGCTTTGGATCTGTAGCCACAGGGAAGCCTGCAGGCCCTGCTGCCTCTGCAATGTTCTTTTTATGGTTTTCTTTTCCTCTAAGCCCTCTTGTTGAACAGCAGATAGATGATAAATACAAGAAAGCATTGAGAGGGATGAAAATCACTGGCTAGGTACTCATTTGTTCAGATTATTGTTTGCATGGATGCAAAAAATGAACCTTTAAATACTGGAAATTTAAGATCAACACTTAATAGAATAGCCTGTCTATTTTCTTAAAATGAATTCTACAGTATTATTGACTACCTGACAAACAGTGATGAATGCAGCCCCTGTGCTGCTTTCTGTTCAGGGTAAAGGCAATTAAGCACTATTATATGTTAGAATTTAACATTGCTCTGTGTGGGGATTCATTTGTGCACATTGAAATGAAAGCAGAAACGATCAACAAACACCAGTGTAATGACGTGTTCCAACCTTGATAAGGAAATTATGCCTTGTCTCTAATGGGCTCTGGGAATTTCAGGGAGCTGTTTGCCTGTGAATGATCTTACTCAGAGGATGTGAAAGCAGAGCACTCATCTCCTCACACATCCTCAGCCATCACCTGCAGCTCTGAATTAACTTACAAGGCACAAACAAAACGTCTCAAGTCTTTTTACAAGCTTAATTTTTAAGTTTAAATGTCAAGAATGAAATCATCTGCCTTAATAACGTTGTGGGTGTGTGTGTGACAAGGCACCTTTCACAAAGAGCATGGAAAACAAGCTCTCAAACTGTGCCATTCCCATTCTGTGGAAGTGACAAGAAGAGTGCATCCTGCTTTTTCAGTTGTTTACAGGAACCCACCACAGCCTCTCCATTTGCTGTAAACACTTGGAACAATCACTGGGAGCAGTGAAGAAAGTCATGGTGGAGATTGTTGGAGCTGAATTGGAGTTGGAATAACTTGGAATTGCTTTTAAAGTGCTAAAACTTTGTAAAGAGGACGTTAAGGAATGGAATACCTCTACTGAAGTTGTGTTGGTAGTTTTATTTCTATTAACAACACACAATGCTTCATTATTAAGCTTAAAACCTTCTACTACCATGCCGAGCATATTTTTCTGCAGTCTCAAGGTCTATCTTAGCCAAGCCTAAACCTCAAGCTATTGTTTCATGTTCTTGCTTGCTGTAACTTTTCTACTTCCAGACTTTGCAGCTGTAGCTGGCTCTAAGTTTTCTGTTGTTTTTGCTTTTACAGCTTTCTGGAAGTCTTCTTACCTTTACTATTTCCCACGTTAAGTCATTGAGTCATATTTGAAAACTCACCAGTGTTTTTTTCATGAGCTTCTATTGGAATGTTCTCACCTCTGGACAAATTTGGAGTCACTAAACATAACCAGGATCAGGCACCACTTTCTCAAGGCTCCATCAGTGCATTTAAAAGTCCCAGTTTTAGTGAATTCTTGCTGGTCTCTTCTCCCAGAGTCTGAACTGGGGGTACCTGCTGCTAAACCTGACCTGGAGAATGGAGCAGATTTTTCTGTGCTAAGACTTTGCCTTGATGTTTGTTCAGGTGAAGCTTTCTGCTGTTTTTCTTGGCTTTTCAAGTTGCTGTTATTGTTTGAGAAATTGGGATAAAACTACTACAGTGCTTCAGCGTTTCTGTAATTTCCTCCAGCAGTTAGCAGTGATGTCAGTGTAATTTTCCCAGCTTAGAGTTACATTCAGTGAAATGATAAAATCCACCTGTGTTAGAATGTTTAGCTGTGAGTGAAAAAGTGGAGACAAATCTTCCCACTCTGTGAACATTTCATACCATGTTGCTTCATAAAATTTTTAGTGGAGTCTCCTCTTTGTCTTAGTCTGAATTATCTAAAACTGGGCATGGCCTGAGAAATTGAATGTATCTGTAATGATGTCAGTTTATTCAATTTACAGTTTATTCTCTTAGCACCTAAAACAGGGACTAATTTCATCCAGGAACTGCCTTTTAACCTTCCACTGATTGCCAAGAAAGGAGATGGGCAGGTTCAATGCTTCCAACATGGAAATTTCCATGGATAATATCCCAAACATATCAGTCTCTGTTTCAGGTTAAAAAACTCCAAGCCACCACTGTAGCAATGTTCCTCACTGGGGGTCACCAGTTGTGGGGGTGCTCACAGGGGTCCCAGGAGATGAGAATCTTGACTCCATGTTTCAGAAGGCTGGTTTATTATTTTATTATATATATTGTATTAAAATAAAATTATATATTAAAACTATACTAAAGGAATAGAAGAAAGGATTTCATCAGAAGGCTAGCAAGGAATAGATAGGAAAGGAATGATAATAAAATCTTGTGACTGACCAGACAGTTCGATACAGCTGGGCTGTGATTGGCCATTAATTAGAAACAGCCACCCTGAGACCAATCACAGATGCACCTGTTGCATTCCACAGCAGCAGATAATCATTGTTTGCATTTAGTTTCTGAGGCCTCTCAGCTTCTCAGGAGAAAAAATCCTAGCAAAAGGATTTTTCATAAAATATGTCAGTGACAGTAGAGCCCACAGCTCTGGGTTAAACCCTGGCTGTCCACATCTTGCATGGTCAAAGCCAGCTCAGCACGGGCTGAGTGTGGAACTCTGCACTCTGGGATGGTGGGTTTGGGATGTGAGGAGGCTGGGGCTGGCTGAGATCAAACACAGCCTTGTCCCCAACACTCTCTGTGAGAGCGGGAATCCTCCAGGAATGATCCCCGAGGATGCCAGGCACCCCTTCCCTTTGCTGCCCTGCAGAGGTGTCCAAGCGGGAGGAGGTGGAGGCCGTGACCATCATCGAGACGCCCCCGATGGTGGTGGTGGGGGTCGTGGGCTACATCGAGACCCCCAAGGGCCTGAGGAATTTCAAGACTGTTTTTGCTGAGCACATCAGCGATGAGTGCCGCCGCCGCTTCTACAAGAACTGGTACGGGCTCCCAGAAAGGGTCACCAAACACTGGGAATGCCCAGGGAGGTGGTGGGGGTGTTCAAGGCACCCCTGGATGTGGCATCAGTGCCCTAGGCTGGGGGACGAGCTGGGGATCAGTCACAGGTCGGAGTGGATGGTCTGGGAGGGCTTTTCCAACCTCCTGGGATCCCCAGAGTGGGGTATTCCTGTGGGGCTGCCGGTGAGGGATCCTTGGCAGGAATCCCACAGGCTCTCCAGGATGCCCAGACAGCTCAGATCCCGAGGAGTGAACCTGCTGCCTGTTTAGTCATGCACAGGCATACACTGCAGACAGCCCGGTGCTGGGGAGCAGCGTTTGCATATGTAAATTTATTCTAATAGCCGAACCAAGTTAGCTCTCTCCACAATATCGTGTGGCAGGTTCCTTTTCTCTCGTGTAGCTCCTCGGCTCCCCAGTTAACCAGAATCCTTGAGCTGGATTGAAACCAGATTTGCCAGGGGGAAAATTGATGCAGAATGTGGCCCCTGGCCCTCATAAATATCAACACCTCTCAGCAGAGAGGGAAGAGGGAACACGAATTTCCTGGCTGTGGGAATTGTGTCTCCTGTCACAGCGCCATGGAGACCCACCCACCCACCACACTGATCCCTGTTTGCTCCTGTCAGCCCTTTTCACGGCTCATCCCTCTTCCCACCGAGCCCTTGGCAGCCAGGTGAGGCTCAGGTACCCACAGGGAGCAGGGAAGTGATTTCCTGGCTGCAGGAATCCCCTGTAAGTGCCGTGGAGATGCACCCACCCCAAGGCTCTGTCCCTGCTTTCTCCTGCCTCTGATTTTGCGCCTGTTCTGACGGTGCTGAGTCAGTCAGTGGAGACAGCTGCATTCCTCATGCAGAAAGGTTTGAATTACCCTTGAAGGAGCCCTTTTCAGGGCTCATTATCCACCTCCCTCTTCCCACCTCAAGGTCCTGACAGTCAGGTGAGGCTCAGGTATCCACAGGTTCCTTGTGCCTCCGAGGAGGTGACAGCCAGGGTGACCTGTCCCCTCTCTGCAGTGTCACCAGCCCTTTATCAGCTCTGATGGGTGCTAAACCACTCCTGTCCCTAGGCACAAGAGCAAGAAGAAGGCGTTCACCAAGTACTGCAAGAAATGGCAGGATGAGGCTGGGAAAAGGCAGCTGGAGAAGGATTTTGCAGCCATGAAGAAGTACTGCAAGGTCATCCGTGTCATCATGCACACACAGGTCAGAGCCTCCCCCGGCATGGGCAGGGGGCTCGGGGGCTTCCTCAGCTCTGAAGGGCCTGGAAATGGGATCAGGGGTGTTTTGGTGGGGTCACAGGGGCTGAGAGGGTGTGAGATGGTGATGGGAGGTGCTGGCTGACCTTTCCAGCTGCCTCCTGAGCTCCCAGTGCCCTCCCAGAGCTCCTGCTCCAGGGCTGCCATGGGGGCTGTGGTTTGGGAGGTTTGGGATCACTGGGGAGCCCCAATATCCCAGTGGGAGCCCACACACCCCATGGAGGAGAGCAGGAGCAGGGCAGAGCCTGGGCAGGTCCTGAGTCCTGTGTCAGCAAGGGACCTCATGATCACCTCAAATTAGCAACTGGTGTCAAATGTTTTGGGCAAAAATAACCCCACGGGCAGGCAGTTTTGCCAGATGCTGATTCCTGGATACACACGGGCCCATTTTAATGCTGATCCCTGGAGTTAAGGGCTGCTTTGGGGTCTGGGGGAGAGCTAAGCTGGCTCAAGGCCAGATGGGGTCTCTGGGCTCAAGGACAAGGATTTGGCTCCATAAAATCCCAGCTATAAAGAGCTGCTGACCCAGGGCTGCTATGAAAGGGGGTGGCTGTGGCAGAGAGGTGGAGCAGTGGCCCTGCTCACCCCTGTGCCCCTCACAAATTGTGAGGGACCCATCCCTGCTGCACCCTCCTGTCTGTGGGGTGAGGAGCCACCCTAAAGCACGGCGTGCTGCAGATGAGGCTGCTCCCCCTGAGGCAGAAGAAGGCCCACATCATGGAGATCCAGCTGAACGGGGGCACGGTGGCTGAGAAGGTGGACTGGGTGCGGGAGAGGCTGGAGAAGCAGATCTCTGTGCACAGCGTCTTCAGCCAGAACGAGATGATCGATGTCATCGGCGTCACCAAGGGCCACGGCATGAAAGGTACAGGGCTGTGGGGTGTGCTCCTCATGTGGCTCTGCCCTGCAGGTGCTTCTGGGGTAGGGGAGTGTTAACCACGCTGAGAACCCCCAACTTCCTGTAGAGGGAGTAGCAAAAAGCCTCAGGATCTAAGGGATGATACCAGTTCTGTTGTGGCAGGGCTCAGTTTCCTTAATCTCAGCAAGGGAAAAATCCAACAGGGGCACCTCTGGTGTAGATACAGAGGAGCTGACAAGGTAATCTCTGTTGGAAGGATTTCCCCTGAGATTAAGGCCAGTGAGGGTCAGAGGGACTGTCAGTGCATAGAGCAACCAGGTCTAATGGGAGATGTCCCTACCCATGGCACGGGTTGGAACTGGATGGTCTTTATGGTCCCTTCCATTCCAAACCATTCTGTGATGGTGTGAATGTCATAAACCCCACATGTGCAGGGGTGTGGGTGTTCCTGGGGGTGTGCAGGTCTGATCAAAGCCCTGGGAAGTGAGAATGGCTCCTGATCTCCTCCCAGCAAGGCCTCCTCTGAGAACTGCAGGAGAGCCATGGGACTGTCCCTCAGGAGAGCCATTGGACTGTTCCTCAGGGAATGTCCTTTAGGAGAGTCATGGGACTGTCCCTCAGGGAATGTCCCTTAGGAGACCCATGGGATTGTCCCACAGGAGAGCAATGGGACTGTCCCTCAGGAGAGCCATGGGACTGTTCCTCAGGGAATGTCCCTCAGGAGAGCCATGGGACTGTCCTTCCCAGCCCCAGCCCTCCCTGCTGGCCCTGCTGACTGTCCCCACGCCCCCAGGGGTGACCAGCCGCTGGCACACCAAGAAGCTGCCCAGGAAGACGCACAAGGGCCTGCGGAAGGTGGCCTGCATCGGGGCCTGGCACCCGGCCCGCGTGGGCTACTCCATCGCCAGGGCCGGCCAGAAGGGCTACCACCACCGCACCGAGATCAACAAGAAGGTATGGCCAGGGGGCTCCATCCTGTCACACCCTCCTCCCCACGCTGCCCTCGGCTCCCTGCATCCTCACGGATGTTCCCCTGGACATCTCCATGTCCTTCCTGGTGATTTTCTGCTGCTTGAGGGCATGCCGTGGAGAAAACCTGTAGGGGAATTCAGTATGGGTAAATGAAGGTGGTATAGGATGTGATCTTATCCCCCAAAGAGTTGCAGCTGAAGCAATTATTAAAGATTAGGAGCAGGCCTGATGTTAACAGGCCACACCTGTAGCTAGCCAATAAAAAGAGTGTTATAAAAGAGTGGATTGGTTGGTTGAGGGGGAACTGAGAACTGGAGTCAGTTGGCTGCTGTGAGGACAAGGCAGGGTCAGTGCCTAGAGGAGCTGCCTACAAGAAACATCAAGGAGTATGAAACTCTAGCAATATGGAACCCTTGCAATGTACTGATAATAGAGCTTCCGAAATGTAATGACAACAAAAACCTCGTGATTCTGTGGGGGATTCTGGCACCCTGTAAGGCTCCTCAGCAAGGGGCAGGAGAGCCTCCATCCCCACTGCCTGTGTGTTCCCAGATTTACCGCATTGGCCACGGGATCCACGTGGAGGATGGCAAGGTGGTGAGGAACAACGCCTCGACGCACTACGACATCACCGAGAAGACCATCACGCCCATGGTGAGGGCTGAGGGGTGACAGGGCCGTGCCCCCCCGACGCTCCCAGCCAGCTCTCCTGCCCACCCACCTCTCTGCTCTCCCCACAGGGTGGCTTCCCTCACTACGGGGAGGTCAACAACGATTTCCTCATGCTGAAGGGCTGCGTGGTGGGCACCAGGAAGCGCGTGCTCACCCTGCGCAAGGTGAGAGCACCTGGGATGGGCTGCAGCTCCCCAGGAGCACATTCCCCACATGGAGAACCCTCCAAGTGCTGGGCAGGGACACTGGGCAGGTCCTTGGTGCAGTGTCAGCAGGTGGATGGAGCTGGAGAGCTCTGAGGGCTGTGGTTCATTTCAGAAATGAAACCTTGGGTTGTCACAGAAAGGTGAGTGGGCACTGGAATGGGCTGCCCAGGGATGGAATGGTGGAGTCCCTGGTGTTTAGGGACAGAATGGATGTGGCACTCACTGCCATGGTCTGGGTGGCAAGGTGGTGTCAGGTCACAGGTTGGACTTGGTGATCTCAGAGGTTTTTCCAGCCTGGCTGATTCTGTGATTCTTTGATTCTGTGATTCTGTGCAATGCTGAGCAAAGAGCAGCTCTGCAAGCTCTCCACCACCTGAGCCCCAGGGTGTCACTCTGAGAACACAGATTTTTGAGGGGATGTTTGTTTAGAGGATATTCCAGCCCTGCTTCCATGAGACCAGCTGTTCTGTGACGATTCCCCTGCTGTTGTGGCTGTTCTTTCCCAGTCCCTCCTGGTGCACACGAGCCGCCGGGCCCACGAAGCCATCGAGCTCAAATTCATTGACACCACTTCCAAATTCGGCCACGGCCGCTTCCAGACAGCTCAGGAGAAGAGAGCTTTCATGGTGAGTTCCTCAGGCTGCCACTGTCTGACTCCAACCAAGCATCTTCCATGGGCAGGGAGGTGGAACTGGATGAGTTTCATGTCCCTTCCAAACCAAACCATCCCAGGATTCTATGATTCCATGATTCTGTGGTGTTTTCCTCGACACAACAACAGCCAAGTGAATGTTTGAGGCTCTCTTGCCTAAAGGCAACCATGAATTCAGTTCAAACAGCAGAAATGATGCTAAGGAAGAACAGGATGGTTGTGTGAGTGATCCAAGACAACTCAACCAGCAAATAAAAGACCATATGGGCAACCAGTTCCCATTCACCATGGGAAGTTTTAAACAAGCAGTTAAGTTGGCAGGCACTGTCTTGGCCATATGGTGCCTTTCACTCAGAATTGTGCTCTGCTTTGATTTGTTTGGAATGATTTATAGCTTTAATGTTCTCAGAGGAAAAAAAGTTTGGGTCAAATTCAGATGCAGATTCATGGTGCTTTTGTCAGAAGCTTTCAAGAAGGCCAAGCAGTGTATTTTTCTTAAATCCAGGGCAAAAAAATAATATAATTAAATAATCCAAACACAGCAGTTTCCTGAATAGTTTTGCAGCCTTCACCAGGCTGGTGTGAGTCTGAGTCTGAAGCGGAGGAAGCACTGAGTAAACCAGAACAGAGAGAAGGAGAAGGGAAAGAAACAAGTGCCTGTGTCCCACGCAGATGTAAACTGGGTCTGGATGTGGCCTGTCAGCCACAAATGCCATGTGAAGCTGGCTAAGCCTCCTTAGTGCTGCCAGGGGGATTGGTGAGGCACTGCCTCTGCAGAGCTCTTTAGAGGTTAAGCTGATTTCCTTCAGCTCAGTGTCAGGAGCCTGTTGTGTCACTGCCAGCCTGAGCTGCTGTGACAGGAGGAGGTCTGACCTCGCTGCAGCTCTTTTCTTTGCCATTTTGCCCCATGGACTCTGTGGTAAAACATCACATTTGTCTGGAAGTTGAGGGACATAAGTAATTCCTGCCACCTGCTCCCATAGGATTGATTTGCTGTGGGATAATCCCATTTTTCAGCTGCTGGCCCGAGCTGCCTTTCTGGCTGCCACAACCCAGACACAGCCAGGTCTGTATGTCCCTAAATCCAAACTCTCCTCTCTGCTCTCTTCCAGGGCCCTCAGAAGAAGCATTTGGTGAAGGAGAAGCCAGGTGTGCAGGAAGAGCTCTGAGGACAGAGATCCAAGCCTGCCTGGCTGGGCATTTGCAATAAAGGGGCTCCAAGCCATGCCTGCTCCTCTCTCCTTCTGGAGGGGTCCCTTGCCTGTTCTCAGGCTCCTCAGCAGGTGGGGATGGGAAAATTGGCATTTGGGACTGGCCCACGTTGATGGGGACTAACTGGGACAGCCAAGTGCCAGCTCTGCCCTCTGGATCCTCCCTTTTCTTTGCCCAGTGAATTTTTCCCTCTCACCCAAATCACCACAAAGTCTCCCCCACTCTCATCCAGCAGAGACCAGAGCACGTTCCAGCACTTCTGCCCCAGTTTCCACTGGGAATACTGGGCCAGCCCATGGCCTGGCTCTGCCCAGCTCCCTGCCTGTCCCCTCCTGCCTCTCCCACACACCTCCAGCACTGCTTTTGCCAAGCTGAAGGTACAACCCAGGGGCTTCTCCTGCTCAAAGCCCCCTGATCCTGGCTGGGACCCTGGCAGAGGTGGGAATTGTGCACAACAAGAGGGCTGCCAGGCAGGGCTGGGCAGAGATGGATTTATTCACCTGGGAGCCTTTCCCACCCGTGCTGTCCTTGCAGCCCAGCTGCCTGTGGGGAGGGGGGATGCCCCAGAGCTGGGAATTCTGGATCAGCAATGATCCCAACTCCTTCAGTGCTGTGATCCAGGTGTCCTGCACCCTCTTTGGAAGCAGACAGTGGGAAGCCCAGCCCTCCCCTGCCCCGAGCTGCCTGCTTGACCAGGAGTCCTGGAGCGTGGCCATGGAATCCCTGGGTCTCCAGCAGCCTGGCTGTGCCCTGAACGTGTGCTTGCAGGATCTGAGGAGGCTCATCTGCACAAGCAGAGCGTGAGGATGAATCCAGGCACTGCCCTGGGTGCAGGCAGCGGTCAGGCCTGGCTGTCCCGTGTCCCAGTGAGGTCCCTGAGCTCTGGGCAGTGTCCCTGCCCCTGGGTTGTGCTTCAGAGCCTCCTGTCCCCCGTGGCTGGCAGGTCCTGGGGTGGTCCCGGGCTGGGGGGCCAAGGATCCAAGCCAGAGCGCATGATGGGCATGATGAGATCGTCCATGTTTGGCATCACCAGGATTTTCTGCAAAGAGGAATTCAGAATAACAAATCAGTGGGTTTGAACAGCACGGGGACACTCCTGGAGGTGGATGGCAGGAGCTATGTGGGGATAAACTGGAGGTTCTGGGCTCCCACCCCACAGCAGCAGCCCCAGGAGGGTCCCAGCTCTGGGTATCAGGGTGGGGACAAGCAGGGACAGTTTTTCTTTGTCCTGGCCACCTCAATGGCTGCAGGGCTGGTCACAGCAGAGGGGAGGGACCAGCATTTTGAAGCCATCCAGATGGGTGGTTTTTGGGGGGCCCTAAATACCTGTAGGGACATTTCTGCTCTTTGAGCAGAGCTGAGAGGCTGAACATGAACCTTTGGGAAGGCAAATCTCCCAAACAACCCCAAACCAGAATGGACAGGTGGATTCAGCTCGTCAGGGGCTGAACCCTCCCTGATTGGGGCAGGGCTGCAAATGATGGGAGGAAATCACTTTTCCTCAGCCCTTGAACTCATTATTTGGGTTCTGTGTTGTCACTGCTCCAAGCTGGCCAGACCAGACCAGGAATTGGCTTTTTGCAGAAACAACTGGCCCAAACTGAGGCTGCCTCTCCCCAATGGTGGCAATGCCCAAGGCTCAGCAGGGCTTGCTGAGGCCCTGACCAGCAGCCCAGGCACCTGGAACTCGTGCTTCAGCTTCTTCTCGATCCACTCTGTGACGTGCAGGAATGTCACCTCCCGCTCGCCCAGCTTGGGGCGCACCCTCAGCTCCAGCTGCGGGGGCACTTGGAAGCTGTACCTGTGAGGGGAGAGCAAACAGGCAGAAAGCATCACCTGCCACAGGTGTGCCACAGCCACTGAGGGGTTTAGGGAGGAGGTGACAGCTCAGGGTGCCCAGATCTGTGCTGGCCTGGGTGCAGACTCAGAGGAATGAGCCTGAGCTCTGTGAGCTCCTTTGGGGAGCGGCTTTGGGTTGCTGGTGCCAAGATGAGCCCAGAGCTCTGGGATGGCTCCTTGCAGGGAGCAAGGGGCGCTGGCAGCGGGATGTGAGCCCCTTTGGGGAGCAGCCTGTTGGTGCCAGGATGAGACCAAAGCCCTGGGATGGCTCCTTGCAGGGAGCAAGGGGCTCTGGCAGCAGGATGTGAGCCCCTTTGGGGAGCAGTTTTGGGTTGTTGGTGCCAAGATGACACCAAAGCCCTGGGATGGCTCCTTGCAGGCAGCAAGGGGCTCTGGCAGCGGGATGTGAGCCCCTTTGGGTTGTTGGTGCCAAGATGAGCCCAAAGCCCTGGGATGGCTCCTTGCAGGGAGCAAGGGGCACTGGCAGCAGGATGTGAGCCCCTTTGGGGAGCAGTTTTGGGTTGTTGGTGCCAGGATGAGCCCAGAGCCCTGGGTTGGCTCCTTGCAGGGAGCAAGGGGCTCTGGCAGCAGGATGTGATGTGGGGAAGCAGAGCTGGTACCAGACACGGTCGGTGGGTGGCGGGGGGATGTTCACGGCCAGGGTTCCTGACAGCTCCTGCACCTCCACCGTCAGCAGCAGCGGCGTGTTGGACACCTCCTCCATCTTCTTCTTGATGAACTCGTTCTCCGTGGCCTTCTGGAAGTACTTGGACTTGGCAATCTTATCCACGAAGCGCAGGATCCTCCTGCTTGTGCTGTTCCCACTGACGTGCCTAAAGCAAGGGGGGCCCCAGCTCAGCCCTGCTGGGTTTGGGGGTCCCCCAGCCCTCTGCCACAGCACGGAGGGGGACAGAGGACAGGGACAGAGTCCCCTTTGGAAGCTGCCACGATGAGCTGTGTGTGTCCTGCCATGGACACCATCCCCATGCCCCTGTGCTGCTGTGGCACTGTGTGCCCCCATCCCCTCCCCGTGCCCCCCGTGGCACAGACAGACCCCCAGCACCCCCGTACCCCTCGGTGCCGGGCGGGGGCAGCCGCTCCCCCGGGGCTCCCACGGGCTCTGCACTGGTGGCATCGTCCTCGTCGGAGGAGCCGGCGCTGGAGGACTCGGCGTCGCTGTCTGCCAGCAGGATCAGCCGTGGCCGGGCCCTGCCAGCCCAGGAGGTCACAGCCAGCTCGGGGACAGCGGCCTCGCCTCGCCGGGGCAGGAGGAGCAGGGTGAGCCCACCCACGGGCAGGTTCCTTACCCCTCTCTGCCTGCCTCTGCAGGGCCGCTCTCCTCTGCAGAGCTCTCCTTCCCCAGCTTGCTGAGGTTCATCTTTGTCTCCAGTGTCATCTGCAAGGAGCCGCTGTAGGTGACCTCCAAGTCCACCCAGAGCCCTGCCAGGGAGAGGGACAGGGTGAGATCAGGTCAGCACCACAGGGGTCAGAGCTGCTTGTGCACTGCCAAGCCCTCCCAGCTCTGGGGACCGGGCTGGCAGCTCTGCAAAGCCATCCTGGAGGCAGCACTGGGGTCCCTGTGCCTCTGTGGAGCTCTTACCTCGCTCATTGATGGTGGGGCTGGAGGCACTGAGCACTGAGGGGATGGATGTGCCCATGTCCAGCTCTGTCAGCGTCAGCTCGTTCATGAAATACGGGAGCTGATGGAGGGAAACCCCCATGGGGACAGTCACCACTCACCGTGGGGCCTTGGGAGCAGGGCTCCCTGAGTGATGCTCCTGCCTCTCACCTTGATCTTGCTCAGCTTCTTCTGGATCTTGTTGGACACCTGCTCTGCCCAGTACTGCTCCCTCAGGAAGTCCCAGAAGATGCGTCCCACCAGGGCGTTCATCCAGGCCATGCTGGCCGTGTCCTCCTGGGAGGGGACAGCAGCCACCAGCCCCTGCAGCGAGGTGGCTCTGTGAGCAGTGGGACCTGCTGTCTGTGCTCCCTGCCCCAGGGCTTGGCTGCTCAAACAAACCACACACTGGAAGCGTGGCTCCATCAGCCTCCAGCCTGCTCCCCATGCTGGGTTTGTCCCTCTCACCTTTGTGGGCGTGGGGCTGCCCAGAGCTCCATGAGAGGGGCTCCTCTCTGGGCTGGCTGCCCCCTGTGCTGGCACAAATCGGGCCATGTAGGTGCTGTAGTCCAGGTAAATCTCCTCAGTGCTCCCTGACACATCCCTGGAGGGATCCGTGGATGGGATGTCCTCAGTGCTGCCCCCGCTGCTGCTGCCGCTGCTCTGCGGGGCCCATTCCGTGCCTGGGGATCAGGAACCACAGAATCACTGAGCTTGGAAAACCCCTCTAATGTCAGCAATCCACTTCCCAGCACCGCCCAGGCCAGCACCAACCCGTGTCCCCAAGTACCATGTCCACATGGCTTTAACTCCCTCCAGGGATGGGCACTCCACCCCTGCCCCGGGCCTGGACAGCCCTTTCAGTGAAAGAACTGTTCCTAATATCCAATATTCACTAATATCCAATATTCCTAATATCCAATTTTTACTAATATCCAATATTCCTAATATCCAGTCTGTCCAGTCAGGATGGCATCAGGGGTGACATGGTGCCTGTCCATGACACCAGTGACATGCCACCCACCCTGTGCTGACCACCTGAACCCTCTTGGCCCCACTTTGGGCTCCTCCCTGTCCCCCCACACTCCCTGCTGCCCACCAAGGCGTTGTGCTCCTGGCTCAGCCCTGGTGGCTGCCCCTCACCTGCCCTGGTGTCACCGCGGCCGCTGGCTGTCCCACGGGAGGCTTGCACGAGGTGCTGGTACCACTCCTCCTTCTCCCGCCCCGTTCTCCCAAACAGGTACAGGCACCTGTCCCTGCTGTCCCCCGGGCTGTCCTGCCCGGCCAGCGGCACCTTCCTGCTGCCCTCGTCCCCCTGCGGCTCCGGGTCCCGCTGCTCCTCGCTGCCCTCTGCCTCGGCCGCCTCGGGCAGCAGCACGCAGATGGGATATTTCTTGTTCCACGTCCGCTTTCGGGCCAGGCTGGGGGGGCACAGGAACACCTGCGGCATCGAGAGCAGGGTGAGCCCAAACCAGGCTGGGGGGGCACAGGGGGACATGTGGCACCGAGAGCGGGGTGAGCCCAAACCAGGCTGGGGGGCACAGGGAGACCTGCGGCACCGAGAGCGGGGTGAGCCCGGGCCATGGCACAGAGAGACCTGCGGAACGGAGAGCCCGGGCCAGGCTGGGGGGTCCCCGTGCGAGGGAGGCTCCTGGGGACCCTCGGGCTCACCTTGGCGTCCGTCAGGTCGTAGCAGCGGTGGCTGACGAACACGGCGTCCAGGATCTCCTCCTCGAAGGTGGCTCTGCGCGGGATGTTGCTCTTGGGGTAGGACAGCTTGAGGGTGGCCCCGTCCAGCACGGCGAGCACCGACTGCGTGAGCGATGGGTGGAAGAGCTCGGGATCGTACGAGTGCAGCTGGTTCATCCAGCCCTGCAGAACGGGGAGAGGGAGCCGGCTGTTCCCCTCCTCACCACGGACACCTCCAGCCCCCATCCCGGAGCACCCGCTCCTACCTGCAGGTGAGGGGCTTCCCGCGGCTCCCCCGGCAGCAGCTTGGGGCGCAGGCGGCCCCAGGGTCCCCGAGCGGCCGGCGGAGCCCTGGGCACGAGGAGGAGGATGGCGAGGAAGCCCAGCAGCAGCCCGCAGAGCAGCCCCAGGCCGAGCCCGGCGGCGTAGGGCGGCAGCGGCAGCACCAGGTAGCCGTAGGCCAGGAGGGCGATGCCGCCGAGGGCCCTGCCCGGCACGGAGCCCCCAGGCCGCGCCGCCGCCGGGGCCTCCTCGGCCGCTGGGGCCGGCGGGGGCTCCGCGTCCCTCTGCGCCACCTCCACCACCTGGATCACGTCCCCGTAGGAGCAGATCTCGTAGCGGCAGTTCTGCGTGGGCTCCCAGGGCGTCCAGTCCCGCAGGCGGCGGCCCCCGGCCCCGCGGCCTCCTCCGGGGCTGCCCCCCGGCTCCCTGGGGCCGCTCTCCTCGGCCATCAGGCGGCTCAGGCGGCTCAGGGGCTCCTGCACGGCCTCCGACAGCCGCCTCCTCGTGTCCTCCAGCCTGGCGTCGCGCAGCCGGAGCAGCGCGGCTCGGCTCTCCGACGGTGACACGCTGGGCGACGGCGGAGCCGTGCGAGACCGGGCCGGGCTCAGCCGGGGCTGGGGGGCCCGCGGGAGCTCGGCCAGGAGCATCCCCCCGGCCTGGGGCGAGGGGGGACGCTTCGTGTCCCCGTCGGCCGAGGGAAGGAGCCCGCAGCCATCCCGGCCGGCCCCGTCCTCCCGGGCGTGCGGCGTCGGTGCCTCGATGTCCCCGCGCCGAGGGGAGCCCGGGCTCGGTGCCAGGGCAGGAGAGGCGTCTGCTGCCACCGCAGCCGGGTCTGCCATGGCTCGCATCGCCGGCGGCACTGCCGAGGGGCAGGGGAGCGGCTGTCAGAGCTGGAAGGGCTCCGTGTCACCTCCGTGTCACCGCGGGGCACACAACATCCATCCCTGCTCTGCTCCTGCATCCCCCGGACCCTCACACCGCGCTGGGCCCTGCCAGGCTGTTCCCTCCATGGCTGCGTGTAGGAACCCGCTTGTCCGAGGAGGATGAACCCCAGCCAGGCAATTATCCACGGGGATGTGAGAGCCCGGAGCTGCCAGCCAGGGCTGCAGCCCAACAGGGGGATTTTCCACACCAGGATATTCCCCTGCTCCCAGCGC
This sequence comes from Chlorospingus semifuscus, assembly GCA_035048045.1. Lineage (NCBI taxonomy): Eukaryota > Metazoa > Chordata > Aves > Passeriformes > Passerellidae > Chlorospingus > Chlorospingus semifuscus. The sequence continues at coordinate 15,059,295 of JAWWMS010000043.1, read as the reverse complement.
CAGCCCAGGGCTGCCAGGCCAGCGGGAAGGACTCCCTGACTCTGAACGTTCGTGGTTTGGCCCCTGCTTCGAGCACTGCATGGATCCAAACTGGAGCCGGCCCAAGCTGCAGCCCCAGTGCCCAGTCAGCAATCTCTGCCTTCACTGGGGATGCAGAGGACAAAAGTTTTTCTAACACGAAGTTTCCATTGTTCTGAGGGGGCCCATGGCCTCAGGGAAGGGCTGTCCTGTCCCCAGCACCCCTCACTGCTGCTCTCCATGGGCTGGCCCCCCTGAGCCATGTCCCCTCCGTGGTTTTGGGAGGGACAAGGGATCTGCAGGATGGGCTCTGCAGGGCCACCGCGGTGCTGAGTCAGCTCCCAGCGGGTCCCTGGAGTGCTCAGCCCCTCCCTGTCCCCCTCCCCTCACAGCAGCCCTGCAGCAGCAGCAGGAATGCATCCCAGGGACCCCGGGGCTGCCTCATCCTCACAGCGCACCGCCCTGGATCTTCAGAGCTCCTCGGTGCCAGGAATTAATCACAGCCTGTGCCGCAGCTGCCTCCAGCCCCCTTTATATAATCTCAGCTCTTGCTTTGCTTCTCCTTTGCAGGAGCCACTTGTTAACCCCACATCATCCACGGGTGATTGTCCCGCTGGTCCCTGCCCCTGCAGAGCCTGGCTGGTGCTGGTGGCACTGCTGGCACCTCTGGCAAGGCACCAACACAGCCAAAGGAGGGGTGAGCAGGGCAATGAGCAGTGGGGCTGGGCCTGAGAGGGGCCCTGCTCTAGGGGAAGGTGTCCCTGTCCATGGCAGGGGGGGTCTTTAAGGTCCCTTCCCTTTAAGGTCCTTTCCAACCCAAAGCATTCCATGGTTCTGTGGTTCCAAAGGATCCTTCCCCTGACCCTGCAAGGCCCTGTCCCCCTCCCACCCAGCGCTGCAGCCCCTGCCCCTCACCATGCAGGGCTCTCATGGCCCATCACAGCCACTCCCAGTATCCCCAGTATGCCCAGTATGCCCAGTATGCCCAGTATGCCCAGTGCTGCCCACCACCCCTGGCTGCTCCTACCAGAACGCCCCTGGGCTGGTCCCTGGAGGGTCCTGGCCGGTCCCTGCTCCGTGTCCCTGCCAGGTCAGGGGACAGTGTCTCTCAGTGCTGGCGTTGGTGCTCCTTGTGCTCACTCCACCGTGCCCAGCCCTCTGTTCCCACCACCCGTGGGTTTTAAAAGCTAAAAAAAAAAAAAAGAAAAAAAAGAAAAAAAAGAGAAGTCTGTTTCCTGAGAGACCATTAGCACGGTGGAAGACAGAGATAATAATAGCCTGGGTTTGTAGGGGAGTTCTCCTCTGGCAGGGATGGTGAGCACAGCGGGGGCTACACTGCTGCTGCAGCCACCTCTGGGGAGGGTGGGCAGCAGGACAGACCCTGCTGGGTGTCCTGGCTGCACCCCAGAGGCAGGTGAGGCCCTGGGGGAGGCTCTGCTGCTGCCTCAGGCTCCAGAGAGCCAGCACTGAGTGTGGGGGTGCCCAGCACTGAGTGTGGGGGTGCCCAGCACTGAGTGAATGTGGGGGTGCCCAGCACTGAGTGTAGGGGTGCCCAGCACTGAGTGAATGTGGGGGTGCCCAGCACTGAGTGTGGGGGTGCCCCAGCACTGAGTGAATGTGGGGGTGCCCAGCACTGAGTGTGGGGGTGCCCAGCACTGAGCGTGGGGGTGCCCCCAGCACTGAGTGAGTGTGGGGGTGCCCCAGCACTGAGTGAGTGTGGGGATGCCCAGCACTGACCCCCTCCCAGCCTGCAGCTCATCCCCACTCTGTGGCCCTGCAGGATCAGGGGGATCTTTGTGCTCTCTGCAGGATAAATTGGACATGA
>JAWWMS010000043.1:14991604-15004145 GCA_035048045.1 Chlorospingus semifuscus | reverse complement strand
GATTCTTATAGGCTGTATGGAAATGCTATAGGATTTGTATCTTGTACTAGATTGGTTAGTGAGAATTAGAATATTCAACACAGAAGATTTATTGTATTGGAACGGGAACTTTGCTGTCTTAGCTCTTGCCTCTTAGCTCTTCCTTTTCTATGCTCTTAGCCCTTTTGCTCTCTTATACTTTTACTCTCTCACCCTCTCATCCTCTCTCCCCCTCTCTTTTCTCGGGCCTGCTCTGTGGCTGGCAGCTCCCAGCAGGGCCCTGCACCCAGGCCCTTTGCAATAAACCCCAAATTCCTGACCAGGCTGCAGGGACCTCTCGTGTCTGTCCCCACCATCCTACCCCTGACACTCCTACACCTTCCCAAACATTCCGGGATTTTGTGGGGGGCAGCGGGGCAGGTGCCTGTGCTGGTGGCAGGGAGGACCCGCTTCGTCACACGGGGTGACACGGCTGGGTAATTTCTGCGGCAATTAATGCCTCATTAAAGTGCACGAGGGAACAATCAGAGCAGTGAATTTTACCCGGCACAATGGCTGGGCCCTCAGGGTTTTTTACTGCCTTTCTTTTGAAAAGGAAACAGTCTTTTTCTGGCTTTAACTGCTCTCTGTCTGGAGGCAGAGGAGGAGGAGGGAGCCTTGGTGGGCATCTCCGTTCCCAGCTGGTGCTTGGGCATCACCCTCGGGATGGGATTTCCCGGGATTTTCCTCTGCAATCCCACGGGGACATGAAATGTGACTGGAGGCAGGGATGAACACCAGCCCTGTCCCAAAATGTTTGTGTTGGGATGGAGCTGGGGGCAGGCAGGAGAAGGGCAGGAGGGATTTGCAGGGCTGGGAAGGAATTCCAGGGGGAAGCAGCCGCCTGCAGGTGCCCTGTGGATGCTGCTGGTGGGACAGGGGACAGGGAGCTCCTTCTTAGGGACACTGGAGGGGACAAAGGGAATGCTGAGATGGGCAGAGAGACTGGAGCTCAGGGAACTCCTAGGAAGGATTTTGAAGATGAGAAATGACCAGAGGGGTGTGACAAGGTGGGGCAGGAGGAAAGGGGAGATGTGGCTGTGGCTGGGTGTGGATGTTTGCAGGTAGCCCTGACATGGGAAGGGACGAGAATCTGACTCCATGTTTCAGAAGGCTGATTTATTATTTTATGATATATATATTACATTTAAAAGTTAATGATATATTAAAACTACACTAAAAGAATAGAAGAAAAGGATTTAATCAGAAAGCTTGCAAGCAATAGAAAAAGAATGGAATGATAATAAAATCTTGTGACTGACCAGACAGTCGGAGACAACTGTGATTGGCCATTAATTAGAAACAACCACATGAGACCAATCCCAGATGCACCTGTTGCATTCCACAGCAGCAGATAACCATTGTGTACATTCTGTTCCTGAGGCCTCTCAGCTTCTCAGGAGGAAAAATCCTGGCAAAGGGATTTTTCAGATAATATCATGGCTACAGCTGGGAAGCCCCTAAGCCTTTCTGGCCGGGTTTTGGGGTTTGTTCCCACCCATTGTCCCATCAGGCGGGAGCAGCTGAGCCCTGACCGTGTCTGTCTGTCCTCAGGAGCCTGATGCCCCGGACCCTGGATGGACAGATCACCATGGAGAAGACTCCCAGCTACTTTGTGACCAAGGAGGCCCCGCGGCGCATCCACAACATGTCCCGGGACACGAAGCTGATCGTGGTGGTGCGCGACCCCGTCACCCGCGCCATCTCGGACTACACGCAGACCCTGTCCAAAAACCCCTCCATCCCCAGCTTCCAGGCCCTGGCCTTCAAAAACCTCAGCACGGGACTGATCGACACCAGCTGGAGCGCGGTGAGGATCGGCATCTACGCCAAGCACCTGGAGAACTGGCTGCAGTTCTTCCCCCTCTCCAGGTTCCTGTTCGTCAGCGGGGAGAGGCTGGTCAGCGACCCCGCCGGGGAGATGGGCCGTGTCCAGGACTTCCTGGGGCTCCAGAGGCTGGTGACAGACAGACATTTCTACTTTAACGAGACCAAGGGCTTTCCCTGCCTGAAGAAGCCCGAAGGGGGGAGCAGACCCCGGTGTCTGGGCAAGTCCAAGGGGCGGCCGCACCCCACCATCGACGGGCAGGTGGTGCAGCGCCTGCGCGAGTTCTACAGACCCTTCAACATGAAGTTCTACCAGATGACAGGGCAGGATTTTGGGTGGGACTGAGCCCATCCCCAGGGCACGCTGCCGGGCTGGCGCCTGGGCTGCCAGGACTGTGGTCCAGGGATGTCTGTGGTCATCGTGGTCTGGGGATGCCTGCGGTCATCATTGTCCAGGGATGCCCGTGGTCATCATTGTCCAGGGATGTCCATGGTCCCTGTGGTCAAGGGATATCTGTGGTCATTGTGGTCAAGGGATGCCCGTGGTTACTGTGGCCCAGGGATGCCTGTTGTCATCATTGTCCAGGGATGTCCATGGTCATCGTGGTCAAGGGATATCTGTGGTCATCATTGTCCAGGGATGTCTGTGGTCATTGTCCAGGGATGCCTGTGGTCATCATGATCCAGGGATGCCCATGGTCACTGTGGTCCAAGGATGCCTGTGGTCACTGTAATCAAGGGATGCCCATGGTCATCATGGTCCAAGGATGTCCATGGTCACCGTGGCCCAGGGATGCCCATGGTCACTGTGGTCCAGAGATGCCCGTGGTCATCATTGTCCAGGGATGCCTGTGGTCATCATGGTCCACGGATTCCCGTGGTCACTGTGGTCAAGGGATGCCCATGGCCACCCCACCAGCACCCTCCTCCCTTTGTTCTAATTTATATGGGACCTTTTTTGGCAAGAAACGGACTTTCCTGGAGTAGAGAGAAATATTTAATAAAACCTCAGATGAGCCCTCTCCCCCCCTGAGCAGATTAAATATTCTTCCATATAAACCTTGCTGATCTCCATTAACTGGGAGCGTTCTGGGTGGGACTGTGGGTTTGTGTGCACGGGGATCATGGATCCATCCAGAATGAAACCTTTGGAAACCTCTGGGTCACACAGCTGAGGGTTCTGGGGTGACACAGTCCCTGGTGGCCAGGGGAGGGCTGGGCAGCAAACCCCAACCCTGGGAGATGTTTTGGAGATGGAGAAGAGTCTGCAGGAATTTCCCAGCTGAGCAAAACAATGAACAGCAGCAGTTCTGAATAAATGCCAGGTGCTGGCTTAGGGGGAGGGAGCTGTGGATCACCTTCCCGTGTTCCTGGAGTGGCCCACTGATAGGGCAGGGCCTTTCTAACCCTTAACAGGAAAATTCCAGCTTCTCCACAATTTACCCAGCTCTGCCCTTTAGTTCAATAATCTCAACAGTTTTTCAACTCTGCAGCCATCGAGGGTCATCACGGGAGGCTGCAGAAATTACTTTAATCTCTGCCAACTAGTTTTCCCTTAATTAAAGATGGGGAAAACATTTAATTAACCTCTATGATCTTATTAGTGACTTGTATTTGTCTCTTTAATGAGCTAATTATGAGTTTTGGAGGGCCCTCAGGCCCTGCATTATTTGCAGATCAGCTTTGGCTGTGGTTCCTTCCATCATGCAGCATCCCAAAGCTGCTGAGGTGCCTCCTCCCCTCGCTGCTGCTGCCTGGGCAGGAGGAGGGAGCAGGTCCCACTTCTGGCATGTACAAGGGCCTCATTCCTTCTCCTCCCAGCTCCAGGCTGGTTTCACACGCACACCTGGTGTTTCATCCCACACAGCTCTCCCTGCTCCAGGTCCTGGCACCTCCCTCGTGTCCCTGGCGGTGAGGTTTGTGTCCTGTCCCATGCTCCAGGTTGCAGGTGAGGTTGGGCATGTTCCTGTTCATTCCCAGGACAAGTGACACCTGCTTGAGGTGATGCTGGAGAGAAAAGCAAACCAATTTCAGTGTGGATTGGGCCATCGAGGAGGTGACAGTCCCCAGGGCTTTGTGACTGGGGTAAAGCAGGATACTGCCGTGGCAGAGTGAGAGGAGATGGTTGAAATCCCGAAGTCCTGGAGTGATGCAGCTGTTCTGGAATGGGCTCAGCACCCCCTGCCCTGGCTGTGACACCCCCAGTCTGTGACCCCCAGGCTGTGTCCTAGCCACCAATGTCCCCCTCAGGCTGTGACCCCCTGGCTGTGACCCCCAGCCATGTCCCCCCAGGCTGTGTCCTCCCTGTTTGTGACCCCAGGCCATCAATGTCCCCCCAGGCTGTGTCCCCAGGCTGTGTCCTCCCTGTCTGTGACCCCAGGCCATCAATGTCCCCCCCAGGCCGTGTCCCCCGGCTGTGACCCCCGGCCGTGTCCCCTCCAGGGCGGGATGTCGCAGCGGCTGGAGCCCCTTGTCAGCCTGGCTGGCAGCTCCGCATGATGGACTGCGCTCTGCTTGTTTAGGTTTTGTTTCCAGCGACGACATTCGACCAAATTATTCTCCGCGAAGGGCTTTAAAGTTTCCCAAGTGCCTGTGAAAGGCTGGAAGCGCTGATAGTGATCCTATTTCCCAGCTGAGTGACTGCATTCAGCCCCGGCCCTATTGATATGCAAAACCTTAAGGGTCCCGGCTCTAAAGATGGTTTCTGTCTGCCCTGTGAAAGGGAACCATACTTTTTTAAAGCCCGGCCCTTTCTAAAGCCGCACAATACCATATAGACTATGCCATTTGAAGCATCTGAAGCGACCCAAAATGTATTGAAAGCTCGCTTTGCAGACTCATTAAGACTACTCAATGCGCTCTGGCAAATACCGTGCCAGGGCTGACCGCACGGATTAAGACTTTTGAAGTGTTACACAAACCCCCTGCTTAAACTAATTGCTGCCCCGCAGCTCACGAGGTCAAGTATTTGTATTCATTGCCTCCGAGAGGAGCCACTTATGGCTCTGTCCAGGTGAAGCCTGCACTTCATTAGATCAAGACAATAAAAGCAGCTTCGGTAGGAAGGGGATGAAATCTCCCCGGATCCTGCTCCGAGCCAAGCGCGGGTTTAAGTCCACCTCGGTGGAGTTTGTGGTGCTTTTTCAGGAGGGATGTGCTTCCAAAAAAAGTGTTTTATTGGGGATGGTGACAGCAGCCCTGTCCCACTTGTGCCGTCCTGGAGAGTTCGGCTTGAGCAGAGATTCCTTGGAATTCCCAGTGCTCACTGGCACACTCCATCCTCCAGGGTCATGGAATCCTGGTTTGGGTTGGAAGGACCCTGAATCCCATCCATGCCACCCCTGCCATGGCAGGGACACCTCCCACTGCCCCAGGGTGCTCCAAGCCCCGTCCAGCCTGGCCTGGGACACTGCCAGGGATCCAGGGGCAGCCACAGCTCATCCAGGAGGAATTGCTGTGAAACTCCTACAGAGGCTCAGGGAGAGATGGCACTGCTGGATCTCCCTGCTCAAAACCTCTGGGAATAAAGTTTTTTATGAAGTTATAACGAGAGGATGCTGAGTTGTGCTGGTGTTTTTGGGACACAGGGAGCTGCTTGCTCAGGGGATGGTGGCAAACACCCCGTGGTGGTGGAGCTGGAAAATGTCTCAGGTTAATTGGGGCAGTGCCAAAACAAGAGGATGATGAAGATCCAGCTTTGCAGCCAAGTATGAAATGAAGTTTTCATCCCCGTCTCAGTTAACCAGAGTTTCCATTTCTAGACCCAATTTTGTTTTGAAAATCCAGCGATCCAAAGTTTTGTGGTTCCTGCGCTCTGGGCCTCCCTCTCCATTCCACTCCATAAGCCAGGAAGAGCAAGGCTGGAAGAGATTTCCAAAATTCTTTATTTACTCCTTTTTCTGTTATACCAGATTTAGGAGGACAGAAGGGAAAGAACAAAAATAGGGAAGGAAGAAAGAAAGAAGAGAAAAAAAACCCTCCAAAAGCAAGAAGTTAAAACTTCCCTGCTTTTGCGTGGGTCTGGAGATGAGGAGAGCAGCAGGGCTGATTTGCAGTCCCACATTTCATCTGGAATGTTTGTAACCTGTGACAGGGAGATCATGATCCTCCCTGGAAATGCCCATCAATCCCCATTTCCTGCTGGCACACCTGTCCCAGCCCACACTCCCCAGGTGAGGCTGGTGCTGCCAGGCACCTGGGGGCTATAAAAGCTGGGAGGAGGCACCAGAGCCTCCCCCAGGATTTCCCCCAGGGTGCAGAGGCTGTCCTGGCCCAGGGAGCAGGAGCTGGCACTGCCTGGTGAGTGGGGGCTGTGCCAGGGCTGTTGGGCATCCTGCCTGCTGGTTTGGGGGGCTGCAGCAGTGGGGTTGTGGGCAGCCATCGTGTGCAAATGCCAAATTTGTGCTCTGATTTGAGCAAGGCATTGCCTCACTTAATGAATTAATATCAGATAAAGGAATAAATGGATGCTTTTCTGGCAGGATTCCCCTGGCAGGAGCTGAGCTCCAGGCCCTGACTGTGACCCCCTCATGGCTGTGGGGTGGATGGGGCACTGCCACCACTGCTCCTTCCCCAGGGAATGGGCACACATGGAATGGGCGGGAGGAGGGGATGGCTGGAGCCTTTGGTGGTGCCACAGCTGGTGTTGGAGGAGAGATGGAGCTGAAAGGGCTGATCCAGCCCCATTTTCCCCAGTTTACGTGACTGGGAGTGCCTTTGGCCCTATGAGCTGGACAGGGGAAGTACATGTATTGACCCAACTGAGATCTGTTGTGCAGCAGAATGTGGACATCAAACGCAAAGCAGAACTGTACTGTGACATGACCTGGATGCAGGATGTGAGGAAATGCTAAGAAAGTTTGTACTAAGCAGTGATGGGAAGGATCAGGCTGGCACAGCAGCTCTGTGCCAGCACTGCCATCCAGGCTGGCAGCCACGCCTGCAAATCAACAGTGAGGGAATGAGGGAATTTCCCCCCTTTTTTTTCCCTTTTACTTCCATCTGATGGCTGATTGCTGCAGATCCCCCCTGGCAGCCCCAGCACGCTGCTGGCAGATGCCAGAGGGAAGGAAAGTGTGAGGGATGGAGGGCAGCAGGAGGGAGGCCGGGAAACTGGGAAACACTCCTGGTGGGGATGGGAAAGGGGCCTGTGCAACAGCCAGCCTTTAATTAAGGGTCTTTAAAGAGCTTTCCCAGCTGGTTAACATTGCCTTGCCATATTGGAGTGGTTTAGAAGCAATGCTCCTCTGGAGTGGCTCCCTTCCTGTCAGCCCTGTGTGTGTGAGATGGGTCCTGGGCCCTCAGCCCTCTGCAAAAATGGGGCTGAGAAAAACGGGTCCACGCCTGGCTGGAGAGGACAGGGAGAGCCTTCACCCTCCTGGGGAGAAGCTGTATTTTCTGTGCTGGTTGCTGCACACAAATGTCTTTAAAGCAGCTCAGCAAATGCTGGACTGGGGATCCTGAGCCAGCCCTGGGGTGGAGATTGGAGACAGGAGCCAGCCCTGAGGGCAAAGCTCCACCTGAAGTGCAGGAGCCCTGTGTGGCAGCTGTGGGATTCTGGGGGTGCCATGACCTCCCTGGAGCTGGTGCCCCTGTCCTGCTTCTCCTGCTGCAGTGAGCTCTGGAGTGACAGCATCGCCCTCCTGCCAGCTGGGACAGGCTCTGCTGTGCACATAAACCTGCTGCAACTTCCTGGGCACTTAGCCCATCCCTTTGGGCTTTATCTCCTCATCCCAATCCTCCCATCCCTTTTCTTCCTGCATCCCACGCTGGAACTGCCCTGGACAAAATCCTCTTGGAGGCACGAGCAGAGCTGCCCATGGGCTGGGGACCCTGGGATGCTGTCCCTGTTTCAGCAGGAGCTTTATGGGTGCCCAAAGCCTCCTGCTGAGGTTTCAGCCTCCAGCTGCACTTGCAGAGGAGAAGGTGATGCAAAGCAGCTCCAAGTGTGCTGAGAGTGTTTTGCTCCCCCTTTTCCAGAAAAGCATCCCTGCATCTTGCTCTGCTGCTCCCTTCATCCAGGCTGGGGCTGAGGGATGCACAGCTGAGCACCATCCTCCTCCTCCTCCTCCTCTGCATGTCCCAGCCTCACCACAGCACTCCCAGCTTGAGGTTCCCCACTCTGTCAGCTCCAAGGACATGGATATCACTGGGGCTCCCTCTGCTCCCACAGCCTGCTTTTATCTCTGGAAAAAATCCTAATAAAAGCCAAAAGGCAGCTTTAATAGTGTAATATTAGAGAGGGCTGGGAGGGAAAGGCTCCTGCCTGGGGCCATGGCACAGCTGGGGTCCCAAGCACGGATCCACGCTTCCATTTAGGGATGCACGGGGAAAATGGGGGGAAAACCAAATTAAATCAATGTTTGCTAGGCTGGGCTGTGCTCAGGGAGGGAAGGACAGGGAGGGGAGAGCCAAGGCTGAGCCTCCTTTACCTTTAGGACAGGTATTGGGGTTGTTCTGCCTGAGGAAAGCCCAGCTGTGACCCTGCCTGTGGAAGGGGAGATCCTGGGCATCCCTCAGCAAGGGGCACAGCCAGGCAGCAGAAGGCAGGCAGGGCTGAAGGAACCGGTGGAAAACATTCCAAGTCCAGAGAGGCTTCGCAATAATTTCCACATTCCGTAATTTTTCTCAAGAGGGGAAGAGAGGCAAGCCTGGAATAATTACCCACACAAGCAGCCATTGAAACGTTCTGTGCTGTGAGTACTGATCACTTACTGTACTTAACAAGACAATTTTGGCTCTCAGCACATAAAAGCAAGCAGTGATTAAAGCTCTTGTTTGCAGGATCCCTGAGCCAAAGCACAAAAGTCTGTTGCTCGATCCAAATGTGGGCTTGGCAAGCGGCTCCTGCGTGGGGAGGGAGCCAAGGTGGAGTGGCTGTGCTGGGGATCCGTGGGGCTGCAGGGCTGCTCCCCTCTCCTGCCAGCTCCAGGGCTGTGGGTGACCTGTGCTCCAGCCCCAGGGATGCTCTGCAGGCAGTGGAAGGTGTGGAACTCTGTGGTTGGGAGAATCTCCTGGGTGCTGGGCTGGAAATGGGGTCAGTGGTGTCTGCCTGCGGAGGATGAGAAGGTAAAAGGCCCTGGTGTGGAGCTTGGGAAGGTAAAAGGCTCTGGTGTGGGGGATGAGAAGGTAAAATGTCCTGGTGTGAAGGATGAGAAGGTGAAAGGCCCTGCTGTGTGCAGGCAGTGCAAAGTGAGGGGCTTGGCTGGAGGCAGAGCCTCTGGCACCTCATGCTGCCTGGATTTGGGGATCCCAGCCTGGGAATTCCGGGTTTGCAGCGTGTCTCAGACTCCAGATAAACCGGAGGAGCTGTTCCCTGCGTTGGGATATCAGGATTGCCCACGGGTAAAAGTGCTGAAAGTGTCCTTTGTGCTGTGCTGGGCACCACCCTGCTGGGAAATGCTGCCCTGAGATGAACTGGGACCAGCAGGGCCGGAGCTCACAGCAGCACTGGGGGTGTTGTCTCTTGGCATCCCTGCTCAGGGGCTTTCTCCCAGCCTGGTTTGTGGCTGACACATGAGTTTGGAATCCCTGATCTCTTGGAATCCCTGCTCAGGGGCTTTCTCCCAGCCTGGCTTTGTGGCTGACACACCCTGGGCAGCCCTGGCACACCCAGGGCAGTGTTTGCTGCAGCACAGCCCTGTCTCAGGGGCTTCATTTTACCCTGAGGGTCTTCATGCTGCCCATGTCAGTGGTGCCATGCCTGGTGTGAGTGTCCCAGGATGGGATCTGAGTGCTGGTGTCCCTTTATGGCTCTGCCTGGGGGGACAGAGGGAGCTGGGAATGGGTTGGAGCCAGGACATTGGGCATAAATCAGCCCTGTTTGGTTCAGAGCAGCTGTGTGATTGAGATCAGGTCAAGATCTGGTTCACATCTTCCTCTCTGCTTGTTAAGCTGCTGTCCTTGAGTAGTGTGGGCTCACCTCAGAGGGAAGATGAACAGTCCCAGTGCAGCAGCACTAAATCTGTCTGGCCTTGTGCTGGGCTTTCCAGGGCTCTCTGTGCTGCAGGACAGGGAAAGCATCCAGGGAAATCCTGGGATGGCTCAGAGACCCAGCTCTGCATGGGAGCAGCATGCAGAGTGCCCTCTGGCCTTTCCCCTGGAAAAAAAAAGCAAGAATTCAGATCCTGAATAAATTCCACAGCCATCACCTATGCTAAAGGAGCAAGTGCGTGCACAGGGCTGCTACTGCTGCCTTCTCCTCAACCATCAGACCAGATCAGGTCCTTGCAGAGAGCTTTTATTTCCAGCAGTGGCCTCCTGGCTGTCCTGGAGCACTGGGGGTGCTGTGGAGGTCCAGCTCCTGGTGTGGCTGTGCCCCTTGGGTGCCCCTGCTCCAGCTTGGATGCAGTTAAGCTGTTGTTTTCTATTAAAGTCCTCCTGGCACGAACTGGGAGTGTGCCATGGTGGGCAAAGGTGTCCTGAGGGATGTGCCTGCAGCACTGGCCATCCTGCCAGCCCAGGGCACAGCTGCCACCAGGACCACCTGGGAGCTGCACTTGGCTTTCTTGGCTGCATTTTAGATGGAAAAGAGCATTTCTGGGGCAGATCTGGCAGCGCTGGAAGGGTCCTGGCAGATGGGCAGCCTTCATGCATGGCCCTGCTCTCTTGGATGAGTTGTGCTTGTTGGAATTATTTACTGCACTGGTCGATAAACACTCTGGGCACTGGGCTGTATTTCATGAGCACCACGCTCTCCATGTGCCTGCTGTTATATTTCAAGAACATAAATAACAGTGGGGCAGCAGCAGAAATTAAAACCAAACACACACAACGATTTACACCCAGAATTTTTCAACACAGCAAAGAAGGAAGGAAAAAACCACCCCAGGGCTGTGCCCCTCACTTAAACCTTGCTCCTGCCTTTCCTGGGGTGCTGGTGCCTCTGGCTTTGCTCCTGCCTCCAGCTGTGGGGGTTTGGCTGGGAAGGGGATATTGGTTCTGGGAAGGGGATATTGTTTCTGGGAAGCCACCTGCTTTGCCCACATCCCCTCGTGTGTGGGGACACAGTGCCAGGCTGGTGCCACCATTTGAGAGCCCCCCTTGGCACATCCCGCCTGCCATCAGCGCTGCCACCCCGGTGTTTGTTTTCCTAGCAGAGGGAAACATCCAGCAGCATGTGCTGCAGCCTCCAGGTTGTTTGTTTTCCTTGAAAATGCAATAGAGCTGTAATGAGATGAAAACAAACTCTCCTGAGGAGCGGGGTTGCTCGGAGCAGGCAGCCAGGGCTGGTTCCCTTCCCTCTGGTAGCGTTTAAGCGTTTCCCCCGCGCGGGTGACGCAGCCGTTCCCCATAAATCAGCCGAGGTAGGAGCACATTTGCTCCCCTGGCTTTGAAGAGGCGTTAGATCTCCGAACAGAGGCTTCTTGCTGGGTGATCCTCCGGGGCTGGTTCTCATTTCCTTGTAGGAGGTGGGTCTGGAGCCCATTTTGTGCATTTGGGAAGGCTGGCAGTGGGGGAAGGGGGAGGGAAACGAATGACTTTGCTTCGTTGACAAAAAAAAAATGTTAAAAAAGCCTCGACACCACGAGCACTGTGCCCCATTAACGTCCCACTGACACAATTATTCACCAGGAAGGCGCAGATATTGATTTGGCAGGAACTGCACGTGGCAGGGCTGAGGGTGAATGGATCCATGGACTGAAAGTGGGACCCCTGCAAACCTGGGGCTGAGCATGACCCTGCCTGGGCCAAGGCCACACCATCTGAGGTACTGCTGTGGTTTTCACCCCTCTGCTGTCACTGCTGGCTTTGCCATGTGCCCAGAGCCATGGGGTGGTGGCACCGAGGGCTGTGCTGCTGTTGGTCCTTGGGAAGGGTCTTTGGGGAGCCACCTCCCAGGGGATGGGGATGGATGGGGGTACTGGGAAGGGCAGCTGCTGCAGCCAAGGAATTACATATTGTGCATTTTAATAGATGGAAAACTGCCAAGGTGAGGTGTTGAGTGCCCCAAAAATGGAGGTTTACTGTTCAGTTCTGTCCAGTTTTTATGCCTTGAAGAGAGGGTGTTAATGCACACTAGTAGCACAAGGCATCCATTGGTGTCCCAGCCATGCTCATACCCCTCCCAAATCTTCCTGTGCCTCTGTTATCGGGGAAGGGCTCAGAGATGCATCCCTGAAGAAGCTTCAGCTCTGTATTAGGGCCAACTTGCTTTAAAATGAGGCATTTTCATCACCTCTGGGTGTGCCTGGGCTCTGAGGAGCTGGGCAGCCTCTGGATGTGGCCTGGCACACACTTCCACCTGGGAATGCTTTGGCTGCTGCCCTGGGGGAGCATGGCAGGCTGCAGCCAGACCACTGCGCTCATCCAGGCAGCAAGAAACTGCTGGGAAGGATTTGAAGGCATTCATCTGGCAGGTTTGGAAAGGTAATGGCCATGCCAAGGTGGAGCTGGAACATTTCTGCTGCTCTGGGCTGTTTGCAGCGAGAGGAGCTGGCAGCAGGCGAGCTGCTGAGTGAGGAGCCGGCGCTGCCATATGGAGCTGCTCGCTCACGGAGAACTCAGGGGGGCCAGGGCTTGGCAGCCCTGCACAGAGCCCCTGGGTGGGGATAAATAGATGTTACTCCTTGCACAGAGCCCCTGGGTGGGGATAAATAGATGTTACTCCTTGCACAGAGCCCCTGGGTGGGGATAAGTAGATGTTACTCCTTGTACAGAGCCCCTGGGTGGGGATAAATAGATGTTACTCCTCGGA
>JAWWMS010000043.1:14977446-14991504 GCA_035048045.1 Chlorospingus semifuscus | reverse complement strand
TAAATAGATGTTACTCCTTGTACAGATCCCCTGGGTGGGGATAAATAGATGTTACTCCTTGCACAGAGCCCCTGGGTGGGGATAAGTAGATGTTACTCCTTGCACAGAGCCCCTGGGTGGGGATAAATAGATGTTACTCCTCGGAGTACTCAGGGTTGCAGGATCTGCCTGCAGGCAGAAAGAGCAGTGATTTGGCCCTGCTGCAGGGGAGCAGCACAGGAGTGACTCCCCAGCTGAAATCTTGTGCTTAAACTCGCTCTCTGCTGGGTCTGAGCTTTCTTCTGGCTTGATTTTGTGCCTTGGATCACCCTTGGCTTTCCCAGTGGAGGTGGCCTCCTGTGCTCCATGGAGTCTGCCTGAAGCAGGAGGTTTGTGGAGGAGAATTTGGGATTTGCTGAGGAAGGTGGCAATGGGGAGGCTGAAACAGGCTGGCAGGGCTGTGTTTTATTTCTGGTGATAAGAGCAGGGAAGGGGGAGGAAGAAACTGGCTGGAATTGGAATATTGGGCATTTCAGAATGGTAAAGTAAAAAAAGCTCAACCAAAAGTGATTTTAAGCAGAAAAAGTCTGTGGGAGTTTGTAGTCTCAAGGTTCTCCAGAATCTGAGCATGGGAGATGAGATGAGGAAAGCATGAGGTGCAGGACTGAAGTCACTCTGCTGCTGTTAGGTGGGAGATGCATTGGAAGGGAATCAGAATTGAAGTCTGGAAGTCCCAAACTCACCCCTTGCATCCCAGCCCTGTTCCCTGCTGCCTCTTTTGAACCACGGGTTTGTGGCTGCCCGTCCCTGGCAGTGTCCCAGGGCAGGCTGGACAGGGCTTCGAGCAGCCTGGGACAGTGCAGGTGTCCCTGCCATGGCAGGAGGGGTGGGACTTAGTGAGCTTTAAGATCCCTTCCAACCCACCCCATTCCAGGGTTTATCCATGGGATGGGATCCTGACCTGCCTGTTCTGGGTTTTCACCTCCACAGCCCTGGCTGCTCCTCTGCTCCTGCCCTGATTCTTAATCGAACCTGAGCTGCAGTGGAGCTCCATCAGGGACACATTTGGCCTCCAGCCTCCTTACACAAGGCCAATTCCCCATTTCCTCCCACAAACAGGGAGCTCAGTGCATCAGGGAGCCCTGTGATGGGACAGGGACCGTGTGGGAGAGCTCCAGAAAGGAAACGCTAATGGAGAGCGAGACAAGAGCAAATCCCAAAGAACAGAGGAAACCCTTGTTAGATCGGGCCGAGCCAGGGGGTCTGGAGGTGGTTAGAGCTGTACAGAACACAGCAGTCTGTAATATTTTATTCCAGGGATGTATATTTCCGGGACAAGTTGTTAGATTGACCTCTAGTGTTCATTTTCTTAAGGGAGAATTCCGTGATCCAGTCCCGTTTTGATCAAGCCTCATACCTTTGCACAGGCTTTGAGGGGAGGTTTTGTTTTTCCAGTGGATAAACCCTCCAAATGTCAGTGTGGGTCTGCAGGAGTTTTCTAACGAGCTGCCTGACGGGCAGCCAGGAGGGCTGTGGAAATGTTGACACACGATTCCCTCGGAAGGAAGGGCTGGATGCAGTCCTGGCTCTCCCTGCAGTGGGAGCCCTGCCACCGCCAGGCCGGGGCCAAACGCTCCGCCAGGAGATCAAAGGTGGATTTGTGCTGGAAAGTTTAGCTTGGATGGGACCTTTGGATTTCTCTGGTGCTCCCTTCGCTGAATTCTGTGGTGAGGAAAAATTTGATTTATTCTAAGGTCCCAGTTTTCCTTTACAGCCACCCCCATATATCTTTGGGAATCATATCCTAAAGTTTCCTCGTGAACTGCTCGTGCAGGGATCAAATTTTAAGCTTGGTTGGAAACTGGAGCAACTGGAGGTTGGAAGGGTTTTTCCCAGTATTGTACTGGGAGATGCTCATTCCATGTGTCCTAATTGGTACTGCTCAGTCTCATCTGTCTCCAGCTGAAATCCAGATAGAATTTGGGTTTGGTTTCATGAATTTGAATGGCTGGAAGTGTCTGAATAGCAGCCAACAATGCTAAATATCTCCTTTTCTTCCCCCCTCAACGCATTCTTCCTCTGTGTCAGAGAGCTGTCACTAAAACTATTTTTAATTGTTGTGTGCTTTAATTCATGATGTTTTGTTGGAAAATATTCATCACTTGTTTGCTCAGAGAGGGAGGAGGAAATTCTGGTCTTGGGGAAAGTGATGAAAATCCAAGTCATTTCACTGAGCTCACATTATTTTGGAATTATGTGCAGGAAAAGTTATTCTCTAGGCCTGGAGGGTCTAAAAAGAAGAATTTTGAATTTCTGTAGTCTCAGTCAAGTTGAACAGCAGACTGAGGGCTTTAAATCTTGGGCAATCAAAGCCTGAGCTTCAAAAAAGGGAGAACATTGAAGAAAAAAGGCCTTGGGTCAGTTCTTTCAAGCAGTGAGTTCCTATATGGGCATCTTATTCTGCTTTTTTGGTGGGAAAACTACCCAGGTTGGTTCTGGGATAAGTTTATTTGGTAATTATACACTGAAAATAAGCTGAGTGCTTAGTGATGATCCAGGAGGTCTCAGATGCCAGCTGTGGTGTTTCTGTCGGGCTGTCACTCTGCCCTGGCACCTGAGTGGAGCTGATTTTGGGGCAGGGGCTGGTGCAGATGGCTCCTGTTCCTCCCTGGGATGTGCCACATCCTTTCCGTGACATTCCTGCTCTGCCACTGCTGCAGAAGGGATTAATTAGTGATGGAATCATGGGGAGCTGAGCTCACTGATGAGCAGACATCATGAGCCTGGGAGGGAGAGGAGCAATGCCGTGCCAGGCTCCAGCCCTGACAATGCCATTCCCTCCCTGCCCATGGGCACAGCAGCTACATGGCCCACAGGGATTTACACCTTAAAAAAAAAGCTTTTTTATTTTGGTCTTTGCCAGAAATGGAGCTTTTCTTGTGCAGAGAGAGCTGTTGGCATTTCCAGCAGAGCCTCTGGCCTGTGGTTCTGTTTGCTCATGCCTATACTGGGGTCTGAGCTCCCTGCAGGCTCGTGCTGCTGCCACGTGCATGCACCAGCCTCAGGTCCTGGCATCTCCGTGGCCCCAAAAAGGCAGAATTAACCCAGGTGAGGTGGGAACCAACCATGGGTCGTGTTAATTTTACAACAAGGCTCTGGGTTGTTGTGTTTTTCCATGCTGCAGGTGGTGGTGGTGCTGCTCCCACTGAAACAGCACTGGGATGGCTCCAGTGCTGGGGGGGAGAACCAGGCTGGAGTGAGAGCTGAACAAAGACTGGGAGAAATTTGGATTAAATATCCCTAAAGACACACTGAGCACCTGTGAGCTGCATCAGCACCTGCACTGCCGCTGCTGAAGATGTCCATCCTTACTCCATCAGCGTTCCCGAGGCTCTGCCAATTCAGGTATCAGCCAAAACCACTGAACACTGAGCACCTTCAATAATTTGCTGCTTTTAATGCATTCAGTCAGGCCAATTACATAAAATTACATGTCTGCCCTCTCCATTTTACCAGTTCTTTTGGTCTTAAGGATGTATAAATATTCAATGAGCCCTCTCAGTAAACGCTGTGGGCAGTGGAAAATGCACAGAGCAAATATTTTTATGTTGCTCTGGTTTTGGAAATGATTTCTGAAATGTCCCTGCTAGTGCTGGACTTTCTTCCCCTGAACTCAAAGTGTACTGATGGTCACGTAACAAATTGCTAAAGTGAATTACAAAATGGCATTTGCACTGCTTGGCCATGCCAATGAGTGTAATTTAAATAAATCTGTTCATGAAGGCTAATTAGCAGGGACTGGGCAATTTGCAGCCCAGTGTACGGGGAGGCTCTGCCAATCACAGGAGGAATGGGCAGAGAGCTAAGTGCTGCTGAAGTGCTGCAGAGTTCAAACCACTTGGAGCTTTCAGGGATCAAGCACTAGATCAGAAGAGCACTGAATTAACACTGGTGAACTCCCGCGGGGGCTGCTGCTGGAGAGGGGAGCTGGTTCTGTGTGGCACATGGATTGTAGGAAACCTCTTCTGGCCTTTCTCTTGTCTGTTTTCCCAGTTGTCAAAGGGAGATAACGATGCTGATTTCTTTTTGAGACCACTTTGAGGTCAGCTGAGGAGGAAAGGTTGAGTAAAGCAGGATACAAGTTGAAAAACATTTGTTTTTACAGATGCTCTCCAGTGTTTGTATTGAAAATTCCTGGCTGGGAGAATCAGCTGGCATTGTAAATCAGTGGGATAAAGGCAGGTTAGACATTTGTTGGCTATAAGCACCAAAAAAGGTGTTACTTGTTTGCAGTAATCACAGATGTCCCTGGCTGTCCCTGAGGTGCCATGTGCTGTGTGAATGGCAGAATTCACAGTGTCACCTGAGACAGGTACGGGCATCAAACGAGTCCTTGGCTCAGTATCTGCAAGGCAGAAATTCAGCATCTAATCAGACATCTCAGAGGGAAAGAACCAGTCTCACTTTGTCCCCTGCCTTTGTGCCTCCTGTCACGATGGCCCTGATAACGTCTTCCCAGCAGGAGCTACCCTGGGAAAGTAAAAAGCAGCTTCTTTTTCTTTCCCCCCAAATGTACATTGAAAATAGGAGTGGAAGCAGCCCACAAAGCAAACCCTGCCGGTGATTATGGGGAGCCAGGAGAGGCACAACAGCACCCTTGTTCTGGTGGCTTTGAAATGGAACAAAGGCCTGGAGGGGACACGGCAGGGTCGGGTTTCACCTGCCCTTTGTGCCTGTGGGAGAAAAGCAGCTCCACCTCGACAAAACCCACTGGAAATGGGGACCTACCCATGCACGGGATCCCTGCAAGGCTCCACTGCAGCAGGTGCTCATGTCCCACCAAAACCTTGCTGAGATACTGGCCCAGCTCAGCTCCTGTGAGCCTCTGGGCTGTGGTGCTGGTTTGTCACCTTCTGCAGCAGAGGACACCCCACAGGTCTCATTTCAGGGATTCTTTTTCCTGTTTTGCATTGCAGTCCTGGCTGTAAGAATGAGACCTGTGCCTTTGCCAGCATTTCCCAGCCAGTGTCCAGGTTCTCGTTCCCATTCCACTGGGATCCTGTCACCAGGCTCGTTACCTTCTGCTTGTTCATTAGCTTGAGGTAATGAAAACAACAGAACCGTCAGAAAAAAAAGCCATGTTCTGTTTAGTGGAAATATCAAACCTACAAAACAAAATTAGATCCATGGGTCATACTGTATAAAAGGTGACCTAAAAAGGAAAAAACCCACCCAGGCTGTCAGTTCCCTGGCATCCTGTTTGTCATCAGCACAGGATAATTATCGTGGATTTTTGTGACACAATAAATACAAGAGCACAGGTGGGATCCATTTTCAGCTGTTTAATTGAAGAAATGAAAGATCCTGTAAGACAGAGTCAACACAGAGAATTTGTCAGGCTACGCTGAAAACTTCCAATAGCTGAGACCTTGGGGTTATAAAATTACTCATCAGGAGTAAAGTTTTTTATGGCTCAGAAGTGAAGGGTATTGATTTTATAAAATATAATTTTATATTCAATATAAATGGAGAAAACGGCTCAAGCCAGCTTTCTGCAGAGCCTGAAAATATAGGACTATTGGGTGTAAATCAATACAAATAATATCTTTAAACCAGAAATTTTGATTAATTTATAAAATACAGGCTGCAACTCTTTTTTCCCTTACAGCCAAGATTAAAAAAAAAGGAAGTAGGGAATGGTTTCTCCAGAGATTTCTGCGACTTGCTTTGTCTTGCTGGTGCATTGTGTGTTTATATTTGTAGAATGAACTTGATTTTTAATTCCTGATCTGGTAAGTCACAGAATCCTGGGATTGTTTGGGTTGGGAGGGATTTTAAAAACCCTTCCATTACCCCAGAGTGCTCCAGCCTGGCCTTGGGCACTGCCAAGGATCCATGGCACCCACAGCTTCTCTGGGCACCCCGTGCCAGGGCCTGCCCACCCTCACTGGGTAAAATTCCACCCCAAAATCCCATCTAGCCCTGTTGTTACCTCCTCAAACCCAGTGACTCCAGGTCTGCTGGAGATCCCACTGAACGTGCCAGGACAGGAGAGCGTCTCCCCTCAGCCCTGAGGGACGAGGGGGCGCGGGGCCCTTTTCCCGCCACTGCGCCGGCGCCATCTTGTCTCCCTCAGGACCTGAGGGACACCTGAGGGGCTGAAGAGCCAGGAGGAGACTGAAGGGTCCAGGAGGAGATTGAAGGGTCAGTGAGGGGAACCTGAAGAGCTCAGGAGGAGGTTGGAGGGTCAATGAGAGGCATCTGAGGGGCACCTGCGGGGCTGAAGAGTCCAGGAGGACGCTGAAGGGTCAGTGAGGGCACTGAAGAGTCCAGGAGGAGGCTGAAGGGTCAGCGAGGGCACTGAAGAGTCCAGGAGGAGGCTGAAGGGTCAATGAGGGCAACCTGAGGGGCTGAAGAGTCCAGAAGGAGGTTGAAGGGTCAGTGAGGGGCTGAAGAGTCCATGAGGAGACTGAAGGGTCAGTGAGGGGCTGAACAGTCCAGGAGGAGGCTGAAGGGTCAGTGAGGGGCTGAACAGTCCAGGAGGAGGCTGAAGGATCAGTGAGGGGCACCTGAGGGGAATGGCGGATGTGTAAGGAGGTCCATGATGGGTTGAGCAGCACCTGAGGAGGTTGAGGGGTCCCTGAGTGGGGCAGCTCCGCTCCAGCTCTCAGAACCCAGAGAATTTAAAATCCTGAATGACCATTTTAATCTGCCTCTGATACAGGTGTTCCAGTGCTGTGCCTTTGACACAACCTAGCTGGCGTGGGGTACAGCAGGCAACAATATTTAACTTCTTCTGAGGTGAGAATATTACCCTGCCTTGGAGGTAATTTTCCTACAGAAGGAAACATAAATTCTTCCATCTAATGGGATGGGAACAGGTTTGAGGGCCCCATTGTTCAGTGGTTTCTGTAAGGCAAATTTGGGCTGTCTCTCTGTGAGACTGTAGTTTGAAATGCTCTTTTAGAAAAATAGCTTGGTTCTCAGATAACTGCTTATTTTTCTTTAAAATGTAGGCTTATTTGTTCTCTAGTTTAACAGACCTTTATCCTAATGCCTGATGAAATGGTTAACAATTCTCACACGAGGTTCCAGATATAAAGACTGTGAAAGCCATTCAGGATTTTCTTCTAAAGACTGAACAGGCATCCTCTGAAAAATGTCAGCAGTTCTCTCCTATTAAAGGTTATTAAGATTTGGACAATGCCATGGTTCCTTTTACAGCAAAAACCAGAATCTGACAACCATTTGTTAAGTATCTAAATGTCTCTGAGGAACCCATGGAATAATAAGAGGCATTCAGAGGGTTTAAAAAAGCACCCATGGCCCCACTTGGGCATCTCTAGAGAGATTCTAGGTGTTCTCAGGGCTGGGCAATAAATGCCACATTGGCAGCCTGAAAAAAACTTGTTTTCACAGATTTTATTTTAATAAATTCACAACTTTTCTATTTTCAGGAAGGAATAAACTCACATTTTAAAGTAGTTTAATATTTAGTCCAAAACCTCAATTAAAGGTGCTTTGCAACCCAACACTTCTCTTTCCTCACATATAAATTGCCTTTTAAATATGAGCTGCCTCATTAAATTCAGTTGGCTTCCCAGAGAGAAGGAGGGTAAATATTTTTCAGAGCCTGGTGCTAATGGAGTCATTTAATGATGAATAATAAATAAAAATTACAGGCCTTTATTTGAGAAGCTTAGGTAGAGCTGTCACAGTAAAATTCATAACTTCCATCGCCAAATCCAAACAATAAAGAATTGTCTACTTCAGATGGCTTGAAATGCCTCTTATTGAAAACAGATGCTATTAGGTCAAAACATTTATGTTAAAAAATAACTTGTTATTCTCACTGTGAATGGTCTTAAGTGATTTGTTTGGATATGTACAAAATCTGAGTCAGTTTCCCTCAGTTTCAGATAAAGAATGGCTCATTCTCGTTCAGCACGGGACTTTGTTGCACTTTCAGATCTGCATCCAAACCTTGCTCGTCCTGTAAGTCTCACAGCCTTTTGTTCCCAGAGGAAATTGTATCTGAGTGTCTTATATTACTGCAAAATTATGTAATTGATGTGTATTTAGGTACTGATAGCATTAGTGCAATTGCTGGGTAGAAAGGACCTTCCCTTCTTTGTGTGCAAAGCAGCAAAATGAAAATTGATGCTGTTGCTGTCCACAGCCCGTGGGTACCACAGGCACAGATATTGACTGGACAATTCCATGTATCAGAGGCTCCTTTGTAGCACTTGAAATGGATGTGCTGAATTAGTGAAGACATTACTGAGGACATGACAGAGTCAGCATTATGCAGCCACAATCATCTGGGACCTCAGTGGGCTGTCAGGCAGGCTGGGAAGGCAGGGTAAAAACCTCACAGTTCCATGGCAAGGGTTTCTTTGGGATAAAAAATGGGTTTCCATAGGATCACAGGATGGTTTGGGGTGGAAGGGAGCCTAAAGCCCATCCAGTGCCACCCCAGCCAGGGACACCTTCCACTATGCCAGGCTGCTCCAAGCCAAGCCCAGTCTGGCTTTGGGCACTGCCAGGGATCCAGGGGCAGCCACAGCTCCTCTGGGCACCTGTGCCAGGGCCTGCCACCCTCACAGGGAAGGATTTCTCCCCAATATCCTAAGCCTACTCTCTGAAACCATTGCTCTTTGTCCTGTCACTCCATCCCTTGTAAAGAATCTCTCTCATGTTTCTTGTCAGCTCCTTCAGCCCCTGGAAGCCAAAATTAGGTGACCCCAAAGCTTCTCTTTTCCAGGATGAGCAATCCCAATTCTTTCAGCCTTTCCAATCATCCTGGAGCCTCCTCTGGACTCACCCCAACAGCTCCAGGTGCTCCCTGTGCTGGGATCCAGGGCTGGAGGCAGCTCTGCAGGTGGGGTCTCACCTGAGCAGGGCCAGAATGCCCCCTCCCCTTCCCCAGGGAAGTCCTGAAAAGATGAAAATAGGGAGTTTTCCTATTCCCACCACTTTTTATTTGGGATGGCACAATTTATTTTCTCATTTACTTTAAACAAATGAAAGAGGAGTCACAGAAAAGGGATGATCTAAGAGAAGTTTTCTATCTCCTTAGAGCTGTACTGATCCAAACTGGTGTTCAGCAATGCTAATCTAACCTGTCATTCACAGTTCCTCCCAAATAATGATCCACTAACCCACTGAAAAGCTTTTATTTTACAAATAAAAACTTTTATTTTACAAATAAAACTTATCTCGAGTACTGCAGTGAGCAACACACGGCAATGAAAGTATTTTCATAAAATAATAATTGATGATAGAATGATCAGTGTGTGTTGTGTTAGGCTGTGAAAACAGCTGAACACACAGTTTGAAGTATCCAAATGGCACGGTTTATGAGTTTGCTGTTTATTTTAAAAAGTGAGAGAGATTCAAGTGTAAACACTTGCAGTGCTCAGGAGTTGGTTGAGCAGCCTCAAGCAGAGCTCTGCCAAAGCAGGCACCATAGGGGGGGTTCCCCTCCTCTTTTGGGAAATGAGTGCTTGGGCAGTTGCACAATGAGCTGATCAAGGAAGTGATCTCTGGAAGTTTTTCTGCCTTCCTCAGTCCAAAATAGTTTCCAGCCAGATCAATTCCTTCTGCCAGCTCTCTGTGCAAGCTCGGGGTTGGAGACACAGAGGTGAACATATCTACAGCAGGGCCAGAGCAGATTTCTTTGGGAAATTGGGTATTTACACCAGAAATTAGACACAATCAGCCTAACTTCTGCAGGCACTCATCCTAAATGTCAGTTCTTTTGACATTTGGTGGTGAGATACAGGGAATGTTGCACTCTGATTTAATAGATTTCTTTTTTTCTTAATTAAGAAACAAAACCCAAAATAGAAAAACAGAATCCTAATCAGAATCACTGCATACAGTGGACATAAAGCATTCAGTCTGGAAGGGGGATATTACAGCGCTGTACACAAGTGGCCTCTTCCTGAGTGCGTCCATCCCTGCAGGATAAGGCAGTTCCCGTGCTCCCTCTAGTGATCCCAAGGAAACAGGAGAGCTGGCTTGTGAGCACGTCTCGATATCGCTGCAGTGAAGTCAGGCAGGTCACGCTGCTTTGGGAATACGTAAAAACTGAATCCTGGCTGGGTTATTGACCTGCAGCCCTGCCCTTCCCAGCTGGCTCTGGAATTCTGCTGCAATGGGACACTCAGGATGGCCAGAAGGGCTCGTGTGAAGGAGCTGTGGCTGCCCCTGGATCCCTGGGAGGGACCAAGGCCAGGCTGGACAGGGCTTGGAGCCCCCTGGGACAGTGGAAAGTGTCCCTGCCATGGCAGGGGTGGCACTGGATGGGCTTTAAGGTCCCTCCAACCCAAACCATTCCAGGATTCTGTGACGTGGAATTGAGGCAGGATGCTTCATGTTTGAAGGATCCTGGCAGTACTGGACTCTCAGTCTGTTCTTCCAGCCCTTGTCCCACTCTGACTGTCCTTGCTGAACTCTTAAATCCCAAATGAGCACTGCAAAACTCTTCTCTGACACCAAGGACCACTTGAAAAACAACAACAACCCACCACAGAGCTGTTATGTTGCAGATAGATAATATATCTATATCTACATATGTGTGTGTTTGCTCCCAGTAGTTGTGTTTGACAATTGAGAACAGGATGTGTTTACATCATAGACTCAGGTTTAGCACAGCAGAATAAGATTGATTTTGGTCTGAATCAACAGAAAAGCTCCTTGCCTCAGCTCCCTTGGAGTCACTTGGAAGACAGCAAGGGAGAGGCACCTGTAGAAATTTAGGCAGCTTGGCTGAGGCAGGACAAGCTCCTGTAGGTGCACACGTGTGGCTCGTGGTGCTGAGAGCCAGGAAAACCTTGGACACTTCAGTGTAAAATAAATCCTGTCCAGACTTTCCATGGAGCATTTGAGGAGATCTGAGACCTGTGCAGAGAGCATGAAACAACAACACAACAACATTGCTGCCTACCTGAGGAGAGATTGCTGTAGAACAGCCAAAATTGTGAAGGCTTGGGGTGAACTTTTGTCCTCTCATTTTCTTCACAAACAGAAACAGATGCATTTATTTTAATATTTTTATTAGTCACAATTTTTTCCTGAAGTAAACTTGTGTGTTTATGTTTTACTCTTTAGCTCATACGGTACTGTAGGATAAATAGATTAAAATGATTACCAGCCAGAAATATGTTTATTATCATCAGCAGAGTATAATTCCATGAAATCTAATTCATCATCTACATCTGGGTTTAATACTTGTACTCTATAATCTTTTTATTTTTCAGAATGTAATCGGGCTGGTTATTGGGAAAACAGATGTCAGAAGCTTTCCAGACCGAAAAAGTACAGTCCCTTTAAACTCTTTTTACTTCATTTTCTTCAACAGTGTAATTTGGCAGAGATGACTGAAATCAAGGTTTAAATGATAAACAGATTTCTCAGTGTAAAATGGATAGAATAAAATGCACTCAAAAAAATGGTGTCTGTTTGAGAACCAAGATGAAAGAGCAGCATTGGTTTGGCTGAGCCATATCAATTAGAAATTGGAAAAACTCTGTCATGGAAGTGTTTCATGCTCTGAAGATGGAACCAATATGAACCCAGTCTTCCATAAATACTGCTGGAATGGAGCTGGTGCCTTCACATTTGTTCTCTCTTAAAACAGAAATGTTGAGGACATGTCTTGTGGAGTGACACAAGTAATTTCTGGCCTGAGTAGCAACAGCTTCATCTGGGACAAAATGGGAGTTATATATTATTAATAATGTTAATTGGAAATTGAAATAACAAATTTACAGTCAGGGTTGGTGCAGACATTGTCAGGGAGCACCTCCAGCCCTGGAGAGCCATTCCAGCTCCAGGAGAAGGGCTCAGTTATTCTGCTGCCACTGGCTCCTGCTGAGCTGCTGGAGGGGTGAGGTTTTAGGGGAAAGTCATTTTTGCCACCCAAAACTGGGGCCAGCCTAGTGCAGGGTCCACAGAGGGGTGTTGGTGTGTGTGCTCCATGGGCCTGCACTCTTGGGGGATCACTCGAGTTTTCCTGGATAATTTAGCAATCTATTGCATTGTGCTGTGATCCTGGAAAGCTTTATTAGTTACCTGAATGAGACAGGGCAGGGATGCAGACACCAATATCCTGAATTTTCCATGGCACTGGAAACACTTTGCTTTATTGCATTGCCCCCCCGGCAGTGTCCCTGCAGCCTGGGCCATCAGCCAGCCCAGCTCCCACACACCTGGGGCTGTGTGACACAAACAGCCCTGCCTGTGTGCCAGCCCTGGTGTCACCTCCCGCAGCTCCTGCCCCTCTCCTGTTTGAGGTTCACACCTGCGGGGTGCTCAGGTACAGCCACAGCAGGAACTGCAGCCCATTCCCAGCCACCACCGTGCTCCTGCACCACCTGCTGGCCTCCAGGGGGAGAAAATTCCTGCTCAAATCCAAGAAAACCCCAAAATAGTAGTTTTTATGCACATATTCTAGTTAGAAATCGAGCTGTGCTGAGCAATTGCTGCAGCCCTGTTTATTTTTGCAGACATTGGCACTGAGAGATACACCTTCAATTTCACCATTCGTGATTCCCCAACTTATTTCATTAATGTCCAGTCCTGGGGCAGAGAAGAGTACATCAGATCCCTCTCAGAAAGCTTCAGAGTTGGTGACTGTGGTGAGTTTGTTTTATTTTATTTTATTTTATTTTATTTTATTTTATTTTATTTTATTTTATTTTATTTTATTTTATTTTATTTTATTTTATTTATTCCCACCGCGTTTCTGTTTGCATGGCAATCAGGGTTGTGCTGGTGGCTTTGCTGTGTTTTGCTCTGAGGACTCAGCCTAATTGGAAACAAATTGTTCAGTTCTGTTCAATAGAAAGAGGAAAGGAACAAGATTCCAAGGATTTCAACTGAAGCCCAGTAAATATGTCAACAAAAGAAACCCACTGGGTGCAGCAGCTCAGAGCTGGCCTGCAGTTAATCAATGTCAAAGCTCACATTATATTGAGGTCTTAAACATGATGAAAAATAAGCTGTAAGGCAGTTTGCTGTTTGTCTTCCCTCAGTTATAGATATGACTATGGTTGCTGATAAAACCACAACAAAAATCCTGTATTTATTTACAGGGTGCATTTTTATCTTTTTTAAGTTCATTGAAAGATTTTGCTGCCTGTGGTTGTTTGGGTAAAACTTACAGACTGTACACACAAAAATATCTATAATTGTACCTATAATCAATTTCTAACATTACTTATCAATGTTTTATTTTAGTTACAATTGAAAATCCATTAATTCAGTCAAAGGAAGCAGAAAGAGAAGAAAAATTCAACCCTGTAACTCCTAGGTAAATTTAAAGCATGGAGTGCTAGTTCTTTCTAGAAAGATCAAAGTTAAGACTTGCTTTAATTTCCAGGCACATGAAATTGGTAGAAATTTTTGGTTTTCTTCTTGTGTAGCTGTACCTTCCTCCTGTGCTCAACAGTGTCTGGTCAAATCTCAGAGGAGAATATATTTAATAAACAAAAGGTCATAAAGCAATAATGTTCTTTGTTACTAAACAGAGTAAATTTCATTCTTTGAGTAAAATTGACAAGTTTTTTTTATACCTTTAGGAAAAACTATACTGGAATAAAGTTGCTTTTCCATATGAATGAACATTTTACACTGTTGATACCTCAGTGAGTGCAGTGCTGACCCATGGGATTTGTTCTGTTCTAGTGGCTACAAATTATTGCTCAGTGAAAATCACTCTGTGGTTAAAACCTCCTCCTGCTACGACACAGACACCAGGCTCCTGGCCCTGCTGCACCTGCCTGTCAAGGACCCTCAGGATTATTATTCCCTGGGGGACATCGTGGCCAATGGACAAAGCCTCCATGGGAGAGTCCTCAACGTGCTGGCAGCTGTCATGGCAGTGAGTGAGGAGCATTTCTGTGCTCTACTACGAGTAACTTCATTGTAAATCTGTGTAAATGTGGATTCTGGGCTGTGATGGCAGTGAGTGAGGAGCATTTCTGTGCTCTACTATGAGTAACTTCATTGTAAATCTGTGTAAATGTGGATTCTGGGCTGTGATGGCAGTGAGTGAGGAGCATTTCTGTGCTC
>JAWWMS010000043.1:14923835-14940271 GCA_035048045.1 Chlorospingus semifuscus | reverse complement strand
GGACTACAGCACCGCCGGCAAGCGAGCCGTGTGTCGTGACACGGGACTACAGCACCGCCGGAAAGCGAGCTGTGTGTCTTGACACGGGACTACAGCACCGCCGGCAAGCGAGCCGCGTGTCGTGACACGGGACTACAGCACCGCCGGAAAGTGAAGAGCAGCACTGACTGTCGTAAAAACCACCGCAATTACAATATTTTATTTTTTATTTTTGCTCTGTAAATATCAACATTTTGGAATAAACTGATACTGTGTAAGGCCTTTTCGCGTTCTAAGCAAATAGAAATGTGTCAGCGCCAGGAAAATTTGGTGTAATTCCTCTTCTTTCACGCGTTGGAATCGCCTGCCTCAAGGGGATCCCAAAATTAAATCCCAGCAAATGTTTCAGGCTCTGAGAAAAAAAAAATTAGGTACAAAATGAGGTGAATTCCCTGCAGCTGCTGGGCCCAGCCAGGTGCTCAGGGGGTACTTAAGGAGCACATTTAGGGTGGGGAATATTTGGGGTTTTGGCAGAGTGGGAGATAGGGAGTAGCTGAGGTTTGTTCTGATTTTTGGGGCTGGGCTGTGCAGGACCTGGCACCCACTGACTCTGTACACACACTTTTTATATTTATAATCTATAATTTATATTTCATTTTTATATGTTATTATAATAATTTTATATTTTATATTTGTTATTAATATTTTTATATATTTACTTATAGTTATATTTTATATTTATTGTTTATATTTTATAGTTATAGTTTATTTGTATTTATATTTACATTCACATCTATATTTACACTTATATTTATATTTACAGTTATATTTATGTTTTAAATTTATACTCATATATTTCCTGTTTATATTGATATTTATTTACATTTCCCTCTCTATTTCCATTTCTCCCCAGCAGGTTAAGCTGCTCTGCCCATCCCCAGGTGCCAGCCTTGCTGTGCCAAGCTGGGCACACCCCGAGCCCCTTTCCAGGAGCTCTTTTTCCTGGATTTCCTTGTGCTGGGAATGAGGAACGAGGCAATTCCGGCCCAGTGAGTGTCCCCAGCAGGAGCTGCAGCATTTGGGGTGCCTCCAACACCTCTCCCTGCCTCCCCTGGGAAAGTGGGGACAAACCCCAACTGCTGGGCTGGGGGCTCTGGGAGTCTGGGAGGGGGTCAGTGGGGTGAGGTGGGATCCATGGGATGGAATAGGATGGGATCCATAGGATGGAACTGAAAAGGATGGGAAGGGATCCGTGGAGTGGGATGAGATGAGATGAGATCCATGGGATGGGATCCATGAGATGGGGATCGGGTGGGTTCCATGGAATGAGATCCATGGGATGCAATGGAGTAGGATAGGATGGGATCAATGGGAAGGAATTGAATAGGATGGGATGGGATGGGGTGGGATCCATGGGATGGAATAGGATGGGATGGGATCTGATCCATGGAGTGGGATGGGATCCATGGGAAAGGATCCATGGGATGGAATGGAATAGTATGGGATGGGATGGGATCCATGGGGTGTAATGGAATAGGATGGAGTGATATCCATGGGATGGAATCCATGGGATGGGATGGAATCCATGAGATGGGATCCATAAAATGGGGATGGGATGGGATCCGTGGGAAGGGATCCATGGGGCTCCTGAGCAGCCTTGGTCAGCCCAGAGCCTCCTCCTGCTGCAAACCACTCTCCCAGTGACCCTAAAACCTGTCACACCTCACCCTGCTGTGCCAGGAGTGTCCCCAGAGTGTCCCCAAGACCCGTGGGATGGGATGGGATCCATGGGATGGGAAGGAGCGGGATCCATGGAATGGGATGGAATCTGTGGGATGGGATCCTGAGCAGGAGGGGCTGGGGCACTGCTGGCCCCATTTCCGTGCCCTGCTGCTCCCCAAACCTGGCACAGAGGCACAGCACACGTCACAGCAGCCACTTTTCCCTTTTCCCCTCTCCTTGCTCAGTTTGTTTGCTCTGCAGGGCTTGGAGCCTTCCCTGAGCGTGGTTTGGGCTTTGTGCAATGCAAACAGCACAGAGCCAGGGAAAGCTCTTGTGCAAACCTGCAGGGAGGAACTGTGGGGTTGAATTCCAGCTACAAAGGGATGTTTGGGGCTGCTGGAACTTCTGGGGGTGTCCCCATTGTCCCTGGGACACAGGAGGGGCTCTGGGACGGCTCCAGGGCAGGGGTTAAATAAGGACTGAGTTCAGAGGGGTTGGGATGTTTGTAGGAGTGCTCTGCAATTTCTAGAGCAGGGGATAAATTACTGTTGGGATGTTTGTGGGATTGTTCTGCAGGTCCCAGAGCAGGGGATCAATCAGGATTGAGTTTAGAGGGGTGGAAGTGTTTGTGGGATTGCTCTACAATTCCCAGAGCAGGGGAAAAATTAGAATTGGGGTGTTTGTGAGTTTGTTTTGCAGGCCCCAGAGCAGGGGATCAATCAGGATTGAGTTTAAAGGGGTGGCAGTGTTTGTATTTTTGTTCTGCAGGTCCCAGGGCAGGGGAAAAATCAGGATTGGAGGGTTTGGTGGTAGGAAAAGTTCTCTGGCACCCCTGCCTTCCCTCTCTCCTTCTTTGCTGCTGAAAATCCCCCTCAGCTGAGGATGGGATCCCAGAATCACTGGGGTTTTGAAAGACCTTTAAAAACCCAACCATTCCCCCAGCACTGCCAGGGCCACCCCCAGAACCTGTCCCCAAGGCCACCCTCAGAACCTGTCCCAGGGCCACCCCCAGAACCTGTCCCCAGGCCAGCTCTGAAATCCCTGCAATGACCCCAGCACCGCCCTGGGCAGCTGTGCCAGGGCTGTTCCCCCCTCTGGGGGAGGAAATTCTTTATTAATCTCCAAATTAAACTTCCCCTGGTGCACCTGGAGGCCATTTCCTGCTGTCCTGTCCCTGCTCCAGGGTGCCTGAGCTGTGACACCCAAACCCCCACCCCGGGCTGACCCCTCTGGCATTTCTGGGCGTGGGCTCTGCGGCTCCTTGGAGCCAAAATTTGTTTCTGTTCCTGAATTCCCCGCTGGGAACTGCAGCCCTGAGCAAACAGTGACACCAACTCCTCGGGGAGGCAAATATTGTCCTGTTTGTGGGACAGGGATCTCCCTGCTGGTGACATTTACGGAGGCTGTGTCACCCCGGGGGCACGGGCTGGGGTGAGCTCCTCATCCTCCCTCAGCTCCGTGCCAGGTTTGGCACTGGAGATTTTTGTGGCTGAACCAGAGACAATCCAAAGGAACAAACTCCATTTCCAGAAGGTTTAAACTGGGTTTAAACTGTTTAAACTATTGCAGCATGCGTGCTTTTTATACATTCCTATAAAACTCATAAATTTAACTTTGCTCATTGGTCCGGAAACACAAACAAAGGGAATAGAGAATATAGAACTGGAATAGACAATTGCAGGTTTCTCTTATTTCTCCTTCTTTCTTTCTTGGTTTCTGTGCCAATGACCGTGGTAGGGAATTCTTTCCACGTGGATGCTCTTCTCAAAAAGCTGCTGTGAAAGCTCCTCTGCAAGGGTGGCACTGGAGCAGCCCTGTCCCCCATCCCTGCTGGAGCTCTCTCCATCCCAGGAGAAAATCCCAGGAGATATTTCAGGAGAAAAAGCCAGGGTGAGGTATTGGAATCTGAAATGCAGGGAACTCCCAGAACAAACAAGTCATTGTTGTGAAAAATCAGCATCCACTTTGTGAGGAAATGCCATCCACGAGTGCCAAAAATCAAAGAAGTCAGAGGTGAAACAAAACGAAAAAATTCCCTGGACATATAAAAGAAAACCCTCAAATATTTATATATATAATACAAATAATATATATTATACAGACATATATCTTATATATTTTTATGATAATCGTATTAGAAGATATTTATATTATAATACATTATATATTTATACTATAATTATAAGATTTATAATACATTATATATTTATATTATAGTTATATTATAATATATTTATAATATATTATATTTTGTATTTATATTATATATTCAAATATAAATTTATATGTCTAGATGTTATATATTTATATAAAATATATAAATATAAATTAGATGTACATTATTTATATTTATTATAATTATATAAAATATAATATTTATAATAATTTAGATTTAACATAAAAATACATTAAAATATATTAAAATATTAAAAAATATAAATATATTAAAAGATATAGATATATAATGCCTACGAATATGCATTTAAACAGTGCAATTAAAAAGTACATAAGGAAATTTGCTACGGCTATTGCTGTGCTTTTGGCAGTTTGCTGGATTTTATCCCTTTTATCCCTTGTTCAGCTTTTAAAAGTTGAAATTGAGCCTCGTTGCTCACCCCTTATCCAGCCCCGGCTTAGCCGGGCCAGCACAAAGCCCCTTTGTCCCGGCTGGGCGTGCCCGGGGGGACCGGGCAGGATTTATTGTCCCTGTCACACCTGGCTGAGCTCAGCCTGCCCAGCCCGGCCCACCTGGGCACGCTCGGGCTCATTGTGGGGCTGTTCCCCCCCATTTTGGGGCTGTTCCCCCCGTTTTGGGGTGTCCCACCCTTCCCTCCCAGCCAGGGGGGCCCTGGCACAGAACTGGGAGCAGGTTTTTGGGAAAAAGCATCTGGGAGGCAGAGGCAGGGCTGTGTGGCATGGGGTGAGTGAATTAAAGCGGATTTTATTCCAGATGAGCCCCAAAATCCCCCTCACAGACCCTGCAGGGTCATGGAGCAAATTAAATGGGATTTTTTATTCCAGGTGAACTCCAAAATGTGTCTCACAGACCCTTGTAGGGCTGGTGTGTCACGGGGTGAATTAAATGGGATTTTTTATTCCAGATGAGCCCCAAATCCCCTTCACAGAGCCCTGTAGGGCTGGTGTGTCTTGGGGTCAGATAAAGAGGATTTTTTTATTCCAGGTAAGATCCCAAAACCCCCTTACAGACCCTGCAGGGTCATGGAGTAAATTAAATGGGATTTTTTATTCCAGGTGAGCTCCAAAATGCCTCTCACAGACACTTGTAGGGCTGGTGTGTCATAGAGTGAATTAAATGGGATTTTTTTATTCCAGGTGAGCTCAAAAAGTGCCAAAAATCCCCAAAAATGCCAAACCCAGAGTTTTGGGCCCTGAAACCCGGCTGGAGGATCCCAGAGGCCTCTTGCCCTGAGCTCCAGCCCTATGACTAATTACTAATTACCCTAATTGCGAAGCGCCGATGGCTCCTGCGGGGTTGGTGCTGTGGGATGGGGTTTGGGGCAGTCTCTGAGTCACAGCAGCCGCGTTTGTTGGTGACCCCAGGAATTCCAGAGCGCTGAGAAGGACCTGGAGAGCGCTGAGAACCGCGGGGGTGTGGTGGCACTGGGAGGGGACAGTGACACCAATTATTGATGGCCAGGAACGGGCAAGCCCAGGCCAGGCCCGAGCTGGGCTTGGCAAAAACCTGCCTGGAGAAACACCCAGGAAGGGACCAAACAACGGGGTTTTTTTTAAATTTGGTTGGTTTTTTGGTTTTGTTTGGGGTTTTTTGGTGGGTTGTTTTTTTTTTTTTTGATTGGTTGGTAGTTTGGTTTTTTGTGTGTGTGTTTTTGGTTTTGTCTGTTTGTTTTTGGTGGTTTTTTTTGGGATTTTTTTTTTGGTTTTTTTTTGTTTTTTTTGTTTGGTTGGAGTTTTATTTTTCGGTGTGTTTTTTGTTTGGTTGGTTTTTGGTTTCTTTTTTGTTTTGTTTTTAGGGCTTTTTTGTTTGTTGTTTTTGGGTTTTTTGGTTTTTTGTTGTTTGTTTGTTTGGGGTTTTTTGGGGTGGTTTTTTTGATTGGGTTTTTTTGCTGGTTTTTTTTGTTGGTTTGGTTTGGGGTTTTTTGTTTTCGTTTGTTGTTTGTTTGTTGTTTTGGAGTTTTTTATTTTGTTTTTGGGGTGGTTTTTTTGTTTGGGGTTTTTTGGGGTGTTTTTTTTGCTTGGTTTTTTTGTTGTCGTTGCGGGTTTTTTTGGGTTTTTTTGGGTTTTTGTTGTTGTTTTGGTTTGATTTTGGGTGGTTTTTTTTGTTTGTTTGGGGTTTCTTTGTTTTCGTTTTTTTCCAAATCTGAGGATGTAAAATTCCCCTGAGATGAATGCAAAGGCACCGAGCTCCCAGCCTGACATCCATGGGATCTGGAATCATGGAATATCCTGAGTGGGGAGGGATCACAGGGGTTGTATCCCAATAAATCCCATCTCCTGGAGCTCTTGGGCTGTTCCTGGTGATCTGTTCATATCCTTGGGGATGAACCTTTCCTAGAATCCAACCCGACCCTCCTGGCACAGCTGCATCCCCCATCCCGCCTGCCCAGAGCTCCCCTGGGCTCTCCCGGCTGGAGCTGCCTGGCACACCCGGGGATTCTCCGGCAGCTCCGGGCACAGAATGGATCCCGGGTGCCGAACCCTGCCCGGGGCTGCGGGGAGCGCTGCCCGGCCCGGGCCGCCTTAATCCGGGACGGACAGACGGACAGACCCGGCTGGCGGCGGGTCCCGGCACTGCCCAAGAGCCCGGGTTTGTCCCGCAGGGGTTTTGTCCCGCAGGGTTTTGT
Organism: Chlorospingus semifuscus; assembly: GCA_035048045.1. Taxonomy (NCBI): domain Eukaryota; kingdom Metazoa; phylum Chordata; class Aves; order Passeriformes; family Passerellidae; genus Chlorospingus; species Chlorospingus semifuscus. The sequence continues at coordinate 14,933,747 of JAWWMS010000043.1, read as the reverse complement.
CCCGCAGGGGTTTTGTCCCGCAGGGTTATGTCATGTCCCGCAGGGGTTTGTCCCGCAGGCGTTTGTCATGTCCCCCAGGGGTTTGTCCCGCAGGGGTTTGTCCCGCAGGGTTATGTCCCCCAGGGGTTTGTCCCGCAGGGGTTTTGTCCCGCGGGGTTTTGTCCCGCAGGGGTTTGCCCCGCAGCCCCTCTGTGCTCCTGGAGCCAGGGAGCGCCCGGCTCCTGCTCCATCCCCTCGGTGTTCCCGGAGCCCGGGGAGTGCCCGGTTCCATCCCATGTGTTCCATTCCGGGGCTGGGGGAGTGCCCGGCCCCCTCTCCATCCCCTTTCTGCTCCCTCTTCGTCCCCTCTGTGCTCCCGGAGCTCAGGAGTGCCCGGTTCCCTCTCCATCCCCTGTGTTCCATCCCGGAGCTCAGGAGTGCCCCGTTCCGTCCCCGGGGAGTGCCCGGCTCCCTCTCCATCCCCTCTGTGCTCCCGGCCCCGTTCCATGCCCGGGGCGTGTCCCGCTCCATCCCGGGATGCAGCACCCGGGCCACGCCCCGGTTCTCCCGTCAAAAGGAGCCCGCGGTGCCCGAGCGTGCCAGGGACCGGCACGGGCACAGGTGAGCGCCACAGGGTCCCCTCCGGGCGGGCACGGCCACCTCCTGGCCCTGGGCCACCAAACCGGGTCATGTCCTGGCCCTGGGTCACCTCCTGTCCCTCTGCCACCTCCTGTCCCTCTGCCACCCTCCTGGGTCACTTCCTCTGCCACCCCCTGTGCCACCTGCCCCTGGGCCACCCCCGGTCCCTGTGCCACCCCCCCGGGTCACTTGCTCTTTCTCTGTCACCTCCTGTCCCTCTGCCACCGCAGACCCAGCTCAGGGCGTGGTGCCTTCAATAACTCCAAATTCTCCCTGTGTTTTCCCAGAGCCCCCCTCACCCCAGGAGTTTTTCCCATTTTTGGGGGCTAATTTGGGGGGTTTGTGAAGGGTGCCGGGGTGTCCAGATTTCCACCTGGCCTTTACCTTTCTTCCTCTGGGTTTGAGGTTGGTATGAATTTATTTCTCTTTGATTTTTTCTTTCTGAACTGATTCCTGTGGTGTCCTGAAGACCTGTGCTCTTTTGGTTTTTATTTATTTATTCCTGGTTGGTTTTTCCTTTCTGAACTGGTTCCTGTGGCTCTCCTGAAGACCCGTGCTGTTTTGTTTTTTATTTATTTATTCCTGTTTGGTTTTTCCTGGCTGGGCTGAGGTGGTTCCTGCAGACCTGTCCAGAAATGTCTCCTCTGCTGCCAGGGCTGGGATTCCTCCTGCTGCTGCTGCTGGGTGAGTCTGCTGTGGGCTGGCCCAGGAGGGTTTTCCATACCTGGGACCACCCTAAAAGGGAAAATTGTGCTGCCAGAGCACAGAATGTGACTTTGGTGGTTGCTCTAAATCCCCAGCCTTTCATTGTCCTGTTTGTGGTTGGATTTGTGAGTGAAATATTTCAGTTTTTAGGGTGGGAAGGTCCCACTGGCACTGATTCTCCCCCTGTCTGTTCGGAGCTGTGTGGTCCCTGTTCCTCTGCTGGGAAAGCGCTTAAGGAATAATCACAATTAAATCTGATTACCTCTCTATTCATTGAATAATAAATCCCAGCACGGTTTGGGGTGGGAGGGACCTTAAATCCCCTCCACTCCATGGGCAGGGACCCCTCCCACCATCCCAGGCTGCTCCAAGCCCTGTCCAGGGACATTTCCAGGGATGGGAAATCCATTCCAGGGCCTGCCCACCCTGCCAGGGAACAATTCCCAATTCCCAACATCCCACCAGCCCTGCCCTCGGGGTGGGAGGGCACATTCCCAATTCCCATATTCCCAATATCCCAATTCCCATATTCCCAATATCCCAATTCCCAACATCCCACCAGCCCTGCCCTTGGGGTGGGAGGGCATATTCACAATTCCCAATTTCCATATTCCCAATTCCCATATTCCCAATATCCCAATTGCCAACATCCCACCAGCCCTGCCCTCGGAGTGGGAGGGCATATTCCCAATTCCCAATATCCCAATATCCCACCCAGCCATTCCCTGGGCTCTGTCCCAAATCCTGCACCCCAATAGGGGAAGGCTCCTTTGGCTGTTAATTAGTGACAGTTCTGCATTAATTAAATAATTAAAAATGAGGTAATTAAGGAAGGTGTTGTGCTGATGAAGTGAAGAAGGCAATGCAGGTGTTGTGCTCATCCAAGCTGCTTTAGGGCCCCCTTCCCAATGCAGTTTTTGGGATTGTGAGCTCATCCACAGCAGGAAAGTCACTCCTCCATCAGAGCTATGGAGCTGCAGAGCCCTCTCTGTGTCCCCTCCCTGTCCTGCCCTTGTCACACTGGTATAAAATATATTAGCATATAGTATAAAAATATAATATATCAATATAATATATATCAATATATCAATATATAATATATCAATATATTATATTATATTATATATTTTTGATATATTTATAACATATTTTCATATTATGTATCATATAATCTATTTATATATATCTATAACATTTTTACATTATTATACATTATTATAATATATATAATATTGAATATAGTACATAGTATATTAATATAATGATATATTGATATATTATATATCAATAATGTATTGATATATTAATATATACTATTATAATATATACTAAATTAATATATGCTAATATAATATCTAGTATATTCTTTATTACATTACATTGCATTCTATATATATTAATATATATAATATATATTAATATATTCTATAATAACCTAAATGATAATATTTGTATTGTCTCACCCTTCACATGAGACTAAAAATACAATAAAATTTTTAAAACACCTCTGAGTTCCCCCATCTCTGAGTCAGAAAAAAGCAGAATGCAGCAGAAATGAGCTCTGAAATCCTTCAGGGAGCTGGGGGGGCTGGGCTGGGGCTGGGAAGGAGCTCTGTGCTGGCTCTGCTCCCAAATCCCTTTGTCTTGTAGGGTGCCAGGGAGCTGCTGCTGCTGGGACAGAGCTGGTAAGGCAAATTCCACCCCAAAATTGAATTTAGTGTGGGTAAAACCCTCCAGGATGGTTTGGGTTGGGTTGGGGGAACCTTAAAGATCAGCCATGGCAGCTCCCCTTCCTCTGGGACCCCACTGGAACCACCAGGGGAACTTTCCCTCCCCTTGTGGGGTGGGATGGGCTGGAACTGCCCAGGTGAGTGAGGTGCAGAGCCAGGAACTGTCCTGGGGCTCAGGGTTAGGGGTTTGGGATTTCAGTGAGTGTGCTCAGGGTTTGGGGTTTCAGTGAGTGTGCTCAGGGTTTGGGATTTCCATGTGTCTCAGGATTTGGGGTTTCAGTGTCTCAGGATTTGGGGTTTCAGTGTCTCAGGATTTGGGGTTCCAGTGTGCTCAGGTCCCACCCCACCCCTAAGGGCTCCCCCAGCTCTGACATTGTTTGCAGTGATCCCAAATAATGTCAGGGCTGCATTTTAACCCTGTCTCTTTTCTCCTCCTCCTGGTGCAGTGCTCCAGCTCCCCTGTCAATGGTGAGTTCCTTTCCAAATATTTATCAGAGAACTCAAGGAGAGCTCTGTGTGCCAACCCTCCCACAATTCCTTACCTTTGTCTCTCTTTTTTTGTTCTGGGCTCAGAATCAGCCGTGTGTGCCTCAGTGCCGAGGTAGGTGAGCCATCCCCAGGGGCTGTGGCATTTCCTTGGGAGGGATTCTGCTTTTCTTGGGGTGACCACATCCCCCTGAGCCCAGATTTTGGGATTTTCCCCAGGGCTGCCCGTGGGCAGGGAGGGCTCTGGTTGCACTTGTTCAAACAGTGAATGAAGGGAAAGTGCCCTGCTGGGGTTTGGGAAGACAAAGAAAGGCAGGGCCGGGCCCTGGGGAGCAGCCAAGAGCCTTGGCACCGGTGCTGAGCTTATCTTGGCTCCAGTGGGGCTCAAACAGCCCCACTCCAGACCTCACTCAACCTGAATGGTGGCTGAGGGTCAGCAGTGCACCCCTGCCTGTCGCCGTGCCAGGGTCCTGCCCTGTCCCTGTGTGCCCTGAGCTCCGCTCCTGCTCACTTGGGAGGGCTGGATCCCTCCTGGGGGGACAGCCAGGAGCCAAACCCTGCTCAGGGCACTCAGGTGCCTTTGGGTGCCGTGCCCAGCTGTGCTCTGGGCTGCTGAGGGGTGACACTTCACATCTGCATCTGTCCCCATCCACTCCTGCCCCCACCCAGTTTGGTGCCCAGCTTCCAGTTTTACCCCACATTCCCCACAGCTTGTGCCTCAGCTCCCCACCAGTTCTGCCCCACCCAGTTGTTCCCCATCCCATCCTGCTCCAATTCCCATCCAGTTCCCCCATTCCCAGCCCATCCTCTCCCAGTTTCCCCATTCCCATCCTTCCCCTATTCCCATTCCCATCCCATCCCAGTCCCCCATTCCCAGTGCTGTCCCAGTTTCCCCCATTCCCATCCCAGTTTCCCCATTCCCAGTGCTGTCTCAGTTCCCCATTCCCAGTTTCCCCACTCCTACACTGTCCCTGTTCCCCATTCCCAGTTTCCCATTCCCATTCCCGTCCCAGTTCTCCCATTCCTGTCCCAGTTCTCCCATTCCCATTTCCATCCCAGTTTCCCCCATTTCCATCCCAGTTTCCCCCATTCCCATGTCCCAGTGCTGTCCCTGTCCCCCCAGTGCCAGCCAGGAGCAGCTCCTGGAGGTGTCCCAAGGCCGAAGGTCCCCGTGCAGCCTCAGCTTTGCCCAGCTGGCCTGTGCCCAGGTGAGGACCCCCAATCCCTCAATCCATCAGTCCCAGGGGCTGGGATTTGTGTTCCTTGGGAATTCTGACACAAACCAGCCCTGGGGGAGCAGCCAAGGCTGTGCCTGGGGTTTCACCCTGAGCTGTGGCACTGCCACCCTCCAGGGGACACTGCCCTGTGCCAGGGGGCTCGGGGGTGCCCAAAGCACCACGGACACCTTGTGGAATTGGGGATTTCCCTCTCCAAACCCCTGGAGTGAGAAGGAAGTTGGGGCAAATGGACTTTGCAAATCAAATTGACTCTTAAAAATTGGTGTCACAGCATTGGGATGAATCTCTGCAGGAGACTCACCCTGGGTGTTGGGATAAAGCACAATTAGAGAAATAAAAACACTATTAGAGAAGGAAAAGCACAACTGAAGGGGTAAAAAGCACAGTTAGAGAAGTAGAAGCACAATTAGAGAAGTAAAATCACAATAGAAGGGGTAAAAGCACAATTAGAGAAGTAAAAACACAACAGAAGGGGTAAAAGCACAATAGAAGGGGTAAAAGTACATTTAGAACTGGTTGCAGCCTGGAAAATGCCACCTGGATATTCCAGGTTTAGTTTCTTCCAGGTTTTGTCATTATCTCTTAAGTTGCTGCCAGTAATTGTAATTAAATTGACAGCAATTTGTGTGGTTTTGGTAAATATTTCTGACAGAAGGATGGCACTCCTGCAAATAGTTGTCAGTGGGGTTTTGGGTGGGGGTTGGAATTTTTTGGTGTTTATTTTTCTCTTAGTTTTTTTTTCCTTAGGTTTTGTGGGGTTTTTTTGTGGTTTTGTTTTGGGGGGGGAGGGAGGGGTGTTTGTTTGGTTGGTTTTGGTTTTGTTTTGTTTGTTTCTTTTCCCTTCTATTGTTTGTAAGCCATTTCGCTGAAAAAATATTGGGGAATTAAAGAGGTCTCCATGGAAGTTTCTAGTTAGATGAAAATTTTCAGAAATTTGGGCAAAGTTTTGGCAATTTTGGGGGTTTTTTTTTTGGATAAAGTTTTAAAACCTTTACCAGTTTTTTACCCCCTCAAGGGAGGAATCCCTGAGGGTGATTTCCCCCCTAAATCTTGTCTTTATTTGCATTTCTCTTCTCTTTTCCAGGGAGCTTGGCTCCAGGACCTCCAGGATGATTTCCTCTCCTCCTTATATTCCTGCCTGGCCTCTAAGCCCAGCACAGCTCTGGATCCAGAATATTCCATCCTGTTCTTTTCCAAATACGATGCCAGGAAGCTTTTGGTGTCCCTGACCGAGTTCAGCCAGCAGGTGAGCCTTCCCTCAAATGGAATTCCCTCAAATCCAGGGAATTTTTGCTCAGGAAAAGACTTAATTTCAAATCCCCTGATTTATTTCTTTACCTTATTTTGGAAAGAGATGTCACCCTATGATTTTTTTTTTTTTTGAAGGATTTTTTTTTGAAGGATTTTTTTTTTGAAGGATTTTTTTTTGAAGGATTTTTTTTGAAGGATTTTTTTTTGAAGGATTTTTTTTTGAAGGATTTTTTTTGAAGGATTTTTTTGGAAGATTTTTTTTTTGGAAGATTTTGATTTTCTAAGCCTTCTGATGTTTACATTCTTGTAATGAACTTTCTCTCACACTTTATGTAAGCAACTTGTTGTTTTGCATTCTTTTCTGGAGGAAGAGAAATTTGATAGACTGTTGGACCAGTGTCATTGGAAAGGTGGCACTGTCACCCTCCAACCCACTGTCACTTTTGGAAATCTATAAATTTTGGAGTCAGAAATTAAAATTCTCTTTTTACCTTGAAAAGAGCAGCGAGTCCACTGTGTCCTATAGATCAAAGAGCCCCATTCAAAGCAGCAGATTTAATTTGGCATTCAGATTTTCTTGGATTTCTGTCCACGTCTGGCTGTAACTCCCTGGAATTCAGGGTTTTTCCTCCTGCTTTGCCCCCAGTTTTCGCAGGTGCCCGTTTCCCTGGAGTGGAGCCTGGTGTTCCTCAATGGGCTGTGGGACAGGATGCTCCAGGTGCCCGGCATTGGGACCCCCCCAGTGCTGCTCCAGTGGCTCCACGGGGGCCTCCAGCCCCTCCTGGGGCACCCCGAGGTCTTCGGCTGCCTCCGTGCCAAGGATGTGTCCTGTGAGCAATTCCAGCTGCTGTGAGTCTGGGCTGTCCCCTCTGATGTCCCCTCCGTGCCACCAGAGCCACCCCTGGGGGCTCCTCCGGGGGGGAAAAATCACTTTGGAGAAGGGTGGGAAATGGATTTGTAGAAAATCTTTAAAGTTTAATTAAAGGTTTATACAGTGTGTATTTATATATCAGTTTTAAGATAAGAAATGTTGATTTAGAAATATTATAGATAGGCCAAACAATGCTTCTAGTGTGTTGGAATTGGGAAATTACAATACACTGGCTTTTTTGGAATTGGGAAATTACAGTACACTGGCTTTATAGGAATTAGGAAATTACAATACACTGGCTTTTTTGGAATTGGGAAATTACAATGCACTGGCTTTTTTGGAATTGGGAAATTACAATGCACTGGCTTTTTTGGAATTGGGAGATTACAATTATAATACACTGGTTTTTTTACAGTTAGGAAATTAGAATACACTGGCTTTTTTGGAATTAGGAGATTACAATGTACTGTTTTTTTTGGAATTGGGAAATTACAATGCACTGGCTTTATTGGAATTAGGAAATTAGAATACACTGGCTTTTTTACAGTTAAGAAATTACAATACACTGGCTTTTTTTGGAATTGGGAAATTACAATACATGGCTTTTTTACAATTAGGAAATTACAATACAATGGCTTCTGATTGTGATGGTGAGAATTATAACATCTGTATTGTCTCAACCTTCTCATGAGACTGAAAATGGAATAAAAGCCTTTAAAACACCTCCCAGTTACCCCATCTCTGGGTCAGAAAACAATCCGACAGAAAAGGATGGGATTGAGAATATCCATGTTTTTGTGAGAGCCCAGCCCTGGCCTCAGCAATGTTTGAGGTGCTTTCCTTCTCTTTGCAGAGTGGCTGCCCTGGATGGAATCTATTCCCAGCTTCCTGTGCAGGAGCAGAGGAATCTCTACGCTGGGATCAAGCATTTCCTCACCCAGCATGGTAAAGGATTTCCCTGATTTCCCTGGGCTCTGTCCAGGGGGTTTGGGAATCTCCAATGGGAACAGGCTGGGAATGTCAGCAATTAATGGATTTGGGAATGATTTCCCTGCCTGGAGGCTTGATTAACTCAGGGTTTTTATAATTTTTTTTATAAATTCACTGTATTTGCTGCCTATGCAGGGTTTGGTTGGGCTCAGGAAAGGACTCAGGCAGGAGCTGCCGTGAATTCCCTGCAGAAAGCTCCTGGTGCATGAGGAGGGAAGGGAGAAAGAGGCTGGGCTTGGAATATTGGCAGGGCTGGGATTCCTTCTGCCCTGTCCAGTGGGAATTTGTGGTGTGAGCAGGGAGAAAAGGAGAAAGAGGCTGGGCATGGAATATTGGCAGGAGCTGCCATGAATTCCCTGCAGAAAGGTTCTGATGCATGAGGAGGGAGGGAGAAAGAGGCTGGGCATGGAATATTGGCCAGATTAAGCCCTTTTCTGCCCTGTCCCATGGGAATTTGTAGTGTGAGCACTTGATTTGGGTATGAGAAGGGAGAAAAGGAGAAAGAGGCTGGGCATGGAATATTGGCCAGATTAAGCCCTTTTCTGCCCTGTCCCATGGGAATTTGTGGTGTGAGCACTTGATTTGGGTATGAGTAGGGAGAAAAGGAGAAAGAGGCTGGGCGTGGAATATTGGCAGGGCTGGGATTCCTTCTGTCCTGTCCCATGGGAATTTGTGGTGTGAGCACTGGATTTGGGTGTGAGTAGGGAGCTCTGGGCTGGGCTGCAGCCTCAGAAATCCCAGTTCCCAGTGGCTCCAGCTCCATGGGCTCTGGGTTCCTGCAGGACCCAGCCAGAGCTGCCACAGCCCCAATTCCACTGCCTGGTTCCGGAATTTCCTGGGATCCTTTCTGGAGCACGCCACCGTGGAGGACCTGCAGCTCTTTGGGGATGAAGCCACAGTAAGTGGGGACCCTGGGGGGAATCAGAGCCCCAGGACGGTGGGGTTGGGAGGATTGAAGGGTTTCACCCACCCCATTCCAGCCTCCCCCACTGTCCCGGGGTGACACTGTCAGATTTTCTGAAAAATCCCCTTGCCCAGGATTGTTCTCCTGAGAAGCCTCAGAGAAAAAGGGAAACAATAATGATCTGATTTGCTTCTCCTGTGTTTGGCTGCTTTGGAATGTGGTTGGAGATTGTTTACCCACTGGTCATTGTTTTATTGGTTTCATGTGAATTGTTTTCACTCAATGGCCAATCAGGGTCAGGCTGTGTTGGGACTCTGGAGAGAGTCACAAGTTTTCATTATTATCTTTTTAACCGTCTGTCTGTATCCTTTAGTACACTTTAGTATAGTATTCTTTTATATAATATGCTACATTAAAATAATAAATTACCCTTTTAAGAACATGGAGTCAGATTCATCATTTCCTGCCATGGAAGTCCCAGAAAATACAGGACCAGGGTGCTCCAATCCCTGTCCAACCTGGAATTCCTGCCAGGAATATTTCTCTGGTTAATCTGAGGTGAACAGCCACTGCAGTTATTTCTCCCCATCATGTGGTGAGAGGGGTTTGCACAGAAGTTGTTTCCACAAAGGGAATTCTGCAGGGAGCAAACTGGAGCCACTGAGAGGAGCAACCCCAAACCTGATCAGGGTCCCAGTGTGAAAACAAACAAAATAAACCTCAGCACAATTTTAAACCCCAGTGAAAAGCCCTGAGTTGGTTCAGACTGTCCCATGTCTGTCAGCATTGAAGGATCTATCTGAGTAATTTTCCCTTTGTATTTTTTTCCACCTTCAGCTTCAAAAATTTGCCAGGGACCCAGTGAACATGGAGATGGTTGGGAACCTCACCTTGCTCAGGGAGACTGCCCTGTACTACACCCTGCTGCTGACCTCTGCTCCTGCCTTTCCACTGGCCAGGTATGGCTCTGAGGGGCTCTGATTTCCTGGCATGGCTCAGCATGGCACTATGGATTAATTTTCTCTTTAAGGGTTCCATTAATTTTTCTCTTTAAGGGTTCTATTCATGCCCTCTTTAAGGGTGCTATCAATTTTCTCTTTAAGGGTTCTATCAATTTTC
>JAWWMS010000043.1:14901838-14914154 GCA_035048045.1 Chlorospingus semifuscus | reverse complement strand
GGCCCAGGGCTCACCCTGACCATTCCTCCTGGGCCCAGGGCTCAGCCTGACCATGCCTCCTGGGCCCAGGGCTCAGCCTGACCCTTCCCTCTGGGCCCAGGGATCACCCTGACCATTCCCTCTGGGCCCAGGGGTCACCCAGAGCATTCCCTCTGGGTCCAGGGCTCACCCAGAGCATTCCCTCTGGGCCCAGGGATCACCCTGGAGCTCCTCAGGCCTTGGGAGAGGCTCCCAGGGAGGTTTGGAGTCCCAATCCCTGGAGGTGTCCAAGGAGCTCAGTGCTGGTGACAAAGTGGGGATTGGGCACAGATCAACCTTGGAGGTTTTTCCAACCAAAATGATTCTGGGATCCAAAGCTTGGAGTGGAAGGATTTAATTTAACCCTGTGTTTGCCATGGCTTCAGCAGGTTCTTGGAGTGGAAGGATTTAATTTAACCCTGTGTTTGCCATGGCTTCAGCAGGTTGCCCAGCTGAGCTGGAGATAACAAAGACAATGCTGGATGATGACCTGATGCCCGCCTACTACATACCTGAGGAGCGCCTGCGTGCCTGCCTCCAGAACATCTCCCAGGAAAATTACCTCTACCTGGAAAATGACCTCTCCAAGATCCTCAACTACCCCTTCAGCAACCCCCAGCTGGCTGTACTGAAGGAATACCTGGACAAGGTAATTCCAGCCCAAAAATGTCCAGTTTCCACTGATGGGATTGTTCAGGGTCTTGTCCTGGGGAATTTAGGATCTCCAAGGATGTGACAAATTTCCATTGATGGGGCCAGTCAGGGCTTTGTCCTGAGGAATTTGGGATCTCCAAAGATGTGATTCCAATTTCCACTGGTGGATCTCTCAGGGCTTTGTCCGGGTGAATTTAGGATCTCCAAGGATGTGACTCCACTGTCTCTCAGCTCCTCTCCCAGGGTTTGCCACCTTTAGTGGGAAAATATTTATTTCTTATTGCTCATTTCTATATCTAATCAGTGTTTTCCTGGCCTCTTGGCCCTCAGCCTTTTAAGGGCACCTCTGAGAGGAATGTGGCTCCATCCTCCGTCCGATCCCAGTTAGAGAGATGAAAACAGCTCTAAAATCATTCCACCTTTCCCCAGGCTGAGCCCAGCTCCCTGAGCCCTGCTCTGAGCCCATCCCCTGGTGTCTCCACAGAGGTATCCCAATGGTTATCCTGAAAAGGTGCTCTCTGCAATGGGCCCTCTGCTGCCCCTGCTCAGCCCAGAGGAGATCTCCACCTGGAACATGAGCTCAGCTGACACCCTGGCTGCATTCCTGAAAACTCAGCCTCAGCCCTCGGATTCCCTGGTAGGGGCTTGGCCTTGCTCTCCTGGCTTTGGGGCTGCTTTGGGTTCTGAGGTGGTTGAAGCATCTTTGGTGCCACAATTTTGAGTGGCCCAATAAACTTTATGAAAGAAAGGCCTTGTAAAATCAGGCCTTCCTGTTCTAAGCTAACCTATTAAATTCCCATTAAATAAAAAATCATAAGAATAAAAATCGGTTAGCACAACAATCTATTTTTGTAAAAAAACCATTCACACCTATAAAAACAAGAAATCTATCCCATAAAATTCAATAAAAGTATAAACATATCTATTAAATGTTTAATAAGCATATAATGTATATAAATATATTAGAAATATATAAACATATAATATATGTTGTTTAGTAAGCAATAACCCTTACCAACCAATGAACTAGATTACTAGATTTCACTAGATTACTAATCGATTAAATAAATATAAAAACATATCTATAAAATGTTTTATAAACATATAACATATATAAATATATCACATATATATAAATATATAAGATATATTGTTTAATAAGCAATAACCCCTACCAACCCATGAACTGTTTCACTAGATTACAAACCAATTGAATTCAAACACAATGCCTTCTAATACCATATAAAAATGGTATACAATAAAATATTTTTAAAATTAATAAAAATAAATAAAATTTAAATTAAAAATAATAAAATAATATGAAAATTCTGTACAGTAAAAAATAGCTTTTCTAGATAAAAACCAAATATTTCTGTCTCTAACACAAAAATCATAGCAGCACAAACAGTTCCATTTTACTTTTGTAATTATAAAATACTGAGTTTCTTTCAGGGATGAAGACGCACCTCCTGATTGAATTAAATTCATCTAATGAATTGTGTTTCCAGGCCTCAGCAGCAATCAAACGCTACCTGGAGCTGGGCAATGCCCTGAATGCCACGGCCCTGGATGCCATTGGCACCGAGTACGTGTGCCTGCTGAATGCCACTGATCTGAAGGCCATCAACCCCTCCAGCCTCAAGTGAGTCCCAAGTTGGGGTGTCCTGGGCTTCTTCCAAAAGCCCTTTCCCATCCTGATCGTGTTTGTGGGGTGCCCCAGGTGGGAAGGAATGATGAATCTGACTCTGTGTTCTCAGAAGGCTCATTTATTATTTTATGATGCTATAATATATGAAAGAATACTAAACTAAGCTATGATAAACTATACTGAAGGATACAGAAAGGATACAGACAGAAGGCTAAAAAGATAATAATGAAAACTTGTGACTCTCTCTAGAGCACTGACACAGCTTGGCCTTGATTAGCCATTGAGTCAAAACAATTCACATGAAACCAACGAAACAATCTCCAACCACATTCCAAAACAGCAAAACACAGGAGAAGCAAATCAGATCATTATTGTTTTCCTTTATCTCTGAGGCTTGTCAGCTTCCCAGGAGAAGAATCCTGGCAAAGAGATTTTTCCAAAAAATTTGAATGCCACACATCCTTTTCATTTTTTCTGCTCTCAGGGAAAGGGAATTTAGGGAGCACCTTAGAACCTGCCAGGCAGGGCCCAGATTCCCAATGCAACTCTCTTTATTTCAGCCCAGCAGGCTGCAAATCTGACTCTGTGCCTGCTTTCATCTGCAGAAGTGTTAATTAAATTGAATTTCATACAATTACTGAGTCCTTAAGGTTGGAAAAGGCCTCTCAGATCACCCAGCACCGTGATCACCACTAAACTATCAAGTGCCACATCCTTGTGGTTTTTAAGCATTTCCAGTTTGAATTCCTCTGTAAGACTGAATGAGATTAAATAAATTAATTGCCACTTGGCAAACACAGAGATTTACTGGGCACCATCAGAGCCATCATGACTTGAAGGACAAATTCTTAGCAGGAAACTGGGCCATTGTTTTTCCTCTCAGCTTCTCTCCATGGAGCTGGGAATTAGGGATCATCTGTGCTGGGCAGAGAATCCCAGGAAAACACTCAGAATATGGGAAAATTGAACAGGTTGAAGATAATAAAAGCTTTTTTCACCCTAAATCTTTATTCTTCTGCAGACTGGTGTCTCTGAATCCTTCAGCCTGTTCCCAGGAGACGAAGGACATCTTGTACCAGAAAGCCAAAGAAGCTTTCTCTGACCAGCACCATTTACCTGCTTACTATGAGCTGATTTTACCTTACCTGGGTATGTAAAAATCCAGGATGTCATGGGGAAGGAGAACTCTTAGCCACAAACTAAATGGGTATCAAAATCTATCAAAGATGTGGGAATTTTCTAAGTCAAGTTGTTAAAAGTTTGTCTTTCCAGCTTGTAGATAGCACAAAATATTCTATGCCTGCTTTAAGTTACCCAAATCTGTTTCCAGACCATCACAGGGAAAATCAAACTCAGGATTTGTCTCAAAGCCTTTTTCCATGTCACAATTTCTTTTTTCCCTGTTAAACCAAGATTTTTCCAAATTCTCCTCACCCTTCTTTCCACTGTTTGGCATCACCACAGATTTTTAATGCCCAACAAAATAACTCTCAATAAATAAAGGAGGAGCATCCCCACGTTTTGCAGCTGGACCTCAGTGTGTTATCAACCCCAGCCTAATGGGGTTTGGAGAAATCCTCATTTTGTGCAGTGCTCCTTTGGGGTGTGCCCTCCTTTGATGCTCTCCTTGCTTTGCTGCAGGGGGGGCTCCTGCTGCAGATCTGAAGGTTCTCAGCAAGGATGATGTGAACATGAACGTGAGCACCTTTGTGACCTTGAGAAGAGACTCTCTGATGGTGAGCTGGGCCTTGGAATTCTTTAATTCCCTGCATTTTGTTGTGTTCAGTGCTTGGGTTTGGTTGTGTTGTCCATTGGTGGATTCCATCAAATCCAAATTCCATCAAATCCAAAATTCCTTCTGTTAGACCAGTAGAAAGTGCGGAAAGGGCCTGAAATTCCTTTATAAAACAGAATTTGGAGCCCGGCATGGATGCAAAGGCAGCTGAATTTCCTCAGGGCAGGCTCTTGCAGTGGCAGGGACAGGCCATGAGCCCACAGACAAGGCAGTGGCACCAGTTTGGGCAGAAATCCCGGTGATTTTGGCAGGGTGGGACCCCCAGATGAGTGCAGAAAATTTTTTTTCTTCCCATGGAAGCCCCACCATTTCCAGGGGAGTCCTTTCCATCCCAACCTTCCCATCCTGTCACATATAGGTAAAAACCTTGTAAAAAAACCACAACATTATAAAATCAAGCCTTATTTGATTTATATATTAAATAGTATGTATGATAATTATTTAATATATAATATATATTAAATATTACATATTAAATAATATATATAATTATTTAATATATAATATATATCAAATACTACATATTTTATTTATTATATTATACTATAATTTATATTATTATTAATATTTTATTTTTCATTATTTTAATTAATTATATTTCTAGAATATTTCTACTATATATATCTACAGTTTATCAATTGTAAAATGAATATGTAAATTAAGATATACTCTTGTTTATGTAGTGAAAGAAGTTGTTGGTTTATTTTTAAATAAATATTTGTTTTTATTTTAAATCATTTCTGCTTATTAAATATTTGATATTAAAAATTATTTTTTCTCATACATTAAATAATATAGAATTATTTAACATATAATGTATATTAAATTTATTATGTATATTTATTTATATTTGTTTATTGTTATAATTTATTATTTATATATAATAAATAATTAATATATTACTATAATATTATTTAATAAATTCTATAATCAATATATTATTAAATAATAAAGCATTAAATAATATATAATTTAATATTACTATTAAATTAATATTAATAATATAATAATATTAATAGAAATATTCTTATATATTTATATAGGATATATATTATATAGAATAATATATAATTATTTATTTGTATAGAATAGCATAAATATTTTTATATAATAAATATTGTTTTTTGAATTTAACTATTGTTTATTTCTATGTTATTAATATATAATCGATACTAAATATTAAATATTTGATATATTTTATCTCTTTTTTATTACTTTAATTTTTTAAATCTCATTTCTGTCTGTACCACGAGCTCCGTCAGCACAACGCTAACCCCGCTGTGTGTCTGTGTGCTCTCCCAGCTGCTGACGCCCGGGGAGGTGCAGGGGCTGCTGGGGGTGCACCTCCCTGAGCTGGCGCAGTGGCAGAGCAGGGCCCCGCTGCGGGACTGGGCGGCGCTGCAGAAACAGTCCGAGCTGGACGAGCTCCACATCGGCCTCACGGGGGGCGTGCAGGAGGGATACATCAACCTGGTCACCCCCAAATTCCCAGGTGGGTTTGGGGCCCTGGTGCTTGGGGTTTCACGTTCTTTTGGGGGTTGTCTTGGTTTGGAAGGACAGGTGTGTGCTAAGGAAGGCAGGAGCCTCCCCTGAAATGGAAAATGTAAAATTCCCCTCTCTGAATTGCTAGAAATTTGAAATTAAGGGGCTCTCAGGCAAAGATATGGGAGCAAGAAATAACAGATCTTTAATAGGGAGGAAAATAAAAAGATAAAATAAACGATGCAGTAAACTAAACCGACACTGCCAGGTTCAGTCACTGATTTCTGTGCTCTGATGTCCTCTCTGTCCTCCAGCAATGTCCTCAGCCCCTCTGGGCACCGTGGCCATGGTGTTCCACCTCCTGCCTGCCCTGCTCCTCAGCTTCCTCACGGTGTCCATCCTCTCCTGACCACCTCCTCCCACGAGGGACCAGCCTGTGACCTCCTCTGAGACCTGGCTGAGGAGTGCCCAGAGCTCCAGGCAGCTGGGGTCAGCCCAGGACTCACTCTTAGGTACTTTTGGCTTTCAAATCACTTGGAAAAACCCCCGTTGTGTCTGAAGGGAAGATCCCAGACTGTTTGGTGCAGGATCTTTTCCTTTGGGACAGCCCAAGCCCAGCTCAGCCCCAAACCACTGCTAAAGCCCATCTTACTGCTGGGTTTAAGGGTGAGTTCTGCAGGTTAAAAATGACATTTCCCAGAGCCTGACCTCGTGACACTGCCAAGACCTCAGGGTGGGAGTGAAGTTTGCCAGCTGCTTGTAAATAAATCCT
Source organism: Chlorospingus semifuscus (assembly GCA_035048045.1). Classification (NCBI taxonomy): domain Eukaryota; kingdom Metazoa; phylum Chordata; class Aves; order Passeriformes; family Passerellidae; genus Chlorospingus; species Chlorospingus semifuscus. Next base: position 14,907,785 of record JAWWMS010000043.1, on the reverse strand, counting down.
GGAACTGAGTAAAAATGCCAGAAGCAAACTGATGAGTGTCTGCTCTTCCTTGGGGCTGCCCTCACCTTCCTGACTGCAGGAATTCCCCCAGATGAAGGCTCAGAATCCCAGGATCTGCCTGATCTGTTCCTTGGGGTTGGCTGTTCAACATTTAGGAGCTGAGACTGTTCTCAGCTTTGTCATCTGGAGGGAAAGTTTTTGCCCAAGGTTTTCCATATTCTGTTCCCACTCATTGGAAATATCTGTCAAAAAAAAACCCTCAGTGAAACCTGTATCCAGCTCCTGACATTCCCCTTTCCTCCAGGAGGAGAATCTGGGAGGGAAAAAGGGATTTATATATTTTATGTCTTATAAATCTTCACTGTCTGAGCTTTCTAGAGAGGGAGCAGGTCTGTCCTTCACTGCAGATTTTGGATTTATGCTGGAAAAGCTTCCCCACAAAGCACTAAACACCTCAAAGGACACGTTGGGTTAGGAAAAACCAGACTGATGTTTTATTGTATAGCACTGAACGGTAATCAAGATAAATTATCTCCAGCTAATCATCCCAGGAGAGCCTGTGTGTGGTTTGAGCAAACCTTGATCAAAAAGCAGCTTGTGAAAAAGTTAAATAGGATTTTTAGGCATCTCTCAGCTGCAGTGCAGGGCCACCAGTGACTCAGTCCCTGAGTTTTCCCACTGTCTAACAGATCCCAGTGGGGTGGGATGGACAGGAAATCCCTGCAGGAGCTGGGCCCGGTGCTCTTGCCTTGGCAGAGCAGTCAGCAGCACTGCTGGTTCTACTACAGGGAGTAAATCTCTAGTAAGGACCTGTGGAGCTTCTCTGGGCTGGAAAAATCTGTCCTCCTTCACTGGCCCACCTCAAAAATAACCAAACCCTGTGCTGGCATCAAACGGGGATGAATTCTCTTCCCTTTCCTGGTCCAGCTGTCCAGCAGGGACTGCCCAGCACAGTTCCACTGGGATGGAGGGAGGAGTGTGCAGGGTGGGGGTGCTGAGGGGGGCTCAGAGCAGCCCCCCCAGCAGAACAATCCCCACGGTGGCTGCCAGCAGGAGAGCGAGGCAGGAGCAGAGCCTGGATCCTGATCCTGATCCCGATCCTGCAGGGGGGGAGAGCACAGGGAATGGGATTCTCCAGCTGCCCAGGGAGGGCTGTGGGCTCAGCAGCTGATGGGACACCTTGAAGTGCACCTGAGAACCCGAGGGCAGCCCCAGGGCCACGTCCCCAGCTGTCCCCCAGCACTGAATCCCCCCAGGAATGAGGGGGACCAGGCAGCTTTGTCCTCCCCAGCATTCCCAAGCCTTTCCCCCATTCCCAGCTCACCGGGCTCAGGGTGCAGGTTGATGTGGCCATTGGAGGTTGGCTGTGCTGGCTCTGGAACGCTCCCAGCTGTGGGTTTGGGGCTGGGGCCAGGGCTGGGAGGGGAGCTGGGCTGGCATGGCACGGCCGGGGAGGAGCCGGGGCTTGTTTGGGGGGGAATGGTGGAGCTGGGAATTGGGGTGGGCGTTTGCGGGGCTGGGGTGGCAGTGGGGACAGAGGAGGGGTGAGGGACAGGGGTGGCAGTGGGGACAGTGGAGGGATTGGAGATGAGAGTGGCAGTGTGAGGAGATGTAGGATTGGGGACAGTGGTGACAGTGCTGTGGGTGGCAGTGGGAGCAGAGGAGGAGTGAGGGACAGGGGTGGCAGTGTGAGCACAGGAGGGTTTGGGAGTGGAAGAGGTGGGATTGGGGACAGTGGTGACGGTGCTGTGGGTGGCAGTGGGAGCAGAAGTGGGATTGGGGACAAAGGTGGCAGTGGGAGAAGAGGTGGGATTGGGGACAGGGGTGACGGTGCTGTGGGTGGCAGCGGGAGCAGAAGAGGGGTTAGGGACAGTGGTGACAGTGCTGTGGGTGGTACCAGCCGGGTTAGTGCCAGCACTGGTGCTGGTGGTGGCCCTGGAGGTGACAGCAGGGCCTGGGGTGGCACTGGGGCTGCTGGTGGCCAGGAGGGTGCTGAGCAGGGTGACAGCAGGGGAGGTGGCTCTGTCTGTGGTGGGGGCCTGGTGGGTGGAGCAGGGTGCTGCACTTGTCACAGTAGGAGGGACAGTGTGGGGGACAGTGGGACCCCCAGTGTATGGGGGGGTGCCTGAAGGGGTTGGGCTCGGGGTGGGGGTCCTGGGGGGAGCCGTGCTCGGCTGAGGGGTCGAGTGGCTGCCAAGGGCAGTGGTCGTGGCGACAGTGATACTGGCTGAGGGGTGAGGGGTGGTAACAGTGGTTGTGGAGGTGACACTGGGTGGGGTGGTGGGCACAGGGGTGGTGGCAATGGCTGTGGAGGTGACACTGGCCAAGGTGCTGGGAACAGTGGGGAGGGTGGTGGCACTGGCTGAGGTGGTGGGCACAGGGGTGGGGACAGTGGTCATGGAGGTGACACTGGCCGGGGTGGTGGGCACAGGGGTGGTGACAGTGGCTGTGGAGGTGACACTGGCTGGGGTGGTGACAGTGGCTGTGGAGGTGACACTGGCTGGGGTGGTGGGCACAGGGGTGGTGACAGTGGCCGTGGAAGTGACACTGGCCGTTGAGGTGACACTGCCTGGGGTGGTGGGCACAGGGGTGGTGACAGTGGCCGTGGAAGTGACACTGGCCGGGGTGGTGACACTGGCTGTGGAGGTGACACTGGCTGGAGTGGTGACAGCGGCTGTGGGGGTGACACTGGCCGGGGTGGTGGGCACAGGGGTGGTGACAGTGGCCATGGAGGTTATACTGGCTGAGGTGGTGGGCCCAGGGCTGGTGACAGTGGCTGTGGATGTGACACTGGCCGTGGAGGTGACACTGGCCGGGGTGGTGGGCACAGGGGTGGTGACAGTGGCCATGGAGGTTATACTGGCTGAGGTGGTGGGCACAGGGCTGGTGACAGTGGCTGTGGAGGTGGCAGCAGGGCTGGCTGTCCCCGTGGGCTCCGGCCGCCCTCCCTGCAGGCCGATGTCCAGCACGCAGTCCAGCTCCTGCTGGGATTGCTGCTGCACCCAGCTCACCACCACGGGCTCGTGCTCGTGCTCCTTCAGCCCAGGGAGGTTTGTCCCCAGCAAATGTTTCACGTCGGTGACGCTGAGTTTCTGCAACACACGCACAGAGCATCCCCCTCCCTCACCCTCACAGCCCCAAATGCTTTGCTAACGGGGCTGCAGAGCAACTGAAACTTCCTAAAGGAAATTTATAAAGGTGAGAAAGTGGAGAATTGGTGATTTGGTTGGGCTCTGACCTCAGCCCCCCCTGCCCAGCCCTCAGCCAGCCCTGCCCTTCCCTGGGCAGAGGGGCAGCAGCACCCCAGGGCTGTACCTGCAGTTCCTCAGGATTTAGGGCGAGGAAGGTGCCCAGATCCATGTTTATGGCCACACCAGCATTAGCCAAATCCTTCAGATCTTCTGCTGGAGCTCCACCTTAAAGAGAGCCCAAGGAACACCTGGACATGTGCAAACCCTTCCAGCACTTCTGGGGAGGATTTAGGGAGGTTCTGGAGGCTGCCAGGCCTGTCTGTGGCTGAGAAGAGACCCCGAACCTGGTGGTGGGAAGGGAGGGTGAGGGGAAGCACCTACCCAGGTATGGCTGGATCTGGCAGTAATAGGAGCCAGGGGTGCTGGCCAGGCTGGCAAAGGCCTCCCGGGCCTTCTCATAGAGCTGATCCTTTTTGGATTGGGAGCATGAAGAGATGTTCAACCGCCCAGCAGTCCTGGAAGGGGGGCACAGGTCAGCCCTGATGCCTTCAGTTTGAGCTCTCCCACTTCCCAGATTCTGGACTGCATTGGTACAGAACTCTGAACTCCATACAAAGTGTCAGCAGCTCTCCTCACAGCTCAGGCACACAGAACAATCCTTGTCCAGCCCCAGAACCAAGGACACCGCTGCAGCTCCAGGCCCAAAAAGTGCAAACAACAGGGAATGAAAGAGAGAAAAACAAGAAGGATGGAACTTCATAACCTAAAGGTGTAATTGGACAATTATCCCCAATATGGAAATGGACCAGAACTTATAAAAATGTGAGACCTCATCCATTTTGTGACCATTTTGTTTCATGTTTGGTGTAGCCACAACCAGGCTCTTGCACTGCCCAAGGTGTGTCCATTAAGGCCTTTTAATAAATCCCTGCTTTATCCTTTAGCTCTGCCCAGCCTCTGCTCTAGCTCAGCCTCCCAAGGCATCGCTATCAGAGCAGCTCCATCAGCACAACCCCATCCAAACCCTGCCCCTGGCCAGCCCTGGCTGCCTTTCCCTGAGCCTCTGCAAACAGGAGCTGCTCCAGCTCCCTGTTTGGCTTGGGAGGGCCAATGTTGCTCTTGGAAAATGCCAGTTTGTCAAAATGGGAGCGTTTGGCAGGAGCAGATCCATCCTGACACACTCCTGTCCCAGCGCAGCCGGGGAGACTCCAGGAGAGGGGAGCAGGGCACTCCCCCTCCTCACCCTCCTCATCCTCAGCCTGGGGGCTGCCAGGGCTGGTGCCACGGGGCCTCCTGGCACCGCCAGCTCCCCGCAGAGCAGTCAGAGCCTTCCATTCTCACCTCCAAAATTGGGGAGAAAGGCTGAGAACACGAGCCTGCGGTCAGGACTGGCGCCGAGGGCTTGGGATGGGCCCAAGGTCACCCCAGCCCCGTGTCTGGGGGAGCTGGCGGGCCCTGCAGGAGGGTCCCTGCATGCAGCTCAGGCCATGGAGGCTGAGCAGCTCACGTGCAGGTTTTCAGCAGAATCAGGGCATTTTGGGTGAAGTAAATGAGTTCTGCAATGTCCTCCCCGTGTTTGGTGTCCCAGGGGTGGCAGTGCCAGGGCCTCGCCACCCTCAGTGGTCCCCACTGAAGCACAACCAGGGCTGGTTCTCCCTCCCTGGGTCCTGGCAGGGGTGAGCAGCCCTTGGGCAGCCCCAGGGCTGGGCTGGTGAGGAGGGAGCTCCCCAGGAGCTGTGGCCATGGGGAGGGAGATGCTGCATGGAGGAGAGTGAGCAAACCCTGGTGAGAGCAGTGGGAGCAGCTCTTCCCACAAAAAAAAACTGGTCCTGCAGTGGGATCAGCTCTTCATACAAACCCTGTCCTGCAGTGGGATCAGCTCTTCATACAAACCCTGTCCTGCAGTGGGATCAGCTCTTCTTTCCCCAAACTCTGCTCAGAGCAGTGGGATCAGCTCTTCCCCCAAAAAACCTGGTCCTGCAGTGGGACCAGCTCTTCCCCCAAACCCTGCTCAGAGCAGTGGGATCAGCTTTTCATCCAAACCCTGCTCCTGCAGTGGGATCAGCTCTTCATACAAACCCTGCTCAGAGCAGTGGGATCCCCAAACCTTGCTCCTTCACTGGGATCAGCTCTGCCCCCAAACCCTGTCCTGCAGCAGGGGACTGTCCTGATCCAGGACAAGTGACAAGTGCCACCCGGGCCAAACCCAGCAGCACCAGCACAGCTCTGAGCACACCTGAGCTCTATGCTCCGTCCTCTCCCCCACCCCAAACCCAGCAGGGTGGGACCCCTGCCACCCCACAGGTGCCCCAGCACTGTCCCCTCCTCCAGCCCACCCCAGGCAGGGGCTGCTCGGGGATTTCTGGGATTTCCCCAATTTGTTATTACAGGAAATTAAAGAAAAGGGCTGGGGTGATCAGCGGGGATGAGAAGTGCTTTAGGAACACGTTCAGCAGGTCCCCTCCACACTTTGCCAGGCTGGTAAAGGCTCGCAGGGCTCTGAAAGGCTCGCACAGCTTGATGGGGAGCGGCTGCTCCAAACAGCTGCAATTAGCGCAGCCAATTAGCGCCGCCGGCCCAATCCAATTAGCGCCGCTGTTTCCCCGATTGCAGCCGCTGTTGGACAAATACAGCAAAACTGCTCGGGTTCAGAGAGCAGCCCAGGAAAGGCAGCTCGGGGAGAGAGGGATGGATGGATGGATGGATGGATGGATGGATGGATGGATGGATGGATGGATGGATGGATGGATGGATGG
>JAWWMS010000043.1:14890982-14901738 GCA_035048045.1 Chlorospingus semifuscus | reverse complement strand
TGTGAAAACTCCTGACCCATTGTCCATCTTGGGTGTAGCCACAGCCAGGCCCTTGTACTGCCCAAGGTGAATCCTTTGAGGCTTTTTAATAAATCCCTGCTTTATTCCTTAACTCTGCCCAGCTTCTGCTCCAGGCAGCCTCTCAAGGCATCAGCATCACCCCAAATTACACATTAATTGTTCTGGTGGCTGTGAGGGACAAGGGAGCTCCCTGCTCATGGTCCTGGAGCTCAGGTAGGATCTGGGACTGGGACACCGCCATCCCACTGTGCTGGTTGGGAACGGGGACATCCACAACAGAGCTGGGGCTCTTGCATCCCACCTCCCCAGAGCCCAGGGCCTCTGAGGGCTGAGCAGCAGCCCCAAGAAGCGGCTCACCCGATGGCTGCAGCAGGGATCTGCTGGATCTGCTCCTCCTGCAGGTTGCACAGGCGCCTGCCTCCGATCTCCTGGAGCAGGGGCCCCGTCAAGGAGCCCCCCAGGGCCAGGTACCTGCTGAGCAGCTGCTGCACCTGAGGGATACAGGGCACGTGGGGGGCACAGGCAGGGATGGGAGATGCTCCTGGTATGGATGGCAGTGCTGCCAACCCCTCAAAAACCCCACAATGCCTCCACCCTGAGCTGGGCTGGGACAGGGGCAGTGCCAGTTTGGGTTCCTCACCATCCATCCCCTTCTGCTGCCATGGGTTTACCTGGGAATCGCTCCATGGTCCTCCTGAGTCGCTGAGCAGGGCTGAGAGGGTCTCACTGGATGTCACCTGCCACTGGCTGATCTCCTCCTCCGTGTACAGGCGGGACAGCATCCCCAGGTGCCTCAGCTTCTCATCTGGGATCCCTGACCCCTGGAAAAACTGTGGGGCAGGGAAGGGAAAATAGGGCAGGAATGAGTGCAAAGGACCCACTTGGGCACCTTTATCCCTGTGCCCACTGAGCCCTGTACCCTGCCCATCCCGGCTTGGCCCGTGCTGCTGGGGGGCTCCTGCCCTGTGCCACCCCTTACCTCATCCACCTTTTTTTTCAGGACCAAGTAAGCCTCTGAGATGAGTGGCAGATCCTGCAGAGCCTCCAGGTTTTCTACTAACACATCATTGCTCAGGCACAGGTCGAGCTGCTCAAGGGAGAGGAAGACGATGTCCTCGATGTTGCTGGCGGTGATGGGCTCAGACTGGCAGCCTGAGGGCAAGGAATTGTGTCAGGCAGAGGGTGTGTGTCCCCTGTGTGCCCTTCCCACCTGGCCCTGCTCAAGGACAGGGAATCACAAAAACGTGGCTCAAGCCATGGTGGATCCTGCTCCCATCCCCTGGTCCCCAATCCACAGAGGTGCCTCATTTGCTGTCATTCCCTAAAGTCATTCCAGAAGAACCTGGTGATGTTTTGCAGCCCACATGTGCTTAGTCCTGTAGCAGCTCAAACTGCTCCATGTCCCCTACAGGAGCATCCTCTGCTCCTGCAGCATCCTGCCCTGGGGACTGTCCCAGCTCCTTCCTGAGTGCTGCCACCACATCCCTGCTCCCAGGTAAGAGCAAACCCCCACCTTGTGTTTCAAGGACATTTCCTCACTTCCCCAGTTTGTGGGAATCCCAGATTTCTGCCTGGTCCAGCCGGGAGCCCCAGACCCTACCAGCCCCGGGCATTGTCCCCTCCCAGAGCCTCGGCCTGGCCGGAGGGAAGGGAAACACTCACGGTCGGCTCTGCGCTGCAGCCGGGGCTGGGAGGCGGCTGAGGCTGCTGCGAGCGCCCTGAGGAGCAGCAGGGATTTGTCCCGCTGGGAACGCCCCTGGCTGATGTAGGCGGCAGCGATGCTCGCCTTGAAACCCTCCCGAGCTGCCTGCGGGGACACGGGGTGCTGGGACCGGGGGGACGGGGACAGAGAGTGCTGGGACCGGGACAGAGGGTGCTGGGACCGGGGGACACAGGGACAGAGAGTGCTGGGACCGGGTGAACGGGGACAGAGGGTGCTGGGACCGGGGGGACAGGGACGGAAGGGTTCTAGGATGGGGGTACAGGGACAGAGGGGATCTAGGACCGGGGGGCACAGGATCCTGGGTCCCCCAGCCTCGGAGCTGACCTGCCTGATGGCCATCTCCCCCCGAGGAGGAAGGGACCTTACCTCGGCCACCAAACTCAGCGTGGTCTGGTTCAACGCCAGCACGAGCGGCCCCAGGTCTTGCAGAGTCTGTAAATCCCAGCTTGAGGGATCCCTGCGGCAGCAGGAGCAGGACCAGCTCAGCATCCCATGGATCCCCACCCCTCCTGTTCGCCGCCCACCCTTCCAGGAGCAGGAAGGCTCCTCACCCGTACGCGGTGTCCCCCGACAGGAGCAGGGCATTGAGGGCATCCTGCTGTGCCCCTGTCAGCGCCGGGCACAGCTTCAGCTTCTCCAGGATGTTGGGGTCCGAGGTCAGGATGGTGCCCGGCTCCAGGTCACACACCAGCGCCCCGAGGCTGTGGGGCATCATGAAAATGTCCCCTAAAATCAGTGCCGGGGTGCTGCCATTCCCACGGCCGGGTGGGTGCCCCCATATCCCGGGGTTTGGGTGAGGGATAGAACAGCAGCGCCCGGGATTCAGCCGGGGCGAGGCACCCGAGGCAGCCGCGGGGAGGAAGGAGAATCCTCGGTGTGTTTGTGTTTCTGCAGGAGCCCAGCCCGCTGGAATCCCAGCATGGAACCGGCTGCACAGGGCTGTAAATCCTCCCTGCCCAGGGAGCCGGCACAGCAGCAGATGTGGGATAAACGCAAATTCACTCTGCCGGACCCCCCAGAGCCCCCGCAGGGGCTGGCACTTACTGGGGATGCTCAGCGTTGGACAGGACGGCTCCAACAATGAGGGCAGCCTGCGGAGAGGATGGGGATGCTCAGCCCCGGTAAGGAAAGGGAAGAAGGGATCTGAGATGCAGGGAAGGGGATCTGACCCGTCTGGAGCACCCACACTGCTGCCCGTGGGAGCAGCCAGGAGCTGCAGCAGCCCCTGGGTGACTTGTGGGGACAAAAGCCATCAAAGCCACTCTCAGCAGCGGGGACACTCAGGTGGGTCTGTCCCTGCTTGCCTGGAGCTGGGTTTGGGAGCAGGGCACGGAGAGGAGGGATGGGACAAGGACAGGGCCACGCTGTGCACAGGGGGACAGCAGGGAGGTGGTGGCTGTGCCACCCTGGAGCTGAGCACTGCGGGAATGGAGGCACCTCCAGAGCCAGCTGGGGAATTTTGGGGAAGCCCTGGCACGGTGGGAGCCAGCAGAGCCAGCAGGGACTCACCGCTGTGGCTTTCACCGGGTCTGTGGAGATGCCTACAAGGAAGCAGGAGCAGGTTAGGAAACATCCCTGGAGTATGAACGGCTCATCGGGGCTGCTCCAAACAGCTCCAGGTTTGAAGTCTGGGAAGAGCCTTTCCTTTGCTAATTTCATGTTTAGGAAATGCTGCAGATCACTAAGCAGGGAGCAGCCCCCAGCCTGAGAACCCCCCGCTCCCTCCAGGAGGGTGTGGAAGACAAAAAGGGATAAATCCATCCCTGGAAATCCGGGAAGATGTCCTTGGGAAAAGCCTGTGGATGCTGAGGGGAGCAGGACACAGAGCCCTGGAAGGCTGAACCAAGCGGGATTGGGATGAGGAGCAGCACAGCTGGAGCATCCTGGGTGCCAGGGGCTGCCTGGGGTCCCGGGGCAGTTTTTGGGGACAGGATGTGACTCACGGAGGCAGAGGGTGACGGCTGCCAGGGCTGGGGCTGCCCACATCATGGTGCTGCTGCCAGGGGTTCGTCCTTGGAGCGGGTCTGGAGAGCCGTGTCCCACACTTGGAATGGCTGGAGGTCCTGAGGCTCAGTCTGTCACCTGGGGCAGGAGCTGTTCCACACTCGGGGTCAGAACTTGGGGACAGCACTGCAGGTCCTGGGGCTGGTTCTGTCACCCAGCACTGGGGCTGGAGCTCTGGGGTCAAGGGTCTCACCATGCCCACCCCATCTCTGTGTTGCTGCACAGACCCCCAGCGACCACAGGTGAGATTTTAAATCCCACATAACAGAAAACAGGACTTTTCCCACCTGTTAGTAAAAGAAACTCCACAATTGTCCTGCAGGGACAGGGTCCCCCTCCATCCCCCTGCTCCTCACCAGCACAGACTGGGAGAAATCCAGTGTAAGGCAGTGGGGGAGCCCAGCAGGTGTTCCCCACCCCTCAGGGGGATCCCCTGATAGAAAATCAATCCCTTCCCCTCAAATTCCCCCAGGGCTGCCCACAGCAATCCGTTATCACCGTTTGAACTCAACACAAGGAATTTTCCCCCCTAAATCTCAGTTTTCCCCCCCAAATCTCATTTTTCCCCCCCAAATCCTACCGTGGCTGTGCCGAGCTGTTCTCCTCCCCCTCGTCCAGGGGGATTTGGCTCCGGGATGGGAGGATTCCCCAGGAAGGTGCTGGTGGGGCTGGGGCAGGGGCTGGGCAGCGCTCGGCACTTTATCTGTGCGGGGTGGGGATGTTGCTCCGCACACGGGGTGTGACGGGGCAGTTTCTCAACTCTGTTTTGTCAGGCTCCGTTCCTTCTCCCTGCTGTTGATTTGGGGCTGTTTCCTACTTCTCATAAAGGGTCACTGAGCTCTGGGTTCAGCTGAACCGAAAGTGAACCCAGAAGGAGTTAAAGCCTCTGGTTTGGGAGTTTCTGTGCTCCTGCGGGGATTAAGGTGCTGCCGGTGAGGGGAAAACCTGTAGAGCTGCTCAGGGGTTATTTTATAGGGTGCAGAACAGACTGAGCCCAGTGATGGGCTCAGCACCCTCTGGGAGGTGTCTCCCCTCTCCTTTTTCCCTGGATCACAGCCAGTCCCGTTCCCTTTTTTTCAGCTTTTCCCCCTGATCATGCTCCAAATGTCAAGCACGTGTCATGAAGGGGACCATGACCAAAGGAATCAAATCCTTCCTGAGGGTCTGAGATGACAACCTGGAGGAGCTCCAAGCACAAACTTTATCTGAGCTGTTATCCTGGAAAAAGGGAAGGGTGGCTGGGCTGGAGCAGGGCTGTGCCCCACTCTCAGCCAGGTTTGGGGGTCCCAGCCCTCACCAAGGGTCCCTGGAGCTGCCGGCAGTGTCAAGAGGGGTTTGTCACCCCCAGCCCTGTCCTGTCCCCAGCCCCGTCCCCCAACCGGTCCTGCAGCCCCAGGGCTGGGTCAACGCCCATGGGTGTTGCTCGTTTCTATTTTGGAAGGATTTACTGTGAAAATAGCCCTGTTGGGACAGTAAAATTACAGAATGCTATGAGGCTGCTGGAGGGACACGGCCCCTGCCTCGGGCTGGCTGGACAGAGGTGGCTGGAGCAGGAGGGCAGGGACATATCAGGGCCACTCCGGGGGTCACCGCGTCCACTGTGTCCCTGTGGAGATCAAAGCTGGCCCTGAAACCCCCTCGGGAGCTGCCACTGGAGGATCCACCCAGAACTCGAACATGTGGAGGAACATTGCCCCAGGCTGTTCCTGGGGACATTGCCAGGTCAGCTGTGAGCTCTGACTGTAGGTCCCTGTGCCAGGAGGGCTGGGAATGCTCCCCTCCCTTAACCAGTGGCCCTCTGCCCACATCTGGTTCGTAATCTTCAAAAAAATCTCCCAGTCTTAGAAACTGCAATAATTCCTTAGGTCTTCAATAGGTTTTTATTCTGCTCCAACCTGAGGGATGAGTGTCCCTCACACAGCAATCCTCTAAAATTCCATCCTTCCTCACACAACAATCCTGCAGCTCACACAACAATCCTCTCTCTCACACAACAATCCTCTCACACTCAATCCTGTCCCTCACACAACAATCCAGCCCCTCACACAACAATCCTCTCACACAACACTCCTGCAGCTAACACAACAATCCTTACACACAACAATCTTCCCCCACACAACAATCCTCTCACACTCAATCCTCCCTCACAATCCAGCCCTTCACACAACAATCCTCTCGCACAACAATCCTGCAGCTCGCAAAACAATCCTCACACAACAATCCTGTCCCTCACACAATAATCCTCTCACTCAATCCTCCCTCACACAACAATCCTCTCCCTCACACAACAATCTCTCTCACACTCAATCCTCCCTCGTCGGGCCGGGTCGGAGCCCCAGGGCCGCTCCCGCGGGGCCGGTCCGGCCTCATTCCCCTCATTCCTGGAAGCCCCCGGGAAATGGATGCAGAGAGCGGACAGTGAAGGGCAGAGACACGTTTAATACAGCAAATACACCAAAACTGGAACTGCGGAGTGCACGGGACATCACAGCCACGCCACAACCCCAGGGCGCCGGAGGAGCCGCAGCCCCGCGGGCAGGAGGGGACAGGACGGGGACATTGCCCTGGAACGCAGCCGGGAAGGACGGCTGGAAAACTCTGCAGGGCAAGGAAAACTCCCTCTACAGGGTAAGGAAAATTCCCTTTTATCTGTGGCGCTGGGGAGAAGCAGCACGCAAAGGCTGGGCTGGGGTGTGAGGGCTCCTCCACACAAACATGGCGGGCTCGGGTGCCAGCCATGTCCCCATGTCCCCACCCCTCATCCCGGCCGTGTTCCCGGCAGGAACCGCTCCCGGCGCGGGCAAGGCTGGGTCCCCCCTGTGACATGTGAATCCCCGCTGTCGCTCTCCAGCACCTCCCCTGCGCGTCACCCCTCGAATCTTTGGCAAACAGGTTCCTTGTGTTCCTTCCCGGCTGCGGGACCTGCCCGGCCCTTCTCGGCCACGGGGCCTGGCAGGAAGGACAAGGGGCTCCTGCTCCTCCTGCCCCCGCGAGCCCCTGGCACCAGCCCTGAGCCCACCGTGCCCGCTCAGTGCCCAGGGCTGGCACCTCAGGCCATCCCCGCCCCGCAGTGGTGGCACCAAGCCACATCATGAAGAGACACATAGGACAGGTGATCCAATTCCCCCCCACTCCCCCGGGGATTTTGGTGACTTGCAGGGTGTGTTCATCCACAAGGAGAGGGCTGTGACTTTTTATTCCCCCTCGGGGTGGGAATATCAGCTATGTCAACCTCATCAGGTGTGTTTTCAACAGGATGGAGTTGGTGAGGTGAGAACAACCCTGGGTGCGTGCTGAAGTGGTCCTTGAAAGCCCTGGGATGGGGCTGTGTGGCTCCAGCTGTCCCTCCCCAGCTGTCCTGTTCTCCTCATTTCCAAATGTCCCCCAAGGGCTCCAGAGGATGAGCAGGGAAGGGGAAAGCGAAGCAGGACGATCAGCAAAGCAAGGGCACTTACAAGGAAATTTCTTGGCATCTGTCAAAGCTGAGCTCCTGCCTGCTCTTCCCATCAGTTCTCAGCTTTTTAATTTCACCTTTGTCCTTTTCTTACTGTTGCAGAGCTTTCCCAAACTGCCCAGTTGAAGGACCTGCCTGCAGGACCCTCTGGAAACCTGCCAGGCAGGAGCCACCCCATGGAACCTACACAGGACACTGATCCCTCCTCAGGTGGGTGAGCAGAAAGGGACTTGTGTCCTCTGACCTGTCTCAGCAGGGATAAAAGCAGGAAAGGCAGTGCTAGAAGAAGGAATAATAAAATCCATTAAAAAAGCTTTGGGCTGCTGGCTCTCCGACCACAGAAGTACTAAAAATACCTCATTCCTGAGACCACCCATATTTTACAAACCCTAAAAGACTAGATTCTCTTCCTAGAAAATTGAAAAAAGTTTAAAATCCATTGGTATCAACTCCTTCACCTTCACCAACCTTTAAAAACCGCCCAGGTGGGCTGAGGCAAGGAGCAGGGACCTTTCCATGCCCATCCCAGTCCAGTTTCACAGGACACCCTGGGACTGGGGGACTCTCGGTGTCCCCAGGATGTGCTCCAGCTGGAGTGAGGGAATGGGAATGGGGGACAGGGACACTGGAGCTGCACCCAGCACCTTCTCCCCTCCCTGTGCTGGGCTGCAATTCTGCATCCAAGCACGGAAAGGTTGTAGCAATGTCCATGGCAAAGGCAGTGCCCAGCTGTGCCCGAGCCCCAGGATAGGGATGGAAAGCTTCGGGGTCACTTTAAGCTGGAGTGTGACACTGACTCTGCTGCTGAGGCCCAGGACTGGGAAAGGGACATCCCATGACCAGACGAATGATGGGCCTCACGAAATAACCCCACCTCAACCCCTCCTAAAATCCACCTGATGCCAGCCCCAGGAGCGAGGGAAGCCACAGAGGAAGTGCAGGTGTGGAGGCAGCGCTGGGCTCCGTGGGGACCCGCTGGGACAAGGCTGGAGCTGGAGATGCAGGGAGGTGCTTTGCGCTCACTCCAGAGCCCACTCAGCTGGAGATGCAGGGATGTGCTTTGCGCTCACTCCAGAGCCCACTCAGCCAGCCACTGCTCACACTGCACCCGCTGCTCCTCTGTCTCCTCCCTGCTGCCTTCCCCCCCTGCTCCCTCCTCTCTGGCAGCTTCCCGGCTCTCCTCCTCCTCCTCCTTGTGTGTCCCCTTGTCCTTGAGCTCCTGGATGACGTCCTCCAGCCTCTGGGTGACGTGCTGGGGCACCCAGTTGCTGTCCATGGCGGTGACGAAGGGGTCGGGCGCGCACACCTCGATCAGCTCCTTGCCCGTGGGGATGCGCAGGTAGTAGGCGTGGAGCATCATCCTGTAGGGACTGCTGTCCTGCCGGTGGCTGTAGGTGAAGTCCCCCACGATGGGGTGGCCGATGGCGCTGCAGTGAACCCGGAGCTGGTGAGTCCTCCCTGGGGGGAGAGCGGGAATCAAGGATGGGGAATTCCTGAATGCCTCCTTCAGGGCATGGTGACAATGCACCTAATGGCATTTTGTCCCCCTGCTTCCCTCATTCCTTTCCAGGCTCTGCTGCAATCAGAGCTGCCCCTGTCCCCACCTGTCAGTGGCTGCAGCAGCACTTTGGTGACGGGGTCTCCGCTGTAGGATCCATGTTCCAGCACGATCAGCTCCGACTGGCATGGCTTGGGATTCTCACAGCCTGCAAGGAGAGCCAGAGGGGGTTTGTGATGCCCCAGAGCATCCCTGGGGGCGTGGGCAGAGCAGGGGATGGGGCTGCTCACCCTCTGTGCCCTCGATGCACATCATGTGGGTCATGCCCTCCGTGGTGTTCTTCCCGATGGCGTAGCGGATCGACATCCGGCTCTGGCTCATGTGTCCCCTCACCTGGGGACAGGAATGTGCACACTGAGCCCTGGCATGTGCTCCTCACCCACCCCCCATGGCAGGAACCATGGAATCACAGAAAGGGTGGGGCTGGAAGGACCTGAAAGCCCATCCATCTCCCCAAGCCCAACTCCTGCTCAAGAGCAGGGACACCTTCAACTTTGCTGCCAGCCCCATCCAAGCTGGCCTTGGATGCTTCCAGGGATGGGGCAGCCACAGCTTCTCTGGGCACCCTGTGCCAGAATTCCTTCCTGATATCCAACCTAACCCCATCCTCTGGCAGTGGGAAGCATTCCCTGTGTACTGTCCCTCCATGCCCTCGTCCAAATCCGCCTCCAGCTCTCTTGGAGCCCCTTTAGGCTCCAACACTAAATCTTTCTCTTCTCCAGCTGAACACCCCCAAGTCCTTCAGCTTTTCCTCAGGGCAGAGGTGTTCAGGAACACCAGAAGGCCAAGGCAGGAGGTGGCAGGGAGGGCAGGAGGTGGCAGGGAGGGCTCACCAGGGCCAGGTAGGCTTTGGTCACCAGGCGCTCCTTGAAGCACTTGTAGGCACTTCCCGCCGCCGCTTTGTTGAGTGCCACACACAGAGCCCCGCTGGTGGAGAAATCCAGCTGGTGGCAGAACCTGGGAAGGACACGGGGGTACAGGAGCATCCAGGGCATCTCAGGAGTGTCCCCAGCTGAGGGCAGAGCCGGGCTCGGTGCCCAGGCGCTCACCTGAATCCGTAGTAGGTGTCGGGGTCGGCCAGCTCGGGGAAGCGGTGCTTGAGCTGGCTCTGCAGGGTCAGCGTCTCGTACCACATCTTGCTGTCGATGCGCAGGTCCCAGTGCTTGTTGACCACGATGAAGTCGGAGCTCTGGTACAGGATGGACAGGTTGTCGATGGTGCCCGGCTCCATGGCCAGCGCCCTGCGGGGCACAGAGAGCGAGGGGGAACCGGGATGAGGAACGGCCAGCTGCGGGATGGGCACAGCAGCCCCGGAGACACGGGGCGGGCAGGGCCTGGAGACGGGATACCCCAGCAGGGAATAGAGATGTACCGGTGCTGCCGAGGTCACCTGCAACCCTGCTGTCACCCTGTCTGTCCCCAGGCTCACCGGTGTCACACCGCAGGTCCCACAGCGGTGCGGACGCTACCGCAGCGCTCCGGCCGCCGCCATGCCGATGTCACAGCGCACGGCCCCGCCGCTGTCCCGCTGTCCCGGGCCGCCCCGGCGCCACGCGTGGAAGGCCCATGCCCGCCCCGCCGTCACGCGTGGAGGCCCCGCAGCCGCGCGGTGCTGCCTCTGCCCATCCCGGCGGCGGCCATCGGCCTTGCCCCGCTCCCCGCTGCAGCGAGCGCGGCGGCTCCGCCGGAGGGCACGGGACTGAGGGGAGGGGACAGGGGACGCGGGGCGGGCACACGCGCGGCGGAGAGGACCCCGAACCGGGCGGAGGTGACCCGGACCCGGCTGGAGAGACCCGGAGCCGGCCCTGGCTGGAGGGACCCGCGCAGCGCCGCCGCCGCCCCGGCCCCGCCCGCTCCCGCAGCGCCTCCCGGCAGCGCTCACGTCGCGTCCAATCAGCGCCACCCCCGCCGCGTCCTCCCGCGCGCTCTGCCCAATCAGCGCCGGCCCCGCCTCCGCCCGCGCCCGCCGCGCCCAATCAGCGCCGGTCCCGCAGCG